>CM031371.1:33324621-34524621 GCA_018208015.1 Medicago ruthenica | reverse complement strand
AACTGAGGTCTCTAAACTCATTAATCAATCTCAGTTCCTTCGCCATCAGAGAAGACATATGCAAGGACTTCCTACTCAACGCATCGGCTACCACATTAGCCTTACCCGGGTGATAATTCAATTCAAAATCATAGTCCTTGAGAAACTCTAACCATCTTCTTTGCCTCATATTGAGCTCCTTCTGATCAAACAAGTACTTCAGACTCTTGTGATCGCTGAAAACCTCGAACCTCGACCCATACAAGTAGTGCCTCCAAATCTTGAGAACAAACACGACAGCAGCTAGCTCCAAATCATGCGTAGGATAGTTCCTCTCATGAATCTTCAGCTGTCTTGATGCATAAGCAACAACTTGTCCCCTCTGCATCAACACACCACCTAGACCCATCTTCGACGCATCACAATAAACCACGAATGGTTCCTTCGGATTAGGCAGAATTAGCACAGGTGCAGATGTCAACCTCCTCTTCAGCTCTTGGAAACTCTGCTCACACTTGTCATCCCAAATGAAAGCTTGACCCTTCCTAGTCAACTGCGTCAACGGCAACGCCAACTTTGAAAATCCTTCGATGAACCTCCGATAGTAACCGGCCAAACCAAGAAAACTTCGGATCTCAGTAACAGACTCCGGCGTTCCCCAATCTTGCACGGCTTCTACCTTAGCAGGATCCACTGCTATACCACCACTTGAAATGACGTGACCCAAAAAACTAACTTTATGCAACCAAAATTCACACTTAGAAAATTTTGCATAAAGCTTCTTCTCGCGCAACACTTCCAACACAATCCTCAAATGCTCGGCATGTTCCTCTTCCGTCTTCGAGTATACCAAAATATCGTCTATAAAGACCACCACAAATCGATCCAAAAAGGAATGAAATATACGATTCATATATTCCATAAACACTCCAGGTGCATTAGTAACTCCAAAAGGCATAACGGCGTACTCGTAGTGACCATACCTTGTCCTGAAAGCAGTCTTCGGTATATCCTCCGCCTTAACTCTTATCTGATGATATCCCGATCTCAAATCAATCTTGCTGAACACACAGGCTCCCACTAACTGATCCATCAAATCATCTATCCTCGGAAGTGGATACTTATTCTTGATAGTTGCTTTATTCAACTGACGATAATCGATGCACAGACGCATACTACCATCTTTCTTCTTTACCAACAGAACCGGCGCACCCCACGGCGATACACTCGGTCTTACAAACTTTTTCTCTAACAATTCCTCCAATTGTTCCTTCAACTTTTCTAGTTCAGCAGCTGACATACGATACGGCGCCATTGATATTGGACTAGTGCCAGGTACTATGTCAATTGCAAATTCAACCTCTCTCTCGGGTGGTAAATCCAAAATGTCATCTGGAAAAACATCTGTGAAATCACGCACCACCGGCAACGCATCAACCTCAATCTTCTCTTCCACTCTCAATGAAGCAAACATAGCAAACACGTCCTCTTGAGCCTTCACTGATCTAACCACTTCTCGACAACACATGAGCTTCGAACACAACTCTGGCTCCAGTTTTGGAAACTTAACCGTCCTCTTACCACAGTTGATATGAACCCGATTAAATTCTAACCAGTTCATACCAAAGATAACGTCTATTCCGCTCAACGGAATGCAGACTAAATCCATACCAAAATGTCGACCATACATAGTGACTGAACAATCAACACAGACTAGCGTAGTAGATACTGAACCACTCGCAGGCGTTTCAATAACCATGCGTCCCATCATATTTTCTACTCTAAGACCCAACCTCTCAACACAATCCACAGAAATAAACGAATGGGTAGCACCCGTATCAATAATAGCAGACAAAGGAGTATTATTGATAAAGCATGTACCTCTGATCAAGTTGTCCGCCTTCGCATCACCACCATCTAAAGCAAACACCTTTCCTCCAGCCGCTCTAGGCTTCTTACACACGTTGCTCTTATGACCCGCTTCTTTGCAGTTGAAGCACACAACACCTTTCTTACACTGATCAGCTTTGTGGTTAGGATCACCACACTTGAAACATTTTCCTTCATTCTTCGGGCACTCAAACATACGATGTCCCGGTTGTCCACACTTGAAGCAATTCTTATTACCTCCAAACTTACCACCACTACTCCCACCTTCATCTGGTTTCTTTCCACCTCTACCATACGGTTTACCTCTAGCCATGTCCTTTCCCCTCTTCTCATTCGCGGCTTTGTAGTAATTAGCTTTAGCTTTACCATCCTTATCACATATTCGGCTCTTATTCACCAACATCGGAAAATTCCTGATCTCGCTAAACCCAATCAACTGCTTGATGTCCGGCCTCAGCCCATTTTCAAACTTTACACACTTGTCTTCCTCAGCTTCCACCGTGTTGTAATGAGGAGCAAAACGACACAAATCTTCAAACTTGGCCGCATATTCAGAAACAGATAAACTTCCCTGCTTGAGCTCCATGAACTCAATCACCTTACGATTCCTCTCATCTGCCGGAAAGTATTTGGTTAAAAACTCTCTCCGGAAACGAGCCCAAGTAACTAAAGCTCCACCAGCTCCCAACCTCTGACTAGCATTTCCCCACCAATGATCGGCCTCATCATGGAGAACATACGCTCCTAGCAATACCTTATGCGCATCCAGACAACGCATAGCCCCAAAAATTCTCTCAATCCCTTCCAACCAAGTCTGAGCTCCATCTGGATCGTATCCTCCCTTAAAGATAGGCGGTTTGTTGTTCATAAACCTCTCGAGTCTCAGCTCATCTTCTCCGCCTCCTCTAGCTTGTTGTGCTGCTCTATCCGCAGTCCTACTAGCAGCATCCTGAGCCATGGCATCCGCCATCCGCTCCATCGCATCCGCAAGTGCTCGTTGCGCCATATCCACACACTACCAAACATCACATAACACAAGTGAGAACAAAGTGTTTAAGAAAACACATGTTACACAAAGGGTATACTAAACTTAATTGATCCAATGGATCGACCTGCTCTGATACCAAACTATTGTAACACCCTAACCCTTAACCGCCGATTATTAACTTTAATAAAGAAAACGTTAAGGACATAGGAAGTTACAACATTATAGAAACTCATTTTCATAAACATCAACAGAAATCAAAAATATATTTGATTCATAAACACAGCAGCGGAAAATAATAACAAACACAGCTTATAACCAAGCTTGCATATATATATACAAAAATATATACTTAAGATTTTCAAAAGAGGCAATTCTACAACAAAGACCATTGCCAAATCTATACATAAACGTTCATATACCCAAAATAGTGTTTACAAATATCAGAGCCCTAGACTCTAACTAGGATACAACACCTAGTACCAAAAATGTAAGGATAGCTAAGCTATGCCCTCACCACTACGAAAGCTCCTAAACAGCAAAGGGCTATTCCTCAACGATAGCCTCGCCAACCTGATAATCTGGATCCCCAAAGATCCAGCAGATAACACAAAACAGAGAGTGTTAGTATCACAACCAATAAACATGTATAAATAACACATTATTATACATAATCATAACACAACACCTGATTGACAATGCACAAACTCATCAATGACAATTACCACATAACAACCATTATGCACACATAATTCCTAAATGAACACTAATGTCACAAAGGATGCATGCCTCAAGATGCATTCACTAATGCATGTGGTACCAAATCGTTTTGGATAAACTTATATCCTTATCAAGCACTCTTGATAACCAAGCACTCTTGGATTTCATATCCGCACACGGATATCATACAATCATGAAATGCATGATGATTCACTTAGTAAATATATGATACTTACTAATACAACTAATTATCAGCACTCTGATAATTATCACAACAACATCAACAAATACAACACTAAATTATCAGCACTCTGATAATTATCACCACAACAGCAACAAACACAAACACTGGGCGCTCATGGCCACATCATAATATACGGCATGTATATACTCAACCATGTTCACGATCCCAAATAAACCAAAATCTCAAACACATAAGGGTTCCAAAGGAAAACCCACACACTTTGATAACCCACACACATGTTAGGGTGTTACTCAAAACTTTCTTGAACAAATAATCTTTAGGAAGTATTAAGAATGAATTAAAATGGTGGGCAAGGTTTCCAAAACATATTATGAAAATACAGTAGCAAAAGCCATCCCCGCGCGCACCAGGACCTCCAGAACAACTCAACGAAGTTGGCCTGTTCAGGGTTGGTCGCTACAAGCGAGCCCTTGGTCGCTACAAGCGCCAGTGTGGTCGCTTCAAGCGCAGATAGGCAGGGAATTATCCTGTCTGGTCGCTACAAGCGAGCCTGGTCGCTACAAGCGACCGTATCAGTACACAGTCATGTAAAAATGTGATTTTTTTTCCACCATTTTAGCCCATTCAAAGTTACCCAACTTCCAGAACATGTTAAAAATAACTTTCCATCATAAAACATCATTTATAAACCATCACAAGCAAGGATTACATCTATCAAAGAAATTAGGGTTAAAAAACACTATTTTTCCATAACTTTCCCTTTGCATTCAAAACACTATAACTTCAACAAAACATGCTAGCAACATCACTTAGCATTCCAGCAAGCAAAACATAATCATTAACAACTTTAAACCATAAAAACTTTCTAACAAAACCTAGACAAAGTGAGGAGAAGTTTGGGATGGAGAAATAGACATTCTCCCCTTCTCAATCACTTGTGAAGAAGCAATACTAACTCTCTTACCAGGAATTGGTGATTCTAAACTCAAGCTTCTACCCTTGTTCACTTGCCCTAGCTCTCTTGCTCTTCTTCTCCTCTTCTTTCACGTTTTCTTTCACAAAAGAAGATGAATGGCACTATTCATCCTTACAAAATATCTTATATCCCTAGCAAATGATCCTAGCCATCCATTTCCTTACTAACTATCTTGAACCAATCCTAGCCATACAATCTAACAAGGCTTACTACATTCATTTGTACATGATCATTACTAATACTCATAAACTAAAGCCCAACACTATTCACCCTCTTGGCCCAAAACCTTAAAAACACGATTACAACTTATCTTCGCGCTAAATAATTATTTCTCGATTACTAGAAAATATATTTAAATGCAAATCCATAAAATAAAATATATAAAAATATAATATGCGAAAATAGGGTCGTTACAACTATCAATCCATAACTAACAACACATTCACAATCACATTGTGTAGTCGTAAATCTGATATTTTTTAAAAGTAAAACTGTTTTTAAATTAAACAATTTATAAAAACTGATTTTTTAAAATCAGTTTTTTTTTTAAAATTAAAACTGTTAGAAATTAGTTTTGTTAAAATTAAGTCTGTTTTTAAAAAAATTAGCTGTTTTTTTTAACTTTTTCACTTTAATCGCATGTCATTTTATCGTTTTTGTTCACATTAAGATAAAAAAAGTGAAGTTTTGGAAAATATAGGCAAAACATGGCAACATCAGCTAACTGCCGCTGGTTTCCTTCCCATCGGCAGTTAACTGCCGTCAGATTGCTTCCCATCGGCAGCTAACTGCCGATGGAGTTAAAAACGTAAAATACTGGTGTTTCTTAACTTTTGTTAAAGTGTGAACAACAATTTTCTTCGATGAATTTTATGTAATGGGCTCATAGTGGCCTGCTCTTTTGAAGTTCGTACTTTATTGGGCTCGTTTACATGTTAGTTCACAGAAAAATGCTTTTCTCACCAAAGCAATTGCTCACAGGCACCAAAAAAAGACCATAATGGTCCCAGGTGCACTTAATTGTGGTTGGCTAACTAGCGACAGTTAACTTTCGATGTGGCTTATACCAGAACCTCCATACCCATTCTCAGACTTGTAAAACACCCATTGATATCAAACATATTTTTTTAGATGAAATGAAATGACCTTTATACAACTCATGATAATAAAGCAACATAAAATGACGTTAAAGGTGTTCCAAGATGTTGTTTTTGAGATAAATCATGTTGCCTTGCCAACTAAGATATTTCTAATGGCAAGGCAGCAAGATCTAGCTCATAACAACATATTCATGTTCGGATCTGACACAATTTTTTACAATTCTTTGTTGAGTTTTTAAGATGAATGATGATGAAAGGGAATGTGTTCATAACAACGATGTTGGATAGGGCTGACAATGAACCGAGCCAACTCGAACATAGTTCGAAACTCGATTTGAGAATTGATTCTTTGAACTTGGTTCATGATCCAATTGAACTGAACATAAACTGAAAATTAAGTTCGTTAATTAAACGAGCCAAACTTGAACTATACACAGTTTAACTCGTTTGATTCATAAACTGACTCGACTATATATATAATACTTAAATTAATTTTTTAAAAAATATACCTTAAATTTTAATTTATTAAATTTAAATATTATAAAAAATAAAACTTCAACTTTTTTTCAAACCTATATGTATGTTACTCGATAGTTTTCGTACAGAGTCTTCTTAACTTTTTTTTGAAGGAAAAGTCTTCTTAACTTCTTGTTCCCAAATAAAAAAAAATAAGGGAAATGTTAACTAGTATTCTCGGGTCACTCTTTAAGACCTTTAAATGACAACTTTTTATAAAAATATGTGTAATCAATGCATTGAAAATCAAAATATTTGATTTTTGGAGGCACTCGCTAACAAGACGAAAAAATTAATAATAATGCTCTTAACTATGCACCATTATCATAGGTTTGAACTTTTATTCTCCTCCTTTTCTCCAAATCAAAGAGGAATGCAAAAAGGCAATTCATCAACTCCTCATCACTCCATGTCGTTCAAATGCAGGAAAAAATCACTTTTGCAAATATGGCTCAACACCCATGTTTCAATCCATGGTGTTGGTCTTATCCCTTGTGCTGCTTGTTGATGGTTATTGTTGTCTATTCTTCTACACCGATTCACCTTCTGCGGTTATAGCTGCCTATTCTTCTTCATTGTTTCATTTCTTTCTTTCAAATATACCTCTCTTTTACGATAAGATCTATAATATACCTTATAGTTACGCATTAATGCAATGCCATTATAGAGTATAGTAAAAAAGATGCTCATTATATATGTTATAGTAATAAAAAGCTGTCATTTGAAAAAACACTAAGCTCATGAGAGAAGAACTGCCATCATTTCCTCTTGATTTGTGTTTACGATGATTGGTTTTGCCATTCAAAAAGGCCTAACAGCGTAGCTTGTTACCCGATTGTCTTCTATTCATGTGTAACTAATTTATATATATATATATATATATATCCAATTAACATGAAAAAAAAGTAGTATTGTGATTGTAATTTGTCAATCTCAATTTCATAGGTAAAGTTTTGCTCCAACTCTATAGTTTCTTCATGATGTTTCAATGTCTTTCTTTGGTTACTTTCCTTAAGTTTTTGAATATTGGTATGATCCTTTTTTGTTGATAAAGGAAAGAGAGACCAATCGTGTAATTGTAATTTTTCATGCCCATAAATCAAAACACTTTCTAGTATACCCAACAATCAAAACACTTTCCAATGGAAAAATATCAATACCCATTTTGCAATTATACCAAAATATCATGTAAAACTATAAAAAGGAATAAATTTGTATTCTTTCCATATATTATAATAAATTCTTTTTTGCATTCTATCTCTTTTTAGGAATACAATTTAAGAATAGTTTTATTAATGGAGCAAGATTATCATTGGAGCTAATGAAATTGTTCCCTCGAAGTATTTTGCAAATATTATTTCATTGACTTATTTTGTTTAAGATTTGACTTGATTGATATATAATGGGATTGGAATGTTATGCTATTAGATTACATAGTTGTGGACTTTATAAAGATATTATGCATGGTTAAACCGGGTGCAAGAAGAGATATTTTTAAGTTAACAGTTATCTCCTAAAAATATTGGAGGACTTGCAAATTCTAAATAAGTAGATATAATAAACCATATGCATAAAATTATGTGCGTATCTATAATTAATTTTCTCCCCGTGCGTTGAATGCACGGGTGTAAATATTAGTAAAAGAAACATATAAAAGATAGAAAAATAACATATAGAAACAAAATTAAACAATTAATTAAAAAGGAACGATAACATATAAAAATGAGGTTTGTTAACTTAGACCAACAAAAAACATGAAAGTCCAGTTAGCAAAAATGCATCTTTTCATTTGGACAAAAATATTCTTCATCTTTATTATTTAAAGCTAATAGCTTGAGGGTTACTTTAGTAATTTTCATTAAAACATAGGATTTGTTAATTTGCACCAATTTGCTAACTTAGACCCATTTTTATTTTATTACAAATAACTTGAGGGATAATTTAGTAATTTTTCCAAAAAATTAGGAAATGGTTGTTGGATGTTTTTTGTTGAAAAATAAAATTTACTAAACTATCCCTTACTTTAAATTGGTTTACACTAGTGGATATTAGTTTTTTTGTCTAAATGAAAAGGTGCACTTTTTTTAACTTGGACCTTCATGTTTTTTTTTTTTGTTAGTCTAAATTAACAAACCGTTATAAAAATAATATAACACTTGAAAATCAAAAAGTTGAATGAATAGAAAAAAATATCAAACACTTGCATCATTCTCGTCGGTCCAAATCTTCAAAGCCACATGCTGCGAATGAGGGAAGCAAAGATAGATCATAAGTCTCTCCAGGAAAATGGTCAGGTGCTTGTGGCATTGCTCCTCCTTTGCATGCTCAACTTGAACATCCTCCTCGTCACCGTAATGCTGCTCGGCAGCATGATCGATGATCCAGTTACAATGAGAGTCGTTGTCTATTTATAGACCTTAAACACTGACTGGTGTTAACCAGTTGCAGAGTGACCTCACTGACATGTATCGGCGAGGTAGTTACAAGGCAGTTACAACTGTTTTGAGTTAGTTGCAGATGCTATTATTAGGTGTCCTAAGGAACACAAAAGCTCCCATGAGCTCTAGCTGAGTTATTCCTTTGATAGATTTCAATTAATTTCTCACATTTTTATTATGGTTCATTTAAAAGAGAGTTATGTCATTGAGTGCTTCTTTAGTCTACAATGCACAAATCTGACATGAACTACACAAATATGTTATATAGTTCAAAGGTATCAAACAGGAATGCTAATATCAACCACACACATTTGTTTTCATTGCTCGGCTAGATAAAGTTGCAAGAGAAAGGGTTTCAGCATAAGGAAGAAATTATAATGTAGTAGGAATTTGAAATTGAGAAATTAACTCAGGTAGCATTTCCTATATGATATATATGTACCATATTAATGATTAAAAACTTGGAGAAACTGGTTTGAAAATAATTCTCATTGTAGATAGGCCAAAAGTCTTGATTTAGGCCTCTTTGTTCCCTTTGATCTTTTCTAATTAACATTATTTTTGGTAGAGAGGACCCTAACACCATAAGAACAGTGTGTGTTGAATTCAAGATGAGACTCCCTTATTATCATAAACTCAAATTCATAAGCTTGTTAGGGGAGCTTATGAAAAATAGCTATTGAGAGCTCATAAGATCTCAAGATATTTTTTCCAAACAATTCTATAAGCACTAATGTTAGTTGAGAAATTTAAGCTAGAGTTTTTTTTTTTTTTTGAAGAAATTTAAGCTAGACTTATGTGGTTACTACTCACTAGCTGAAATTTAAGCTGAATCTCAAATGTAATGCATCAACTTTCCTTAAATATGCACATGAACACACTAAAGTCATAAAAAATTCAAATGAACACATTAAACCCTTTTACAAATATGGAATAAAAAATTAACTAAAAAAAAGGAATCAATTAGGAGATAAGTACTTTGGCATTGGAGTTGGCCAAGTGCATAGGAAGAATGCCTTGTTGATTGGTGAAAATATTGTTAGGATCAATCAATGTCTTGGCCTTCACAAGTCTATCATAGTTACTCAAAAAGTACTTTTCACCCCAAGCCCTTACTTTTACCACATCATCATCAATACTAATCAGCCCCGTTATTCCAAGGTCAAAATCCATGTAATTAATGTATGCAGCCCTTGGACCATATGAAACAAAAGGAGTCATAGAAGAATAGAATCTCCTTATCCAATCAATATAATCATTAGTTGTCTACTTCTTTCCAACTTATCTGGTACTGAATTGTAAAAATGTTTCCTTTTCTGTGGGGAAAAGCAATAGATTCATTGCTTATATTATGCATCATCCCACCATAAGGGTCCAAAATAATATACCCTTTAGGCTCATTTTCTAGAATATCTAATGCAGTTTCTATACCTACAAGAGGAACATGGAGCCTTACAAAATCTGATTTGGCCTTAAAATATTCTTTACCTTGCATATACCTATTCCTCAATTCAGAAACATCATTTAGTCCAGAGAAGAAAACAACTGACTCAATCCAACTCATTTCTCTGCATTCTTCTTCTACAACACCCAATTCAGGAAAAGCATGACTCAACATAGATATGGCCTTGGATTTAGGACCAAGATAAAACCCTTTATATGTTGTTGACAAGCCTGGTTTTTTAGCTTCAGCAAAACCAGCACCAACAATGCATGATAAGTAGAACTCATCATCCAAATTTGGTGCCACATATTGCCATTTGTTCACTAGCTTTGCAATATGACTTTTTGTGCCTGTTCTAGATAGCATAAAACCAAATACAATTTGTGGCACTTTCAACAATTGAATTTTCCATGCATATACAATTCCCCAAAGACCACCACCTCCTTCTCTAATAGCCCAAAACACATCTTCTCCCATGGTTTCTCGGTCTAATAATCGTCCATCAGCATCAACCACATAATCGGCTGCAAGTCCATATTTTCTAGACAATAAACCAAATCCACCACCACCGATATGTCCACCTACTCCTACAGTTGGACATGATCCTGCTGAGAATCCATATGCATCACTTGCTCAAGAGAGAGCATAGTAAGTCTCTCCCAATGTTGCACCGCCTTCAACCCATGCTGTTTCTGTCTTCATATCCACCCTAACATGGTTCAAATTCATCATGTCAATGATGACAAAAGGAGTACCATAACCAGAAACAGAAGTTCCCTCATAGCTATGTCCACCACTTCTCACTCTTATTTCTAAAGAGATTTCTCTACAGCATGCTACACTTTTCTGTAGCTGCTCCAAGCTCTGTGGAAGTACAATTGCTATTGGCTTAGGAGTCGCAGGTTCTGCAAACCGAAGGTTTTGAATTGAAAAATTAAGAATTTTGTAGTAATAGTAAATATCAATAGTAAATATCAGTTAGAGACAAATTTTGTAGTAATAGTAAATATCAATACTTTTTTGGTGAAAGTCTTTGTCTAGTTTCTACCAAAAAAGAAGGCTTTGTCTAGCAGATATAGTAAATATAAACAATGTTGTTCCCTAAAATGTACTATGACCAATTATATTCAACACTAAATCTTAGTAATTAATAAGATGATGGATGAAGTAATTTAGTCATTGAAAATTGAAATCATAGACAACTAGTACAATTGCCTAATTCTTTAACAGTTTCTTCCATGGATGGCCTCTCGAAAGGAAACTCATGAATGCAAAGCAAAGCTACTTTTGTCAATTTAGCTGCATCACATTCAAAAAATCTTGCAAGTAGACTTGGATCAATAAATTCTTTGAATTTGAAGGACTTTGCAGCAAGTCTTAATGAGATAGTCCTTGATCAAATAGTTCATATATATCACCGTGTGGAACTACGCGTGACACATTAACCGAGTATGTCTCTCATCCACGTTGATCTCATCACATTAGAGACTAATTTCCCAGTAATTAGTACATGCACAATTGTAACTATTAATAAATTTGTCTCTAAGATGTCCTAAATTTCATACGCATACTAGACCCTAGTGAGCTATTATTGAAGTGGGATCAATGGGCAATGTGGAAAGTCTAGTTAACTTGTCACGTGTCATAGCTCGGAAGATAGAAGTTAACACTCAGACCATTTTGAATGATATTTTACAATTTTAGAGATGTGCTAATATTTGTCAATAGACAAAACTGAGAAATTAATTTGGTCGCAGCTTACCGTTTCACTTAATGAAAAACACAGTAATTACATTGGTAAAGCAAAGATCAATTTTTTTTTGGTCAAGACAGAGATCAAAATTTCTAATTACTAGTAACTTGTAATTTTAGAAATATATGATCTTGTAGCACCTGAGATTAGGTTCTTGAAGCCATAAAAACGTACGACTATACTGGCGAGTACAAACCTAACCCCCAACCTTAATGGCTAAAGAAACCACCATTCATTAAAGGTCCCAAAATATGATTTTTTTTTAAAGGTACTCCCTCCGGTCCTTATTATAAGAAAAAAAACAAAAAACATCAAAACCAATGCAACAATTAATTGTTGTAACTTTTTAAATATTTTTACAAATATACCCTTATAAAAAGTTGTGAAACATTAAATACATTCACTAATATTAAAAAGACAAATATTAAATGAGGGGTAAAAAAGTATTTTAAACAATAATTACATCTTAAAAGTTGTGACATTTTCTTATAAATAGAACCAAAGATTTATTTAAAAATTTTCTTATAATTAGGACCGGAGAAAGTAATAAGTAGTACTCCCTCTGTCGCAAACAAAGTGACCTTTTTATAAAGAAAGTTTGTTCTAAAATAACATAGTTTTTCAATACAATATTAATTAGTTTTTTTGAATTGTAGCCTTACATTAATATCACTCTCACCACTTTCAATTAAACATCTTTTACTATACATTTATACATATATTTAATTAATATATTCGGTTAGTGTACAATTATTAAACACATATATCCATTGATATGTTGCCACATCAAATAATAAATTTGATTTATTATTCTTTAATTGACATGACTATACATCATTAGATGCACATGTGAAATCATTATACACAGATAGAGTATACTAATTAAACTCTATATTTATATTTTCAATTCTACAAATAAGGTTTGAGACACAAAAAGTATTTTAAAAATGAAAAAAAAACTCAATAGTAATTTTTTAATCCTGTTGCGAATTTTTAAAATAGTGTTTTTATATTTTATTAGTGAAAATAGTCCATCCTATCAAAATAATCCTTTTTTAGTGGTTTTGACATTAAGGGCATGATGTGACAATTATTAATTATATTGAAGATTATATCTTTTCGTTAGGAAAAAAAGGGGGAACGGGGGATAAGAGTGGGAAGCGAGAATGATAGCTGCAAATGCAATGGCATGTTGGTCATGGAAATTGAAGTCACCACTGACCCTCAAATTCAAATGCTATGCGACTCAGCCACAGCCACAGTGTTCTCTTGTGCACAACGACGACCTCCAAGCTCTCTTACAGGCACTTCTCATTCCTTTCCCCAACCTTCTAATTCAACCATTTCCTTTCTTACAACTCTCTTTTCTTCTTTTTCTAGATTCTTCCTTCCGATTTACATCACAATATCCTCAACCAACCTAACCGCTCTCAACTTTGGAGGTCCATATTATTTCTCTCTCTCTCTTTGTTAGATGTGTTGCTACTCAATTAATGAATTTGAATGCATTTGTAAAATTATTGTACAGAAAGAAAGAGTATACTATACTAATTATTGAAATTGAACCTTCAGGTTATATTGGATTTGGGCCGTTTTCCTGAAGCGCGTTATCTAGACAAACACGGAAACCATTATCTAAGGAATTCTGAGGTAAAGTAGGCTGGATTTGAGTTTATAAAGAGCGACATTCCACATGTTATAAAAGTCCGTTTTTGTAAAGATGAGTTAGATAAATTAATCCCACTTTTCTTATTTATAAATAATAATTCAGTTTAAGAATGTTTTGTTCAAAGGTATTTTGTGATATGATCTCATGTGTGGAGGAATGTGTAGCTAGGTAACGGTGAGAGAGTTGGAATATGCTGAAGGAGCAGTTGGAGATTTTGGGAAGGATAATAGAGCTGGTATTGAAGGTACTTTACACAGAATATCTGCAATAAGGAGTAGGAATGGTGGCATTGTTGGTTTGACCTGTCGGATTGGGAGGGCTGTCACTGGCCATATTGACATGGTTTATGATCTTCTTCAATATGGCAAGAGCATTTTATTTCTTGGAAGGTATATATAGCTGAGCATCATTCATGGCCTAATTTCTAAAGCTTAGTTTATAATATTTCAAGTTCTAACCAGATACTTGAAATGAAATCGGTGTTATTCAACATATCAGATAAGAAATGATTGTCTTATCAATTTTATCATTATATATTTGGTCTAAACATCAGGACATTTTTTTTTTGTGTGTTAAAGACTTGGTCGGTTCCATGTTTGGCGCTGTTAATTGTAATATATTTGGTCTGTTTGGATAAACATCTTATTTGCAACTTATAGCATAAGCGCTTATCATGATAAGCGCTTATGTATAAACTATTTCTGTACCACAGGATAAAACAGATTTAAATTTTTTTCGTATAAGCTATAAGCTGTTTTTATAAGTTATCTTGAAGAACTTATGAAAATAAGCTGAAAACAACTTATGAATATGTCATAAGCTGTTTGAACAAATTCTCCCACATAGTTTCACAAAGCTTATGCAAGTAAATAAGTTCAATAAGTCAATCTAAACAGGCCCATGATCTATTATAAATGGTAAAAGGACTTATCATTGTGGGCTGCTTTCTTAATCCAACAACAAAATAGAATCATATATGATTGAAAGGACTTATCATTGTGTGTTGCTTTCTTAATCCAACAACATAATATAATCCTACTCCTAGATTCACCATGCACAATTTCTATACCAAGTTTTGATAATGTATTATTTTTCTTTCTTGAATCTCTTATAATTTGGATTCTGCCAGACCTGGGGTTGGCAAGACTACTGTTATGAGAGAGATTGCTCGTGTTCTGTCAGATGAATTTCACAAAAGAGTGGTAAACTTATTTTTCAGCATCTCACTGCAAGTTTTCTTTTAGTAGCATTATAGATCAGTTCACGATAGAATGAATTCTTGCAAAATGGGCAGGTGATTGTTGATACCAGTAATGAAATTGGAGGTGATGGCAATATTCCTCATGCAGCAATAGGTGGTGCACGTAGAATGCAGGTATCCGAGCCATCAATGCAACATAGTGTGATGATTGAGGCAGTAGAAAATCATATGCCTGAGGTGATTATAGTAGATGAGATTGGCACAGAAGCTGAAGCTCATGCGTGCCGGTCGATTGCTGAGCGAGGCATCATGCTTATAGGGACTGCTCATGGACAGCAAATTGAGAATGTCGTGAAGAATCCTACACTCTCTGACCTGGTTCGTTTTGATTGTCATATTGATATGCCAATAATCTATAAGATTGTTTTTCCCCTTTTTAAAAAGTTGAGATCTCTAGCTTCACTGAGTCATTTATTTGACAATCATTCATATCACTTTCTTGAATGTTAACTTCAACTCTGTTTCAAAAGAAAAAAAAGCTGTGTTGATTTTATGTGGCCAAAGTCAATATGTTGCTTATTTCAGGATCTAAAGGCCTTCACTAATTTATTATGGTTTATACATGCTATTTCATTGATGAATTTCATAACTCTACTCAAAGGATGCTGGTAACTATCTTATTTTATGGTGTACTAGAAATTTCATCAGAATGTCTGAAGTATCCTGAAAATTTGTTTCACTCATTCAGTTGAGGTACAAATTGAGTAGAATGATATTTGATGTTAAAAGAGATGCTTGATGTGTGGAATTGAGTCATTATGTAGTCTAATAAACCTTAATATTCAAAATTTCCCCTCCATTTTCTTTACCAGATTGGTGGAATTGAAAGCGTTACTCTGGGAGACTCCGAAGCCAGAGCAAGAAAATGTCAGAAGACTATTCTTGAGAGGAAAGCTCCTCCAACATTTGATTTCTTGATTGAGATGAGAGATAGACACTACTGGATTACACATCAGGTATGTTAATTGAGCTTTATTACTTTATTCATGAAATGTTCATTTCTAGAGATTTCTAAATTCAATCAGTTGATAATTAAATAAACAAAGAGACGGTGATGAATAATTCTTATTTTACTATCTGATGGTCCATTTTCAATTTGATATACATTTGGTGAAGGGCTTCTGGTAATAGGTAGTGAAGGTCACACATTATCACATTATGAATTTTATTATTGTAACAGGCTTCTAGTTTTTTTGTTTTTGAGATGTCATTAGTTTTTTTTTTATTTTTTATTAAATAGACTGCAACACCATCCATCATATTGTTATATGGTGGATTTTTTCCATATCATCACACCATTTGCTGTTAATAACATTGTCTATACCTTGATAATTGTACTAAATTAAAAAAAATGTGCTGCTACAATGGTTTGTCATCAATATCGGGCCAGTAAAAGGATGTAAATATGTCATTGGTTCAAAGCTCAATGTGGATTTGAATCTTCTGCATCATATTTTGACGATTAGTTTTGTTGATTCTTTGACTTCATTGCTTACAAATTTAGTCTAGTGGAATTGTTTTGGCCTTGAACTAAAAAGTGAGGGTACTTTCTGTTAATGAGATGTTTATAAGCCAAAATATGAATTGGTTTTAAGTTTAACTTGTTTATTTCATGTCATCTTTTTGTAGACCGACAAAAGCGTAGATATGTTGCTTCGAGGCAAGACCCCACAGGTTGAGGTAATTCTTTAGTGTTATACTTCTCATTAGTTTATTTCGTTAGAAGTCCTTATTTTCAAGAATGATATGCTTTTCTCTTTCTATTTATTTGTTGTTTGTGTATGTAATACTTTTCATTTATTTCTGTTGTGGTTTGACATTATGCACAGTTTATTACAATAAAATGGCAACATTGACATAAATAAATCATTTGTGTAGACGAAGGAGGACTAAAATGTGTAAACTTTTTTATGAGCATAAAATATCAAAATTTTATAAGACGAAAATGTTTGCACCCCCAGGGTCCTGAATAAGCCCCTGTTTCTAGACCAAAACATACAGCTTGCAATATATGCTTTCATTAACTTCACATTAAGTTTCAAATGTATGGAGTAACTTCCTATAGTATGAAGGTTTATGTTCAAAGGTTTAGAGTTTGTGTGTGATAAATCGGTATACGGGTATTATTTCTCTTTTAAATTTGGTTCATATATATGCTCTGGTCATATGGTTCATTGGTGCACAGTACTTGTTTCCTATCATAATATACTCAGAAGAGAGCCCTAGAAAGTTAAAACTATAACATGTCTGCCCAATGTATTGATGAATTTCTTATGGACTTCGAATTCAGGGTCATTCTATCTTATGTTCAGAATGTTTCTTATTATGACTCATGAAGTCTCGTAACTTTTTTGTAGGTACGAAAAAGAGATGAAAATTGCAAGGTTGTGATCGAAAAATCTAAAGCATATGATAAATGCCATACTTAATCCCCCTGCCTCCTCCCCCCTTTTCCATAATATAATTCATTTTACAAAAAAAAAAATTATGTTTTAAATTTATAAACCCGTTCATTTTGTAAATTGTGTTTTGTTGACATTACTATGTATATCTGTGTATATCTTTCACTTTATGTTCCATATACAAACAATTTAAAACATGATGACATATAGTTTGAGCATACCATTACCGTTACCATTCCAACGCCTAGATATGTTGGGACAAACAATTGCATTTGATGTGTTTTGTCAAAATGCTTCTCATGAAACTGTACCTCTGTGTGTGCATTATCTCTCTTCGTTCTGATTCTGAGACCATTTACTTTTCTTGATTGAGGGTTATGGTTGTAATGTAGCTTGGTAGTGTATTGCCTACATTTGCCTATTTATTGTCTAGTCTAGATGCATAATATTTTAGTTTTATCTAATTTGTAGTTATTGTCCGAATGTTCTAACCTTGGTTTGAAAATGGCTCTATCGGCCCCTACAATGCTGCAAAAAGTCCCCCATATATCGGAAGATAATTTCCGATAGACCTTTTTTCCAGCTTGAGTAACATGGGGGCCTATGGAGCAATCTTCCCTTGGTTTTGCACTATATATTATGCTGTCAGATGTGTCTTAAGGGGCTTCAAGATTGTGTCCTCTCTGTTTTTTAATTAATAAAATAACTGTTGGCTCAAAGGCTCTGTTTTCTCTTTTTAATCTATATGTCCTCTACCTCTATTTTATGAATTACGATTCCTTTCCTGTCTCAATCATCAATTTGAAAAGGATACGCAACCATTTCAATGCTAAAGATAATAGCATATACCAGTAGCATAACGTATGAATACTATCTAAACGCAAGCTTGTACGGCTTCTAGTCCCACTCATGAATGTTGACAATTAGATTTTAATTAAGTGTCAAAATCACGGTACTTATGCTAAGCAGTAAGAGATATCGGTTCAGTATTCCCTGATAGAGACTTCGGTTTTATGGGGTGCTCGAGTTTCACATTGAATGCACTTGAGGTGTTAGCTCAATGGTAAGGGCTTAACATTGTACTAAGTTCAAATCCCCTCGGAAATGATTGTAAAATGACTATTAGCGTAACTCAAATAAAAATTCCCCCATCCCCAATTTATAGATAAAAAAGCTTCACATCGAGTATGATGCGATATTTGGTGGAGTATTTAAGTGGCTTGATTCTTCCTCTTAATGGCTAGCTTTTAATGAAGAGTTCTCCAAATATTTAGATACCTGTCAATTGGTATCAGAGTTGGTTATCAGCACTCTAATAAGGCTATATGCGAAGGAGCTGACCAAACCGATTGAGTACAACATTATAGAGTGCATCCATTGGGAGATGAAGATATTTATCATTAGTATTGCTTGAAGAGTTTTGGAGACGAGAAAAAAAAAGATTGATAAATTTGGTTTTAGAAAATGGCGCTGGGGCATCAATGGTGAAGGGTGGTGGTGGTGGTGATGGTGATTGTCTAGTATACAGGTTGTGGTAGATAGTGTTGAATAACAGTAGCGATTGTTGAGATTGTTAACTGATGGTAACATTGGTGGAATGTACTAGGACATGATGGCCGTGGCAGTGGAGGGTGTCACATTCCGGTGGCGATTATGGCAATGGTAGAACTTGAAAGCTTCATGCAGCATTGCCAATTGTGCCGTGTAGGATATCAAGTGGTGATAGAGGGTGTTGAGTGAAGTGTCAAACAATAATGACAGCGATTGAAGGGTCAAATACTAGTGGTGGTCATGATTATGAAGATTCTTGAGTGACAATAATGACAACAATGATTGGCAGTTAAGGATTTTTGGTAGTAGTGGTGGAGGGTGTTGGGTTATGGTGAGTGGTGACGACATGGAGGTTATGGCGGCAATGTCATGCTCCTTCACATAGTGGTTGAAGCAAGTTCCTTCATATGCAACGATTTAGTGTAATTGGTGTTGGGTTGGGTGCCTTGAGCCTTCAATGTCTTTACATGAACACTTGGGTTTAAGAGCTTTTTGGCAACCCTAAATAGAAATGGTAGGCTAATGTATAAGCTCCTATTCACATCTCATATGCTCCAAGATTTAGTGGTATGTCAAAGTTTTCCACCAAATGCTAATCATTGTGTAGTAGGTAACTGTTTTTGGTCAACCTATTTTTTTACACTATCGGCAATCGAACGTGAGAACATTAGGTCGACTCCAAAGAATGTCTCAGAATTGATGTTACAATCACTAGGCCAAGAGGATCTCATTTAACAGCAAGAACTATTATTGTTAACACTCAAAACAAATAGGATGAAAAATTCAAAACTAAAATGGAAGAACTAGAACCAAAAGCAGATGTATTTTAAGAGGCTAAAAACAATTTTAAGCCTTGTAATATTATTATCGTATATTCGTATCTTATCTTAATTTTATTTTCTTTTATCTTTTATTGACATTTATATAAAAATAGTAATAATTAATGTAATGGTATAAGATAAGATCGATTAGTATTATCTTATATTACTTAGCCGGCAACTCTTCTATATATCCACATACGTAGAGCCACTTCCCTCACTCAAATTGCATACACTTCAATTTTTTTTACTAAATGCAGGTGTTCTATAGTTTTTGTGTTTCTATTTTTGTCTGTTTTCTATGGGAGGTGATTCCATTAAAGTGTTCAACTTCACTCTTCCAACCTTCCAAACTCCAATATTAAACTATGGCCGGCTACAATTATGCATGGTTTCTACGTATCTCCATCCTTTTTGTCTTAAACATTTTGGAGTCACTCTCCAATCTTAATGAACTTAAACATGTCTTATACCAATCAAAAACCACCATGCTCCTCACTCTTCACATTCACAACCTTAAACCATGTTCAACTTCAAAAGAATATGCCTTCTAATATTTTTCCTCTTGCTATCTTTAGATGTTTCTCTGTGTTTATCTTCTTCACTTGGGAACTTCAATTTTTGTTTGGATAATAACAAAATAAAAAACTTTACTGTTTTCCCTTACAAAGAACATGATCAATCCTATGCTAATGACTACTACAAAATTCTCAACTTTTCAATTCAAAACCTTCGGTTCGCAGAACCTACAATTCCTAAGCCAATAGCAATTGTACTTCCAGAGAGTTTGGAGCAGTTACAGAAAATTGTAGCATGTTGTAGAGAATTCTCTTTGGAAATAAGAGTGAGAAGCGGCGGACATAGCTATGAAGGAACATCCTCTGTTGCTGATGATGGAACTCTTTTTGTCATCATTGACATGATGAATTTAAACAATGTTAGGGTGGATATGGAGACAAAAACAGCATGGGTTGAAGGTGGTGCAACATTGGGAGAGACTTACTATGCTATCTCGCAGGCAAGTGATGCATATGGATTCTCAGCTGGATCGTGTCCAACTGTAGGAGTCGGCGGACACATTGGTGGTGGTGGATTTGGTTTGTTGTCTAGAAAATATGGACTTGCAGCCGATAATGTGGTCGATGCCCTTCTTGTTGATGCTGATGGACAATTATTATACCGTGAAACCATGGGAGAAGATGTGTTTTGGGCTATTAGAGGAGGAGGCGGTGGTCTTTGGGGAATTGTATATGCATGGAAAATTCAATTGTTGAAAGTGCCACTAGTTGTAACCAATTTCATTGCATCCAGAACAGGCACAAAAAATCATATTGCAAAGCTAGTGAACAAATGGCAACATGTGGCACCAAATTTGGAAGATGAGTTCTATTTATCATGCTTTGTTGGTGCTAGTTTGCCTGAAGCTAAAAGAATAGGCTTATCAACAACATTTAAAGGGTTTTATCTTGGTCCTAAGTCCAAGGCCATATCTATATTGAGTCATGCTTTTCCTGAATTGGGTGTTGTAGGAGAAGAATGTAAAGAAATGAGTTGGATTGAGTCAGTTGTATTCTTTTCTGGACTAAATGATGGAGCTTCTGTTTCTGACTTGAGGAATAGGTATATGCAAGATAAAGAATATTTCAAGGCAAAATCAGATTTTGTAAGGAGCTATGTTCCTCTTGTTGGTATAAAAACTGCATTAGATATTCTAGAAAAGGAGCCTAAAGGGTTTGTTATTTTGGACCCTTATGGTGGGATGATGCATAATATAAGTAGTGAATCTATTGCTTTTCCCCACAGAAAAGGAAACATTTTTACAATTCAGTACCTGATCTATTGGAAAGAAGTAGACAATGACAAAAGTAGTGATTATATTGACTGGATAAGAGGGTTCTATTCTTCTATGACTCCTTTTGTTTCATATGGTCCAAGGGCTGCATACATTAATTACATGGATTTTGACCTTGGAGTAATGGAGCTAATTACTTTTGATGATGATTTGGTAAAAGCAAGGGTTTGGGGTGAAAAGTACTTCTTGAGTAACTATGATAGACTTGTTAGGGCCAAGACTTTGATTGATCCTGACAATGTTTTCACCAATGAACAAGGCATTCTTCCTATGCCATTTGCTAGTTCCAATGTCTAAGTTCATAAATGATCCATATTTGTAAAAGGGTTTACTATGTTCATTTGAATAATATGGCTTCAAAAGAAAACAAATACATTACAGTTTGAATTGAGCTTAAATTTCAGTTTGTAATCACATCACTCTAGCATTTAACCAGATTGAAAGTTGAATATGCATATGCAAACACAATAAACTAGCTCATGATTCAGTTTATAAAAGTGACATTATGATATAATTTGATTGAATGTATGTGTAAAAAAATTTCAACCATCAATTCATAAAAATTACTAATCTCTTAAAAAATCCACGCCTGGGTAAAACATGTCACCTAAAAATATTTTGAAAAAGTGTGTATAGCTTTTTAAAAATGTAGGATGAATTTGTAAAAAAAAAATGTAGGATGAAGAAAGTTGCTCCCAAGTAGGGGTGGCAAAACGGGCCCAACCTGTCGAGTCGGCTCGTTTAGCCCGTTATTTTTGACGGACTGAGTCGAAGTTTTAAACTCGCTTCCTATAGTTGGCTTGCCCCACTTAACTCGCTGAAAAAACGGGGCGGATGGCCTTCCCGCTTAACTCGTTTTTCTTTTACTTTTCGACTTATTTTATCCTTTTAGATTTATTTTGGTTGTTGGATTTATTTTAAGATTTGTTTTATGTTGGCGGATTTTCCTTATTTTACTGTTAAGTATGATGTTGAGTTCGACAACTTGTTAATTGTCTTGTTTTTACCACAAATTTATTTGCTATCTATTCTTTTATGATAAAAGCGACATAGTTTTTTTTGTAACAATGTTGTAAAAAAATGCATTAAAAAAAAACTGTTTTTTCTCTCAAAAAAAGTAGTTTTGTGTTTGTCGGCCCGACCCGCCAACTCGTTTGTCCGCCATTAAATGGGGTGGGTGAAATTTTAAACTCAGTCACCTAATTTGACTTGGCTCGTCTCGTCCCATTTTAAGAGGGCTTAGATGGGGCGGGGCGGCCCGCTTTGTCATCCTTACTTCCAAGTATGGATCACTCATGATGATTATTATTGAGAAATGATATTTGAAAATCTATTTTGTGACAACTTGTGAACAACCCTTATATTTTCTTTTTCTATTGTTTGACCAATAAGAAGAGAGTAAAAGAAGGTTGTCACAAAAGTTGTCACAAATAGTTGTACAAATATCACTACTCTTATTAATTTTGGTTGGATAAATTGTCAATATTTTAAATTTCCTAGTTAATAAAATAAAAATTAGTGAATGTGTACAAGAAAAAAAATAAAAATTAGTGAATAAAATCAATTATTTTTAAATATACTGGATGATTTCTTTAATTATAATTTATTTGTTTTTCTTTAAAGATTTCGTTTTTAAATATACTCGATGAATAAAAGAAGAAATAAGATTTAAAACTTCACTTCTATGTGACCAAAAAAACCAAAATCTTCTTGCATAAAATAGGTGAGCTGAATGGAACTTCATTTACTTCCTCCCCCTAGAACATTCTTTAATTTGTTTGCTTTGATTAATTTGTCTATAGACTCTAGAAAGGACAAAAGATGAGAAATGAGTGAACCAAAAGCAAAGATAAACTTAACATATCACTTATCATGACTCTATTTCTAACTCCAAATCCAAGTTTAACAAATTATTCATTCTTGGGTTGCAATTTACAATGGCATCATCATGTGTAGGAACTCTATTTTCCTCACAAACCAAACATTTGACTGCTAACAAGGTAAGTGTAACTTTGTCTTCAACAAAGAGAAGAGTTGTAAGAGCAGCTGTCACAGAGAAACTTGGCATCAAGATTGAGAGCAACCCTCCTGAGTCCAAGCTCACTCAACTTGGTGTTAGGCAGTGGCCCAAGTAAAAACCACATTTCTTCATTATCTTGTTACTTTTTACCTCATCATGTTTATTATTCTAATGAAACTTTTTTCTCATGGCGGTTATATTATGATTTTTATTTTTAATGAAAAAAGTAAATTTTTTAATATATGATTCATGCTACGTGCTTATGCTAGTTGCTATTCCAGTTAATGAGATTAAACACTGTTGGTGTTAAAAAATTTACATTGTCAACAAATTACAGTGAACCATATATTATACGTGACTTTAAAAGTAGTTAAGAGAAAATTCAAATGTTTTTTTTTATAATTTGACGGTTATGATTGATTAACGACATAAATTTTTTTGACGGTGTTTATGAATTAAATCATATAATATTAATTGGCTCTATACTTGTAAGTTGTGTGATGTTTATATATTTTGATTCTTCAAATGTCTTTTGTTTTTTCATGTTTTAAATGAATCTGTTTCTGACTGTGCACACACATTTTTGGTGTAAATAAAAACAGATGGGGATGCCCTCCAAGTAATTTCCCATGGACATATGATGCCACAGAGACATGCTATCTTTTGGAAGGAAAAGTGAAGGTCACTCCTAGTGGGGCTAATGAGGCAGTTGAAATTTCTGCTGGGGATTTGGTTGTTTTCCCAAAAGGGATGAGTTGTACTTGGGATGTGTCTGTTGGTGTGGATAAGCACTATAAATTTGAATAAAATCTCACTACTACATGCCTAAATGTATCAAGATGGTGGACTTTGATTAATTGAATAAATAGGTCAGATTTTATTTGTAATAATGTACTCCCTCCCTAACTTTTTATAAGCAAATTTGACCAATTCACATTTTTTAAGGAATGTGGTTTGTGTTATTTAATTTAAGTTAAATAACCTATTTTGCCCTCATTAATTGTGGTGTACAGTACTATATTTTCAAGGTGTTGTTAAACGTGTGTGCATTTAAAAAATTAAAGTAAGGGTATTTCAGGTATATTATCCTTAAATATGACAAAAAAAGTTAATTTTGCTTATAATTAGTTACAACTGAAATGGTTGAATTTTGCTTATATTTTGTTATGGAGGGAGTATGCATGTAAGTATGTTAAATAAATTTTGACTACTTCCATCTTAAATGTACTCCCCTAGACTATACTTATTTTGCTCTTTCAATCAAATTTTCACCGGCACCAGTCATAAGAGTTTCATTGGATTAGAGTTCTAAGAAACTAAGATAATTTCCTCGACAGAAGCAATATATTGAATTTATTATTTTTTGACTAAT
The DNA here is from genome assembly GCA_018208015.1 of Medicago ruthenica. NCBI lineage: Eukaryota > Viridiplantae > Streptophyta > Magnoliopsida > Fabales > Fabaceae > Medicago > Medicago ruthenica. The sequence goes on along the minus strand of CM031371.1, from coordinate 34,499,670 downwards.
TTATTAAAATTATTAATATGTACTACTTCTTTCATTTTTAAATGAATGTTGTTATAGAATAATAAAAATTAAATTAAATTCACCGTTGTTTTATGTATAAGTTATTTCTATAACAAAAATTAAATAGAATAAAGTCAAAATATTTTTTTATGGTACAAGTCAAAATATTTTTATACAAGTTATAAACTGTTTTTGTAAGCTATTCCTGAGAGAGAGCTTATGAAAATAAGCTGAAAACAACTTATATACATTTCATAAGTTATTTAAATAAACTCTCTTAAAAGTTACGCAAGTACTTTGTTACACAAGTACTTTTACATTTACATATAAGATTACAAATTAACTTCTAATTATCATAGCTAAATTCAATTGTAACATAAACCTTATGTCATATTTTTTTTTCTTCTAAATGATAAATATTAGTAGTTAGTTTGTTAGATTAATTTTTTCTCCTTCGTCTAGAATTTAAACCCACGACCTCAAACTCATTATCTCTTAACTCAAACCAGTTGAGTTATCCAACGCCCCAGTTCATATCCGTTATAGACTTCTTTCAAAAAAAGTGTAGGTTATATACTTGTAATTATTTTACTATTTTAAGACCAAAAGAATAGGGTTCCTACATAAATGGGTCCAGATTGAACCCAAATTTAAGGGACTATTGTTACTTTATAAGTTTGTGGTGGTTTTGCAGTTCCCTTTCAAAAGCATTCATTCTCGGATCAAGCACTGTTCTAAAAAAAATTTGTGGTGTCTCTGCCTTTTCTAATCCATGAGACCAAGCAGCGCAATTTTTGGTCAAGGACCATTACATACCTTATAATTATATTTCAAAAATACGTCAAATTATAAGCTTCTTGTCACATCATAATATTAATATATGATTGAATGTTTAGAATTTGTTTACACTAGTAGTTATTAAGTCATAAAGCTATTAGAGATTTGGAAACAATACACTAGCAACTATAATAACAAACAAACACAAATAGTCTTAATCCATCGTTGAATATTTATATGCCACACCTATTGCATTGTTGAGTTTTTATCCTTAAACTATATTTGTGAGACACAAGACATCACCAACAACAACAAAAACAATAGTAACTGACAAAGGAAGAAGAAGAAGAACAAGATGTCAGGCTCAAAAGATCCATTAGTGATATCATTCGGCGAGATGCTCATAGATTTTGTTCCAGACACATCTGGTGTATCCTTGGCTGAATCTTATGCTTTTATCAAAGCCCCTGGTGGTGCCCCTGCCAATGTGGCTTGTGCTGTGTCCAAACTTGGTGGCAATGCTGCCTTCATCGGCAAGGTTTTTACTTACAAGCATTTCCCATTAAATTATCATGTTTATCGATTATTTTCTTTTCCATATATACTTAAAATGCAATGCGGACGGGAGTTGACAAATCTAGTTAGACCTTCTGCTTGCATTTGCTGCGATTTAGGTTTAAATCCAGAGTTTCTTCGTTGATAGACTATAGTATACGTAAATATTCACTGAAGTTATGGTTTGATGTGATATTATATGAGGACGTGTCTAATCTAATATACATTTTTCTGAGTAAATATCCAATTTGGTCATTGAAATTTATAGGACAACATCAACTTAGACTCAACATTAATATTCCAAAATGATTTCTAGAATTGTAAAATGTTAATTAGTATTACATTTCTGATAGAACTCATAATTGAGATTTGTCCCTCAGTTGTGATCTGTTATCAAATGTATCTCGGATTGACATTATTTACTTCATTTCAAATACATCCTTAAGTTATCAACTTAATGTCATTATAAAGAGTCTCCGTAAATATCAATGAAAGGACGAATTTGATTAACATCTTGCAATTTCAAAAAGCATTATAGAATATTGATAATGTGAGGGACTGGATTGATATGGTCCTACAATCTCAAGGACTGATTAAACGCGGTATCTACTCAAATCTTTCCTAACAAAATAAATGCAATGATTGCAATGTGACAGGTAGGGGATGATGAGTTTGGAAGGATGCTAGCAGACATCTTGAAGAAAAATGGAGTGAATACAGATGGTGTTTGTTTCGACACAGAGGCAAGAACAGCATTGGCTTTTGTGACATTGAGGAAAGATGGAGAGAGGGAGTTCATGTTTTATAGAAACCCTAGTGCTGATATGTTACTGAAAGAATCTGAATTGAAGATGGATATGATTAAGAATACAAAGATATTCCATTATGGATCCATTAGTCTTATTTCAGAGCCATGCAGATCTGCTCATATGGCTGCCATGAAAGCTGCTAGAGAAGGTGGTGCTTTGTTGTCCTATGATCCAAATGTTAGGCTTCCTTTGTGGCCTTCTGCTGAGGCTGCTAGGTCTGGAATCAAAAGCATTTGGCATGAGGCTGATTTCATCAAGGTACAATCATTGTTTGAATTTGAAATTTCTTTATGGAAGTTTATTAAATGATGGAGGATATAACAGGAAAAAAAAAAAGAGGGTTATTTTGATCTTGAACAAGTTCTAGAGCCAATTTGGAAAACTTCACAACAAGTACTCATGGAAAAATACATTTAGAAAATTAACTTGTAATAACTATGAGCTTTTCAAACAATAGGTTTTGGTATAAGTTCAAATTAGCTTATGCGCTTCTCAACTTTTTCATAAGTTTCTAGTTTAATTTTTTCACTATTACGCATTGCGCACACAAATATAGATAGCGGACACAACACTAATACTGACACATCAACATCTTTAATAATTTGAGAAAATAAAATAATAGAATGTAATCACATTTGTCAATGTCGGACACCAACGCCTTTAATAAGTAGGGTCGGTGCTACAATGTTTTTCATACAAAGCTTGTAAGTTTACAAGACTTTTGTTTTTTGTATGAAAAATCTTTAACTTGAGGGATAGGGCCTTTTTTTTTTTGGGTAAAAAAAGTAAAAGAAAGGAAAGATAATTCCCTATGGTCATTTTTCTTTTCAAAGAATGCACATTTTTTGCCAGAATCTGTAGAAGTGGTTGTACTAAAAAACTGACCATTTTCTATATAGGTAAGTGATGATGAAGTTCAATTTCTTACACAAAAAGATCCTGAGAATGAAGATGCTGTTATGTCTCTGTGGCATGACAAGTTGAAGCTGCTTATTATCACTGATGGAGAGAAGGGTTGTAGATATGTCACAAAGGTATAGTCCATCCAATCCATACTTTGAAAATATTTCTTTTTAATTTTTGGCTAAATCAATTCAATAAAGCATTTAGTTAATTGATCCTTAGTGGTTGATTTATACAACTTAATGATTTTGACTATACATTTGTTATCCCATTCAAGAAGATTGTTTTCATCTATTCACAAATAGGACATATTTGAATCGACTTATTTGAACTTATCTACTGACATAAGCCCTTGTAAGATTGCTTCGAACAATTTATATAAACAACTTATTAAATTTCCATACGTTGCTTTCACAAGTTATCCCATAAGTTCTCCAAAGTAGCTTGTGAAAACAGTTTATAACTAACTTTATTTTATTTTGTTACAAAACTAACTTATTATAAGTATTTTATATGACAAAAGCTTATACTAAAAGTGCTTCATTAAACTGTTTATTGAAACGTGGCCGATATTTGAGCCACAATTCCTATTGTAATCTAAACTATTTATCCATCATTGGAAATATTGTTTGAATGCAGAAATTTAAAGGAAGGGTAAGTGGATTCTCAGTGAAGGCAATTGACACAACTGGTGCTGGTGATTCTTTTGTTGGTGCACTTCTCAGAGATGTGGCAAGAGACCCTTCTATATTTGAGGTATGTTTTCTCTCTCAAACAAAATCTAAGATCCACTCTAGTGACAGAAAAATTTCAAAAAAAGAGAGAAAAATTCAATAATTAAAATATAATTATTTAGTCTTTCTCTTTAATATTAGATTTTTTCCGTCATCGGAGAGTATGCAAACCCTTCACACACATACACATTTACCTACAACTTCTGCACAATGCAACAACTATGATAACCGTTAGATGTAGTGAGAAATTTGTTTTTCTCGCTAAATTTAATGGTCTTCACAATTGTTGCACCGGTAATTGATCCAAAACACATACATACTAATTTCTAGTCAAGGTTTGTAATAATAATTCTTATTGGTTGACATTTTTCTTTGCTTTATTGAATTCAACATGAAGAATGAACCAAAATTGAGAGAGACTTTAGCATTTGCAAATGCTTGTGGAGCAATGTGTACAACACAGAAGGGAGCCATTCCTGCACTTCCAACTGCTGAAGAGGCTCAGAAATTTATTTCCAGCTCTAAAGCCAAATAAAGTTTGCTTTGAATTTGATGATAGTCCAGAGGACTAGCTATATTCATTCTCATTTGAGAGTTTTTCCTTTAATAAGACCTTCATACAATGACTTATAAAGTGTTGTTTCTATTTATGAATAATAAACAACTTATTTTTGTTTCTTATGATAGTTAGCACTAATAACATACAATATTTTATTGTATTGTGCAAGTTAATGAAACAGGTTGAGCAAAAACCATCGAACAAACAATTTAATGAAACATGTTCGAGCCTAATATATATAAAATAAAACAGGTTAGAGTTCATTCATTACTGTGGAAAATCTTGGAACTAATAGGGTGACTGGTCATATATTTTTATCAAGACAAAATGACAAATAATATTATAGTTCAAGATGGTAAAGACTAAAGAGTGAAGACAATATTCAATGACAATATAATACTTTTAACAAATATCAAACATAAAAAGATAAGTCATAGAGACACAAAAAGCCATTACAAGACCCATTACAATACTAGACACACTAAAAAAAATATAGACACACTAAAAGAGTGAAGGCTACATTCACAACAACAACAACAACAAAAAACCCATTACAACACCGCCACACTAAAAAGAAAACTAGAGACACTCATCGTCGAACAAGTGACTACATCCATCACAACAACAACAACAATCAAGATTTCGGTGAAATCTCTTTATTCAAACAAAGACGGAATTAAAAAGCAATTTTCTTTTTATGACAGCAATATTGATGATATTTCAAAGCTCATTGTTATTAGCCCCATCATTGTTGACCTTGGGTAATTTTTTTGTCTCCTCATCAATGCTAACAAGCCTAGTACTTTTAATCTGATCATGTGACAACTTATTAAGTGTCAAAGTAAGAACACCATTTTCCATCTTAGCCTTCACAGAATCCAAATCAGCATTTTCAGGCAATCTAAACTGTCTCCAGAATTTTCCATATGATCTTTCAACTCTATGCCAACGATCGCCTTTCTTCTCCTCTTCTTTCTTCCTTTCTCCAATCACTCTCAGCACACTGTTCTCTACCACATCTATCTTTATCTTATCTTTTCTCAACCCAGGCACGTCCATCATTATAACATGTTCATCTGAAGTTTCCTTCCAGTCTACTTTAGTTGGTGACAGTGTCATGGCTGGTTGGTCTTTCTCAACTCCAAAGGAGGTTTGTTCCATGACACAAAATGGGTCTGGGAAATGATCAGCTAAGAGAGGGTTTGGGGAATCCATGGATGGCATTGTTTTGGTAGGAAAACTACAAGCAAGAATAAGCAAGAAAAATAGTACTAGTAACATGTTGAGTTGTTGTAGCCTCATTTCTAGTATATTAAGGTAGTGATGCTTGTTTGTTCAATTTGGTGGAAACAGAATTAGTGGTCTTGTGTGTGTGTGTGTGTGTGTGTATATATATATATATATATTGTAATGTGGCATTGTTCATAACTGCTGGATAGACGAGTAGTAAGAAGATTGATGTGAGTTGAGATTCATGTGTTGGTACCACACACAAGAGGAGTGGCCAGCACACAAAATGACTGTGAGTGTTTGGTTGAGACACAAATATTAGCACTCTAACAAGATCGATCCTGCACCTATTTTTTGTACTCACCTTTTTTTTTTTATAACTAGGTGGAAACCGTGCAACGCACGGGTTCGATTATAATACATATTCATAATATTTCAGTTAATAAATGATAGTTCATATATGCATACAATATAAAAAACATAAAGAATGGACATAGTTTGCTCAAACTACTAAAAAAAAGTGTAAAAAGCACATAAAGAAATATGACTACAATATGAGAAAAGTAATGAGTCTGATTATTGTAATTTATTAATGCCAACATTTTTTTTTATTATTAAATACCGTGAGGAAAGGAATTCAAACAATCATGAGATTTAATCGTAATATTTTTTGTGACCACAACTGCATTTTATATTTTCTCTTCCATGCTTGAAATAGTGTCCAAAATTGATATTTATAGTTTTGGTGATATTGATCGTTATCATAGATTTAGTGACCTGAAAAAGGTATAGAAGACATTTTTGGTAAGATCATGAGAACAACCAAACAATTACAATTTACAAACTTAATGATACAATTATCTCATATGTAGACAAATTTTTTAATCATTGAGTCACATAAATCATTGAAATGTGAGATTGACTACACATCACCTACCACCACAAAAAAAACAACTTGTAATGAATTCATATATGTACTCACACAATAACTTTAAATGCACAAAAAATGGTTTAACATATGAAAGATGAATGATATGTAACTCATGGATGAATAATAGAATTAGTATAAAAAAAGAGTATAACTAATAAACAAAAATAGTAATATTTGAATAATTGTGCGTCTTCAATTACCTCTCTTAATTTTTTTTCCCGAGGTTGATTGTCATACAAAGGATGAATTTGTGATCTGCAAACACGTCAAAACCAGAAAGCGAAATTGCAAAGAAGAAAAAAAGTGTTAATCTTAGAAAAGAAAGCTCTTTAGGCACATATCAGTTCATGGAAATCCAAGGGAAAAAATAAAAAAAAAAAAAGCAAGAAGAAGAACCAAACGTTGAGCAAATTTAAATAGGATAGTAAATAAATCATCATGCAAAAAATCACACATATGGCAAGAATTTATTAGCAGAAGAATAAAACTTTCATTTTCATCGTTAATGTTGTAGTAATTCAAGTTAGGATTTTCATAGTTATTCATGTTAGGGTTGCCTTTTCCATGATGTTGTAGTAAGAGTGCATACGTTTATAACTCTACATCTCTTAGTCTTCAACTCTACATCAATAATAAATTAAAAAAAAAAAATCCTTTTTTAATACATAAGCTAAACAATTGCATGCTGAAATTCATCTATATTTTTATTCGATCGAATAGAATAAGATAGGATGGAAAGTTATGAGAGAGTATAAGAAATGATTTTAGAGATGCCACGTAGGCATAATCCTAGATTAATATGAATAATGATTCCAATTTAGTTTATGAGGGGAGAGAAGCAAATAGAGGCCGACGATGTGTCTCAGTCGAATGTGGAATGGTTTGTGTCGGTCCATAAATCAGCTCGGGACATCGACCAACATGGATTGCATTGATGACCCATGCCAGAGTTGTTGAAATGTTTGCAGAGATGCCATCACCACGATTCGACGTGTCTCGGCATCACAATGCTAGCTTAAGGGTAACTCAAGCTTGGGTTGCCCTTTCATTTGTTGTTGTTGTAGAAATTCATACATTTTATAACTCTACATCTCTTAGTCTTCAACTCTACATCAATAAGTAACCAAAAAAAAACTCTACATTAATAAATAAATAAAAAATCCTTCTTTATGCTTTGAACGTTTATTTTTGCTAGATTAAGAGAGGGTGTAAATTTATGTAGGATCGAATAAGTTTATGTAACCGAAGCTTACATACATTATTATTGTTATAGCTAGTCTCTTTTTTTTTTCTTTCCAATTCTTGCATAATTACACAATTAATAATTATTTTGTGGAGGATAAATGAGATGCATCAAAAGAAAAGTTTGGAAGTTATAGGAGACATGAGAATATTTTCATGACACATAGACAAAATGCTAACTTAAGAATATGAACAATTCCATTTCTAATATATATCTTATTGTTCATGTATTTATCCTTTTACTATTATGTATAAAAAAAAACTCATGTTCCTATCCCTTAAGAAGACAATAAATATTATATATAGTATGCCCTTAGACAATTGTTTTTTTCTTGTTTTTTACATAAAATGACATGAAAAATATTTATGGTCCCATGCCATTTTTTTAACTACATAAAGTGATGTGACTTACATGAATTTTACCCATCAAGAGATTGAGTATTAAAATCAATGTCGAAAACTTTTTATTAGCACTATAAGTTCACAGACTAAAAGAGTTACATCATAAAACCAATACCATTCGAAACGCATGCATATAAAAATCCATGATTTCATATTCCGGCATATATAATTGCTTCCTCTCTACACCAATTATCACCAACAATATCAAATTCTAATTTATTAAACAAATCTTTCTAGGTTCATGACAACTTACTAAAGATCCCACTAAGAATAACATGTTTTAAAATTGATCATCGCTGCCACCTCCAGCTTAAATGTTGCGCAATTAATCTTACTTCCATTCTCAACATTTTGTTTATGCTCCAACATAATATATGTTACTTTCATACAATTGATATGTTGTAGTCTACCACTCCATTTGCACTCAATTGAAAACTATTTAACAAATATATTGAAAACTCATTTGCACTCAATTGAAAACTAGGTGAAAGATATTGAAAAGGATTGCAAGATTTTTGCATCAAACATCACTCGTTAAATTTGAAATTTAAAAAAAAATTGGCACAATGATATTACAAAAGTTGGAAGGAAAAAAAGAAATGTGCAGTAGGTTCAAGCCTCTCACAAATTGAAATCTCGTGCGGCCATATATAGTGAGGGGTTGCACATGAGGCATGCATATATATAATCAATTGATGCATTTGTTTTTAATCATTATTGTTGAATTGAAATGGTAAGAAGAATTTTAACCTTTATTTTGACCATTAGTTTTATAACGTAAAAAAGTAATGAGTGTAGGCATCCTTTTTTGAAATTAAATGCAGCACTGTATAAAAATTATCAAATGACCTAAATATAATAAATTTTTACATCAATATACAATGGTTCAGTAGTAGAAGAATTATTGGACGATACAATGTAGCACTCATTTTTATATAAATTAATTAAGTTTTTTTTGTTACTAATTACTTAATTTTTTTGTTTGCCTAATTAATAAGTTTTGTAACTGAAATTTATCTATAGAATGAGATGCGAATGAGCAATTTCATAAGTGAGAAAAGTAATTTTTCATCTGTAGAACCTCATGGAAAATGAGTGACCGTATTTTTCTTTTGTCTTCCATGTCTTTATGGCTATATGGCAGACTAAACTATGTCTTATAAATTAATTGTTTTTTTAGCAAATGAGTGACCATATTTTTCTTTATCGCTATATGGCTATATTGTAAAATAAAACAAAATCAATAGAACCGTTTTTCTTTTCTTGTGTTAAATGAATTGTTTTTTTCTCTTGTGATTGAATCATTTTTTTTGTGGTTCATGAATTTTTTTTTCTCTTGTGAATGGAACCGTTTTTTATTTCCATAAATTAATTGTTTTTAACTTAAGTTTTAAGCAAAGGGTGAGATTGTTACATGGAGATGTCATATAGACAAGTTTTTATATATAGATATAGATAAATTTTGTATTATATATTGCCTATCTTTTTTTGGTTTCACATACTCGTATTTATCAGAATCAGTTCAAGGATAGGGCCATTAAAGAAATCGTTTTGGACCTACATTTTAAAAAAAAAAATAAAATAAAATTTACTCGATAAAAATGTCTGTTTTACTGAAATAAAAAGACCTCATGTTATACCATTTTCAAATTAATATTAATAAAGTTTTATTTAAAATTAGCATTTTCTGAAACTCTGATGGCATTTGTATAGGAGGATTTTCTCAATATCTGGGACCTGGTAATGCTGAATTGTCTGCTGCTATGACTGTAATTGAATTAGATGCCTCAAAAGGTTTCTCTAATGTCTGGGTTGAATCTGATTCACAGTTAATTATTAAGTAGTTCAAATCAAATACAGTGGTTCCTTGAGGATTAAAGAAGATATGGGAGAATTGTTTAACTGTCATTCAAAGTTATGAGATTTTGTGGCTCTCATATATATATATGGAAGGAAATGTGTTTGAGATTTTGAGGAATTCCCAATGCTTTTTTTTTTTCAGTTCACACCAGCTTTTCTACTTTCATGCATTCCTCATTTCTGCTCTTAAACCATTCAATCCCTAGATTATATGTAAGTAAATTAAAATATGATATGATTTTTTCACAATTCAACAAATATATATAAAAACACAATTATACATAAAGAAAATTTTTATGACTAGTTTCATGACTATTTATGTTAACTCAAAATGTCTCACACAAAAGTCAACTAGTTTCATTCATTAATAAGACATAATAACCTTTTACAACACTAGAAGTGACTCATCATCGAGAAGTGACTCACAACAAGCAAGACCTCATATGAAATCCCTTTATTCATTAATCAAACACAGAATTAGAAAACATTTTCATGACTACAATGATCACAATATTTCAAAGCTCCTGCTTAGCTGGTTTCTCATCCTCCTCAGCAATGCTAATCATTCTAGGACCTTTAATCTTATCTTGTGACAACTTATTAAGTGTCAAGGTTAGAACACCATTTTCCATCTTAGCCTTCACCGAATCCAAATCAACATTTTCAGGCAATCTAAATTGCCTCCAGAATTTTCCATAAGATCTTTCAACTCTATGCCAATGATCATCTTTTTTCTCTTCTTCTTTCTTCCTTTCACCGCTCACTCTCAGCACCCTATTCTCTTCAACTTCTATCTTTATATCATCTTTTTTCAACCCTGGCACGTCCAGCATTATAACATGTCCCTCTGGAGTTTCCTTCCAGTCTACTCTAGCTGGTGACAATGACATCGTTGGTTCGTTTTTTTCGACTCCAAATGGGATTTGTTCTAAGACACGAAATGGATCTGGGAAACGTTCAGACCAGAGATCGGATAAGAGAGGGTTGGGTGAATCTATGAATGGTAGTAGCAATGACCCTTTTGCTTTGGAAGGAAAATTACCAGCAAGAATAAGCAAGAAAAATGGTACGAGTAACATGTTGAGTTGTTCTAGCCTCATTTTTGTTGTACTTGAAAATGTGTGTTGCTTAGCGTTAGGGAAGAAGAATATATATGTAGTACTGACGTTTTTTTTCAATTCAAATTTTGGTGGAAACAGAAATGCTGGTGTGTTGTATATATAGGTTGTAAAATGTTGTATGTATGCATGGTTCTTGAAGATTCTATAAATGACATATGGATGGTAATGAGTGAAATGGAAGTGACATAATTGTCGATAGAATGAGAATGTTCGAGATTAGTATAGTGTTTTGGAGAAGAGAAAGGTGGTTGGTTCTAAGTGCAAGAGTTTTCCAACCTCTTCCAGAGGCTTCGTGTGTATATCATCTTGTAATATTTTATTATTTAATTATATTCTGATATAATTACGTGGACAAAAATTAAGTAATAATGTTAATTAGATTTCTATTTAGATAATTAATTAATTAATTGATATTGAGTAGATGTCTGGATGACCCATTAACGGAATAATGGGAAACACTAATGACCTTCCAATATAAAAGAGGCTATGGTCCTCAATACACCGTACACGGCAAACTCTCTCTTCTCCCCATCTGAAGAGAACTTGAGGCATAAAGGTACCGGTTGAAAAAGAACTAAATCAGCCGCCGCTAACCCTGTTTGTTTCAGATCACGGTTTCTCCTCTCTTAATGAGATAGTTGCTGAGAGGATGTCATCAAAGCTTCATCCAGGTATTTCTAATACCTAATTATGGATATCCTTGATAAATCAAATATGTTGCAGATATGATCGTAATCATATTCAATGTTCTGTTTGCTTCCGCTATTGATTCATAATTATTGAACATATTTTATGAAATCTGTTTTTATTAAGACCTAATTTTTCCAACAAATTGTATCAAGCGGTCTTCATGTTTGATCTATTGGGATTATGAACATATTTGATTCTTAGGTTCAGATTTTATTGGTTGTAGCTTATATATATTTTCGATGGTTCTTGTTTTGATTATTTATTCCTCGATTAAATTATATATATCTGCGATGCCTTTTTTATCCAACAATCTGGATGCCTTTAATTTGCCTAATTGTTTACTCATGACATATGTTCCAATCGTGGTTTTTTATTCATCGATTGGTTTATTTTATTTAATCGTCGATATATCCATGTGAAATTGCTTGAACTATTTTGTAAATTGAGGTCTCCCTGTGAAATTGCTGAAATTGCTTTCACTGTTTGTAAATTTGAGCAGCAACATATGAATTAAAATTATGTAATTTTATTGGATCCTTATTACTACACCTTTAGTTGTTGAAAGATTTTTTGCTGCTTTTGTTTTTCGATCCAGTACTTTGGTTGTTTTCAACTTGGTATAATTCTCATAATCTAATTTTATTGGATGTTTGTTATGAACAATTTATCTTCTTGGTTGACCACTCGTGATTGGCTCCTACTTCCATGGTATCATTTAAAATTGCTTTGTCATGTATGGATTTTTTTTATTAAAAAAAATAAAATAAAAAATCATTATTTTATATTCCAATTTCAAAGGGAATTGATTTGCAATTCTTTCAGATAATTTTGCGGCAAAAATTTTTGAAGCCAATTCTGTGCAGCTTCAGTGTCTTGCTTTAGTAAAACTTGGACCCACTTGATTTCTAGTTTTTGAGTTAAATTTTCCTTTATGATTTATTTCGAAAGAAGTTAATTAAGTATAATATATATTTCACTAACTATATTTTGATATCACATTGACAATTACTATTGTTATTTGAGACTTATAATATGAGGATAAACATAGTTTTATAAGGATTATGATTCTCGTAATAATTATTATATTTGTGGTAATAAGGTTCATATTTGGAAATATATATTTATACCAGTTATGTTTTTTTATACATTTTGGTGGCAACTAATTTCGTTTTTTTATTACAAATTAGTTTTTGATTCTCATATACTGTGTACTTAAAATTTATTTTGAGAAGTAGGCAAATAAAGATTAAAATATATTTGTGATATATATGCTGTCTTTTAATAATGAATTTCAAAATATTATGAAGAAATTTTTAGTACAGAAAGTAAGAATTCGATTCTTTAAAATTTAGAAAATAATAATTCTAGTTTTGTTTGTTTATTTATAAAGTTTGTTTCTTTTATTTAGGAAAACATTTATGCTAGAGTTATGTTTTTATTTTGTTTAAAGAATCATTCAGTTTATATATGTGAATCAATTGTAGCATGAACATTTTTTTGCATATAAGATTCAATTTTCTTCCGATTTAAAATTGAATATTTGGTTTATAGCATGATTGTGATGTTTGATTTTATTGTTATTAAGATTCTACAATGACATTATTTTTCTTTTCCTTCAATCATGCATTTTGGACATATTTCATGCCATTTTTGTTGTTGTTTTTATGTGATATTAAATGTATTGTCATACACACATTGATGTGAATTTTGACTTGCATCCTTTTTTTTTGAATTCTTGTGATAATGTCTCACACTTAAGGGTTGTCGAGTGGCCTTATGATTACTTAGCGATATAATGGACTGATTCGGCCTACATTATGTCAGTAGTGCTTTGTAAATTTAAGACCATTCTTATTTAAATTATTGTGAAATGTCTAGTAATTTTGGTTGAGTTGGTTGAAACATGTTGCCAAAGTAACCTCTGTTGCGTAGATTTGATTCAACTAAACTTACAAAAAGACGTAGTATGAAATTATTCATGCGAGTCGGCGTCAGCCCCAAGGAAGGCACAACTTGGCCGGATAATTACATGCATGTGATAGAAAATGCGTGGTGATTATAGAGTAATTTTCCATGTAAATAATAGGATATTCGAAGGTGACTATTATTTGACAGGACTTATCACCCCATTTGATATATATTAAAATTATCTAGTAAATGCGGTTGAGTCGGTTGAAACAATAATGTTGCTCAAGTAACCTCTATTGCGTAGATTCGACTCAACTGAAGTTACAAAAGATGTAGTTACATACATGTGATGATAAATATGTGGTGATTATAAAGTAATTTTCCATGTGGATAATAGGATGCCCAAAGGTGACTATTATTTGACAGGACTTATCATCAATGTTTGATCATTGCATTGAGAGTACTGCTTGTAGTTAATTTTTTACAATCTGAAGATTGGAAATTAATGATGTGTTTGGTATCTTGTTTAGGTCTTTTAATTTACAAATAAAGATGCACATGTCTCTATAATATTTTATTGACATGTGTGATGATAGTGTAAACTTATTTATATATTTAAGAGTTTACATTCACATATATTATGGTAAACATGTGACAATTTAAAGAATTTATTCTTTGTCAAAGTAAATTGTTATTGTTTGATCATTGTTGTAAAATACGATTAGCAATTGATATTATTGTTTAAAGACTAGATATTGATGATGCACTAGGTATTTTGGTGAGTGTTTTTTTACTACTCTTGTTCTCTTTAAGCTAATATAGTTTATGTATATGTTAATTTGAGTTAAATTTTTAACTCTTAAAAGTTTTAACTTTTAGGAATTAAAGGATAATATTAACATTGTTCTTTGATCTAGACCTTAGATAAGGGTGGTGAAACTCGCATTCTCTCACAAATTCAATATCTAATGTGAGAATCAAGTTTGAAGAGTGAGTATACACCAAATCTTATAGGTCTTATGTGATCATAAAGGTAAAAGATCAGAGATCTTATCAGTGTTATTTAAGATGACAGATTTTTTGTCATATTTTATTTGCTTAAACTAATGTGTTTTTAAAGCAATATAGAGAAAGACAAGTTCTCATCGGAGAGTGAGTATTTCGTTAAGATTATTCGGCAAAGAAAAAAAAATTGGGAGCACATTATGTAAATATTTAATCTTGCTGAGACACTATAATTTCGACTATCAGATGACTTGTTTGAAAATTCAGTAATTTCAACTATCATATGACTTGTTCGAAAATTCAGTATTTAGTATTCTCTTTGCACAATTAAGTTTATAATTGTTAAAGTTACAAATGATCCTTTAAAGGATCAATTTATAAAGTGTGCAAATAAAGAAAAGTTGAAGCAAGAGAAAATAAAACAGTGCTCATTCGGAAAATACCCCAATAGATAAGGGCAAATAAAGAAAGGTAATCTTGACTGACTTATGTCCAATGATGTTGAAAGATATATCAATTTAGAATGGACAAAGTTGATAAAGATTGTTTTATTCATTTTTAAACTAATTTTAGATTGTCGTTACTAGCTTATTTTTGTATTTAAAAGACAATTTGGTGAATCATTATTTGAATTAATTTTTGTTTTAATTTCTCTTTGAATAAATCAAGATATTTTGAGTTTTATTTTCAAATCATGATTCAATGTGTCTTTTAAGTTTAATTATTAGAGTCAATTCAGTTATGACTTGTGACATTCTATGATTGTTTAAGGTTTGGAAACTATAAGTTTTTCGTCCCAAAAATTAAGGAAATTTTGAGACATAAAGTGTTAAGTTTTCTTGAGGATATTGAGTTTGGGGGAGAGACATGGTAATAGAACAAAATTGAATGAGGAAGAATTAGTTCTAAATTAATTCATATAGTTACTATTATTATAGTATACATGGATCCTCATGTGGACATTATTGTTCTTCCTCTCAATCAAGTTAAGAAATTAATTAATATAGATCAAACTCAACACCCTCAAGAACTAGGGCTTCTAGTGTCATAAAGAATTGACTGAAAAGAGAAATTATATTTAGTTTAATTGAAAGACTCTATTAGGACAATCATGATACTAGTTTGCTTATTATAATTTTGGAGCTGCATAAGATGGATTTCAATACAGTGTTCTGAATGGCAACATTAATGATACAATATGGTGCAACTGAAGAAAACTTTTGTGTCAATTGATACAAAGTAGATGGTTTGCAAAATCATGAAATCCACTTAAGAGCTAAGAAATTTGTCTCTTTATTGTTATCACATATTCTCATAAAGTATTTGTCTCATTTGGTTTTGAGATAATATTATGGAGAGTTGTGGATCTAGTAAGCTCTGTGGGAGTAAATTTATATTCAAGTTTAATGTGTCAATTATATTTTACTTAATCAACAATGATATAAATTAGTTATGTAAAACCAAGAAAATCTCTAACGAATTAGCGATGAAAGATCTTGGGGACACTTCTTTTGTATTAAGTTTTAGATACTTAGAGATTACTCTCAAGGTATCCTTCAGATGTCACAAAAGATTTATATCAATAAAGTTGAAAATAAATTGACATAATAAGCTATGGGTGACCTTAATCACCGAGAGAGACTTTTCAGTCTCAATTATTTCCCAATAGAAAATTTATAAATTCAGAAAATTAAGTATTTTCCTACACTTTGCCTATAGAATTCTTATGTATGATCTTATTATACGCATTTGGAAATAGCGTATATAACCAAATTGTTTGGCAGATATTTGAGCAATTCAATGCTTGAATTGTTGAACAGGCAACCATACAGATTTTTTAAAGAGAACAAAAGAGTTTATACTCACATCATGGATCTGACAATTTGGAGATCATTAGTGTGTTAGACTCTGACTTTTGGATGTGTGTGTATAATACACATCCTGACTCAGGAAATGACTGTAAGTATTTATGTCACTTGGTTGCATAGTAAAAAGGTATTGAAAAACCATTTAAGTTATATAGTGACATAATATTGTAGCCATATAATGTTTTAATAACAAAGTTTATAAGATTCATTACCTTATAAATTAAATTATTGTTGTTAAATGATAGAACATTAGAGACAAACTTTATGATAGGTGACACACTAATCAAAGACATGACACATAAGGTCTTTCATATGGTTGTTGTCATTAAGGATGTCTTAGATTAGTGGGTGTCTCTTTTATTCTATGTTCTATACTTTTATTTTGATGTCGATACAAACTTTATGTTATGATTTTCTGCATAAATAAAGTTCATGAGGTTATGTTTATTATAATCATTTCTGTATCATTTTGTGCAAATATTAAATTTGCAAATCTTTAGTTTTGATCTCACTAAAGTTTTCAGTTGGACCAGTTGGAAATAGACATGATTTAGATATCACATTACATGAAATTTCCATGTCACTCATCCAAATCGATCTATGTCATCAAATGCATTGATATGGTTGTTGTCGGGGTTCTGTCACGTTATACGTCAGTGACAACAACCGCGGTGGTCCCATTATTAATGTATGAGGTGGACCAGATTGTAAAGTTGAAATCTAAAGATAAATAGCATTCAGACGCGTGCCTAAAGAATTCTGGTATAATTATTAAGATATGTAGCTCAAGTGGGAGATTGTTGGATTATTTTATTATTTATTTATATTCCGATATCATTATGTGAGCAAATATCGTAATAATAATTATATTAACTATTTATCAATTGTGAGCCTTAATTGATTAGTGATCAAATTAAGTAATAAGGCTAATTAGATTTCTATTTAGATAATTAATTAATTAATTGATATGGACTCAATATGGGTGGATGTCCGGATGGCCCATTAACGGAATAATGGGAAACCCTAATGATCATCCAATATAAAAGAGACTATGGTCCCCAATACACCGTACACGGCAAACTCTCTCTTCTCCCCATCTGAAGATAACTTGAGGCATAAAGGTACCGGTTGAGGAATGTCATACCCCAATTTTTGACCTAAGATTCCAATTTTATGTCTTTTGGCCTGAAACTTTTTGTCTTTTCGAGAAAAATTTCGGCAGAGTGGTATTTTAAAATACCTCATTTTTGGTTCGTTTTAGGGCCACTTTTTATTTTATTTATTTATTTTTATTTTATTATATTTTCCTTTATTCTCATTTTTTATTTTTTTTATTCTTCTTTTTATTATTATTATTATTATTATTATTATTATTATTATTATTATTATTATTATTATTATTTATTTTCTTTTTTATTATTATTATTTTTTTAATTTTTATTAAAATAAAATGGTCAAAATCACTGCAGAGGCAGCGCCCCTTTTCCTGTTTTCTTTCATCATCTTTTTGTCCAAAATCACAAGGCAGAGTCACTTCCTCCCCTTTTCAATAAATGTTAACCAAAACTTTTGCCAAAAATCCAGCATTCAATTATATCTCATGAATACAAAAGAACTCCAACAATGCCTATATAACAGGGACGAAAATCAGAGGCAAGGGGGAGGAAAAATTTCATCAGAACAAATCACAAAAGAGGCAAAATAGCATTATCAAATCTCTACAAAAATCTCTTTCATTTTTTATCATCCATAAAACACTACAAAAAAACCTAACCCACAAAAACCACACAAAACCACCAACCTCCCCTAAACCACCCCTTAACCTGCGGAAATCTCCTCCCAACCACACACAGCCGCGCCACTCCCTCCTCCCAACCACACACAGCCGAGCCACTCCCTCCTCCCAACCACCAAACACAACCGAACCTACCACCACCACCACACACAAACACAAAAACCCACCAAAAACCGAACCAAACCAACCAAAAAAACCACCCCAATCCGAACCAAAAAGAAGAAAAAAGGTAGATTTCGAAAATTTTAAAACTTAGATCTAGGTTCTTTAAAAAGGTTTTTGATTTTTTTAGTGGTAGATTTGAAAAGAGGGTAAGAAAAGGAGTAATAAAAACTATTTTTTTTTAAACGGTGGAGTTTTAAAACTCCGGCGCGGTGACGCCGCCGTCTAGGCCGCCCGGCCACCGCGCCAGAATTCTTTTCCGGCCAACGGAAAATTAGAGAGAGGGGAGAGAAGAGAGAGAGGTGTAGAGAGAGAAAGAAAAGAAAAATGAGAAGTTTTGTGAAGGGTTGGGGTATATATACCCCTCCCTGATTTGGTACGTGTGGGTGCATGCTTTAGCGTGCACCCTCACCTCCCAGGCCCTCTGATCTGGATCATACGATCAGAGGGTCCAGATCTAATCACGCTGGCCCAATGCATTTGGGTCTGTTTATTTCCTATCAGATTTTTTTCTTACTTCCCACACCCCCATTTTATTTTTTGCACCCCCTGTTATTTCATTTATTTTTCTTTGCATTTTTATTATTTCTTTTTTATTGTTCTTTTATTTCTTAGCATCTTATTTACTCATATTTAGCATCATCTCATGCATTTTATTTTATTCGTCATTTTATTCTTATTCGTCATTTTATTTATTTATTTACGTCATTAGAATGTATTTTAGGATAAATGTAAAAATATAAATGAGAATATGCATTGCATTCATTTTTATGCCGAATAGTTTAGTTCATAATCCAAGGAAAAGGAGACTTTTTGTAACACCCATAATGAGATTGCCTAGGATCTCACACGAGTATTAAAATTTCGTACTGGATACATTAATTTACAATATAAAAGTTCTTTCAAAATATTACATCACATTGTAATATTACAATCCAAGGTTCATACAACATCTCGAAAACATATACATCATAAGTACAACCATATACTACAATCAACCATAAGATAAAACAACAGCACGATCAGTCTGTAGCCTTCTCCTTACCCTTGTTGCGTGCTGACTGCGATCCTGCCTGTGAACCTGCACCAGAAGGAATGGGGTGAGACATAATGTCTCAGTGAGCTCTACCCAACCTACTGTTGGCAACCGCAGGGAACCTAGGGTCGCCATGCCTACCTTGGCGATTTAGGGAAATTCTAGAATCGCCAAGTCTTATAAATCTGCCTATAACTTTAACTATAACCTGCCTGCATCTATAAACTTCCTGTGACTATAACTGTAACTATAACTGTAAAACATAATACAAATGAAATGTTTTATGTTAGCTGTTAGCGTTGAACAAGCAATTAATCTGAGTTCATTTTACGGACTGCATCCGGGTGGAGTAACCCCGAAGTACATCTCCCTATGACCCGGTGAAATTCCTATCAATCAGGCTAACACCGGACTCCCTATGAAACGTGTGGACAACCCTCTCGGAGAAGTCTCATCCGGTGAATCCCGGAGTCTGATGAACACGCCCTATGACTGTGAAACGTGCGAGCACGCCATTATCTTTGATTAATTCTTTAACTTTAACATATGAACATATAATCTGTTACTGTAATCGTATAACATATAACCTATAACCTATGAGTTATTGGCTTATCGTTCTCATAAGCCACCTATGATCGTTGGAAAACCAACACTATAAACATATCTGTAACTATGATTGCCAAAACGTTCCTATTCTCATTGCTCTTAGGCTTGCACATACTTAGTGTGTAAATGGAGTCGCTTAGTAAGGGATATTCCCATTACTAGCTCCTTTACCCCTCTACATAACTTAGGAATTGAGCAATCATCTCCCCATGCCATACCCATTACCCATCCTACCTTATTTCCATACCTTTACTCAAGAACATGAATTTGGGTGGCTGGGAAATCGGGGGCCGTTTTGCTAAAATCGGGGGCCGAAATTTGCCGTGTTAACCATGGAGGCCAAGCCACAAAATCGGTGGCCGATTTTGGGAAATCGGTGGTCGATTTTGTCATCTGCAGAATTCACAATTCTGCTTCCTAGGCTAAACCAATCCTATCCAATCATCAAAACAGCTTATGGGAATAGATTTCCAAGACATATAATCAACTTATAACATATGAGTTCATGTAATCACAAGTCAAAAGGGATTTAAGGCATAAATTTAGCAAATCTAGCTCTTAATACTATAACCTCAAAGCTTAAGCAAAGTGGGTTTCTAAAACCCTCTAGGAGCTCACCTTAACCTCAAAAGATGATTGCTAAGTTGAGAAATTCAAACCCTAGCTTCAAGCCCCAAAATCTCTACTCAAGAAAACTTCTATTCCTTGGCTATCCTAGCTTCTTCTTGCTCCAGATTTCACCAACACAAGCTTGCTTGCCAAACAAGAATTTAGGGAGGAGTTTACTAGATTAAGGGATGATGATAGTGAAGTGGAGATGGAGGGCGAAAATGAGAGAGGAAGGGGAGAAAAATTCAGCCTTGCCTTTACTAAAAAATGAGATAAACAATGGTTATATTTCATATTTATCCATTAGCCATTTTTCCCCTATTTACAACTTTGTCACTCCTCTAATTACAACCTTGCCATTGCTTGCTCATGAAGTTTCTAACACGTTTAACTGATACTTCTAAGCGGGATATTACACTCTACCCCCCTTAAAGAAATTTCGTCCTCGAAATTTAGAAATTACCTGTAAAAAGATGTGGATAGTTCTCCAGCATCTCTGATTCCAATTCCCATGTAGCTTCACCGTAGGGAGAACCTTTCCATATAACTTTGACAATTGGAATCTCTTTGTTCCTCAATGCTTTGACATCACGTTCAATAATCCGCTCCGGTTCAGGCCGGAAAGTCAAATCTGATCTTAAGTCGATGGTTTCCAATTCTACTAGTTGGTGAGGGTCAGGAATGAACTTCCTTAACTGTGAAACATGGAAAACATCATGTAATCCTGACATCGCCGGTGGCAGAGCCAATTGATAAGCTGCTGGTCCGACACGTTTGAGTATCTGAAATGGCCCAATAAATCTTGGACTCAATTTCTTTGTCCTGAAAACACCTCGTAATCCCAGCTTAGGAGTAACTTTCAGGAAAACATGATCTCCCACTTCGAACTCTAGAGGTCTTCGCCTCTTGTCCGCATAACTCTTATGTCGACTTTGAGCAGTTCTGATCTTATCCTGAATGGATTTAATCTTTAAAGTTGTCTCTTGAATAATCTCAGGTCCCAAAATACTTTTATCCCCAACCTCTGACCAACAAAGCGGTGTTCTACACCTTCTGCCATACAGTGCCTCATACGGTGCCATTCCAATACTAGAATGGTAACTGTTATTATACGAAAATTCAATCAAAGGCAGATGGTTATTCCAATTTCCTCCATCCTCTAAAATGCATGCACGTAACATATCCTCTAACGTCTGTATAGTTCTCTCCGATTGTCCATCTGTTTGAGGATGATGAGACGTTTTCAACTTTAACCTTGTTCCCAAAGCCTTCTGAAAAGTTTTCCAAAAGTGAGAAGTAAAGATAGGATCTCTATCTGACACAATGCTGGTTGGAACACCATGTAGTTTCACAATCTCCGCTATAAACAATTCTGCATACTGAGCAGCCCTGTACGTAGTTCTAACCGGTAAAAAGTGAGCAGACTTAGTTAGCCGGTCGACAACTACCCAAATGGAATCATGTCCCCGTTGAGTTCGAGGTAACCCTGTTACAAAATCCATAGAGATCTCTTCCCATTTCCACTGAGGGATTTCCAATGGTACAAGCATCCCTGCAGGCCTCTGATGTTCAATCTTCACTTGTTGACACACAATACATCGCGATACGAATTCCGCGATATCGGTCTTCATCCCCGGCCACCAATAATCTTTCTTTAAATCTTGGTACGTTTTAGTAGTACCTGGGTGAATACTGAAACTACTCTTGTGTGCCTCTTCCAAAATCAACCTTTTTAAATTAGCATCATTAGGAACACAAACTCTACCTTCAAACAGCAAAGTACCATCCGATGCTCTCGAAAATTCTGACTGTCCAATCCTCCTCTGAAGATCCATATCCGATTCTTGAGCTTGCGCGATTCGGGATCGCAAATCACAAGTAATCTCTAATCTTTGCAACCAAATGCCATTATCCATCTCTGTGACGCTGAGGTTAAGATCTCTAAATTTCTCATACAAAACACAAGTGTGCATCAGCACTTCTGCTCTCATCAAAGATTTCCTGCTTAAGGCGTCAGCAACTACATTCGCCTTTCCCGGGTGATACTTCAATTCAAAATCAAAATCCTTTAAGTATTCCATCCATCTTCTCTGTCTCATATTCAGTTCCCGTTGATCGAACAAATACTTTAAACTTTTGTGGTCACTGAACAAGTCGAATTGTGCTCCATATAAATGGTGCCTCCATACTTTCAGAGCAAAAACTATAGCTGCCAATTCAAGGTCATGAGTAGGGTAATTCTCCTCATGTGATTTAAGCTGCCGAGAAGTATAAGCTATCACCTTACCTTCTTGCATGAGCACACTGCCTAGTCCTTTAGAGGACGCATCACAATATACCACATATCTCTTCTCAGGGTCTGGTATTGCTAATACCGGAGCCTTGGACAATTTCTTTCTCAAGGTCCGGAAACTTTTCTCACAATCTTCGTTCCAGACGAAAGGCACATCTTTCCTTGTGAGGCGTGTCAAAGGCAAAGCAATCTGTGAAAATCTCATAATAAATCTTCGGTAGTAACCTGCTAAACCCAGGAAACTCCGAACTTCTGTTACATTCGCCGGTCTGGCCCAATTAAGGACAGCTTCAACTTTAGATGAGTCTACTGACACTCCTCCTTTAGAGATAACATGGCCTAAAAACTGGATTTCCGATAACCAAAATTCACATTTGCTGAATTTTGCATATAACTGATTCTCTCTGAGAATGTCCAAAACGATCCTCAGATGCTGAGCATGTTCCTGTGAGTCCTTTGAATAGATCAAAATATCATCTATGAAGATTACAGCAAACTGATCCAGGTAAGGCTGGAAAATTCTATTCATGTAGTCCATAAACACAGCTGGAGCATTAGTCACTCCAAATGGCATAACCAGAAATTCATAATGTCCGTAACATGTTCTGAACGCCGTCTTAGACACATCTGACGATTTGATACGAATCTGGTGGTATCCTGATCTGAGATCAATCTTTGAAAACACTGCGGCTCCTTTGAGTTGATCCAAAAGATCATCAATCCTTGGTAACAGATACTTGTTCTTAATTGTTACTTTATTCAGCCGACGGTAGTCGATACACAATCTCATACTACCATCCTTCTTCTTAACCAACAACACTAGTGCACCCCAAGGTGACACACTGGGCCTGATAAAATGTTTTTGTATTAAGTCTTCTAACTGAGACTTCAATTCCTTTAACTCTGACGGTGACATTCTATAAGGCGCCACTGATACTGGCTCTGATCCTGGGATGAGATCAATAGAGAACTCAACTTCCCGTTCTGGGGGTAAATTGCTTATCTCAGAAGGAAAGACATCTAGATAATCACTGACAACAGGAATGTCACTGGGACTCAGTTCTGATTCTGAAGTCACAGTAACCATCACATAAAAACCCCTATCCTGAGCACACATAAGCTGAGTAAGCTGATGAGTGCGGTTGATTAACTCTGATAAAGCCACACCTTCGGTCGTATTGTCTGTAGGCATAAAAATACACTTTTCCGCACATCCAATATACACATGATTAGCAGATAACCAATCCATTCCTAGGATCACATCAAGTTGTATTATGGGAAGACACACCAAATCTATGTAGTATGTCTTACTAGATACAGTGATCGGGCAATTTTCACATATAAAACTAGCTACAACTCCGCCCTCAGTAGCGGTAGATACCGTCATAGGAGGTATCGACGGTGACATAGACAACTGTAATGCTTCTACACACTTGTAAGAAATAAAGGAACATGTTGCACCACAATCAAAAAGCACTTTAACTGGAGTTTGGCCTAAGTAACACATACCGGCAATTAAATCTTCATTTGTCAAAGCCTTTTGGCCATCAAGAGAGTACACCCTGCCCTTACTCGTTGTAGTACCTTCAGCTCCACTTTTACCTCTTCTTTCTGGACAATTTGCTAAAATGTGCCCCGGCTGCCTACACCCGAAACACACACCTGTTTGCCTCATGCATTCACCGTAATGCATTTTCCCACAGTATTTACAAGCAGCACTCGCCTGGTGTGGAAATGACTGCTTACCCCTCTTAGGAGAGCCCTTAGGCTTATTCTCATGATACCTATCTTGAAACTTGCCCTTTCTCTTTTCATATGCTGCAGCTTTCTCTTTAGCGGTCTTGGCAAAACCCGCTTCAGCAACCAAACTGTCGTGAACCATTTCATCATAACTGATATTTCTTTGAAGGCTCACTGCTGTATCAATTTCACCTCTCAACCCACGCCTATACTGATTCATCTTCCAGTTCTCATTACCGGAGTAGTACGACAATTCTTCAAACTTCTTTGTAAACTCGGTGACTGACATGCCACCTTGTTTCAACTCGAGGAATTCCTGTTCTTTCTTTACTTTATAGGACATCGGGATATACTTCTCTAGCATTGCTTCCTTGAAGTTATCCCAATTAATCTCCGTGTCATTTGCTATCATTCGGCGTTGAGCAGATTCCCACCAATCTTCTGCCGCGCCTCTGAACTGGTTAGTAGCCAACAATACTTTACTTTCCTCTGGGTAGTCCACCATCCGGAACACTTTCTCAATCTGCTTTAGCCATCTCTTGGCCTCTGGAGGTTCACCTTCCCCATTAAACTCAGGAGGGTGGTTTCTGTTAAATTCCCGGAAGGACGGATTTGCCACTGCTGGTGGTGGTGTCTGTTGTTGAGCACCTTGTCCATGGTGCATCATCTCCATCCATTCATGCTGAGTTTGAGCCTGCTGTTGGGCTTGCTGCTGCATCATAAGCATCATCTGTTGATGCTGTAATGCAGCCTGAGCTTGCTGCTCTTGATACTGTTGTTGCAACGCCTGCTGCTGTTGCATCATTTGAGCCCAAAAATTCATACTAGGGTCTCCTCCGGCTTCCTCAGCATTGGCCTGATTCGATCTAGGCCTTCCAGGACCTCTTCTCCTCCCGGACATCTGATCCTAACTGTCATACACAAGTCAAAGTGATCAGTTTCAACCAGATATAACATTTAGAATAATGTCCCGGATCCAAGAGATCCACAAACTTGAATTGTATTTTAATGACCCATGGCACGGTCTGAATCGACCTGCTCTGATACCAAATTGTAACACCCATAATGAGATTGCCTAGGATCTCACACGAGTATTAAAATTTCGTACTGGATACATTAATTTACAATATAAAAGTTCTTTCAAAATATTACATCACATTGTAATATTACAATCCAAGGTTTATACAACATCTCGAAAACATATACATCATAAGTACAACCATATACTACAATCAACCATAAGATAAAACAACAGCACGATCAGTCCATAGCCTTCTCCTTACCCTTGTTGCGTGCTGACTGCGATCCTGCCTGTGAACCTGCACCAGAAGGAATGGGGTGAGACATAATGTCTCAGTGAGCACTACCCAACCTACTGTTGGCAACCGCAGGGAACCTAGGGTCGCCATGCCTACCTTGGCGATTTAGGGAAATTCTAGAATCGCCAAGTCTTATAAATCTGCCTATAACTTTAACTATAACCTACCTGCATCTATAAACTTCATGTGACTATAACTGTAACTATAACTGTAAAACATAATACAAATGAAATGTTTTATGTTAGCTGTTAGCGTTGAACAAGCAATTAATCTGAGTTCATTTTACGGACTGCATCCGGGTGGAGTAACCCCGAAGTACATCTCCCTATGACCCGGTGAAATTCCTATCAATCAGGCTAACACCGGACTCCCTATGAAACGTGTGGACAACCCTCTCGGAGAAGTCCCATCCGGCGAATCCCGGAGTCTGATGAACACGCCCTATGACTGTGAAACATGCGAGCACGCCATTATCTTTGATTAATTCTTTAACTTTAACATATGAACATATAATCTGTTATTGTAATCGTATAACATATAACCTATAACCTATGAGTTATTGGCTTATCGTTCTCATAAGCCACCTATGATCGTTGGAAAACCAACACTATAAACATATATGTAACTATGATTGCCAAAACGTTCCTATTCTCATTGCTCTTAGGCTTGCACATACTTAGTGTGTAAATGGAGTCGCTTAGTAAGGGATATTCCCATTACTAGCTCCTTTACCCCTCTACATAACTTAGGAATTGAGCAATCATCTCCCCATGCCATACCCATTACCCATCCTACCTTATTTCCATACCTTTACTCAAGAACATGAATTTGGGTGGCTGGGAAATCGGGGGCCGTTTTGCTAAAATCGGGGGCCGAAATTTGCCGTGTTAACCATGGAGGCCAAGCCACAAAATCGGTGGCCGATTTTGGGAAATCGGTGGCCGATTTTGTCATCTGCAGAATTCACAATTCTGCTTCCTAGGCTAAACCAATCCTATCCAATCATCAAAACAGCTTATGGGAATAGATTTCCAAGACATATAATCAACTTATAACATATGAGTTCATGTAATCACAAGCCAAAAGGGATTTAAGGCATAAATTTAGCAAATCTAGCTCTTAATACTATAACCTCAAAGCTTAAGCAAAGTGGGTTTCTAAAACCCTCTAGGAGCTCACCTTAACCTCAAAAGATGATTGCTAAGTTGAGAAATTCAAACCCTAGCTTCAAGCCCCAAAATCTCTACTCAAGAAAACTTTTATTCCTTGGCTATCCTAGCTTCTCCTTGCTCCAGATTTCACCAACACAAGCTTGCTTGCCACACAAGAATTTAGGGAGGAGTTTACTAGATTAAGGGATGATGATAGTGAAGTGGAGATGGAGGGCGAAAATGAGAGAGGAAGGGGAGAAAAATTCAGCCTTGCCTTTACTAAAAAATGAGATAAACAATGGGTATATTTCATATTTATCCATTAGCCAATTTTCCCCTATTTACAACTTTGCCACTCCTCTAATTACAACCTTGCCATTGCTTGCTCATGAAGTTTCTAACACGTTTAACTGATACTTCTAAGCGGGATATTACACTTTTATTTTGATCCAACGTCATTATGAAACCCCTCGCGTTTAGTTTATTTTATCACATTTAATCTTTTTTTACTCCAAGTAAAAAACCATAAAAAATAAAAAATAAACATTCAAATATTTAAAAGTCCATCAAAAATATATTTTATTAACAAACCTTGGAATTCAAACCAAGCGGCTTTTTTTAATCAAACTTTAATCAATTTTAATCATATTAGACTTTATTTTCTACAATTAAAATCAATCAACTTCACTCTTTTGCCACTTTGGCTCATCTTATCTTTGACGACATTTTCAAACTTTAAAATCAATCAAACATATCACTCGGCTTTTTTATCCCGAACTACGTGATTTTGATCCCGCTCGGGTACGTAGGCAAAAGACTTTGTCTTTCCAAATCAATAAAAATAACAAAAAAAACATTTTCCTTTCTTTTAAATTCATCACTTTAACTTTCTTTCACACTTAGGCATTTATTTACAAAACAAGTAATTATTTTAGCATAAAGATAATTAAAAACGAGAGGTTCCTATAGAGTACTATAGACGTTTAGGGTGCTAACACCTTCCCTTTGCGTAACCAACCTCGGACCTTGATCTCTAAAATTTAGGGTTTATACGAACTTTTCCCCTTTTCCTTGGAAAAAATAAAAGCTCGGTGGTGAATCTTAATTTTATGAGTCAACGCTAACCAATAGTTTGATATCCGAAAATCACCGCGACAGAAATGGCGACTTCACTGGGGACAAAATTCCTAAGTGGGTTAAACCTATCTCGTTTTGTCTTTATCTTTATGCTTTATTTTTATTTGTAATCGTAAATACGTGCTTAAGTGTTTATCTTTACGTGAGTGGTGAGATAAGTCCTACACCTGGACTTGAGAGAAACATAAGATAGGATGGTGGTATAATCAAAGTGTCATACCAAGAGTAGTCTTGGATTTTGGTACATGTGATATAACCCCACTCAATGGAGGTTTCTTAAAGGTAATACCATGTCGACATGAGTAGTCGTGTTTGACATTGTTATTTTTAAGTCAAACCTATGAAGTTGAGGACCTTCAGAGTTACCTTTAACCCATCTTAGCCTCTTAGGACGTAGTGCGGTAACTAACCAAGAGTAGTCTTGAGTTTGGTTGATACGCGATACAACACTCAAACGAGACTTTCCTACGAATATCGTTGGACCGGGAGTAGTCCCGTAATCCGATAATATTCGGAAGTGGTCAATGACTTTGGGAACTTGGTAGAACCCGTGATACAGGTACATATGGAACCATAGTCCTTACCAAATGGTGTGTTTACCCTCGGCTCCAACATTATGAACTTAACCTCACCATGTTTTCTCCGTTCCTTTAGCATAATCATGCATACATCAATTCAATCGTAAGCATTTTTCCATCAAGTATCGATGGACTTAGACAAGTTTTGTTGTAAACATCGTAGGAATGAAATTCACAAAGAGGAACACTCAGAAGTATAATTTCAAAAAACCAGATTTGTCAAGATTAAGGAAGCTATGATCTTTAGTGACTAGTCCGGAGGATTTTTTTTCAAGCTCGTTATGGGAGATCGCTTGGCATCCTCAAGTTTGAGATATCAGGGTTTTTTTCAAGATTTCTATTGATGAACTTTTGAGCATATCCCTTGGCTTTGTTCCTAAAAAGGGGTTTGTTTGTAATATTTTATTTTAAATGAAATGTTCAAACTATGATGTTTACAATTACTTCGACAAGTCCTTCGATAACAAATCTTTCTTTTTTTTTGCATAAGCATAATCATGCATCATACTGCATTCATAGTTTCCAAACCGAGTCTTAAATTTTGTTCATCAATAAAGGGTCAATCTGCCTCAGTCCAAAGAAAGTGGCCTGACGTCCTCATCCAAAACCGACTCGCACCAACAACACTCGTGCAAACAGAAGAGAGAAAATGGACGTGGTCGTGCAAACACAAGGAGGGTTTGCCGCAATTGGGTCACTGTTGACATTCCCTCAGTTATTAATGGGTCCAAATAATGTGTTTATGCCGAATAGTTTAGTTCATAATCCAAGGAAAATGGGACTTTCATTTTGATCCAACGTCATTATGAAACCCCTCACGTGTAGTTTATTTTATCACACTTAATCTTTTTTTACTCCAAGTAAAAAATCAAAAAACACATTCTGTTATGAATATATAAATTAGTGGATGTCCATCCATTAACCTTCCACATACATGTAACTCTCACTAGTAAGTGGATTGAAATGTGATTATTGATTTACCTATTTGTGTCCTATAAATAGGACTTATGTTGCAATATAAAGATACACTTGTAAAGTAATACAAGATACTCTATTGTCCTCTTTTGTTCAATTTCTCTCTATTCTTCTATATTTTATAATATCTTGTAATACTTTTGATTAATTTCATAACATGTTATCAGCACGATGTTCTAACCAACTGAGAACATAACTTCTAAATTCTACTTTGGGAACATGTAATCTTGTATGTTGAGATATTGATTCGCATCATGCCAACACATTATTATGTGTAAATCCTCCCCTTAATTTATCATTTATTTTAGGTTAACAACCAAATATTTTTCATCTAAGTGAATTTTTTGATGTGTTGTGTATATCACAATTGCTCCAAAATAATGCACTAAGATAAATATTGAAAGAATATTGGAAAAATATATTTGATATGAATCTCCTACTATTATAAATTGTATTGAGCCAACTTCAGTAAGCTGATTATCGATTGATGGATTAGTTTTCCCAGTATTAGGGGGAGAGAATAAGCAGCTGAAAATGTGAACCCGAAGTTCAATTGAATGAAAATGTGAACCCGAAGTTCAATTGAATTATTTGAAAGGAAATATTATTATCTCATCTTGATCCTCAAAATATCACTCATTTGCAAAGTTAAACAAATAAAATAGCAGCTGTTAATGCTCCAAACGAAATAGATGTCCCTGTAGGATAATCTAATATTGCAAATGAGTCTCAATCATGCATCAAGCATGGTAAACCAAACGGTTCCAAATATAAAAATCCTCAAATAAGAAAAGGAGCAAAAATGAAAGATAACCCAGATGAGGATATAGAAACTCTAAAAGAGTCGTCTAACATAATGGATTTTTCAGTTCCAGAAGAACTTATCAAGTACCTGAAATTTATGAAATATCGATAAATTATGTCATGAATGAAAGATCTCAATGAAATGAGATGGAACCGAAAAATAAAAGTCAATGTTGACGATGTTTTTACATAAAATATAACGCTATTTGTAAAATGATAACGAGGATCATGAATCAAAGTCTATTGAGGATTATAGACAATAAAATTATTGACTAAATGTAAAGACGATTTTGAGGCGATATTAAACTAGCTTTGCAAAGAGAATGATTTTTGGACCAGTAGTCCATACATCTGAAGATGTGAAAAGAAAAAGAGAATCATGAAATATTGATATATGAAGTTTGCCTTATTTTCAAGAGTATTGGTGAAAACCTACCATTAATTTTGAAGAGGCTTATTCACCTGAAGTGAATTCAAGTACATTATCATATTTGATTAAGTCTAACACCCCTTGAAAGCCTCAATCTATCGATATATGAATTACATGTTACAATATATTTATATGACTCACTTGATATTTTTATATGAAATTCCCCGAAGGAATTATTTTATCGAGGCATACAATTCATATTTTTGAAGAGATTAATTAATCAACTTGAAATATAGAAACATGTTGTATAATATTCTTAGTGAATATTTTCTAAGAGAGAGATATAAAAATGATATCATTTGTCCATTTTGAAATAAACCTGAGAACTCTTGAAGAGTTTTTGAAAGTTGATTTATTAAAGAAAAAAAATATTGAGATGAAATATGTTGAAAGAGTAAATATTTATTTGAGATTACAAGTTGAGTATTTTAAAAATAACACTTTTGTGAATCATGAAGCTTATATAGAAATGTGTTAAAATGGTTATAGATGGACAAATCACATTTGTTAAGCACTCAGATGATTGTAAAGTCACTAGATGTAGACAAAAAATTGTTTGAGAATTCGAGTAAATAATGAAGAACTAATTGGTCATGAAGTACCATATTTTAGTTCAATTGAGACACAATAATGTACCTTGATAACTATTTATGTTAGATATATTATTTGTGTGATGCTCATATGAAATTTTAGCACTACATAAAGAAAGTCGAGAATGTGTTTGGTTGAGGTCTATGATTGAACACATAGAGAAACTTGCAATTTGTCTTCCGGAAGAGTGAATGAAACAATCTTTTATGAATATGATACCGTGTGCATTGCTCAGTTGAAAGAAGACGATCTTCAGAAGAATGATGATATAAGCCGACAACAAATTTGTTCGTGTGATAATCTTGCAAACCTTTTCATAAAGTCACTCTCAAGCATAATTTTTGAACAACTGATACAAAATATTGATCTTAATCGTCTCAGAGATGATTGTTTGATTGAGGGGGAGATATAAATATCACTCTTTTTCCCTTCACCATGGTTTTGTCCCATTGGGTTTTCCTGGTAAGGTTTTTAATGAGGCAGATATACCAGATATTGTACTCTTTTTCCTTCACTAAGATTTTTTTCCATTGAGTTTTTCCTTAGTAAGGTTTTAATGAGGCATATCCTCGATGAACATCCAAGGGGGAGTGTTATGAATATATAAATTAGTGGATGTCCATCCATTAACCTTCCACATACATGTAACTCTCACTAGTAAGTGGATTGAAATGTGATTATTGATTTACCTATTTGTGTCCTATAAATAGGACTTATGTTGCAATATAAAGATACACTTGTAAAGTAATACAAGATACTCTATTGTCCTCTTTTGTTCAATTTCTCTCTATTCTTCTATATTTTATAATATCTTGTAATACTTTTGATTAATTTCATAACACATTCAAATATTTAAAACTCCATCAAAAATATATTTTATTAACAAACCTTGGAATTCAAACCAAACGACTTTTTTTAATCAAACTTTAATCAATTTTAATCATATTAGACTTTATTTTCTACAATTAAAATCAATCAAACAAATCACTCGGCTTTTTTATCCCGAACTACGTGATTTTGATCCCGCTCGAGTACGTAGGCAAAAGACTTTGTCTTTCCAAATCAATAAAAATTACAAAAAAAAACATTTTCCTTTCTTTTAAATTCATCACTTTAATTTTCTTTCACACTTAGGCATTTATTTACAAAACAAGTAATTATTTTAGCATAAAGATAATTAAAAACGAGAGGTTCTTATAGAGTACTATAGACGTTTAGGGTGCTAACACCTTCCCTTTGCGTAACCAACCCCCGGACCTTGATCTCTAAAATTTAGGGTTTATACGAACTTTTCCCCTTTTCCTTGGAAAAAATAAAAGCTCGGTGGTGAATCTTAATTTTGTGAGTCAACGCTAACCAATAGCTTGATATCCGAAAATCACCGCGACAAGGAAGAACCAAATCAGCTGCCGCTAACCCTGTTTATTTCAGATCACGGTTTCTCCTCTCTTAATGAGATAGTTGTTGAGAGGTTGTCATCAAAGCTTCATCCAGGTATTCCTAATACCTAATTTTTGATATCCTTGATAAATCAAACATGTTGCAGATCTGATCGTTATCAAGTTCAATGTTTTGTTTGCTTCCGCTATTGATTCATAATTATTGAACATGTTTTATGAAATTTGTTTATCATACCTCATTTTTGACCATTTTTCCATTTGTTTTTCTCGTCTTTTTAAGCTAGAAATTCTCGTCGTTTCAGACGAAATTTCGGCAGAGGTATTTTAAAATACCTCATTTTTGTTCCGAAGGCAACCGTTTTTTATTTTATTTTTTTATTATTATTATTTATTCAATTTTTATCGGTTATTATATATTTTTATTTGTTATTTTTTATATGTTTTTATTTTATTTTATTTATTTTTGGTTTTTCATTTCTTTTATTATTATTTCATTTTTATTTCATTTTTAGTCCAAGTCTTTTTTTTCTTTCAGTCCCAAGCAGATCAGTAGCTTTTTTTTTTTGTAATTCTTTTATCCAGCAAAGGGCATTCTGGTCATCCCACTAACCATAGTTTAGAGTCCTATTTATAGGGCATTTATTGCACTGTACAGTGTCAGTGATTAGTCAGAGAAAGAACAATCACAGAAACCCTAATCCTCACCCTCAGCCGCGGCGGCCAGATACCAAATCCATCTTTTTTTCCCCCTATTTTGGGGTGGAAAAATTAGTATTTCACCACTTCGAAATATGCAATCCAAACAACCCCTAAGTAGGGCGCGTTTTATGTTATTTTCGGATTATAAAATCCAAACACCCCTGAAACACCCCTCTTGTGCCAAGAAATCAATGGTAAACAGTTCGGATTATATAATATGAATTGTATCAGCATAAAGACTGAGCTTGTTTGTATCGTGGATAGTTAGTTTAAGAACCATCTTAATCATCCTAACCCCCCCTCCTTGTGTTTCAGGTCACTGTTAGTTGTTCCCGTCGAATCTAATCGAAAATCTGGTTTTCAGGCTATTTGATCAGATTGTCATGCCCTCAAAATCCAAAATTTCATCGTTTAGACCCATTTTTTCATTTTTTTAAAAAAATTTTTCAAATTCTCAGAAAAATCTGGAAAAAATTTGCATTACCTTTATTTGATTTTTAGAATGTGGTATTTTTATATTTTTCTGATTTTATTTGACCGGTTTTATCATTTTTTTTACTTGTTTTTTCGTTGTTTTTAAAAGCAAAGTTTAAAACTGCTGAAATGAGATAAATTCTGATTCCTCATTATATATAATCATATTTCAGAATATATAATCCGAACAGATCTGAACTGTGTTCGGATTATAGAATCTGAAATCACATGTGTATATTTGTAAAAACAATAGGGCATGCGAGAAATAGATAGGGTGGGAAAAGTAATAGTCTTTATTTAAAGTCTAATTCATTTTTCGGCTAATGTATGCAGTTAAGATAAGTAAAAAAATAAACTGCTTAATAAACTTCACAAGCAAACATAGGGTCCATAGGGAGCTGAAATTGCACTTTAGACACCCCAAAATGACGCTTTTCTTGTCAGTGACAATTAAATATTGTTCATTGTTTATAGTAGTTAACTGTTGTTTGCTCAATGTCAGCAACAGTTAACTGTCGTTGCATTCTGATCATATTCTAGAAAAGAAACAACAACTTCCAAATACAAACCA
Organism: Medicago ruthenica; assembly: GCA_018208015.1. NCBI lineage: Eukaryota > Viridiplantae > Streptophyta > Magnoliopsida > Fabales > Fabaceae > Medicago > Medicago ruthenica. The sequence continues at coordinate 34,464,706 of CM031371.1, read as the reverse complement.
ACTCACTCAAAACTCCCACAAACCAACTCACTCAAAGCTCAGACAAACCAACTCCCTCAAAGCTCTCATAAACCAACCTCCATCCAATTTCTTCAAAGTCAAGCAACTCATCAATCTAATAACAAGCAAGTGTTCATAATCCCTTGGCATTTACATTCTTAGTTTTATATGTTAGGTTTTTTTGTTTAAATTGGTCATATGTTAGTATTTGGGGTTTAGGAAATTGATATTTTTTAGGTAGTTTATGATCAAATGTTTGTATGTTTTGATTGTTAATGACTTAATGTAGTTTAAACTAAATTTTAATGCAATGTGCTAGTTTAAAAATTGAAATAACATAATAAACAAAGTATACATATTTTATACTCCAAGTGTTTGATGAAATGTCTCAAAGAGTTATGGTTAACTTTATCATACACATTATAATTATAATGCAATTATGGATTTCATTAGTTTCTTATTTTCATTTAGATAAACTTATTTCTCTGTTTTCAAACCCGACTATTTGAGTCAAATAACAAAAAGGAAAACTCAAACTATCAATTAAAAAAAAGGGTGTTGCCAAGGAGTGATCCCTAGACACTTTTTAAAGTTAAATACTACAAAATTTCAATGTATTGAATACACAGATTTTCATAAAAACTTATTATTAAAGATCCTTAAAGAGTGTCATGGGGCACTCGTTAACATTTCTCTAAAAAAAACTTTAAAAAAATAATAAATAATCATACAAACACTCGAAAATCACCTGAATATAAGAATGATTGTAGGCTTACTTTTTAAAAAAAGCGACGTTGATATATCACCACCAAAAGCTATATTTGAACGTCGCTCTTTAGAAATATAAGCTAACGGTCATCTTGTTCATATAAGCGAAATGGTGACATGATTAAGATCAAATCCATCGAAGTAAAGTGAAATGAATGAGTTGTTGAGTTTTGAGATACTCATATCTCTTTTTCCTTGTATGATCGAACTTATGCCAATCAATTCATTATCTCAATCGTTAGAACAAAGAGGACTACCAGCATCGAATTTCAGACAAACATTGTGGACAATCTATCAATCCAATGTAGAATTTGTCATTCTTTATAGGCCTTTTTTTTAACATTTTTGTTTGTAGGCTTTTTATTTTTCGATGATAATTGATACTGTAGGCTTTTTTTTTTTACATTTAATTTACAGGCTTCTTGATACAACGTATTTAGGATTTAATGTAAAATGTTTTAAATGTAAGTTCTCTCACCATGTTTTCCCAAGAACTTTGATCATAAACAACATAATTTATACATATATGGAATATATGTGACAGTTTTATATGAGGTTTGAGTCACCAATTATAAACTATAAAAGGTTTGAATAGTGCTGCATGTGTTTCCTATGAATTTTAAAGAGTTGCCAACCAGGGAAGCAATTTTTCATGGACTAATTCAGGCCTGTCATCATGGGGACAATGTCCAACCCCTTCTAGTAAGAACAGTTTAACATTTTCTTGTTGAGAAGGCAATGAAGAAAAGTACTTCCCAACTGGTCCATCAATAGGAGTAAAGGGATCTTCATCTCCCCATAAAAGTAAAATAGGCAATGAAATTTTTGGCACCAATTGCACTGGATTAGGCCCTGGTGGCCCTGTTACAATTGATACAAATGCATCTAAGGCTCCTTCAGCATTCGCCGGTTCTCTAATGATCTGCAGAATCAAAATATGAATTCTTATCAGTAAATGTTGTTTAAGAAGAAAAAAATTAATACTTCTTCCGGTGGTTCCATTCATTTTTAGTTGTTGGTTTAAGGTTATTTACATATGCCAAAGAAAATCAATAAATTTTGTTACTTTTGATGAAACTATTTTTTCTCTATAATACTTGGTTAGTTCTTATCTCATTCTATGTAATTCTCTCTGTGCATTAAATAATTAGGGATATTATAGACAACAATAGTTAATGTTCCATTAAACTTTGAAAATGACAAATAAATAACAACTTTTGTCTACAAAAGCAACGGTTAAAAAGGAACGAAGAGAGTAGTAAACAGCAATCATAGCCTTAATTTACCTCCACAAGTTCATCATCCACAGACTCCTTATTTCCATACACTGAACTCAAGATGTTCCTCAAATTCTCTCTGTATTTAAGAAAAGTATAATTTTAGGTTGCCTCTTCAAAAATTAGAGGGAAATTATGGCCTAATATAAAGAGAATTCATACCTTTGTTTAACACGCTCAAAAATTGCAGAGGCAATTCCCTTTTGGTTCAATAAAAAATCAATCAGCCAAAGCAAGGGTAGTAGCAACTTAATCCTCCAATCATCAACAATTGCTTTGTTGTTCATGCCACCAGCACAATTTAACAGCACAATTCCTCTAACTAGAGTTTCACTTGAATCTGGTCGGATACTACATAATAAGAAGAAAAAAAAAATAAGTTGTTTCAGAAATTTAAGATTACATCTTCAGCTACAAGTAGATGGTAACAAACATACATGCCTGAAGCAGCAGCAATGAGACAAGCAAGACTTCCAACAGAGTTTCCTATTAGTACTGTTGGCTTCTGAACAACTTCATCCAAGAAATCCAAGATCAACTGTTTGTATTGAATATTATACCGTATAAGTTAAATTTGCGATGCTAGAGTGTAAATCACAGTTCTTAATCGCAGTTGCGGTCTTAGTTGCAGTTGTGCTGCAAACCTTGATATTGTGGCAAAATGCGGCCGCAATTACAGTTACAATGCAGTTGCAGAAATCTCCAAAATAGTTATATTGCGGCTGCAATTGTAGTTTGGACTGCAATTTGGAACTACGATTTTAATGATGTCAAACTAAAAGGTCGTTAGATAAATACCTCAGCCCATATTTCCATGGTATATGAAAAGCCTGGTGGCTTATCTGATGCTCCAAAACCAAGAAGATCAATAGCATATACAGTATAATTCTGAGACAGTGTCTTGATATTCCTGAAAAAGAAAAATTTCGAAGCCTTTACAACCCAATTTTTCTTAAGACAAATAGTTAAACTCCGTGAATAATTTGTCATAGAGTAAAAAAAATGTGTCATTTTAGAGGCATTGGTTGCATATGTCAGCCTTGTTTTAACTACATGGACCTACATGATTGAGAAGAAAGGACATATTTTTGCACACTACTTCTCAATCATGTAAGGTCGTGTAGTTAAAATAATAACCTTGTTGAGAATATTGGATCTATATTCTTTTACTTTCGATTCGAATGTTTTCTGTGTTTATTTTCACTTCAACTAATAAACATAAGAAATATAGATTTAGTATATTCCTTGCTCTTTTCTTTTACAATTTTTGAAATAAAATTAGCATTTTCAGAAATTATAGAATTTGTCAAAACAATGTTTTTATTGTTACCTAAAATACATTATTTCAAGTTTGTCTTTCATAGGCAAACATGGACGTGATTATGCACCACTTAGGCACTAATTCATTTCCTAGTATAATTAACTTCTATTTAGGCACTAAGATGCACATTATTTTTTTTCATAATTTTTATGTGATAGCAACATAACACTATAGTCACACAAAAGAATATAAAGTGATAAACAGGGATAATGATATATTTTAGCAACAAAAAAAATGAGTGGATGAGAATTGAGAAAAAAAAATATATGAGTTATTGACAGTGGCAAACATACCGGCGCCAGTGAGGAATGGAAGCACCAAAGCCATGGACAAGTAACAGAGGAGGGTTATTGGACTTTGAAGAATCAGAAGAAACAAAATAATTTATAGAATATTCACCCTTCCACTTCCACTTAAGACATTTCTGCTTTATCTTTTCAACTTCAGATAATGATCCTGAAGTTTCTATGGAAGCAGCAGAAGAAGAAGTTGAGTTGATGATCACAGTTATACTATTTCTACCACCATTGTTTTTGGTGCTTAAGTGGTTTGGATGAAGATAACAATGAAGAAGAGTGTTTTTTGGTGTAGTGGTTTTTGTGGATAGGAACAAGGGTCCATTGTTGCTGTTGAACCTTTCAAGTTGTTTGAGAAACCCAACTGAATGAACAACACTTGTCACTTCCATTTTTTCTACGATGTCTGTGTCTTGTCTTCCCTGTTTAGTTTTTCTTGTACAATAACTCTTAAATTGGACCCGTTTGGGCTTTTATTCAAAAGTTGGGCTACAAGTATTAGAGACCAAGGCTGATGAAAATTGCTCGAGAGTTGCTGTTCACACTTCATGGTTTGCCTAAAAACACCAGTAAATTACGCAAATGCCGATGGGAAGGAGCCGGTAGCAGTTAACTGCCGATGGAAAAGAAATCAGCGACAGTTAGCTGTCGTTGCCATGTTTTCCCAATATTTTCCAAAACTTCACATTTTTTCATCTTATTCACGAAGGCAACCATTGATAACTATCAATCCATAACTAACGACACATTCACAACCACATTGTGTAGTCATAAATCTGATAATTTTTAAAAATTAATTTTTTTAATTTAAAAAACTATTTTTTTAATAAAAATACCTCATAAAAAATAATATACTAAAAAGGTTTATTGTTGGAAAACAGTTTTTTTATAAAAAAAAATAAAGCTGTTTTTTAATAAATTGAAAACTGTTTTTAAATTAAAACAATTTATAAAAACTGATTTTTTACAATCAGTTTTTTTTAAATTAAAACTACGTTAGAATTAGTTTTTTGTTAAAATTAAATCTGTTTTTAAAAAAATTAAAAACAGTTTTTAAGTTAAAAAATTAGCTATCATTTTTTTTTAGCTTTTTCACTTTAATCACATGTCATTTTATCGTTTTTGTTTACAATAAGATGAAAAAATGTGAAGTTTTGGAAAATATAGGCAAAACATGGCAACGGCAGCTAACTGCCGCTGATTTCCTTCCCATCGGCAGTTAGGTGCTGTCGGCTCCTTCCCATCGGCAGTTAACTGCCGATGGGGGCATTTGAGTAATTTACTGGTGTTTTTAGGCAAACCATGAAGTGTGAACAGCAACTTTCAAATTGCTCAATAGGCTCCTTCATTTGCTCACGGCCCCTTGAAATGCCCAAAATACTTCTCTCTAACTTGCTATCACTGTATTTTGGGAATTAGGAACCGGTCTTCCCCCAACTCTGTTTAAGTTTAGTTGGTTAGTCACGAACCAAACGGATCGAGAGTTAGCATCTGATTCGTTCGTGCAGGTAGAATTTACAGTACCAAACACCTAAACTCATATTTTCAACAATAATATAATTCATTAACCACTTGTATCACACATTTGAGGAATCAAATACATTTAAAATGATTTTGCATCTCAAAATTATCGAAGAAACTGCAATCTTATGACTTCTCGATAAAAGTGAAGCTGATATTTTGTAAAACAATTGTAGATTCTCAATGGTGATTTATATATCCTAGTTTTATTAGGGCTGGTTTTTTTAAATATGTTTGATATGCCTAATATTATTTTACTTATCTTTGTTAGGTTTGGTTTGGCCCCCCAACTTTTTTTTTGTTTTGTTATTCTTTTTTATTAATAGTACATATGATGAGGTGCATTTGGCACATGATGTTTTGGTGTGTCAGCATAGTTAGGATTTCAAAACATCGTATTATAGTAATTTGGGGTGCCAACATAGTTAAGAAGTCAACTGTCATAATAATGTGTGTCGCATTCATCGTTTATCAGGAAAAAAAATTATGAAGTATTATTTAAGGGGCCATTTTCTCAAATTTGGCCCAAGTCCCATAAAATTATAGGAACGGCCTTGGTCGTATCCAAGTGACAATATGAGTAGGCTACTGAACAATGTGAGAGGTATGATAAGCAAAAACTTTCAAGACACGATGCAAAAGAGATAACACTTGAGTGCTAATTTCTTAGACATAATGTTTGATATCCTCACAGATACATTAGTTGTTAGAACACCAAATCTTCGACATGATAATGGCTCCAAGGGGCCAATATTTGAAATAAATTCTTTCAACCAAGTAGGTAAATTATCTCGGCCCGAAGGATTGACCGATTGGTGGATACAAAAAGGACCAAAACTCTGGTTCATATCATGATAGTGAACATAAGGCACATAAGTAGACAAAGGTCGCTAAAGGCAGTGGCGGAGACAGGGGGTGGCAAGGGGGAGCCACGGCCACCCCATTCAAAATATATATATATATATATACCATGGAAATTACAATATTGCCCTTTAGTTATTATGAAAACTACACAGATGCCATCCATTTTCATTTCATTTCCTCCTCTTCTCTTCCTTTTCTGTTTCACGTTCTTCCCTTCCCTCTTTCACATTCCTCCACTGACTAGACCACCACCGTCCACCACCACACCACCGACCGTGACGGGTCCTCCTCCATCCATCACCCACCGCGTGACCAGCGGCGCCGCATCCTCCTCTAACCTTCACTGCTGCGGCCTGCGGCTTTGCTGTATTGAAGAAGCTATTTTCATGATTCATCTCTCTCCACTCCACAAACCCTAACAATTGTAAGTAATGATTCATCATTCATTCAATCAAGAAGCTATTTGTTATTTGTTAATGAATTTGTTTTTAAATTTGCTTTTACCTTCAATTTTTACATAACCCTAATCAAAACAAAAGGGATTTGATTTCCTGCCAATTGCCATGCTATACAATCTAGAAATTAGAAAATGAATGTTATGAATTGGCCTTGAGTTCCTGATTTAACAGTGAGATATATCATAGTTCATAAGAACAATTTAATACAGGATTATAAATTAATTTTAACTACAGTTACATAAATTAATTTTAAGAAACTAGATTGTAATGTGTGGAATATTGCAGCTTGTGTGAATGAATTTTTACATGTTTCTGAAGATAATGTATAGCCTTTCTCTCATTTCATCAAAGTTTGTACGCTTCTTGAGTTTTAACGTATTATTTTGTGATTTCAGTTAAGATGAAGAGTCGGAAAATCGATTCGTTTTTCAAGAGGAAGGCTGATGATATTGAAAGAGATGAAGAAGTTATAATTTCTTCATCTGAACCTGAACAAGTTCATGAGAATCCAAGAATTGAAGAAAATGAGCCTCGTCCTTCAAAGGTTAATAGAGTTAATCCGGGTGACATTGAGAATTCTTTAGAAAGGGATCCTGGAAAACGAATTCCAATTTGGCAATATCCACCAAATCAAAAGGATGCAATACGAAGAGCATATCTAAAATGGGGTCCTTATCAAACGAAATTAGAAAACTATCCCTTGTCTGGTATCAGGGAGCATCCAAGGCGGTTTCAACACACTTGGTTTAGCATGTTTTCTTCATGGCTAGAATATTCACCGTCAGAAGATGCTGCATATTGCTTACAATGTTATCTCTTTAGCAAAAAACCAAGTGGACGTCCCGAATCACAAGTATTCATTTCTACGGGCTTTAGAAGTTGGAGGAAAGTTAGGAATGAAAAACTTTGTTCCTTTCTTAAACATATAGGGAAGGATCCTTGCTCACCACACAACAATGCAATGAAAGCTTGTCAAGACTTCTTGAATCAAGATGGGCATCTTAGGAATGTTATTGAAGTGCAAAGTTCGAGTCAAATTCTAAATAATCGACTATGTCTTAAGGCATCAATTGACACTGTTCGTTGGTTAACAATTCAAGCTTGTGCTTTTAGGGGTCACCGTGAAGGAAGCAAATCGAGAAATCAAGGTAATTTTCTTGAATTGTTAAAACTTTTAGCATCCTACAATGATGAAGTTGCAAAAGTTGTGTTGAAAAATGCTCCAGAAAATTGCAAATATACTTCACATCAAATTCAATTAGAGCTCTTGCAAATTCTTTCTAGTAGGGTGAGAAAACATATCCGTGAAGAAATTGGTGATTCTAAATTTTGCATCGTTGTTGATGAAGCTCGTGATGAGTCAAAAAAGGAACAAATGGCTCTTGTGTTAAGATTTGTTGATAAAGATGGTTTGATACAAGAGATATTTTTTTATGTGGCACGTGTTAATGACACTTCTTCCTTAACTCTTAAGGAAGCAGTATGTGGTATACTTTCTCAACATAACCTTGATGTTTCTAACATTCGTGGTCAAGCGTATGACGGTGCTAGCAATATGAGAGGAGAATGGAATGGTTTACAAGCACTTTTTATGAAAGATTGTCCTTAAGCTTACTATGTCCACTGTTTTGCTCATCGGTTGCAACTTGCCTTAGTTACTGCATCAAGAGAAGTTACATCAATTCATCAATTCTTTGAGAAGTTGGCTTTTGTTGTCAATGTTGTTGGTTCTTCTACTAAGCGCCATGATGAGTTACAAGCTACCCAATTAGAAGAAATTGCAACTTTGCTAGAGATTGGGGAGATTGTAACTGGTAAAGGTAAAAATCAAATTGGTACCGTGAAAAGAGCTGGAGATACTCGTTGGGGGATCACATTTCAACTCTATTTGTAGCTTGATAAGTATGTATGAAGCAACTTGTACAGTTTTAAAAAAAAAAATTGCAAAAGAAACAAAAAAATTTGCCCAACGTGTGGATGCCGATAGTTCTTACAATTACTTGAAGTCTTTTGATTTTATATTTATCTTGCATTTGATGAAAGAAATTATGGGGACAACGGATTTGCTTTGTCAAGCCTTGCAAAAACAATCTCAGGATGTTGTTAATGCTATGTTTTTGGTTCGTTCAACAATAGCTCTTATTCAAGATTTGAGAGAAAATTGTTGGTATAAGTTGTTTGCCAATGTGGTGTCTTTTTTGTGAAAAGCATGATATTGAGATTCCTGGCCTCAATGATTGTCATTCAACAACAAGATTTGGGCGTTCTCGCCTTGAAGAGAATCAGGTAACAATAGAGCATTATTTTAGAGTTGAAATTTTTTTTACTACCATTGACAAACAATTACAAGGTTGAATAGCAGATTTAGTGAGCAAGCAATGGATTTGTTGATTCTAAGTTGTGCTTTGTCTCCTGAGGATAGATATAAAGCTTTTGATGTTGACACTATATGTACTCTTGTTGAAAAATATTATCCCATGGATTTTAGTGATCAAGAGAAGATTAATTGCCATTTCATCTTCGACATTTCCTTTTTGATGCTCGTCAATCATCAACTTTGAAGAATTTATCAACTATTCAAGAATTGTGCTCATGTTTGGCTGCCACTAGACAAACCAAAAAATACTTCTTGATTGATAAGTTGTTGCGCCTTATTATGACTCTTCCAGTTTCTACAGCCACAATTGAAAGATCATTTTCAGCAACGAAAATTATCAAGACTAAGTTGAGAAATAAGATGGGACCTGGGTTTCTAGCTGATAGCATGTCAGTTTATATTGAAAGGGAAATTAGTGCATGTATTAGTTCCGAGTCAATTATTGATGATTTCAAGTCACTAGGAAAGCGTAAAGTGTCACTTTAAGTATTTAATGATCGATTTTATGTATTATGTAATTTAAATTTTGAATGATTGTTTTTTGGTTTATTACACCTTAAATGTGTTGTATGCAATATGATTTATATATTTTAGTTTATTTTAATGGCGGCCACCCCAAATTTTTTTGTCTGGCTCCGCCACTAGCTAAAGGTTATACCAAAAACTGGTGTAGTCATCCCCCAATTTAAATTGAAACTCATCTTTAAGAAACTCAATAGTTCTAACAATCTTTAATTAAGTAGCATTTAAGACCAATTTTTTCCCAAGCAACTAAGTATTTAAATAAATCGATAACTACAAGGATATATTTTGATAAATGAAACTTTTTACATGAATAAAATAATAAAATAACCATTGTTGAATCTTAACACATTCTGACGAATTTATCATTTTTAATGTAGGAGTACATCATTACTTATTGACGAAATCATCGTCCTATAGCTTTAAAAAAAAAAAGGCTTATTTGATCATTTGGTCCTCTAAATAATTTTCAGTTTTCATTTTGGTCACATATCTCGAAAAATCAACATTTTGGTCCCCTTGCTTTTTCTCCGTTATTCAAAAAGGTCTCTGGCTGTTAACTTTAACCCCAAATGTCTATAGTGGACCAACCTTAAGAGTGGTCCACCATAGATCCTATTAATTATTTTAATTTAAACCGTTTGATCTTTTTTAATAAAAGAGGACCATTAGATTACGCTAGTCTATTTTATCTTACGATGTACCACCAACACCTAATTGTTTTTCCTTTTCTTCATCTTCAATTCAACAACATCATCATCAATTCAACAAAACAAACCCAGAAATTCAACAACATCTTCCCAAAATTCAACAACAACAACAACAATTACAGTACAATTTCTAATCATTTATACACAAAATTCTCAAGTCTTAAACATCAAAACACGAGATTTATATGGGAAATTGCGGATCTATGAACACCAATAAAGCATAGTTTTTCATTGATTTCTCACTCTACTGTTGTCGAAAAAACGCGAAACCAGTGGCAACAGTTTCGAATGATCATGCTATACAAAAACCCTGTGATTTTATGCATCAATTCGTTGCATATCAATGTCCGAAAATTTGTAAAAAAAAAAAAAAGAAAGAAACGAAAATGATTATGGAAAATGTGAAATTCGAATAAAAAATAATAATTGAAAGAACAATTTTGTTGCAAGTAGAAGAGAGAATATAAAAACACTACTCTTTCATTTAAGTTGGAGATTTTTGAAATTGAAGAGGAGGAAGAGGGAATGTAAATAGATGCACAGATGAAGAAGAACTGCATGTTAATTTTTGAGGGTGTAACATGATTCATTGCATTTTGGCTTTCCCCCAAATTAATTTTCCAAACCCTAACTCTGAATTCAAGAGGTGAATCTGGAATTGAATTCAATTTGCATGGATGGTGTTTTTATGATGTTGCTGCTGGGATTCAAATCTGGAATTGAATTCAATGTTGCTGCTGCTGAGATTTTTTTCTGGTTATGGTGGAATGAATGAAAAGGTGGGGAAGAAGATGAAAAAAAAGGAAGAAATTGAATTGGAACGAATTGAAACAAAGGGAAAACAATTAGTTGTTGATGGTTCATAGTATGATACAATAGACCTTTGTGATCCAACGGTTTCTATTTTAAAACATAGATCAAATGGTCAAAATTAAAATAATTAATAAGATCTATGGTGGACCACTCTTAAGATTGGTCCACCATAGACATTTGGGGTTAAAGTTAACAGCCAGTGACCTTTTTGAATAACGGAGAAAAAGCAAGGGGACCAAAATGTTGATTTTTTGAGATATGAGACCAAAATGAAAACTGGAAATTATTTAGAGGACCAAATGACAAAATAAGCCTTAAAACAAATATTGCGTACGACCTCAACTGTCTAAACTATTTGAATTTATAGATAAAGATATTCTTTTTTTTAAAAGGATAGATAAAGATATTCTTAAACTTACTCAAAAATATTTGAACCATTAGAGGATATTATAAAAATCGAATAAGACGTCGAATTAGAGATAATTTAATTTGTGTCAGTTCAACTGTTTTAAACCCTTGAAGTGAGATAAAAATGTTATCAAACCACTCAAATTACTAAGATCATTCGCAATGGTAGTGTTGAATTCAACACTCAACATGTGGTGCCTTTGCAATGGTAGAATGAGTGGTGTTGGGAGATAATGTGGAGGAAAGAGATGTTGAATGAATTCGACACAAGTTAAAGCCTGCACCGATGACACGTGGCGAGGCGTGGAGCACCCAAACAGGCGTGTGTGGCACACGCGCCGACAGGAGAGAGTGAAGAAGCAGGAATTGAGAGAGAGAGAGAGAGATGATGATTTGTGGATTAAGTGGTGACACGTGGCTGATTCTGATTGGCTGTCTGGATTTTTCTCATCTTAATAATTTGAACTCGATTATTTCATTGCAAATTATTATTTTTTTAATTATTTTTTTTACCAAAATTCATGATTTATTTTTCTCTATAAATAGAGACTTGGTTCATTTGATTTGGACACAGAAAAAAAACCAAGTTTTTCACTATCTTAATCTTATTATTATCCTTCTATTAGTTTTTCTTTTGAAGTTTTAAACTTCTTTTTAGTGAAATGGATCCCAATAATAATAATAATTTCAACACCTAGAATTCTTCTAATTACCCATTTAACTACCAAAATCCCAACAATTATCAACATTCAAATCAATTTTCCAACCAACGTCCTCAAAACATATCTAATTTAGGTTTTGCACCAAATTTCAACCACTTATCCTCTGTTCCAAACTTTAATCCATATTATGGATCTATGATGGGATATCCATCTCAAACACCCCCGTTTAATGGTTATATGCCAATGGAGAATGAAAATTTTCCAAGTGTTGGTGCACCTGAATTTTCTGAATTTTCAACACAAATAACTCTTGGTGGCATGACAAATGCTAATGAAGTCACTCCAAATCCAGAGGATTCAGCTCCTAAGAGCAAGAAAAACCAGCAACCAGCATGGAACACTGAACAAAATTTGATGCTAATTAGTGGGTTGATTAAATATGGAACAAACAGTGTTGTCGGGAGAAACCAGAAATGTGAAACATATTGGGATAAAATTGCTGAGTATTGTAATGAACATTGCTCATTTGATCCTCTACGCGAAAGAGTTGCATGCCGAAACCGTTTTAATTATATGAGCAAAATACAGAATAAATGGCTTGGCGCTTATGAAAGCGCTAAGCGTTTGCAAGGAAGCGGTTGGTCGGAGAATGATATTTTGGCAAAAACGCAAGAATTATACGCAAGTGGGAAGAATATTCAATTTACTTTAATGACATAATGGCACGCTCTCCGTGATCAACCACGTTATGATAGTCAAGTAGGAAATATTGGTTCAGGAAGTAGTGGATCTAAGAGATCTCACGAGAGTGATGCATGTGGATCTATAGGATCTAGTGCTCATCCAATGGGTAGGGAGGCGCTAAAAAAAAGGGTAAAAAGAAAAGTAAGGAATCTGCCTTGGAGGTGGTGGATAACGAGTGGGCTGAATTCAAATAATTCAAGGAGAAATTTTATGTAATTATAAAAACAAAAATATAAAATTAAATAAGAATATAAAATAAAAAGTGGTAGGGTAGAGTGTTGAATGAAAAACCATTAGAGAAGGTATTTGTTGAATGAGTGTTGAATTATTATGTGGAAGAGAGAAAATGATGTGGAGTGTTGGGAATTGAAAAAATGCATGTTGAATATATTTGTCATTGTAAATGGTAACTATGAATAATGTTTATTCACTGTTGAACTCATTGACCAATTTGGTAGTGATATAATCTTTTTTGAAGGGCATTTGGGGATCAGGCATCGTTTATTGTGAAAATGGAAATATTTCTTCGACACAATAACATCCGAGATCAATATATATCGTATGTATATACAGTTTTCAACTTAATATATATTCTTAAAAAATATATATATATATATATTCTTTTTCACTGGTTTTAAAATTACAAGTATTCAAATTTTATTTTATACGATATTTGGTCAGATTTTTGTGTGTATACCACATCTCTTAGCATAAATTGCTTGAACCCTTAAAACATCATTGTCGTTAAAAAGTCAAGAAATAAAAACCTTTGTTTAAGGTTAAAGTTAAAATAGTCTATCTCATCTCATGCCGCCTTGTTAGTATAAACAAAAGATCCACACTAAAAAACTCAGCAACTAGAAAATATTTAATGTTAAAGAGAGATAAAAAAATAAATTTACTAGTGTTTTGTGTTTTGATTGGAGGAGCAGCAAAGAACTTGTAAAACGAACGCACAAGTTGTTTCCAAGTGATTTCATCATTTTGTCCTAACTCTAGTTAGACTTTCTTAATCTCGAACATCAAGGCAATGTGAGTAGTTTTTTAAATTGGTATCTTTTGCGCCTAACTAATCTTGTGAGCTTTGTGGAAGATAAATAGGTGATAAACTCTTTAAAAGAGTTTTCAATGTTGCTACATCTTTAAGATCAGATTCAAATCTGAAATCTTAGTTAAACTAAAAGAGATAATATATGTCATGCCATCTAAGTGTTATTGGTACAATGTAGTAGTTTATTCCCTTTAATTTGACTACAAATTTGAACATAGATATGGTATATATTTTGACGGATTCTACTATATGTGTGTGTACGTTTGTGTTTTTCGGTACAATTGATCTTTGAATCAATACTTTAAATAAACTATTTAATACTGACTCTCCGTCCTAAATTATGTCATCTTATCAATTTCACATATAAAAAAATGTAATTAATGTTGTATAAAAAGAGCAATTGTGAGTTATTTTACAAAAATGTCCTTCGTCAATGTTATGGAAAACATAAATGAAAAGAATTGAAAAAAGATAAAGTAATAAAGGTGAGACCTACGTTACCCCTTGTTAAATTAGGGGTAATTTACGCATAATAGAAGAATACGTATTAATGATTCTTTTGATATTGTAAACTGACATATAATTTATGATAAACAAATTTTATTGAAATGACATATAATTTGAGACAAATGAGCACCATTTAAAAAATTATACTAATAACTAAATATTATTTTATCAAATTTTCTGTAAAAATACATTTACAAAATTTTCAGAGTTTGTTATTACTAATAATAGTGATATGTTGAATATTTTTTAGAAAAAAATATAGAAAATATAAATTAGCATAATATTTATAAACAATTGAATGATATTTTCTTATAAAATAATTGTTTTAAAGTACCAAATTTACAAGTAACTCTTTAATTTACAACAGGAGTGGACGAAATTGTGGAAGATGTTAAGGTCATGTCTTGGCATTGTGTTTTGAGTAAGCTTAAGGTTGCGCCTTGCCTTTTTTACGAGTGGTGTTGGAATCCTAGGGAGTGCCTCATGCGGTAGTGTGGTTTAGACTTTGTGTCGGGACTGGCCTGGGTGTAGTTGCAGCTGTGTTGGGCGTGTTATCAGGTTGCAGCAGCTGCTGTGCTGTGCGCACCTGCTCTGCAGTGCTGGCCCGGCTTTGTGCTGCTGTCTCTAGGAGTGTTTTAGGTTCTGTTTGGTCCCGTACGGGGTTGGTTGTGTTTTAGCTCAGTGGAGCGCCTATGTGTATGCACTGGGCTTTGTATTTTCTTGTTTTTTCGGCCGTTTCTGCTGTGCTTTAGCAGATGGCTTTGTTGAATACATGCTGATTTAAAAAAAAAAACAATTGAACCAAAACTCTTGAATTTTTCAATATATCATAAAAGTTTTGGTGTATTTAACTACAATATATGGAAAGAAAAGTCAAAGAGCCATGCATTATCATCCTTAGAATATGCTAGTGTAAAAACACTATAAAGCAAAGCAAATGCAACCCATGGAAACAAACCAAATCAAACCAATTTAAACATAACTAAATATCAATTGTAGTATTATGGCTTCAACAAATAACCAGTTAGAAGCAACTGAACTCTTTGAAGGCCAATCTCTCTTATACATGCACATGTTTGGTTTTCTAAAATCCATGTCTATTAAATGGGCTATTCAACTAAACATTCCAGACATAATATACAACCATGGAAAACCCATTACTCTCCCTCACTTAGTTTCAACTCTACAAGTTCCACTATCTAAAGCAAGTCTTGTGGAAAGACTCATGCGTTTTCTAGCACATAATGGAATCTTTGCAATCCAAGAGAAAGGAGAAAATGATGATGGTCAAGCATATGCTTTGACTCCAGCATCAAAACTCCTTTCAAAATCATGTTGCAAAGACCATTGTTTAACACCAATGGTTCTTATGTCTACTGATCCAATTTTGATGGGTAAATTTCATCAATTGGGTGATTGGATTTGTGGAGAAATTCCAACTTTATATGAGGCAGCTTTAGGATCAACTGTGTGGGAATTTCTTGAGGGAAAACCTGAATATTTGAGTCTCTTTAATCAGGCTATGGCTAGTGATTCTCAAATGGTGAATTTGGCTTTGAAAAATTGTAGTGAGGTGTTTGAGGGGATTGATTCTATTGTGGATGTTGGTGGTGGAACTGGAACTACAGCTAGAATTATATGTGATGCTTTTCCTAAGTTGAAATGTGTTGTTTATGACCTTCCACAGGTTGTAGCAAACCTAGCATCAGGATGTGACAACTTAAGCTATGTTGGTGGGGACATGTTCAAATCTATCCCTGAAGCTGATGCCATTATGCTAAAGGTACAAATATTGATAGACTATAGAGTTTATTATAAAAAAATAATAATAAGATAGACTATAGAGCAAATCAATATGTTCAGTTATACTGCAAATTAAATTAGTTTGTTTCATTTTAACAATATGACATCCCTCTCTGATATAGAGTGTGGAGTAGGTCATACTTTCCAACATTGGCCTATGACCTAGCTAGACTTGTTCAGGTTGGGTTAGATTTTTTTTTAAGGGTGTTATTAATTTGTTTCTTAAGGTATAAGTTAAAAAATTTAAAAATAGCAACTTAGTATTAAAAAAAATTAACATTAAAGAAATTGAATGTACGATTTTTAATACAAATTTTTATTATGAGATCTTAGAACATATGTTGGCATTTGTTTTTTTTAAAATATGTCAAAATTTTTTAAAAATTTATTTACCAAAAAATGTCGGATTTTACACTATTCAAAACATCTTTTAGCCTAACTAAAAGGCTTGTTTTGGTAAATATGAAAATATTTATCTTTTTATTATTATATATTGTGTTAAATCACTTGCTAGCATATACTCACTTATATAAATTTTTGACATATTTAAATATCTTATTGTAAAACAAATTCTCAAAAAGGTCATGTCAAAAAAGATTTATATCACACGAACGAATCAAAATCAGAAATAGACCTTACAAAACTTAGCTATGTTGATGTGAAATATAGACCCTTAATAATATGCGTTTAAAAAAGGAGAGACCAAGCTTAAAGAATAAGAGAGATTTTTCTGAATCTCAAAGTTGCTTCTGGAGTACATGCATCTAAAAAAAACATATTATATTTACAGAGGAAAACTTTACTTTTTGGTAAAGCATTTTCTCTGTACGTATCCATGCCTAGTTTTTTCATAACAGTCTTGCTAATGAGTTCTTGAATCTTGCTAAAATGATTTCAAATTAACAGTATACATTTAAAAAGTCAAATATTTCAATTTTCAACATATTTATAATAGGTTTAAATAAGTTTTTCGTCCCTATAAATATAACAGGTTTTGATTTTAGTCCTTATAAAATAAAACGAAGTGTTTTCATCCTCACAATTTTTTTGTTTTGTTTTTGATCCCTAAAGAAAATAATTTTGACGTGTTATTGACATTTTTTTAACATAATATGAATATAGAAAAGTTGAACATAATAAACGGACATAACATGAACACATTTTGAACATAAAAGACTCATAATCTTGACATTCATATTAACATAAATTGACCATTAGGGACCAAAAACAAAATAAAAAAATTTCTGAGGACGAAAAAATTTTGTTTAATTTTTTAAGGACTAAAATCAAAATTCGCTATATTTTTAGGAACGAAAAACTTATTTAACCCTATTTAATATAAAATTTTCATAAAAACTTATCATTTAAGGTTTGTATCCTCGAGACACTCTTTAAACATTTTCCTTTACAAAAATATAGAGGATGGCTATTGTTGCTCCCTAAAAAAATAAGTTTTTGATCGATGAGTACTCAAGTATGAGCCTTGTATATTTTTATACAAATTAAACCAATTTATTCAAAATCTAAGTCAGTCCAACTTATTCTTATTCACTCATGTTTTATATTGATTTTCACTACTAACTTCAATTGCATATGGAGATAAAGGTCGAAAAAAAAATCCATTTTATCACTCCTGTGTAAAAAATGTCTAAATTTAAGATCAATTCATTTCTTGTCTCAACTTTTCGTATTAATTATTATTTTTTTAAACACTGTTGATCAATTCCATTTATTTTTTTGAGGATTAATTCGATTGATGGGTCATATCATGGAATTTAGTACTTCATATATATATATATATATACACATACATGAAGAATTAGATTATATAACCCTCAGTTTTATTGTTGTTGTATGTATGTATATATTTTGCAGTGGATTTTACATGACTGGACTGATGAAATATGCATAAAGATTCTGAAAACTTGTAAAGATTCTGTTTCAAGCAATGGCAAAAAAGGAAAAGTGATTATAATGGATATAATAATAAATGAAGAGGATGATGAGAAAGATATGACTGAAACAAAGCTATGTTTGGATTTAATCATGATGGGGATTAATGGAAAAGAGAGAACTGGAAAAGAATGGAAGCAACTCTTCGTTGAAGCAGGGTTCAAAGACTATAAAATATTTCCATTATTTGGCTTTAGATCTCTTATTGAGGTCTATCCTTAGGCGTACTCAAATGGTCGTATGGATGAGTTAAGATCCTCTCCATTTATTAGTCTCTTTATTTCTTTCATTTGGAGAGATAAAGATACAAATAAATTTGAAAATAATTAATAGTGGTGGGTCCCACTAAGTGGGGGACCCACTGCATACTTTTTTGTATCTATCTCTTACCCAATGGCATTGTCCATTTATTTTAAGCAAATGGAGAGGATCTTAACTCCGTATGGATTTAGTAGTTTACATTACATGTTATGAATTGAATAATGTTGTTAGGGTTGCCAAGTAATAGTATTTGGCGGCAGTTTTATGATGACAGAAAATTTATAATGTAAAGAAAGAGGGATTAATTAAATGGGTCAATCTGGCATGTTCCAACCCATTTTACCACCCCTTTTTATCATGTTTTGAAAAATTAAGTGTGGTTTCATTTGGTGGGAGATGTATGACCAACAACACTAACAACATGACATAGATCACTTTTACATAGAATTAATTTTTCAAATACTTGTCAACATATAAATAAATCAAGTACCACTTTTTGTTAATATCGGTGTATTACCCTTTTAGGGATGATGTGTGGTTGCTGAGTTAGGTTGATGTCACTCGAGTTTTTAGTAGTTTCTTTTTTATTTATTATATTCTCCTTAATTAAAAAAAAAGTAAAAGATAAGCGGTGCGAGCTATATAATAGGTTAGTCCAAGCTTATTCTGGTATTAGATTCTATAATGAAATCCTACTTTGACCTCATTTTTATTATATATTGGGTTAGGCCGCTTCATCAGATAAGCCAGGTCAACATTGTTATTTAACAATCCCGTCAAAAACATTGTTTTATAACAATGAAATTTAGCTCTAGATTCCTCTTGTTAGGGACAATATTTTTTAAATCAAATTCAACAAGAACAAAGTTTAAAAACAATGAACATAAATTAAACACAAAAAATTATGGATTAGTCAAACTAGTTGCATTCTTGCAAGATGACATACTTTTTTTACCGAGTTCAACCATGTATGTCGTAATTCTTCAAATGTCCTAGGACGAATCAAGCTTGTTTGAATACCATGAACAAATATCATCACGGTAACATCTAACTAATTGGTCGGTTTGACTAAATATAGAGAACATGATTCTCATATCGACGTGGTTTTGAAGTTTCATCTTGGTGAAACGAACACGATCATCTGAACCGATTGACGGACGTTGTTAATCAACATTGATCACCCTCTTCACCCATAATCTTCAATTCACCATCCAAAACAATTCTTAATCAACATACAATGTTTCCATCGTGATCCTTACCACAATTAAACTCTAAAGCAAGTCCAATCCCTCTCTTTTCTCCCTAGGCCGAGCCACACCACCACCTCCACCATCTTGGGTTTGTGTTTAAGTTCAAGCTTCAAAAGTGCATGCATGTTTGGTATGATGCTGATGTTGGCTTAAATTGATGTTTAGAAGCAATTACTGGAGAAAGGAGAAGAAACTAAAGCTTGGGTGCCAGAGAATTGGTTTGGAGGAGTTGGTGAAAGAATTCAGATTTAGCAATGTGAGTTTCTGTAGATTAAGAACCCACCATTGGGTAGTTTTATTTTGTGTGAAGTAATAAATTGATAATTTTAGATTAGATTAGTAGGTATTAGTTCCCACATGATGATTGTTAGTGTGTTATGTTTACTCTTGATCTTCTCTATGAATTTTTAGTGAAAATGTTATTCTGAAGTTGTAAATGCAGACCTAAGAACTTGGGTAGTACTGGAATGGTCGTAAAAATTCACATTTGATTCATGTTTTGTTAAAAAAATTATAATTTTTTTTAGAGATTCTTATAATACTCTAAACATGATTGTGAATGGAAAAATCAAAATGTCCAATGATATACATGAGTTGACTTAAAAGTATGGACCAAAAGTGGTGATTGAAAGTTTTTGGGAACTAAAAGTCAAAGAATTTTTTTTTGAGAACTAAAACAAAATGTTGAAATATTTATAGGGAACAAAAATATATTTAACCCTTGTATTTTATTCTATAAAACACATTTAAATTCTTTGATGTTTAAACATGAGTCGTATGATCATGATGTGAAAGTCTAGATCGAAGATTATGTGTACTGAATCCAATTATTTAAAAGTTATGCATCTCAAATTAATATTTTTAATGGTTTTTGTTTTGTTTGGGGACGACATTATATTGAGAAAGATAGTTGTTCTGGACCAGTCAGAATGTCCAATCCCAAAAAGCCACGTGGATTAACGCCTTGGAACAGGGCACAACATCATGAGGGAGCATGCTAGTTCCTGTATGGATCACCATCCTGGAACACACCCTCGCCTCTCCTGCACCGTACACGTGGCCTCCAGCGGATCCCTGATGAGGCGCCGCATTTCACGGAAGTCGTTAACACCGCTTTCACCTACATAAGGGTGACTCAGTGTCACCCTCAAGGTACGATTCTTTTCCACACATACTTAAGACATATTCAACCTCATTTCTTACACTAACTTGGGTGTGTAAGCACTAACGTGCTCGCAGGCACCTTTCACTCCGCCGTGAAGACTACCCCGCCACCGTGCCCGAACACCGCACGCAACTGTTGCCTCTATCTTATCACTACCGGACAGATCAATAGTGAAACTCACATTGCAGACGGGTCGATAGAATAACGTGCTTTGTTGGCAAAGAACTCGCTGAAAACCATGGATGAAGCCCCGTAGCCGGTGGAATGGAGGGGGGTGTACCTGCACAAACGCTCTGACACCCAAGTCAGAAGGAAAATGGGGAGTTTGAGAGGTTTGGAGGGAAAGAATAGACTTACCTTGTTTGTAAGAGGAGCTTTCCTTATATAGGCGTAAGGGAGAGTGTTGGGTTGGCGCCTTATTGGGCCTTACCTTGTAATTAGGGTTGTTCAAATTCAAACCGATCCAAAATTAAACCTCAAATTAAACCGATTAAAAAAACCAAAAACTGTAAAAAAAAAAATACAACTATTTTTTGATGTGTTTGGATGTTGTTTTGTAAAAATTGCTAGGATCGGATTTCAGATCACTTTCTCAAAACCGAACCGAACCGCAAAAGAAAATATTAATACTTATTTATTCTTTTATTAGTATTATATATTGTATTATTATGTTGCTTGTTGGTTTTTAATCTTATATATTACACTAAATTAATCTATATTATTATAGACTCGGGGTATTCCTCACTCCATGGCACCTTTCAGTCATCCATTTTGCCCGCCCGTCCAGACGCAGTGCCCTTTTTCATTATCATCTACCGCTCTTTCTTTCCTCCCGGCTATTCACGCATGAAGATCATTGTATGTATGCTCGACTTTGGTTGCCGATGCGTGTAGGTAGGAGTACATTATGGCAGGATCAGTCACCCCGGCAAACCAACCCTCGTCCAAGAAGAATTGTGATATGCTCTCCCGATCCCTATAGAGCGAAAGAGCTGCCTAGTGATGCCTAGGTTGCAACACTTCCGGTCGTTAACTCCTCGCGCCGCTGCCGCCGTTTATAGGACCGACGGACGCCTCACCTGCACTGGTACCTACGTAGTGTAGTGTCGGTCGCACATTCAACACAGCGTTCGGACTCATGTGCCTTCCAGAACCAGGGGTATTCGAGCCAGCTGCGTACGATTAGCCTGCCTTGCGGCTGCAAAAGGATTAAACATCCTCCCACGCTACGATTCCCTGCGGTCCGA
Organism: Medicago ruthenica; assembly: GCA_018208015.1. Lineage (NCBI taxonomy): Eukaryota > Viridiplantae > Streptophyta > Magnoliopsida > Fabales > Fabaceae > Medicago > Medicago ruthenica. The sequence goes on along the minus strand of CM031371.1, from coordinate 34,442,728 downwards.
ACCCGATGCCGCATTAGGTTAGGGAGCTGGGATTTTTTCGCTCCTCTCACATTCATTCGTTCGAGCAGCTTTGCTCCTCCGGATCCCAAAATGTGCTTCCCTCCTAGGTTTACTTCATATGTTTAAAAAATAATTGATAATTTTCATCTTGTAATTTTAATTTTTTAATATATTTTGCATCAAACCTATTATTTTATCGTGTTTGTGTAATATTAATATTAATAATAAAATTATATTCTTAAAAAAATGTAAATAAAAAAAAATATTTTGCATTTTGGATATCTAAAAATCGTTCCAAATTAAACCGCATATATTTAGATCAGTTCAGATTTTTTTTAATAATAATCATCCAAACCAAACCGCATGTGATTTTTAGTGTTTTAGTCCATTCTCAATTTTCTCATCGAATTTATAACATGTGGTGTGTTAACATGGTGCACTTAATCATATTTTGGTGCCACATGGCACCGAATAGCCACATCATTAGAGTCATGTCATCATCTAGCTGATGACGGACACGTGGCTAGGATGAAATTTTGGTCGACGTAATTTTTCATCATTGTAAAATAATGAAATTTTGGTCCATCTTCTCTCTTCTTCTTTTTTTCTTCTTTTCTATATAAAAAATTATCTTTAAGTTGTCTTCTTTATCTTAATTGTCAATACTACTCACAACAGTATGACATTATAGTATTAGTATTCAAAAGTGGTGGTGAAATATGAGTACTAGGCACAACCAGTTATGATTAAGATTTTTAGAATTAGACCATTTACAATGGTCATCACCATTCAACACCCTTCAACACACATTTTTTCAATTCCCAACACTCCACATCATTTTCTCTCTCTTCCACATAATAATTCAACACACCATTCAACAAATACCATCTCCAATGGTTTTTCATTCAACACTCTACCCCACCACTTTTTATTTCATATTCTTATTTAATTTTATATTTTGTTTTTATAATTACATAAAATTACAATTATTAATTATCATTAAATTAAAATAATAAAAACTTAACAATTTATTTTTTAGTGTTTTTGTAAAAACAAAATTTATTTAAATAATTTATTTTTATTTTCTTAAATTAAAATGCAATACAATACATTAAACACGCGACACACAAATAACTTAAAATGCAAGACAACAAATTAAGCACACGACACAAGTAACTTAATTAGTACGATACAAATCATCTTTAATCATGAAACATTCCAAACTTTTCCCATATGTGCTTCACTAGATCTGCTTGCAATTCGCGATGAACATTTGGATCACGCAATTCGGATCTAGCACGCACATGATTTGCAAAAGCGGGTAACACCTCGGTCGAGTATGGTTGCGGTGTACTAGATCCACTTGCCTCAGATTGCTCAAAATCGGTCCAACGTTGAGCATGTGTATCTCGTTCATCCTCAACAATCATATTATGTAATATGATGCATGACCTCATGATGATACCCAAATCGGCTATGTCCCACAAGCGAGCTGGTTCACGGATGATTTTAAATCGAGCTTGAAGCACTCCAAATGCACGTTCGATGTCCTTCCGACATCCCTCCTGAACTTTTGCAAATAACTTATCGGGTTCACTTTGAGGAAGTCTAATCGATTTGACGAAAGTTGGATAAGAAGGGTAGATACCATCAGCTAGATAGTATGCCATGTTATAGGGACGTTGATTCACAAAAAAATTCACACTTGGAGCCTTTCCTTGTTCCACATCATCAAACACTGGTGACCGGTCTAGAACGTTTATATCGTTCAACGTTCCCGGACATCCAAAAAAGGCATGCCAAATCCATAGATCATGAGATGCAACTGCTTCAAGAATAACTGTGGTGGTTCCCTTATCCCCCCTAGCAAATTGACCTTCTCATGCTTTAGGACAATTTTTCCACTCCCAGTGCATGCAATCAATACTCCCGATCATCCCTGGGAACCCCCGCATTTCACTTACATGTAGTATTCTTTGCAGATCATCTTGGGTTGGTGCTCTCAGGTACTCTTGCTCATACAATCGTATGATTCCTTTACAGAATCTACGTAAGCACTCCAATGCTGTAGTACCTCCTATTTTGATGTATTCATCGACCGCATCTGCTGCCACACCATATGCTAGCATTCGCATTGCTGTGGTACATTTTGCTAACGGTGATATACCTTCTTTATTGGCTGCATCAACTCGTTGGGTGAAGTAGTTATCACTACTTGAAAGGTCCCCAACGATTCGAAGGAAAACATGTTTTTGCATCCGGTACCGACGACGAAACATTGCATCGTCATATGTAGGCTCATTGGCAAAGTAGTCGTCAATTAGTCTTTGGTTTACCGCTGCATGATCTCTATTGAGATATTTTCTACTACGAGGTGCACTATCTTCCAATATTTTGTTTCGACGCTCTCTGAATCGGCTGGCGATATAAGTTTCTTCCATTTCACATTTTTGTTTGTAGGCTGCGATATCAAAAGGATATTCTGATGGATCCATTAATAGTTTTTTGTGATATTTTGAAGTAGATTGAATGAGATTTGGGATATTGGTGATTCAATGTATGTATCTATGAGTCCCTATATACAAGTACATTAAGTGGTGGACATTGACGGATTCGAAATAAGTTATTGTATTGAGTTAATACTCAGATAAGGATTGGGTGGTACATATTCAAACACAATAATTTCCAAACATTAAAGCCAAAAGTCACGGACAATTATTAAAGCAAACACAACAGATATCACTGACAATTATTAAAGCAAACACTACAGCCAAAAGTCACGGACAATTATTAAAGCAAACACTACAGATATCACTGACAATTATTAAAGCAAACACTACAGCCAAAAGTCACGGACAATTATTAAAGCAAACACTACAGATATCACTGACAATTATTAAAGCAAACACAACAGACATCACTGACAATTATTAAAGCAAACACAACAGACATCACGGACAATTATTAAAGCAAACACTACAGCCAAAAGTCACGGACAATTATTAAAGCAAACACTGGGGACTTGATTGAAATTTGATTAAAATTACTTGATTGAAATTAATCAACGGACAATTTCATTACAGCCACAATTTGATTGAAATTACACAATAACTCATACATTACAGCCAAAAGCCACAGACAATTTGATTGAAATTAATTATCAAACAGCTCTTGGCTCAACATATCCAACAACTTTTGCTTCCGATCATCGAGATTCTCCTCGGAACTTAGTTTTAGATACATTTTCATTTTCTTAGCATGAGTCTTTTCTTTCATCAATTGGTTAGCCTCCTGTTGCACCGATGCTATCTTGTCCAATCGTTCAAGCTCTTTCTCCTTGAATTGTTTGAATTCAGCTCACTCTTTATCCACCACCTCCAAGGCAGCTTCCTTACTTTTCTTTTTACCTTTTTTCTTAGCTGCCTCCCTACCCATTGGACGAGCAGTAGATACTACAGAGTTTGAGCCACATGCATCACTGTCGTGAGATCTCTTAGATCCACTACTGCCTGAGCCAATATTTCCTACTTGACTACCATAACGTGGTTGATCACGGAGAGCGTGTCATTCTGCCATTAAAGTAAATTGAATATTCTTCCCACTTGCGTATAATTCCTGCGCTTTTGCCAAAATATCATTCTCCGACCAACCGCTTCCTTGCATACGCTTAGCGCTTTCATAAGCGCCAATCCATTTATTCAGTATTTTGTTCATATAATTAAAACGGTTTCGGCATGCAACACCATCCCGCGGATGATCGAATGAGCAATGCTCATTACAATACTCAGCAATTTTACCCCAATATGTTTCACCTTTCTGATTTCTCCCAACAACACTGCTTGTTCCATATTTAATCCACCCACTAATTAGCACCAAATTTTGTTCAGTGTTCCATGCTGGTTGCTGGGCTTTCTTGCTCTTAGGAGTTGAATCCTCTGGATTTGGAGTGACTTCGTTACCACTTGTCATGCCACCAAGAGTTATTTGTGTTGAAAATTCAGGAAATTCAGGTGCACCAACACTCGGAAAGTTTTCATTTCCCATTGGCATATAACCATTAAACGGGGTGTTTGAGATGGATATCCCATCATAGATCCATAATATGGATTAAAGTTTGGAACAGAGGATGGGTGGTTGAAATTTGGTGCAAAACCAAAATTATGCATGTTTTGAGGACGTTGGTTTGGAAATTGATTTGGATGTTGATAATTGTTGGGATTTTGGTAGCTAAATGGGTAATTAGAAGAATTCTGGGTGTTGAAATTATTATTATTGGGATTCATTTCACTCAAAAGAAGTTTAAAACTTCAAAATGATAGCCAATAGAAGGATAGTAATAAGCTTAAGATACTGAAAAACTTGGTTTTTTTTTTTTTGTGTCCAAATGAAATGAACCAAGTCTCTATTTATAGAGGAAAAAAAATCATGAATTTTGGTAATTTTTTTTTTAAATTAATTTACAATGAAATAATTGAGTTGAAATTATTAAGATAATAAAAATCCAGCAAACCAATCAGAATTCACCACGTGTCATGCCTTTATCCAAACAACATCTTCTCTCTCTTTGCTTCTGCGCGTGACGCGCCCTGTCGGCGCGTGTTTCACACGCGCCAGATTTCAGCAAGTGGCAAGCTGCCACGTGTAAATGGCGCAGGCATTAAACTCAGTTGAATACATTCAACTCCTCACTCCTCCACATCACCATTCAACACATACTAAACACACCATTACACCACTTTTCATCATTCAACACACCATTAAACTCCCCATTGTAACTGGTCTTACATGTTCACATGTGAGAGAGAGGATAACTAAACAAAGCAAAAAAGATAAGTTCTCTTTAATTTGGAACACTAATTTTGATCTAATTACTATTTGATTTGATGTGTTGGTACCTTTTCCTATTGTTATTTGGGTGAATCTTTAAATGGTAGTTTGTCTACTACCAAAGTGTTCCTTGAGGGTTGTACCTCTTTGTCTTAACTTGGAAATTGACCATGGAGCTACAATAAATATGATCAGGTGGACATTGACATGTAAGGACTTTGAGAGTGGGATGATCATCCATGATATGCCATATTGTGATTTGAGAGTAGCAAGGTGTTTTTATTGTTTTCATCAATACTCATCATATATGTGATGTTAAAGAAAGATGTGATGTTGTCCACATGCTTATGGATAATTCTTTTCCATGGGAAATTGTTTATATTTGGATGTCTTTTTGAGTTATGTTGGTAGATATAGTTATTTATACTTTTTGATTAAGTATGATTAAGATGTATTTTTGGTGTCATGCTCTACAAAGTCAAAGTGGAGTGGTTTTCTATCAAAACTTTGGAGTATTTTTTCTCCGGTTTGTTCTAGCACATGGTTGGCTATCCTATCAAACTTTCATAGAAGGTTGAGGGTGTAACGCCCTAAACCCCACATTTTATTTTTTAATAAAATTCAATAAATAATTAAACACGCAATGGTGTCACACATCTTGGTCAAAGCAAAAGGACTTCATTTAAATTAAAAACGTTGCAGCCGAAAAGTTCTCAAAACATCTAAATAATTTTCACATCTTTAAAATCCACAACAAAACTGAATTCGAAAGAATTCTGAAACAAAATCTGAAATAAAATAAATCCTCATTTTTTAGTGTTACTAATCAGAGCATCAACTCAATAAAATTCTCAAAAGCGACAAATAAATAGGAAGGCTCCAACGCCATCCTTCGAGACTCACTGCTACTAATATTCTTCTTCCGCCACTAGAGAGTGAGATTATATTCAAAATAAGAATCACATGATCATAATGAATAGAAACAAGGCATAAAACACATAAGCATCATCAATCATATATTCATATATAACTTATTCACATCGTTAGATGATCATATTTTCACATCGTTAGATAATCAACTTCACATTGTTAGATAATCAACATTCACATCATTTAATAAATCACAATGAACAAGTATCACTTAAACAAAGTCAATCATCAATTAAGGATCACAATAATGTATGTAATACTCCTAGACTCAACCGTATATGCATGTGGTACCAAACCTATCACCATCGTCAAATATTTTGGACATCAGAGGTATGTTACTGATTTTGTCCACACCATCGTGAAATACAACATCGTTAAATAGACTCGACCATGAATGCATGAACTCCAAGTAATGACTCAACAATGCACATCTTTATATGACTCATCAATTACACATCTTTAAATAACACATCTTTATATGACACATCTTTGTATAATCACATCTTTAAATCACACATCTTCAAATAACACATCTTTATATAATACATCTTTAAATCACACATCTTTAAATAGTACATCTTTATATAACACATCATTAAATCACACATTATCAAATAACACATATTTATATAACACATCTTTAAATAACACATCAATTACATCGAGAAATAACAAAGATTCATCATAATAATAAAGATTCATCGTTAAATCATATTAATGAATCTTTATTCATTAATATCTGTATGTTAAACATATATAATAATGTTGAGTAAATGACATTACAGTGAAACTGATTGTGCTGTAAAAATTATAGAAAAATGAGTTCCTACTTTAAGTATAGTGAATTGATAGCTATGATAATGCTGCCACGCAGCATGCAATTGTGCTATGATATATTAATTGTTGTAATGTATGAGTTCATGTGATGGCAAAATGTGTAGCAGCATCTTGTATGTGTCAGTCGTGTTAAAATGTTTTGTATATGTGCATGATTAAGTAATTAACTAAGTCAAGGCTTGATTGTGCTAGCGTTTAGTAAGATATGCATGTGATCAGAGCAGTTTGATGTCAGCATATATGCACATAATGCACCAGAAAGATCGTTAAAGTTGTAGTGAGTTGTGATCTGGTATGTATAATATGTGAAACATATAGTAGTGCTTGTTTGAGGCTCAGGCTACGTGAGAGACCAAAGGTCTCTTACCGTGCAAATGAGCTTTTAACCGTTATATATATTAATAAATTATTGTGCGGTTAGATCGTGAAAAAATCCTACAGTGAAAAATTAATTTGGTGATTTTATTAATCAATCTAACGGTTAAAAGCTCATTTGCACGGTGAGAGACCTATTTTGGTCTCTCACCGTAGCCTTCACCCTTGTTTGATATATGAACAAATTGATAATTCTTATGACACATGTGATAAGAGATTCACACATGACGAGAGTCAATCTAATGACTGCAGAATTTAGTAACATGTAAAAAAAATAGACGCGCATTAGATATCGTATGCGCAATTTTCACTATTGATTGTTTAGAGCATTGGATGATCTGCAGTGTATTATAACACAGTATGAAAAGTGGTTAAGTTCCTGAATCCATACACAAGAACTAACAAACAATGACTATGACCACAAAATTATGGTATAAACCTCTAGTCAATTTCAAAAGCATCAAACCAAATTTCAAATCTAAAACAAATTATAGCATGTGGAAGAACACCAATTTAACAACAATTCATCATAAGAATTAAAGAAAAACACCGGAGGTTAAGGACTTCTTGCTACACACATGAATACACAACCCTTAGATTGAATAAAACTCCCCCTTGCTTCTAGTTTGCAGAATTTGATGAATTCCTACAGTGAAATCTCTCTCCAGGTTCTCCTCACTATGTCTCATTGCCCCTTCTCTCCGCAACCCTAGTTTCCTTTGATCTCTAATCTTCTTTGTTTGTTGTAAAACTATTTTTCTAATGTTCTCATCTATTTATAATCACCACCTAAGTTTGTTACTCACTTAATCTTTGACAGACTTACTATCTGCACCTCCATATGTCAATTTAATTAAAACGCAACTCAACTTACTTACTTAAACCTCCTTTTTATTAATACACATTTATTCTCTTAATTTTGCTAAAAACATTCTTTTCTCCATAATTTCTCTTAATCTCCTATTTTTCAACAACTAACTAACTCATATACTCGCTCAATATCCAGAATCCACCAACATATATTGAAAACATCAAACAAACAATTCCAAACAATATTAATATTACTAATATTATATAACAATAATATCAATAAATTAATATTAAAAAATCAGGGTGTTACAATTCTCCCCTACTTAAAGAACTTTCGTCCTCGAAAATTGCCTAAAGAAAACCGTCTTACCCACACTTGAAGTATCTTGCTTCTCCCCCACTTTGCTCAGACCCACCAAATATAACGAAACAATTATCGACAATACTTACATACATGTCGCATACAAGGGGATAAAAAAAAGTTTTGGCCTGACTGGACCAACCAGGCTCTGATACGAACTTGTAACACCCTAAACCCCACATTTTATTTTTTAATAAAATTCAATAAATAATTAAACACGCAAGGGTGTCACACATCTTGATCAAAACAAAAAGACTTCATTTAAATTAAAAACGTCGCAGCGGAAAAGTTATCAAAACATCAAAGTAATTTTTCACATCTTTAAAATCCACAACAAAACTGAATTTGAAAGAATTCTGAAACAAAATCTGAAATAAAATAAATCACAATTCCCTAGTGTTACTAATTAGAGCATCGACTCAACAAAACTCCCAAAAGCGACAAATAAATAGGAAGGCTCCAACGCCATCCTTTAAGACTCACTGCTACTAAGATTCTTATTCCTGCAAATCTAAACCACAAAAGCGTAGGCGCCCACCCCTCCACTAGAGGGTGAGAATATATTCAAAATAAGAATCGCATAATCATAATGAATAGAAACAAGACATAAAACACACAAGCATCATCAATCATATATTCATATATAAATTATTCACATCGTTAGATAATTATATTTTCACATCGTTAGATAATCAACTTCATATTGTTAGATAATCAACATTCACATCATTTAATAAATCACAATGAACAAGTATCACTTAAACAAAGTCAATCATCAATTAAGGAATTAACAACTCATCAACGAATCACAATAATGTATGCAATGCTCCTAGACTCGACCGTATATGCATGTGGTACCAAACCTATCACCATCGTCAAATATTTTGGACATCAGAGATGTTACTGATTTTGTCCATACCATCGTCAAATACAACATCGTTAAATAAACTCGACCATAATTGAAAGTATAAAGAGCAATTTTCTTTCACATGTGCAATGTGGGTCTGGATTGTGCATGACCCATTATTTATTCGAGCTGGATTGTTTAGGCCCACAACATTACAACGAAAGACTAGTCTACACACTTGAATGTGGAGGATGCTACTATATATATCTCTGGAGAGACAAATGAGCGAATAAAAATTAATGTATTTGATAGATATTAAGAACCATATACATAAATTTTTGTTGAGTCGTGTCTTTTATAAAAATGATGATTAGAGGAATTTTTTTTTTAAGAAAAACTTTAGAAAAGAATTTTGCTTGGTACCATTGAAGAAGCCCGGTCTAATTTGCCTTGACATTTATGGCGGTAAACTCGCTTAACGGCTAAGACTTCTTCGATCCTTAAAAATCTCTCCACTTTCCTCTATTTCTCCCCGACATACAAGAATATTTCCCTCTCTCTTTTTATCACTTTCTTCCTTAATTATTTATTCTTCTATATAAATATCCATAAAATGTTCCCCCCAGATTAATCCAACGATAACCATCAATTCCTCATAACCCAAACACAACAACCAAACCCTAATCTCTCCCTCTCTTCCTTCAGATCCACCCAGAGATCTCACCTCACGCGCCACCAAACTGGACCACGCGCCTGTAACCTCTTCTATCATGGTCGTTAGCGGAGGCAAATCCTTAAAACGTATGAAAAGAAGAGTCACCGCCGATTACCACGATTTCTTTTCATTCCCTTCACCATCCCTCGCCGCATCAGAGAGTTTCTCCGGCGGACCTTTCCGTTCCAACGTCCATTCCTTTCTCACCAAGTACGCGCTTCTCCCGCCGCCTTCGGCGTTGTTTCCGCACTTGCTGACGTGGCAGATCCTCTTCCGTGTTGGTGAGATCACCGACGAGGCTGAATTGGGACCGGCGGTGATTTGCCTTGACGTTGTGGAAGAGGATGTTGCTAGATCCAGATCTGTTTATTGTGATCAGTGCCGAGTTTTTGGTGAGTTGACTCGGTTCGGTTTCACGTGATTCACTTAGGTTTCATCGGTCTTTCTTCCGGTTACCGGTTTTCTATTACCTACTCTTTTGCTTTAATTAATAGGATAATAATAATGAAAAAATATGCAAATTAAAATTGAAATTAGATTTTTAGGAGTTTCTGAAATTATCATGTTTATTTCACGAGATGACACATTATCCATTTTAATAATTTGCAATAATAATATCATAAATGTTTATTATGATTATGATGTGTATAGTTTTTTGACAAATTATTTAAGTGAGTGATAATATTCAGTTAATGAATTAGTAAATTAAATGAGTGATAAATTAGTGAACTGCGAGTTATTGACGATATATTGTGACGATAAAATCGAGAGATATTAGGACTAGGAGTGGACTCTAGGAGAAGAGGATAAAAACGGTATTTGGGTGGGTGGGTGGGTGGGTGGTGGGTCCCTTAAGAAGGAGACATGTGGAAGAGTAATGGAGTGACACGTGGTTTTGTATTTTTGGATACGTGTGTTTTTTGTTGCGTGACAGTTATAATTTATTGTGTAGTTGTCGTTATCATTGTGCTAAAAGTTATGCTTGGCATTGTTGTGTTGTGTACAACTGCAACTTTTCTTTTTACATTTGGATATTTTTTTTGGAATATGCTCCATTTGGATTTTGCTTAGTTGTCGTTGACGTGTTTTGCACGCAATTTCTACCTATAATCATGCTTTTCTTTAGTTAATTAATTGACTCATCGTACCAATAAAAAAATAAGACTATTGTTTTTTTAAAAAAAAAAAATTGTTCTTGTTTTCATTTTATGGTTCTTTTTTGCAACACTGGATTTCCTTTGAACAAAATTGAAATATTTATATGACTAGACTATTCATTTTTTTATATATAAAATTCAAACATTAGAGTTTTGTGTCCTAAATGTTATAAAAGTATCAATTATGAAGCATCTAGATTTAGATATATATTTTATTTTTTGGTTAAGTAGCGTAGTGGTTAGACTATCAAACTTTTTAAATATGAATAAGTGGGGTGTTGCGGGTTTGAACTTGTGCCCCCTGCAAATGGATGTCCACCAATTGATCTTTTTGGTTAACTTTTGTTTTCTTGGTAGTGTCCTATTAAAACTTTTGTTTTCCTGATAGTGTCGTATTGATTTTTATTATTTTTTGTACTTAGGTTGCAGCGGGAATCCAGTGTGCAGTAAACGTTACCATTTTATAATCAAAGCTGATGGGAGATCCATTGGTGGATACCACAAACCGTGTATGTGCTGTGGAGATATTTTGCATTTGTCAGAATCCAAGTGAGTAATTCTTCTGCCACAAGCAGGATTTTTCTCCATTTTGTGCAATTGTCATCCTTTGGATATTCTTCTTATCAATTGATTGTTACTTTGTTAGGCCATCTCCAATGGGGGAAGATTATACACAACCATCCCTCAATATGGATGGAATCTTATAGGAATAGCGAGCTAATCTAAACATTAATGTTTATATCTGAAATGAGGGCTAGGATGCAATTAATTAATATTTTGTTTATGAAATATAAGAATGAGAGGTTGTTAATATACAAATTATGTGTACTTAAGAGCCTCAATACAAGTGTAGGGGTTGATGATGCTCTTATCATATGAGCGTTTGATGCCCAACCTAAGTCATTTATTACTGATGCCCAGCCATCATATGAGCGTTTGCCCAACCTAAGTCATTTATCACTACTGATTCACATACCGTTTCCTCAATTGTAGATTGAAATTTGGAAATCAAATTCTAGAAAATTAGTCATTCCTCATTCCCTATGTCAATGCATTGTAGTTACTGAGTCTTTTCAAAGTTAATGTAATTGATTGCTGAAATAGAATGTTCGTTAGTCTGGGGTGTGGGTCTTTTTGAACCTATCCCTTGGTTTATTCAATTTACAGCTAGTGAAGAAGCAGTTCTTTTAGTATAAATTTCTTCTCATGCTACATAAGAGGATAGTTTCCTTTTGTTTTTCTTAAATCTTAATGCATGGCTGGCTTATCTTACTCTTAAAAAATAAAGCATAATCAAAATGATTTTAGAAATAGCTTGTGTTGGATGTAGTACCTGATCGTACATTCTGGTTGATCTGTTTTATCTTCAGGTGCAAGTCATGTAACCATGTGACAACCAGTGATGATGTTGAAGACTGGGTGTACCACCAACTAGAGAACACAAGTCATCTTTTACATGGTGTAGTCCATGCCAATGGTTATGGGCACCTTCTTCGGGTTAATGGCAGAGAAGGGGGATCTAGATTTCTTTCTGGTTGCCATATTATGGATTTCTGGGATCGCTTATGCAAGACACTTGGAGCTAGGTTAGGATTCATGATTGCTGTCAGTAATTGATAGAGTTAAAATAGGATTCTTTATCGTAGTCAGTAACTGCTATTTTCGCCTGACCTAACATTTCTGTTAAGTAGTGGAGTAATTTCTGACCTAAATACTTTTAGTATGAAATTTATCACGTTTATGAGAACTGTCAGGCTGTCACTAACTTGCGATGACATAGTGAAGATTGGTATAGAAGTGTTTCTTAAGCTAATGATCATTCAAATTAAACATGATGTCACAGAAGAATATGCCTATATTCAGTACATTACACTTAGGATTTGGATACCATGAAGAGAAGTACATTCACTTTCTTGAAACAGGAGAATATTATTTAGGTTATTTGTGTTTATATGGATATGGTTTTGAGTTAAATTCTTCTGTTTGTTCCCATTTGTACATTGGCAGAAAAGTTAGCGTGATGGATGTTTCGAAGAAATATGGGCTAGAGTATCGCTTGCTCCATGCCATTATGAAGGGACATCCATGGTATGGTGAGTGGGGATATAATTTTGGCTCTGGTAGCTATTGTCTCACACAGGAAGCATACAAGTCTGCTGTTGAAAGCCTATCCAATCTACCCTTGTCCATCTTCCTCTCCCAGGAACAGAAGCCTCACTCACGTGTGCAGGATATGATTTTGTATTACCAGTCTTTGTCAGAGCATGAGCTTGTAAATATGAGGGACCTATTTTGTTTTTTGATGGGTTTGTTGCATGATGCTCGCAAGACAGCCTCTAAATCTCATGACATAACCTGCAAGAAGCGGCGGATTGATGCTTCTGGATTATCAAGTTCTTGGGAAAAGAGTGACGTTGAACGTGTGGAGGAAGCCATGCTCAGAGTGCTGCGGGCAGTGTCTGGCTCTAATTGGGTGAGTGGCCGAGCTCTTAGGGGTGCTGTTTGCAAGGGGGCCTCTCCAGAGCTTCTTGATTATTGCCTTGCTGAACTGGGAGGAAAAGTGGTCTATGGTGGGATTGTTAATAGCAGATGCAATCCTCAAACTGGAGTGTATGAATTCAGGTTAAACTTCAATGTGATTCTTTGTTTGTTTTCTCTTCTGTTCGTTTAAATTTAACTGCTAAAAAGGAGGTCATGCGTGCTGGCTTAAACTGAAGCCATGTTATAAATGTGATGTGTAACTAGTTATTTAGTTATTACTACATTGCTTAGTTTTACACTTTTCAAGTCATGATGAATCAAAACTTGATTTTGGAATCACCTTTCACGAGGGTAGATCAAGAATAATGTTTAAGTTTTAGATCTGCCCCTTGTTCGTTTCTGGCAGGTTCTCATTTGGACCATTACAAGAACTAGATAGGAACCCATTTGCTTATATTTAAATTAGATCAATGAACCTATTTAAATTTATTGAAAAAATAACAAATTAATTAGGGGTCTGTTTATTGGACAGTATAAGAGAGATATAGAATAAACTATCATATCATGTTTCAGTCTGATGTGTGATGAACCATTATGTGACATTGTCTTAGGGTACAATAAGTTGATCATGTCACATTATCTTACCTTGTTTTTCTATTAAATTTAAAATTCTTACACTGGACAAATACCTGTATAAATTATGATCTATATGGATAAATATATTTAAAAAGGTATATGCATGTTCATATCCTATCATATCCTTTTCCAACTTTCTTACGCGAGATGTATGCATGTGACACTCTTGTTGTCATTACTAATACTAAGGTTGAGCCCTGAAATAGTGGATGTTCTTCTCAAAGCATTGATATTATCTCTTGGTGTTCTTTGGAAGATTCTATTCCTGATGCTTTTTTAATTCTTTGGAATGTTGAGATCCTTATATGATTTCAAATCAGTTCTGATATTGTGTTTTATTTGTTTCAGGATTGATGCTACAAATGTTTTTGTGGCCAACAATAATTTTTCAGGCTCAAAGCGACCCTCTGAAGAGAATCTCCTGCAATGCTTGAGATATTTATATGACTCTCTGCTTCATCCTCGGATGATGCTAAACTATGTTGATGAAGAGACAAGAACTCTTGCAATGAGCTCGGCTCAGAAACTTCTTGACTGCAAGCAATTAGTAAAAGATTATTGCTCTGAGAAGTTGCCAGTGTCAGATTTGTATAAATTACGTATCTCATGTCAGGTTGAAGTTGGCCAATCTGAAGATACTGAAGCCAAAATTCCACCAGAAATAATTGTGCTGCCCATGAATGCCACGGTGTCTGACCTAAAGATTGAAGCAGCAAAAGCTTTTCAAGAAGTATATCTAATGTTTAGAAAATTTCAAGTTGACGAACTAGTTGGCTACAGCGGTGTAGAAGATTCCACCCAGATCAAGCTCTTGTTAGGATCAAATGAAGTGGTTTGTGTCCGAGGAAAATACTCCGGGAAGAATGGGTTGAGCAAGTTTCGAATGGAACGCGGACTTGAGAGGTGGACTGTCGAGTGCAGCTGTGGGGCTAAGGATGATGATGGAGAGAGAATGATGGCTTGTGATATATGTGGTGTGTGGCGGCACACTAGGTGTTTTGGCATTCCTGATACTGCTCCTGTTCCAGCCCGTTTCGTTTGCTCGAGATGCCGAAACTGTGACTCAAAGCCTAAATCTGGTGGGCACTGTAAAGATGAAACTGTGACTAGTATTAGCACAACTAGTAGTAGTTGCAGGGGAAACATGTCAGTGCCTTCTAATATTCGTTAAGGTATTTATTGATTAGATGTGTATGTAAAGCTTTGATTTTATTTTGCCTGAAATAGCCTGTAAATAACAGATAGGCATTGGTGGGACAGGGCATGTCTTGTGCATATTTCAGGTTCTACTTTCGTTTGTTTCTTCTGTACATACAAACAGTTGCGGAGCCACGAAAAAGTTTGGGATGACCGTCATCAAAATAAACTTTTCGACTCTTGAAAAATGAATTGATTTTTCGACTCTTCATCCTGACTTTTCTATTGCAAAGAAACAAATTTATCAAAACGATATAATAATAGTGTTAAGACTCGTAATGAAACAAATCCACAATTAAAAATGCAATTGCAAATGTAGTAATGTCAAAACTACTGTTAATTTATCAAAATCATATAATAATAGTGTTAAGCTCAATTTATAATCATAAATCAATGTATTCACAATATTGTCCCTACATACAAAAGCATTTTTATTCTCTGTTTCAATATCAAAATCCATCGAGTCATTATTAAAAGTTCATATCTGAAATCCATCAAATCATAAATCATTCGAATCATAAATCAACGACATCATCAATTTAAAATCTGAATTACAACAACATAACTACGTTTTCAATGAGGATCAAAGCAGATTGTAATTAAGAAAGTTAAAAAGGAGCATATCACAGTCATAACACAATGAATAATCAGTTTCAGTTTGTGATTTCCTTTTTCCCTTTTGTTTTGATTAGGGTTATGGGAAAATTGAAGTTGAAAACCAAATCAAAAATCAAATTCATTAACAAACAAAAGGAAATCGAAGTAGTATCATTACTGAACAATGAAGAATCAGAGATACACTTACAATTACTCTTTTAGGGTTTGTGGAGAGATTGAGACAAATGAAAAAATCAGAGATGAGAGATCGATACAGAGAGAGGAGATGGAGGTTTTGAGTTCAACGGAGAGTTAGAGATGGAGGTGTTGCCGGTTGCGGCGGCGGTGGGTGATGACTGATGGAGGTTCATAGTTTTTCGTCAGAGATAAAAGAAGGCGAGTTCACGAGAAAAATGAGTGGCATGTTTGTAATATTCAAAGGAGAAAAATGAGAGCGGCATGTTTGTAATATTCAAGTTAGCTCAAGGGTAATATAATAATTTCCACAAATTAATGGGTAGGCCATGGCCATCCCATGTCCTCATGTGGCTCCGCCAGTGCATACAAACAGGTGGAAGGAAAAAAAATCTAACTTAAATGGCCTAGTAACTTCTCTGATACTGTATTTGAAATAATTGTGTATTAACCAAACCTCAACAACAACAACATATTTGTGAGACGATCGGATATGATCTGTGAGATCAGAAATGTCCCATTAGAAAATAATACATGTGGGAAAAGGTGCTACAAAATTACATAAATAATACATATGTT
The DNA here is from genome assembly GCA_018208015.1 of Medicago ruthenica. Lineage (NCBI taxonomy): Eukaryota > Viridiplantae > Streptophyta > Magnoliopsida > Fabales > Fabaceae > Medicago > Medicago ruthenica. Next base: position 34,426,184 of record CM031371.1, on the reverse strand, counting down.
TGGAGCATAGATCATTTAGAAGACCTAGTAAAAACTATAAGGAACACAATTGTCAAAAATATACAGATTAGTGAGTTAGATTCAAATATGGTTTATGATATAATATTATGACACAATTTGATTCATGTAGCCGATTCAACTTGGTAGGATAAGATTTGATTATTGTTGTATAAGTTTATAACTTCTTTTGACAGAAGTATAGATTCATAATATTCAAAGGTTGTATGGAATTATTATATAATAAAAATCACATAAATAGTACATGCGAGTTCAAGTGTGGGGAAATGCTAGGATTACGCTCTCTATCACACTCTAATAAGTTGACAAATCATCCATTTTTTATTCATTTTACTTGTTACCTGATCAACTTTATAGACTCTGTTACCATTTGTTTTTTTATTTTTATTTTTATTAATAACTTGTGTAATAACCCGTGTCATGCACGGCGACAAGCCACTATTTGTTTATATCTAAAAATATTTTTTTATTTATCAATCCAAATTATTTATCCCATGTTTTCTTATATTTCTCAGTATTTTTTATACCGTAATGACAAATATGTATCCCAAGTTTTTTATATTTATTTGTGATAAATATATGTCCCGTATTTTTATGTATCAGTAAAAAATATATTTTCATTAGTGTTTATATCTATCAACGAAAAATGTTTGCATGTTTTTTTTAAGTATCAATCAAAATATTTGTCCAATCTTTTTTTTTTTATATTTGTTAGTGTCAAATATTTATCTATCGTTTATATATATATATATATATATATATATATATATATATATATATACGACAAATATTTGTCCCGTATTTTTATGTATCAATTAATAATATTTGTTCTGTGCTTTTTATCTATCAATTGCTAATATTTGTTCCATGTTTTTTATGTATCAATTGCTAATATTTGTTGTGTTTTTTTCATATATTTATGAGTGATAAATATTTGTCCCGTGTTTATTTTTTATATTTATCAGTGATGAATATATGTCCCATGTTTTTTATACATCAATGACAAAAATATGTGTTGTATATATAAATAAGTGTCCGTGATATTTTTTGTATTTATTAGTGAAAAATATATGACTTGTGTTTTTTTATATATCAGCGACAAATATTTATCTTGTGTTTTTATATATTGTTCATTAATAAATATTTGTGGTGTATTTGAAAAAAAAATTGTTAAAAATTTATTATTGTTAAAATTCAAAAGGAACGTTTATGAGCTAATATGAATAACATGTTTATGTCCCCGTGAACATATATCAGTTGATAGGGACATTAGATATGCAGGGATCAGAGTTCAAACCTCTAATTCCCCAATTATTTATCTTATAGGTGAAATTTTAATTATCGGGCTACTTAACCTTAAAAAATACCATGCTTATAAGTTAATAATATTAAATCATTAAAATTTCCATATTTGTTCAGTTTTTAATTACCATAAGTTATGAACATTGATGGGAGAAATTTGGTCAATCGGTTATGAACCAATGTGATTTTCAAATTGCTATTATTTAATGAACACTTTAAAGAAATTGTTATGTTATTTTTAAATGCAATTAAAACAATTTGATAAATTTTTGCATAAAAATTAACAAATTAGGAATGAATGTCATGTGTTAATTTTCTTGAGAATGGTGCCATGTGTACTTTTCATCTTGGTTATTTTGAAATGCATGTATAGGAGATAAGAGATATTTGGATTTGAATTTTTGCTTTTCATCTTCTTTTTCACTTCAACCTCCCACCAAGTTTCTCGAACAACCATGAAGTTCTAGGATTCAACAATCCTAACTGTACAAAGATTACAACAAATCCATCAAAAACATGTTTCAGACAACTGTTGTTTACACAAAATTGAAATGGGTTGTTATTGAAAAATTGATTAACCAACACAAGAGAACGCTGCTATCATAAATATATGCTCCGCTTCCGTATAGTATTTGGATTCTCCAATTCGTGTTTATCTCTCTTTTGATCTTATTTTTTTCTCTATTTAGAGATCTTCTCTCTTATTTAGAGTGATAGATAAAATTTGGTGAAGGAGGGAGAATGAACGGAAGGAGAGGATCTGAATATGTTTGTATACATTAAAAACCTCATTTCAAAATGATAAATGATATTTGTATAACCATTTTGTGATAATTTTTGAGACTAAAAATAAAATAAAAATTTAGAAGGACTAAAACGAAAAATTGGTATATTTACAGGGATTAAAAACATATTTAACCATTTTATTTTTCTTCAACTTCCCCCCATCATCCATGCCCAGATCTTCAATAAATTTTCATATTTTGAAAACTTCATACAAACCTATAACAAGAAAAAACTAAAATCTTCATAATTCTTTGAGACTTTTTCTATGTTTGTTTTGGTTTCAGGTATAGCTAAATCTCTACCCCCATACACTTTCTAGGTTTATTGAATGATTGTTGACACCTTAATTTCACGATATTGTGATAAAGTTGGGAATTAGGGTGGGGCGGGATAGTGATGGAGGAGAGGATTGGAATTGAATTGAGGGTGCCGTGGTGGAATTTCTAGGTTGTTTTTCTTTATGATGCTTTTCTGTGGATGAAGGATGAGATGAGAAATAACAATGGAGGAGAACCATATGAAGGTGTTGAATGAGAAGGAGGGGGGCGTAACACAACGATGAATGATGTATTTAATTTAATTTTTTTTAAAATTATGGATTGTAAGTGAATTACACACGTGTACCCCAAATGATTTTTTTCTTTTAAAAAATTAACAAGTGTGTCCAAAAGTAGTTTAAAAAGAAAATTAATTACATGATCATCACGTCACATAAGCTTATTTGCACAATCAGCTAACAATAAGGTTGAATTTAAAGAATCTGTAAATGACAAAGAATCTTTTTCTTACATGGTAAACCATATTTTGTTCAAATGGCATGGGACTAAACGTTATTTAACCCTTGATAACATAAGTTTAGATCGTCACCTGTTATATTTTTTTCTAAGTTTTCCTAATCTCAACCCTGAAATTGATTTTTCTAGTTCTAATACCGATGTGTCCCAAAAATATCTGAAAACGCAACAAAAGCATACAACAATCATTATAGATCATACTACAACTAGTTTAACATCAAACGGCGCAAGATTAGCCCAAATTAGGTACATCAAACATATCAATTAACACATTAATATTAAACGATTAACATTCAAACAACCCATAAACATCAATAAACATACATAATATCGAATCGAAACACACATCAATAAAGACAGTCTAATCATTACAACAAAGTACTGTAATTTGATGTCCCCACAACAGTAGGGGTGTTCAAAACCGAACCAATCCAATAGAAAAACCGCAAACCGAACCAACCCAAACCGAAACCGCAAAAAACCGCATTTGGTTCGGATGTATTCGGATCATTTTTCTACCCAACCACATGGTTTGGTTTGGTTTGGTTTGCGGTTTTTATTTTACCAACCGAACCAAACCAAACCAAACCGCAACGTAAGAAAAACACTAATTAAACATATGTCACTTAGACCAATACTTATAGAAACTCAATGAAAACTTTTATAAAATGCATATTTTTTCTCTTGATAAGTTTCTTCTTTGCATTTTATTTCAAAAGTGTATTCATATGCTACTTGAACTTTTAGTGAATGTTAAAATCTTAGTCTTTTGTATTTCTTACAAAATATGATTACTTTTTGTTCACGTTTTAAATTTGGTCTATGTAGTTGAGAAATTTTTTAATTGAAAATGAAATTGTAATGTTGGATGAAATTTAAAACATTGTTCAAAATATATTTTTTACTTGATTTTTAATGTTGGAAAAAAAATTGTATTGTCTCGAGAAAACCACATCAACCGATCCAAACCAAACCGCATTAGTTTGGTTTGGATTGGTTCGGATTTTAATTTAAAAGTCAACCGAACCAAACCAAACCGCATGCTTTTCTATCTTGCGGTTCGGATGACTTTTAGCCTCAAAACCGAACCAAACCGCACCGCGAACACCCCTACACAACAGTATAAGCACAGCTTAGGGGTCGTGCAACCTAGGGATCATGAGACATCCCTATTTGACATACTCTCACTCACTATATTCCCACTAAATCACTCACTTTACACACAAAATTGATTCACATAAAGATGACTCCTAATGTTCTGGTTCATAATGAATCGACAAAATTCAGAGAGTAACAACAAGTAAGAATAAGAGAAAGTGAAATTTTGAATAATTACTCAAAACATATTCAAATTATGAATTTTATCCATCAAGGGTCAATTCTGATCCATCAGAAATAATATTGGCTTTATGCTCTTCGAGTTGGATGATCCACACCAATAAACAAATTCGAAATCGATCGAGTATTGATAATTTTATGGTTATTTGAGTTTTGGGAAAGTTTTGGCTCAAATTCATATTTTAGGCTCGATTCAAGTAAACAAATTTTGCTTCAAGTCCCTTTTATAGTTTAGGTTTCTGTTTCTCAAAAGATAAGATTTTAAATTTGAATTTTGATTCAAACACTACAAGAAATCAGCCAATTTTCCTACCAAATTTTCCTAGGAATTTAAATTCCTAGGAAAGCAAGATGTTTACCGACGAAAAATTTCGTCGGAAAGCAATTTCAGACAAAATGGGTCCCTTGTGTGCAGAAAAGGACGCGTGGAAGCAATTAATTGGTGGTGTTTACCGACGAAAAATTTCGTCGGAAACCACTGGGCCCACCCACACACATAACGGTCAAAAATGGGGACCCACAGCTGAAAAGTGAGTTTAGCGACGAAAAAATTCGTCGGAAAGCGCATGGTTAGCGACGAAATCAATTCGTCGGAAAGCGTCCCTTGAATTTCGTCGGAAAGCACACAATTTCGTCGGAAAGCATCATTTGAAAAAGCTAGCCGTTGAAGCGCTGACCGTTGGGAAAGGAACGTTGGAAATTAAAGGAACGTTGCACAGGCGCAGTATATATATACATGTCTTCATCATTCCATCTTATTAATCTTCTTCCTTCTTCATTTCTTCTCTCCTTCATTCTTATTATAATCTTCTTCATTCTTATATTACCAAACTTCATTTATTTAATTTATTTTCTCTCAATAAACTTATTATCTCAAATTATTATCGCATATTATACATCATATAAATATCACTTATTCCCTCTATTATATATAACACACAATTTCTTTCTCAATCTCACACTCTACCATCAAATTCAATCATTCTCACGCATTTTTTTTTTCTCAACTTCTATTTTATCATCATATTTTTATTTTATTTTACTCAAGGTTATTGTTGCTACTACTCAAGGTTGCATTTATATTTTTTGAGGTTAGTTTTTATATTTTATTTTAAATTGTTAGAAAAAAGAAAGTCATGGTTATTAGTAATAAAAATGTTAGTAAAAGAAGTGTAGTTTGTAAAAAATAGTTGGTAAAAATGTTACTATAATTATTTATAAAAATATTAGTTAGTAAATGTATATTTTTTTTAAAGATGATATTAATTAAAAATGGTGTTAGTTTATAATAAAAAAAGTGTTAGCTTGTAAAAAAATTGTAGTTTAGTAAAAATGTTTTTTTTTTTAAAAAATATTGATATTGATTTGATTAATTATGTTGTATTATTTTTTGTAGTTTCTTGCTTCGGATCCATTTTAAGGTTGGTGTTGTTGCTGCAGCTGCTGCTTGGTTTTTTTTCATCCACTTGGTTCATCGTCTAATTATTTGAGGTTGGTATATATGTTCTACTTATTTTTAAATTGCTACAATGGTTTGACTAGGGATAAAAAGAAATATGTATAAAATTAAGTTTGTTAGAAAAAGAAAGATGTATAAAAAGTTTTGTTAGAAAAAGAATGTAAATTAGTAAAGAATATGTGAATTAGTGAATTAGTTGTTGTAATGAAATATATATGTTAAAAAAATTTATTATGAAGTTAATTGATATGAAATATGTGAATTAGTTGTTGTAATTAATTTTGTCGGTGTCGCGCGAAATTTTTATCCGCGCGTAACTTTTATTTGTGGCTTGTAATTTTTATATGCGCGTAATGTTGAATTCATACAAATTTTAGAAAATGTGACGTAGATTAATTAGAAAATGTTATATATGTTAGTTGTAAAATATTATATAATTTTTACGCAATTCATGTGACATATTATATAATAAATATGTTTTAGTTATAATAAAAATGCAAGTAAAAAATGTGGTTAGTAAAAATGTTATTGTAGTTATTTTAAAAAAAGAAGGTTAAGTTAGGAAAGAAATATGTTTAAAAATTAGTTAATTAGTAAAACTAATTTATGTAATTAATGAATATGTTTTAATTAGTTAAGAAATATGTTTTAATATGTTTAAAAAAGTTTGTTAGAAAAAGAAGATAAATTAGTAAAGAATTATGAAGTTAATTTATATGAAATATGTGTAATTTGTACGAATTTCTAAATATTTAGGTTTTTAGAAATAAAAAAATTGTTATTTATATTTAGGTTGTACGTAGTCATTAACTTTTGTCGGTAACGCGAGAATTTATTATTTATTCGCGCGTTATTGTAACGAATAAATACAAACTAATTGAGTTAATATTAGTGACGCGGAAGATGGATCAATATATTTTACATCGTAGTTGGATGTACGATAGAAACTATCCGGGGAAAAGAACACTTAAAGCGGCTTTTGTGGATGGAGTTCGTGAATTTGTTGCTTACGCCATGTCGCAACGTGCGTTTACATTGGAGGGAGGGATAAGATGTCCGTGTATTAAATGTACGTGTAGGCTGCTTCAGAGCCCAAAAGATGTTCTAAATCATTTAAAGGACCTTGGTTTTATGGAGAATTATTACGTGTTGAAATATCATGGTGAACAAGAGCCGACAAATGATGTTAATATGCGCGCTTCAAGCAGTGGGGCGCGTACGGAGAGTGAAAACTTTGGCATGATGGAAGATATGGTTGGTGATGCTCTTGGGGTGAACCTGTCTTACAACGAGGACGAGGGCGCTGAAGAGGAAAGAATTCCGAACGAGAAAGCGTTGAAGTTTTACAAAATGATGATGGAAGTAAACAAGCCGTTGTTTGAAGGGTCATCTGATTCTAAGTTATCCATGAGTATGAGGCTTTTAGCTGCCAAGTCAGATTGGAGTGTGGCCGAAGAAGGCGCAGAATGTTATACAAAAATGATGAGGGACGCAACTCCTATAAAGGACAATTTGCCATTGAGTTTTTATGAGGCTAAGAAGTTGATGTCGAAGTTGGGATTGCAAGTTAAAACTATTGATTGTTGCGTTAAAGGGTGCATGCTGTTTTACGACAACGAATTCGGTAAAATGATGGGTCGTTGGTGGAGTGTAAATTTTCCAAACGTTTATCAGATTTGTTATATGATGAACGGGAGGAATGGAAAAAACATAAGGGCAACTACCGTACACATTGGATCGGGGAAAGAGCGTGAGAAGACTTGGTTAAGTATTGGCTAGAAGATCCAAAATTTAAGAACCGTTCCAGAGCTAACAAGCAAAATATAGCAGCTGTTATAGGAGGACATGAACACGCACAAGGATGTGTCAGTGTACCTACCCATGCTAGACATCTGGTAAAAAAATATTTCACTATTTCTATTTCTATACATGTATATATTAAATAAACTCAAATGTTCTAATTGCTTATACAACTTTTCGTGTACAATTAGGCAAAATCCTTGGAGAGGGATCCTTATCCAAATGAGCTCCATAGAGAGACTCATTTCAGCCAGCGTACTGGTCAGTATGTCGATGCTCGAGCACGCAATACCCTGGTAAATTTGCAAATATTCGTAATTTATTTTAATTAGAAAAAGAAAGTGAATTATTAAAGAATTATGTTGTTAACTAATATGAAATATGTTAACTTCATTTATTATTATTATTATATAATTTTTATTTGACTTTATTTGTAAACAATTATTATTATCTAATTTTCTTTACTTTTCTTTATAGGCATCTTATGACGAGTACGTAACACGGTTTTCGGCGCAGAATCCTGAGATTCAATCGCATGAACAAATTCCCGACTCCATCAAAATTGAATTATGGGCAAAGGTTGCAGGAGGACAACAAAGACCGGATAGAGTATACGGTCTTGGAGCGTTAGCCGGCAACGTGGTGCATGGAAATTTGTTCCGTGCTCCTGTTCTACCAGAGTCCAGCTCAGCTCGTTCTGCAGAGTTGTCTCCTGAGATGCAAGCAATGATAACTCGAATGAACGAGGAGTTGCAAAGTCAAAAGTTGGAGTTGCGAAATCAAAATGAGCTGTTGGAATCTCAAAAGCAGGCGTTGGAAGCTCAAAATAAGGAGTTGGCAAGGAAAAATGAGACAGAGAAGAAGCTATTGAAAGAAATGAATGTCTTTCGAAAATTCCAAAAGATGATGACAAAGAAGTTCATGGGTGGGAGATAGAGTAGAAAGACATTTGATTCATCGTCGCCTGCATCGTCGAGTCAATTTTCACCGACACCTCATCAAATACATGACGATGACGATGATGATAATGACGAGGACGAGGACGAGGAGGAGGAGGAGGAGGAGGAGGAGGATGATAGCGAGTAATTTATGTTTTTGTCAGGTAAATTTATGAATATTGTCGTTAATATTAATTGTCGTTGTGTACTCAAATCATTATTTTTATTTTATTAAATTTAACCAAATTTTTTTTTTAGACAAGACCAAGTAAAATATTTATAATGTATTTTTCCAATTTTTTCAAAAATAATCGATTTTTTAAAATAACTGTTTTTTTTTTAAAAAAAATAGCATCTTTTCCTAGGAATTTGCTAGGAAAAATTCCTAGAAAATTAAAGGTGGGAAATGAAAATTAGAGAAGAGGGAAACGAAAATTTAAAATTTTTAGAGGGGAGCTTTCATAGGAATTTTTTCCTAGGAAATTCCTCGGAAAACGTGACAGAATTTTTTTCTCTATAAATAACACACTTTACTACACATTTCATCATTCATTCATTCATCTCTACTCAAACAAATATTCATCTATCTCTATATTTTCTTCTTCATCTTCTTTTTCATCTTCTTCAACAATTTCTAAACACATACTCCCTCCGTCCCAAATTGTATGACGTTTTGGGCATTTCACACGTATTAAGAAATATAATTAATTTTGTGTGGGAAAGAGATATTATAAGTTGTTTTACAAAATTGTCCTTAATAAATGGTATGGAAAAGATAAATTAAAGAATTGAAAAAATATAGAGTAATAAATAGTTAAGGATATAATAGGAAAAATAACATTAATGTTTCATTGGTATTGTAAAGCGACATATAATTTGGGACAAATTTGTTTTCCAAAGCGACATACAATTTGGGACGGAGGGAGTATAATTTTTTATCTTCTTCAACAATAATCTTTTATCATTCTTCCTATTCTCATCTTCTCTTCTTCTTCCTATTCTCATCATTTTCTTCTTCTTCATCTTCATCTTCTTCTTCTTCTTCTTCTTCTTCTTCTATCTTCTTCTTCTTCTTCTTCTTCTTTTTTCAACAACTCATCCACAACAATTTTCTATCTTCATTAACACCAATTTCTTCAACAATAATCTTTTATAATTTTTTTAACATTAATTTTCTTCTTTCTAATTTCTTCTTCTTCTTCCTTTTTCAACAACTCTTCCACAACAATTTTTCATCTTCATTAACACAAATTTTTCATCTTCTTAAACCATAAAATCTATTATTTCTTTCAAAAATAATTCATTCCTACATTTGTTTTTATTCAAAACACTTTTACTACATATATTTCTTTTTTAAAAATCATTTTTTAATATATATTTTTTCGATTTTTTTTTTCAAAATTTGAATTTCGCGCAATTTTTTCGAATTTTTTTTCAAAATTTGAATTTCGCGCAATTTTTTTTAAAAAAATTCAAATTCTTTTGGCGCAATTTTTCAAAATTCAAATTTTTGGCGCAATTTTTGAAATTATTTTGAAATTTAAAAATTTAATTTTTTTAAAAAAATTAATTATTTTTCTCGGAAATTCCTCGGAAACAATTTTAAAAAATTTTCAATTTTTTTTGGCGCAATTTTTTAAATATTTGGCGCAATTTTGAAATTCGAAAATTTAAATTTTTTTTTAAAATTAATTATTTTCCTCGGAAACAATTTTAAAAAAAAATTCAAATTTTTTTGGCGCAAATTTTTTATTTTTTTGGCGCAAATTTCAAATTTCCAAAATTTATTTATTTATTTTAAATAATTAATTAATTTCCTCGGAAACTAACCATTAAAATATAATAAATTTTCCTCGGAAATTCGTCGGAAACTAACCATTAAAATATTAATAAATTTTCGTTGGAAATTCGTCGGAAAACATGTGTCAGGTTGCAGGAAAGCTTTCCTGCAAAAGTTTCCTCGGAAATTCCTAGGAGAGCTTCTGACTGAAAATTCCTAGGAAATTCCTCGGAAACTCGTAGGAATAGATTGAAAATTTCCTAGGAATTTTTTCGTCGGAAAATTCCTCGGAAAACACCGTTTCCGACGAAATTAGGGTGTTTTCCTAGAAATTTTTTCCTAGGAAATTTCCTTATTTCTTGTAGTGAAATTTTATAAAAAGTGCAACAGACTTTCTTTTTTAGAATTGAGCAACAAAAATTAATTTTTGTAATAGAGAAAATCAATTTCCTCAAGTAAAAGTATCATTGTCTAGTACAATCTAATAATATTGATTTCAGTAAACAGAAAAATAGACTTTTCCATGTAAATCAATTTTTGAATAAAAAAGTATTTATGTTTATAAAAACACAATATACCAATTTTAATTATCCTAGATTTGATGTCTAAACATTCAAACATCAAACTATAAGCACAAGTGTCCTTTCAAAAAAAAAAAAACTATTAGCACAAGTGAATGTCCAAAATGAAACTACCAAAACTTGGGGTGTTACAAGTTACAACATGCACTTTATAAGAGTTCAAGGACCTATTTTAGAAAAATAAAAATAATAAGGACTAATCTGTCACAATGAAATGACATAAAAAAACCGCGTAGGTAATTTTACATTAAATTAATTGTCAAGTTAAGGTTATTATATATATATATATATATATATATATATATATATATATATATATATATATATATGTGTGTGTGTGTGTGTGTGTGTTTTTATGAAAATGCAAGATTAATTAATATTTCGTTGTACTTCTCTCTCCCTATATATACACACACATTTAGTATATGATACCATTCAAATACAATTATACATATTATATTTATAGTTATAGCATTTGTGTCAATTGATATGTATATGTTTGTGAGGAATGGATTTTCTCAATTTATTTTGTCTCATGTTTTCTCAAGTGTCCACTTCTCATTCCTTAAATCACATTTTCTGTAAATTTTCATTCCCTCTCCCTTGTAGTGGAAGATGGAGACTCCTAAGGACTCTCATTTGACATGTGAGGATCCATCTTCATTGATCTTTAATTAAACGTATGAAAAAATATACGTTAAAAGATGTTATTATTTTGAATGAATCTCTCAAGAAATTGGTATTTACAGTTGCACAAAGATGCTATGATTAAAAAAAAAACTTAAACGGCAAATAATTTGAAATAGAGGGAGTAAACCATTCTTTACATTCAATTAACACATATGCAAATGATTTAATATTATAAATAAACACACACATGCATGTGAAGATGGATTGATGTATATTGCCAAATAATATTCTTTATACACACAAATTATTTAGAAGTATACTGCTGCCGCCCAGCACTCTTCTTTGTATGGTAGGAAATGCTTTGCAAGTTAGAACTTAGATGTAGTGGTGAGTGAGACCACTACTTACATGTTTGTTACATATAATATAAGCGTGTCTGCAGCACTTGCAAAATCAAGGTTGTAGAAAATTCATGGCTCATGCTTAGTTTCCTATATAACTTTTTCATCAAGTTAGTTTTGTCCCACTTCCACATAAAGATATATAGGACAGCACTCAAATAATAATGTTGTATACTACTTTACTTTAATTTGTCGCTCAAAAGTCTAAGTGGCAACCAGCTAGCTCATCAAGCACTTCACTTCCATAACGACCCTTCTCACTCAATTTTTGACTTCAAATTAGACTCAAATTCACATTTTAACCTATTGCATTAGAGTACCATGCCTTAGTTGAACCTAAATTAAACATAAGGTTTTGGAGTTAATTAAGTTCTGAAAGTTCAATGTATAAGGTACTGATTTGTTTGTAGGCCTTATATTGTATAATGTTAGAACATTTCCTAGTAGTCAACGTGAGGGGAATCCATTTGAGAACACTACATTGGGCTCATCTTGACTTCATCGCACGCCAAGTTCAATTTTAAAAAGACTAAATATTTCATCACATTAAAAGTGGTCCATTATAAATGACACCCATATTTGTAGTTATTAAATTAAAGAAATATGTCCCTTAAAAAAATTAAAGAAATATGTCCTGTCAAAAATTAAAGAAATATGTCTCATAAAAAAAATTAAGGAAATATGCACTAACTGTCAAAACAAAGAAAAAAAAAGAATTATGCACTAATATAATTAAAAATTAAAATATTAATATGTGTACGGTATGGTTTAGTCCTTTGATTCCATTAATAACAGTATATTTAGACATTTGAACACACATTTAATTACTTAAGTGTTAGTCTTTTTTTATTAAAGGGAGCTCACACATTTTAAATGTGGAAAAGTGGAGTGTCCGGAGTTCAAACCTCGGCCCCTGCATATATTATGCAATGTCCCTACCAATTGATCTAAGCTCATGGAGACTGGTCGTTAGTGTTTTTCATGTCCAAACATAACTTATTTGAATTTTAAAATTTAGTAGTATTTAAGTTTTTTATTATTCTTTCAAAAAAAAAGTTTTTGATTATTATTATTACTATTATATCTTTTGCTTTCATTATTATTCACGTTTCTCATTACAGTATTTTTTTAGATAAAGGATGATGTTGTGCAAAGGCATCACTAATTAGAGAGTGATTCTAGCTTCATTGGCACCCCAAACTCAAACAATGATCTGCACCACAAAAAACTAAAAATTATGAGAGAGAAAAAAAGGAGTCATGACTTAACCAAATTACAAGTTAACAAAAACTATAAAAAAGAATTAAATTTATTCCTAAAAAAGTCCTTCTGGATGGAAGTATGGAGGAAAATTCCACACCAAAGATTGCCATGATTTAATGAAATTAGCCAGTTTAGTTTATTCACACAAGGGTTACTACATTCTCTAAATAAAAAAGAGACTTTGAAATTTATTCTATTAATTACAAAGAACAACATAATTTAGCTGTCAAGATCGAATCCCGGAAGAAACAATAGAAGAAGATTTGGAAACTGCATTTACCACAAGAGCAATGAGATGTATGTTTTTGAAAAAAATTATGTGATTTTTATTATGTTAAATCTTTAATAATAAATATCTAAGTTATTGAATGTCGAAATCACTCTTTTAATTTATAACAAATGAGTTTGAAATAACTTCTACTATTTTTGAGTAAGTTTTTATAATAATCAATTTTAGAAATATAAAGTAAAAATCATTTTTTTAATGTATAACAAATGGGTCCTTCTTGTCAAAAAAAAAAAACAAATGGATCCTTAATCCTATATATTTTAGCTCATTGAGTCTTTTTCTTTTGCATTCTACTTATTGGTTATTTGCCAATAAAATTAGTTTTCTTATTATTTAAGAAGTCATTAATAACAAAACTTTCTAAAGAGCAGTTGTATTTTGTGAGTTGAAACTTGAGTTTCCTCGATTCCGATTAATTAGTATAGAAGACATTGAATGTGAGAACACAAATTAAGAGAGTAAAATTATGGAATTCATCTCTGATGTTGTAATTAAATTTAACGACAAGAGAATCAATGGAAAATTTCATTTTTACATAATTGTGGCCACTAATTCTATTTTTCCATGAATTATCCTAACAATTATATATAATGTCTCACTATCAAGAAAAAGAGTTTAGATGCCCCTTAGACAAGACAAAGAGTTACACTTACAGCACCAATCAATATCAATATATGTTACAATGGTTATGGTATGTTACCCACCTTAAATAATAGAAAACCTTCCCCAAGATACAAATTTGACATGAGCCAATAGAGAATTTAAAATCGACTATCCCTCCTTACAAAAATCACTTTGTTTCTCAATAACCACAAGGACCTAAGAATTTAAAACCATCCCCATAGATTTTGATTCTTCTCATTCTAATTTTTTTTAAAGGGTTACATGAATGATCTCCCGTATTGGACTCTACAACTTATAAAAATTATAAGTAGAGATTATATTTTAATAGTGATATCATTAACCGTCCATGCAAAAAGTGACCACAGCCCTCATTGGGATAAGCTCCATCGTACCCCACCCAAGTATACACAATCACCCCCAACAGCTTAAGCAAATTCACAAGTAATTAAGGAAAGAGAAATGTTAACTAGTGTCCCCAGAACACTAATTAAGGAGACTAATATATAAAATTTTTATTGGGAAATGATGAAAAGTGGAATGTTCTACTTTAAGAAGTCTAAAAATTGTTGTTTTTAATTGAAAATTTCTTTTTTTAACTTTCTTAACTAGTGCCCCGAGGGCACTGGTTAACATGATCCGGAAGGAAAATATCCCCTAAAAAAAAGTAATTAAGGAAGAGATGATTAACACCTTCGTCAATAGAAAAACAGGACAAACACAAGAAAATTCGTGATGAGATTGAATTATGCCCCTATTGAGATTACATCTCTCTAGTTGTCAACACCATATGGCGATTGTATCACCTTCAAATAGCCAGCGATTTTTTTTGGTAAATAGAGATATTTTTCATTAACCAAAACATATATTACAAACTTCATGGAATCAAGAAACCAAAAACAAAGAATCTCTAGTCATGCTCTGACAATGGCGAAGGAGCTCCTGCACTGATTGATGCATGTTCTGAAATCTTCTGCTATTTCTCTCTTTCCAAATCAAATATCGAGTCACACTCACAATAATTCTGCTTAAGTGATGCATATACCATTGTTTCCGTTGTATTGTCTTATGATACATTGCATCACTAATTGACAGTTGCTAGTATTAATGCTAACGTTACTCCATTGCAAGATACTTGTCCAAACAACTTCAGAATATTCACACTTGAAGAAAAGGTGGGAATGAGTTTCATTCTCATTTTTTATGCAAAATACACAATTGGTCATAATAGATACCAACTTTGTTTAACATGTCACAAGTTGGCAATCTAGCATGAATAGCTAACCAAGTACCAAACAAACATTTTGGAGGGGCAGGGTTATTGCAAATCATTTTCCTCCAACTAACTTTTGTAAAATCTCCTCTCAAGACATTATACATTTTCTTAATAGAAAAGTTTGGTTGTTGAAGAAGATTCTCATAAGCACTTGCAAAATTCGTTGCCGCATCAAAGACATTTTTCACTACCCATGACGTTTGGGGAGGAGCTTCAATAAGTAGCACATTCATCTCTTTTATGTAGTATTCATGTACCCATTTTATCTGTTTTACCCAATAAGTAGCCAGCGATTTTATAAAAGACATTTTAAGTATTTTTTTCTGGTCCTTAATCTAATATATAAGTACAATTTTAATGTCTATATAGGAATCGTTAATTTTTTTGAAATTAGCTTGTTGTATTCCCGTAAATACCCTTTTCTTGTGAACACAAAATTTGCTTGATTAACACCTTATTCATGAACACAAAATTTGGCACAGACACCATATTTCTATACGGTCGGAGATACACTTTGTTTTATTTTAAGGGAAATGTTAACGAGTGCCCCGATGCACTTTTTAAGACCTTTAAATAGTAACTTTTTATTGAAATATGTGTAATCAGTACATTGAAAATTGAAAAGTTTGACATTTTTAAATAATAATTACTTAATTTAGAATGCTTAAAGAGTGCCCCAGTGACACTCGTTAACAAGACCCTTTAATAACTGTTGATCTCACCTCAGTTTATGTGCATCACAAAAACAACTGTGTAAGTGCTCAAGATGTTGGAAAACTTGTGATCAAATAGCAGTGCTCCTCTTTTTTTACTGGTCAATTTTTTCCCACCTTATCTCAAGCGTTACACTTCTAGCTAACTAGGTATCACTACAAAGAATTTCAAGGTTTTCATCATTTTACACAATTCAAGTCAATTGCAACTACACATATATGAATTAATTGATCTGGCAAATACACATTCGACAATCATCCAAGGTGAAATTTCTTACGTGTCAACTTTCATGCAATCAAACATTCATTTAATCAGTTTTACTATAATTAATTCAAAACCCATTGATTATTGACTAGCTAGTGTGATTAGGTAAGACTCGAGAAGAAATCATATTTATAGTGCATGGCCAATAGATAAAGTATAGACCACTATCTCAAACCTCTTTTTTTAATTTCTATTTTTATTTTTTTGGTCAGCTCCTATTACAATCATTTACATTTTTATTCATAATATATAGTACCGTCTCACCACTTTCTTGCATTTTGCCAACTATTCCCCACTATATATACAAGTTCTAAGTTCTTAGGTCTCATAAACCAAACTTTATATTCCTTTATAAATACCCTTAATTGCTTGAAGATGATGTATAAATCATCTATGAAGTCATTGAAAATGGTAATGGCAAATTTGATGACATTTTTTATGCTAATAGAGGTGATTACATGCCAATTTGGATTCGGATTCGGGGGAGGGTTAAACATGAACTACTATTTGATGAGTTGCCATTTTGTTGAACCAGTTGTTAAGAACATAGTGAATAGAGCTTTGGACAATGATCCCACCCTTGCAGCTGCTCTTATAAGAATGCACTTCC
Source organism: Medicago ruthenica (assembly GCA_018208015.1). Lineage (NCBI taxonomy): Eukaryota > Viridiplantae > Streptophyta > Magnoliopsida > Fabales > Fabaceae > Medicago > Medicago ruthenica. Next base: position 34,409,320 of record CM031371.1, on the reverse strand, counting down.
ATGACTGCTTCATACAGGTTCTCTCTCCCTCTCTCTCTACATACTAGCATGAGACACTCAAACACATGACATGGATGAATAATGATGTTGCATGCGCACATGCATCCACTAGGAAATTAATGTTTGGTAGTATGAGTTTAATTTGCAAAATTCATATTAGTATGTAATGTATATTTTGATAAATTTTGGATAGATTTGATACGCTTTGGATTTTGATTTAAGACATTTCTTATTTAATTCATTCTTTACAAAATATGAGATTATTATTTTTTTAAATAAACTATTAGACTGCAAGCTAATAGAAAATATCTCTAGAAGAAGACTATTAAAATAAACTTATACATCACACAAGCATACGCCATACAAGGTCGTCCATCCCAAAAATATTTGTCCGAGGATTATTGCTCTGATACCATATATTGTAACGCTCCGGATTTTGATCCAAGATATTACTTTAAAATATTATTCTTTTTAAGTGATGTCTTGGATCAAAATCTGGGGTATTACATACTATCTTAGAATTTTAGATTAGGTCTAATTCAACCCTTATAAAACCGTTTTGCAAAGTGAATATTATCTAAACTTATAATCACGATTCACATGTTCAAGTCATATTTCATTTCAATGTGAGATTCCTACCATAAAGAGCAAAGTATCATTCTTCTTTCAAATATTGTTAATCATTAATTTCTAAGAACGAGAGTATAGCCATGCCAATACAACGTCAGTTGTTGCTCAACTAGTTATTGTCGCAAAAATGTCCACCGTAGGAAGATATTTGTAGTGTCGTGTGCAATATTATGTCATCAATCAACTACAACTATAGGACAAACACACTTTATCAATGTATTGCTTCCATTTTCTACATTATATAGTAATTCACGTTAACTAGTATATGTGACATTAATATTTGTTTATTTTTGTCCACTAGGGATGTGATGGGTCAATTTTACTTGATTCCACTAAGGATAATACAGCAGAAAAGGATTCACCAGCAAATTTGAGCCTAAGAGGATACGAAGTAATTGATGATATCAAAGATGAGCTTGAAAACCGATGCCCTGGCGTGGTTTCATGTGCTGATATTCTTGCTATGGCTGCCACCGAAGCAGTTTTCTACGTAAGATATATAATTATTTGTCTTAATGGATTAAATATATTTTTCGTCCCTATAAATATAAAAGTTTTGTTTTTAGTTCCTACAAAATAAATTGTTCAAATTTTAGTCCTTGTTGTTAACTATAAGACATGTCTAACAAAAGTATACTTGGCAAGTGTCATGTGACTTTTTTGTGCCATTATTCATCCTCGATGATGTTAATGATTGATTGATAAAAAATTGGCTTGATCATGAAACTGATTTTCATAAACAAATGAAATATTGAATATTTCAGGCTGGAGGTCCAGTGTATAACATACCTAAAGGTAGAAAGGATGGAAGAAGATCAAAAATAGAGGACACTAGAAATTTGCCATCCCCTTCCTTTAATGCATCCGAGCTCATCACGCAGTTTGGTCAACATGGTTTTTCTGCACAAGAGATGGTCGCTCTCTCCGGTAACAACATACTAACTATATACTCGGTTTGTAATTATAAACAAAAATGAGTCAAAGAAAGTCGATGTATTATATTGAGGTCCTGAATTATATTATATGCAGGGGCACATACACTAGGAGTGGCAAGGTGTTCTTCATTCAAGAACAGATTAAGCCAAGTGGATCCAGCTTTGGATTCAGAATTTGCCAAGACACTATCCAGAACATGTACTTCTGGTGACAATGCAGAACAACCATTTGATGCAACTAGGAATGATTTTGACAACGTTTACTTCAATGCTTTGTTGTGGAAAAATGGTGTTTTGTTTTCAGACCAAACACTATACACTAGTCCTAGAACAAGGAACATTGTGAATGCTTATGCAATGAACCAAGCCATGTTCTTCCTTGATTTTCAACAAGCCATGGTGAAGATGGGCTTGCTTGATATTAAACAAGGTTCCAATGGTGAAGTACGAGCAAATTGCCGCAAAATAAACTAATCATTTTGTTATGGTTTTGTAATTTTGTCAACTCAAACTCTTCAAGCTTGTTATTAGTTAGCTAAAAATAACACTATAAGCATGTGATATATATATATATATAATGTAAACTAAACGTGTGTGTGTGTATTGTTTGCTCTAAACTGTTTATGTTGGGTGGGATATATTTTCTGTAATATTATAGTGGTAATCTTTCTTATCAGTATATTATAACCATCACATATTGGTTGTGTTTCATCTTTGTTTTTCGCTTTTAAAATATATGTCTTCTTTTTGTATAAAAAATATGTCCTTTTTAAAATATAAATGTTATTTACTTTTTTTTATAGAATTCTATCGTATAAAGGTTATTTGGGATACCATTCTATATTATATTACTTCCCACATTCCATATTAATTGACACAGTCTAACTATGTATATTATTCACATAACTTACTTTCATATTTTTTTTTACTAACATATAAATACAAATGTTAATATATAAGACTAGAGATGTTCGCAGTGCGATTTGGATTGGTTTTGAGACAAAAAGTACATGTATATTATTCACATAACTTACTTTGATCAAAATTGTTTCCTAACATATAAATATAAATGTTAGTATACAAGATTAAGGGTGTTCGCGTTGCGATTTTGATTGGTTTTGAGGCAAAAAGTTGTCCAATTCAAAATAAAAATCACATGTTGTTCTATTCAGTCGGGATGACTATTTTGAAAAAATTCGATTCAAATACATGCAGTTTAATTTAGATCGATTTTTGGATATCCAAAATGCAACATGATATTTGTAATTTTATTAATATTAATATTACTCCTACACTGTAAAATATAATATATGATGCAAATATAATTTAAAATATATTAAAAAAATAACTGATGAAGTAGTTTTAGTAATTCAACAAACGAGGTAAGTATTTTTGTATCGTCTCCACAGGGATTAGTGCGACACTTCGAACCGTTCAACAATCGCTATTGTTTTGAGCTAAAAGGTTTTTGTAAATTGTTTGTACATAAACTATGGTAATGTAAAAATGCGGAAAATAAAGACGACAAAAACTAAGGAATAAAAGCGTTGAGATAGGATTTCCTCAATCGAGCATCGAATATAATCTAAAGATCGTGCATATGAGTTTTAGCGTTTTAGCGAAATTACCACGTATCGCTCGACAACGTCATTGATTTCCCAAATGACATCGTGAGATCGATCGTATCGTTTAATCGACGATTTCCCAATCAATCAAACGATCCGAAAGCTTTAAGTTCCGACACTTTGTGCGATTATCAAAACCCAAATCCATTTCTAGATTTTCTTATTTTGATAGAAGTTATTCTCGCCAAAGATTTAAAAGTATTCGTCAATATCATTTTAAATCAAAACATGACAATGAATGGCAAGAAAAACTCAAATTCACATAAATAGCTAAAACCATATATATTTCACAATCGATTATTACATCCTAAGCTAGAAAGAGTGCATCCAATCCCAACTAGGGGAAGTTTAGCTGTTCATTTTCATGATAGCTTTACAAAAGAGAAGAGAAAAGATGAAAATACAAACCCAAGTCTTGATTTCCCAAAGCCTTTGGTTGATTCCACAATCCAATCACCTTTGCTCCTTGAAGATCAAAGCTCTTAGCCCTTGCTTTATGTCTAAAAAGCTAACCTAAAATATTCTAAAAAAGAACTCTGGAAACTATTCTCAGAACTCCTCTACAAAACTGTGCTGAATGGCTTTATAAAACTGAATTTAAGTTCGCGCGCTACAAGCGACCAGCCTGTCGCTTGTAGCGATGAAGTCTGCTGGCCAATGGGAATGCTCCACGTCAGCATGGAGCCTTAAACCGCCCTTGGTCGCTTGAAGCGACCGATCCATCGCTTGTAGCGATAAACTCAGAAATTTCCCTGCCTAAGCTCGCTTGAAGCGTGGCATCTGGCGCTTGAAGCGATGAAGTCTTCAAAATCCCTGCCTATCCTCGCTTGTAGCGAGGAAGCGTGCGCTTCTAGCGATGGCTTTGATCAAAACTTCATGTTTCTTTGCTCAGTTGATTTCCTGGCTTGCATTCCCTGCATAAATAGATGGGGAAAGAAGTAAAAGCAATAGTGGGCATTTGATCATTGATTATGATCATTTCCCATGATAACTTGCAAAACAAGCTACAAAAGTGCTTAAATTAACTATGCTTTTAAACTCAATTTAGGCACTTATCACACTCCCCAACTTAAATCTTTGTTTGTCCTCAAACAAAGGACTCAAACAAATGGAAAAACAAGGCTTTGGACATTTTTAAAATACATGCAAAGAAATGAAAAGTTTTCAGATGACATAATTCAAATGAGAATTGTGCGGGCAAGTATTAAGTTTCTCATTAATCTAAATATATACTATGAATATGACATAAGTCCTAAACACAAAATTCACATCATACAATGCAAGGCAATAACATAATTATCTATGAACCACACCTAACACACTTCTATATCAAGTAGATGAACATATTGAACTCAATTATGAGGGTATTGAACACTCATCCGGCAAATATGCTAACATACCAATCAAATTATGTGTCCATCTAATTATCATTTCTAAAAGCATAGAAGCAAATGATCACAAGGTCTTTAAGGGTTGTAATTTGGCTTGGTTACAAAAGAATTGTCATATGTGGGATATTGAATTCAAATGGCCAAGCAAGAGGAACATTCATTCTATTTACAAACTTCCTCCTTTTTCCAATACAACTCTTGGTGAATTTCAATTTTTCTTTTCTTGATTGATCTTGACAACTTGTTCTTTGAATTATTGCAAACCTTTTCATTTTTCTCTTTTCTTTTTCTTGGTTTGCTTTTCTTTCTTTTTTTTCTTTTCTTTTTCTTTTTCTTTCTCTTTTTCTTGTTGTCAAGATCAATTATCATTTTCACCATTACATTGACATAAACATAACCTCTCTTTCTCCCCAACTTATTTCAATGACACCCTAATCGAATGTTCCTTTATCATTATGGCAAAGGTCAATAAAAACGATGGATAAGGGTTCACAAGAAAACAACTATCAGAATTCAATAAAAAGTTAACTATGAACTGAATTTTTTTACAAACTCCGGCAATTTAAATAAGCAATTGAGCTTATTAAAATTGACAGTTCACAGTTAACAATTCTGATTCAATAGGCTCAGAGGGGTTAACAGATACTCACACTTCTCACAGGGTAGGTTTATTTGGTCAAGTGTTTATTCTCAAATTCAAAAAATGTCTTGATCATTTCAGTGCTTTCATACAATTTAAAACAATGTTCAGATTTAACATAAAAGAATCGAGTTAAACTAAAATGCCGGTCTCCTGCATATATACAAAGATTTTGAGGATTCCTCACATTTTGGCTAGTTCTAAGTGGTTCACATATAAGCATGTTATCATGTAAAATTGTATGAGATAAATGTTATGCAAAGTACTCTAATTAAATTCAAGTACACACATAGAAAAGCAAGAAACAATTAACTTGGCTTTGCACAATCAAACAATTTCTATCATTATCATGCATCTGATAGCGATTCACAAATTTAAAGCTCATTCAACATTATTGAACATAAATAAAAATGCATAATTAAACATAAGTTTATCACAAGAAGTTAATGGGGGTAGTGGCTTTGAAATCTGTAACTGACAGGTTTTACTTTCATCGCTACAGCGAGCCACATGTCGCTATAGCGATGGAAGGTCTGAAGCTCGTCGCTACAGCGATGGCATTCATCGCTGTAGCGACCATGACAGATAACAGATTTTCTGAAAATTGAAATGCACCACATTCCTTTCATGTGAAAACTATTATGAGAATTATAATAAAACATAAATACTTACAAAATTGGGTTGCCTCCCAACAAGCGCTTGTTTTACGTCGTTAGCTCGACGCCTGAGTCGTTAGGGTGGCCAAAAAGAGACGGAGCGCACATCAGCTCTAGTATCCCTTTGCTGTGGGAGGAATTCCATGAACTTTAAGCATAGCTGATGTGGAGTCCAATACCTCCCTATCCAGAATATGGTGAGCAAGGAGCACATGCAATCTATGACCAAATCAATTTCTGCCTTGCTCACTATCACCCCCTCCTTTGCACAAGTTTCTTCCTTGTTAAGAAACTGTTTCGTCTTCTCAATCTCCAACACTTCTTCACTATCAACAACTATGTCTTCTTCAGAATCTGACATTTCTTGAGGAAGTTCTATGGTGTGTTGTATTTCTAATTCTTCCATTAATTCCCTAATACCACATCCTTCAAACATCGTCTCTTCCTCACTCTCATCAACCTCGTCTTCAACAATCTCTCCAAATTCCAAAGTGGATTGATTGTTGGTCTGAACCTCCATGATTCTTGGTAGATAATTCAATTGAACTTGCAAAATATCCAACTGGATTGATAATGCTCTCAATCTGTGGTTTGTATTTTGCATGTTGATCATGGATTGTTGCATGAACAAATTCAAGATATTTTCCGTTCTTTCCATTTGTTCATCTTCAGACGGATATTGTTGATATTGTTGATAGGATTCATACTCGTATGGAGTATAGAAGTTGAAATAATCATGATCAGCCATGATTTCCTTTTTGTTGAGAATCTGAAACACGAATAACTAACAAGAAATTTTTCTTTGCTTTGCAAAGAGGGTTAATGCAAACACAAAATATAATGTACAAAAGAGAAGAAAAATATTAACAAGAATATACAAAAGCTCAAAACACTACCAATTATTGCGATGTTCAAAATATCTAAACACCAATCCCCGGCAACGGCGCCATTTTGATGAAGTAGTTTTAGTAATTCAACAAACGAGGTAAGTATTTTTGTATCGTCTCCACAGGGATTAGTGCGACACTTCGAACCGTTCAACAATCGCTATTGTTTTGAGCTAAAAGGTTTTTGTAAATTGTTTGTACATAAACTATGGTAATGTAAAAATGCGGAAAATAAAGACGACAAAAACTAAGGAATAAAAGCGTTGAGATAGGATTTCCTCAATCGAGCATCGAATATAATCTAAAGATCGTGCATATGAGTTTTAGCGTTTTAGCGAAATTACCACGTATCGCTCGACAACGTCATTGATTTCCCAAATGACATCGTGAGATCGATCGTATCGTTTAATCGACGATTTCCCAATCAATCAAACGATCCGAAAGCTTTAAGTTCCGACACTTTGTGCGATTATCAAAACCCAAATCCATTTCTAGATTTTCTTATTTTGATAGAAGTTATTCTCGCCAAAGATTTAAAAGTATTCGTCAATATCATTTTAAATCAAAACATGACAATGAATGGCAAGAAAAACTCAAATTCACATAAATAGCTAAAACCATATATATTTCACAATCGATTATTACATCCTAAGCTAGAAAGAGTGCATCCAATCCCAACTAGGGGAAGTTTAGCTGTTCATTTTCATGATAGCTTTACAAAAGAGAAGAGAAAAGATGAAAATACAAACCCAAGTCTTGATTTCCCAAAGCCTTTGGTTGATTCCACAATCCAATCACCTTTGCTCCTTGAAGATCAAAGCTCTTAGCCCTTGCTTTATGTCTAAAAAGCTAACCTAAAATATTCTAAAAAAGAACTCTGGAAACTATTCTCAGAACTCCTCTACAAAACTGTGCTGAATGGCTTTATAAAACTGAATTTAAGTTCGCGCGCTACAAGCGACCAGCCTGTCGCTTGTAGCGATGAAGTCTGCTGGCCAATGGGAATGCTCCACGTCAGCATGGAGCCTTAAACCGCCCTTGGTCGCTTGAAGCGACCGATCCATCGCTTGTAGCGATAAACTCAGAAATTTCCCTGCCTAAACTCGCTTGAAGCGTGGCATCTGGCGCTTGAAGCGATGAAGTCTTCAAAATCCCTGCCTATCCTCGCTTGTAGCGAGGAAGCGTGCGCTTCTAGCGATGGCTTTGATCAAAACTTCATGTTTCTTTGCTCAGTTGATTTCCTGGCTTGCATTCCCTGCATAAATAGATGGGGAAAGAAGTAAAAGCAATAGTGGGCATTTGATCATTGATTATGATCATTTCCCATGATAACTTGCAAAACAAGCTACAAAAGTGCTTAAATTAACTATGCTTTTAAACTCAATTTAGGCACTTATCAATAACATTGAGAATGAATGATTGATTATCTTTGAAACATATGAAGTTGTAATAATATAGATTAAATTAATGCAATAATAAGATTTAAAACCAACAAAAAATATATTAATGCAATATAAAATACTAATAAAAGAATAAACAAGTATTAAAATTTACTTTTATGGTTTAGTTCGTTTAATTCGGTTTTGTAAAGGTGATCCGAAATTTAATCCAATCTGAGTGGTTTTAACAAAAACAAATTCAAACGCATCAAAAAATATTCGTTTTTTTTTTTTTTGCGATTTTTGGTTATCGGTTTGCGGTTTTGTTTTAGATCAGTTTGGATTTGAACACCCCTATTTAAGATGTTGCTTCATTTGTTTTAATGAATATTTTCAAAATATCAATTTTTTTATAATTGTTGCTGATAGATAATTGAAATATTAATGATCATTGTTTTTTTTTGACAAAATATTAATGATCATTGTTATATATTGTAGTTTGTGAAAGTCAAACTGTGTCTATTAATAGAGAACATAGGGAGTAACAAACCGTAATTATTGCTTAAGACCTAAAAGTGTCTTCCTTTTAATGTGAGGTTCGATTGTTTTCGGTGTCAATTTCGATGAGATAGTTTGACTTAGGAAAAAAAAAGTCATAATTATTTGTATGTTTTAGTAAGATCTATAAATTTGATTTTTTTTTTTATGAAAATAAATTTGATATTATTCTGTACCAGAAAAATAAAACAAAAATTAACACATATTTTGTTAAATTTGAAGGCCATAATCCCTTCGGACGATTGTTCAATTGGCTCACTCATTTACTCAACCTATAGAATCGCAACCTTTGATAGACATTTTTCAATTTGAAGTTTATTTGGAGATAAATTTCTATGGTTATTTTCGAGAAATTGTGAGCAATTGATGGGGCCAATGCAGCTTCATATGTATGGTCTTAGGCCTTAGCCCCCCTTTCAGTCTATTGAATAAGAGGTTCATTGGACAAAAAAAAAAAAAAAACTTGTATTGAGTGATCCTCCCGTGTTTTAGTGAATACTTCACAAAATTTTAGGATAACAAACATGAAAGGGTTCACCTAATATGCACATCAAAATAGAGGTTTAACGTTGGACCTCTTGAATTAAATTGCTATAAGTAGATCAACTTACTCTTTTTTAGAAAAAGTATTTTAACCTCTTGAATTATTTTAATCTGCTATATCATGTAAAATTCAAGAGATCCGCCGTTGAATCTCTTTTTGCGGTTTATATCAGAGACATTAAACATAGAATAGATGGATTCCATAAAATTTGATTTAGATCATAATACATGGAGTAAGATAATTTATTTACATTTCAAAAAATAAAGATGTAATTAATCTCTCCTAAAAATGATGTAATTCATTTGCAATTAAGCTAATAAAAATTATTCAATACAATCATCCTGAGTATAAATCAGTTGATAAGAACATTGTAATATGTATTTCTCGGGGTTCAAACCCAAGATATCTCGCTTATTTATTTTAAGCGTTGAAATTTTAGTTATTAGACTATTTTAAAAAAAAAACATATCCAATACATCAATAAAAATTATCCAATAAATTGTGTGGTCCCCTCTCCAACAAGCCGACCCTAGTTTTTTTTCCTCTAGATTTTTTATTCTATTTTCTTCATTAATGAGGTGGTTTTGAGTCAATTGTTTACCCGAAATGACTCATATTCATCCTTGTCTCTATCTATTTCAATCTAAATAAGTGATTTCCACATATATTTAAGTTTTTTCTTCGTGATTTTGTCGTCTGAGTGCGGCGTTATGTTGTTCGTTGTCTTGTTCGACGTTGTTTGATTTCTGGTCTTGTTGTGATATTCAATCAAATTAATGATTTTGGGGTCAATGTTGAAGATTCAGAGGCATGAATATTCTGATCACTTTAATTTTATCATAGTATGTGTAGACATTTTGTAGTTATATGCTATTAACTTGGATGTTGTGAGTTTATTGCTGATTAACCATTTACGTTTTTAATGATGTTAAATAATATACAATATCAATTTGAATGAATGAAATCGTTTTATTTGTGTAAAACAAAAAAAACAACAAGTTGTGTCACTAATACTCCCTCCGTTTCAAAATACATGTCCATTTTGGAGAAATTTTTTGTTTCAAAATACATGTCCATTTGATAGTTTAATGATACATTTTGTCTATTTTACCCTTGTCTACCAATTAATTGGATTCTAGATTTTCTCCACAATAATTATTTTCTACTAATAAATGTTGACCCAATTTTAAGTGGATTTACTCATGCACTCTCCCAAGAACTTGTTTAATTAATTTTGGTATTGGTATTGGGAGTAATTATGAGATGGGATAAATAAATGTAAAATGGAGAAAATCAAAGACAAGGGTATAATAGGAACTTTTGTGTCAAACTAGCTTGTCCTTGGTTACTGCAATTTCTCTAAAATAGACATATATTTTGAAACGGAGGGAGTACTTTTTTATGGTATTATATTAAATGGGTTTGTCTAACATGTCCAAAATTTACACATGTTAAAGCAACTTAAAGTACCTTTTATTGAAAATACCAATTATTTATTAAAAAGTTATATATTTAATATAAAATACACAATTTCCAAGATAAATTTACCAATTTAAATTTCTTAACATCTCCAAATTTGCACATGATAGAAAATCTCATATTAAATTAATCAATACAATTGTTTTTAAGATGAGTGTGGTTAGGTGAAAGTTATGTTGATTTCGCTGAATTAATGAAACTTATTATTTGTATAATAAGACTTGTTTTATTTTTAAAAAAAGAATAAGACTTATTTTAAAGTGGTAGAAATCATTTCACTCAATTATAGAATTTTAAAAGCAAACTTGACCAAATTTTTTTTTAAAAAAATAACACTTTTCATATATCAATTATGTTCTAAAATGTGGGCATTGCTTGTGATCCCTACCACCAAGGATCTACATGGAATATTGGTATGTAATAATCGAAAAACAAGACCTTATAATTAGTTCCTGCAATGCCTTATTAAAAAAAAAAGAAAAATTAAGTCATGCAATGCTTAAATTAAAATGTGTCACAAAATATACCTTTGATCAAGTTATAATAATCTTTCTTCCTTAAAAAAAGTTATAATAATCTTTCTCACCAAACTTTAGATTATCGGGTCTTTCATTTGATTTTAAAAGGAAATGATGATTAAGACAACAATAAAATGTAGACTCTTGAAAATGGTGGTTGGACCTAGCACAACCCCACAAAACCGGTTTGTGAGGTGAGAATTGTCCCCATTTATAAACACATTGGCTCTATTTGGCGAGGCCAAGAAGCTAGCTTATAGCGGATAGCTTATAAGCTCGTTTGACAAAAAAAAAAACCTGTTTGGTAACAATTTTCTTACAACGAGCTTATAGCTTATTTCAGGAGCTTATATCTTATTTTACGTTTGAGCCTATAGCTTATACCTTATCATCTTTTGTTCCATTTTTACCCTTATTATTTGATTTAAAACCCATTTTTACCCATTATAATTTATCATATTATTTAAAACAACACATATAGCTTCGTAATAAACATGCCTTGTTAATAAACACACATTTGCCTTGCCTTCAGGTTTTTTTCTTCCGTTGTGTTTTTTTTCATATCAATCAACAATTCAGTAATAAGAATAATCATTCCATATTGCTACAGCGTACTATCTTAACATCAATCAATATCATCTTATGCCGAAAACTGAAGACTGAAGAGGGAAATCAAGATTAGCCGTCAAGCAAGTGCACTAGCTACTCTTTCATGATAATAATGAACTTATTAGGTATCAATTGTTGTGTGCTTTTCACACATAAGGATCGTGGAAACATCAATAAGTGCCTATGATATCATAATTAAGGCCTAATTGTATTTTAATCCCCTCTAACCTTGACACTTAGCACCTGCATTCCATACTATATACAAGGTTCAAATTTTAAAAGTTGATTTCTTTCTACGCATTTGCCCCACATCGATTAGAGTATATTTTGAATCATGATTAGTGCTTGAAATACCGATAATAATTTGATAAAATTGAAGTGATTAAATATAACTATATATGTTGTTGTTGTGTTTGTATCGTAACTATGTTAGATATGTCTTCATTCTGAAATGTCGGTGCATATAGTCTTAAACAAATTTTCTCACTCAATTGATAAGATTTTGATGAAACGCAAGGGGTAAGACAACTAAATCAGTATACTACATTAAAACAACCCACAATTTTGTAACCATAAAGTTGGATACATCAAATCCTCTAAACCATATAACACCATACTCTCTAAAATTAAACAAAGAATGATCAAACACGTGACCCAACAAAAATATTCAAATGCATAAATCCCTTGAAAGTAAAATAAATGAAACAAAATAAACAAAAAATTTAGGAACTCATACTACATCTATATCTAGCTTGTAGAAAAATTTCTCTTGGCAAAAGTGTTCTTGTTATTGTGCATCCACACTTTGAGGATTCTTCTCTTGATTCCAATTTCTTGGCAAAACTTCTGCACCAAAGATTCCTCTAGCTTCTGAATCCTCCACTCTGCCTTTTCTGCAAAGCACAACATCTTCTCCTTCTGTTCTTCACTGAACTTCGTTCTAGACCTCTTCTTAATTATCATCTTTTCGGTTCGATTTTCCACATCCTTAATACAATCTTTCTCATAATAAGACTGATCAGAAGGACTAGTTGATCCACTTTTGTTGTTGGGAGATAAATGAGCCAAGAAGGGTGCATTAATGTTATGATCAAGAATCAGTGAAAGATTAGCATAATGTTGAAAATCAGACTCTATTTCTTTTCTGTGGAAGTTTCTGTGGCAATTGCAAGCACAACATTTGAGAGCTTCAGGTGTGTCATTTTCTCCACTTGGCATGAACTCACCACATCCATCAATAGCATTGCCACCAATTGTAGCTGCATGGTTTTTCAGACATTCTTTATATTTCACTACTATCTTTTTCTCCATGTCTTTAGAAGCTTCTAAAAATGAATGACTATGATCATGTGATAATGAACACAGAAAAATTAAACCTTCTATTTATAAAGATGCTGGAACAAAACAAGCATGCAAAGTCTTGATTGTAAATTTTGCAAGTGAAGCAACAAATGGCACTGTATACTATATATATATATATATATATATATAATATTCGTGAGGATAAAAGAGGGTAGACAAAGTTTGTCCAAAATACTATTTTATTGATTACTTAGCTAGAAAATTAGCTCAGGGTTTATGGTTCAGATCATATATATGTGTAAAAGTGTACGAGTGAGATTAGAGGCCTTAATTACAATGAATAAAGAAATCAAAAAGATCATTAGATACAATTAAAAAGTTTATAGTGCATGATATTGCTTTGATTCACATACATTGTAGGATACCAATTAAAAATAGGTGTCTTTTTTAAAAGTGTTTAGATTAAATTAATAAAAGGATTACCAAACAATAATAAGGTAAGAACAAAAGATTAAGCAAGAAGAATATTTGTGGAGAACTGTCCAATATATTGCTTTGCAATGAGGACATTACTTTGAGTCTTGAGAGGGTTGGACTGTCCTAGATTTGGTGGTTGTCCCTACTATTCATTGGTATACCAACGTTCCAAAAGTATAATACAATTTATTATGACTGTGAACCATATGTCTAGAGATTATTTTTTGTTGTTGTTAGAACAGCTACACTACAATGGTTCAGAAGTAAAAATATACGAAAAATGTAATTAGATAACACGTGATATTTGATCACGGATTCGTCCAATTGTGCCTACTGTCTACGTCTCTGACCGCACAACGACTATATATAGTACCCTTCTATTATTCAAGCTTAGGGTTTACAAAGTACAACTTGTATTTAGATACTACAATCCAGTTTACAAGATTATCGCTCGCTCTCCTCCAGCGAACTGCCAACTTATCAGTAAATATGAGTCATATCCATCTGTTATAAAATGTTAGAAAGGACATGTTTTCATAAGTTATAACTAAACTTGTTACTGTATTTTGTTTATTTGACTAAAATGGATATATGTTAAGATTTTTTTTAAAGAGGGGGCCTATATTAGGATATATCCCCATTACTGTACAATATTGAAATACATTAATATGATATGAATGGACATTTTTAAGCCTTTACTCCAAATCAATCAATTTGTGTTACTAAAGAAATAGTATAGTTTATCCTACAAATGCAAAGTAAGAAGTTAATTATGTTCACTTTCTGCTACTAAATGATGACATCCGTATGACAGTGAAAAATGTTTGAAGAAAACAAACCTTAATGTAGGTATACTAATAAGTAGATTTTCACTCCTAACACTTTGTAAGGGCACTCATGATAATTCATAATCATAAAATAGTGCATATGATTAAGGCTATTAGTTAAATATATAACTGTTGTATAACAATAAATCAGCATGAGCAACAAGAAGCTGTTAATTGTTGTCATACAAGAAAAATTGTCATATATCATATTATTACTGCAACCCCTATGATTAACCACTAAGCACAAGTGTCAATTATAGGTTGCTAATAGCAAGACCTCTTTATGTGGCCATTTGATGCAACACCCCTAATAATTATATCCAATATTTATAATAAATTCGCCAGCAATAACTTATTTATATGCAATTGGGTGGGGATAATTATAATATTATATCGTGTAAGTCATTATATCTGTTATATGTCAAGTTTTGGCTCCACTAAATTCAAAACCTTTGAACTTCCCCTGCATTTAGGCCATTATCCAGGTTTTTTTGTCATTACAATATCAACTTTTTCTGGCTCCAATCCCAGCTTAAAAAAGGAGGATTGGAATGACCTCTAGTTACAACACTACAAGAAGACCAAGATCTTTTTTGTGGTCACATATAATTAGGAATACTCACTCAACAGTTACTCAATTTTTCATTGGTTATTATCAGTGATTCAATGTTAACAGAAGGACATTGACCCTATTGTAGAGTTCATAATAATGTGTGTTTCGATAATTGACTCGAGAAGAAGTCGATAATAAAGATTCAAAATAATGCCTAAGTAGAAATTGGATACAAACCATAGTTAAATGGAGATTGAATGTGATACTGTGGTGGAATAATGGATCAACACTTTTTGTATTTGGCTAAGCTGTAATTTCTTAGAGTTAGATTGCATAAACTTTTCTAAAGACACGTCGAAAAAGGAAATATTATAAGAATCTCACAACAACTACACTTTTCAAACTACGGCACATATGAATTTCGGTAAAATTAATAAAAATTCAGGTAAATACATGTATTTTTAGATCATAAAAATCAGTACATTTTATTTCATTATTACATGAAAGACATCAGAACAGATGCATCAACTAGCTACTAGCTGCTGTGAAACCAAAAGAGGCATAAGAAAAAGCACCACCATCCCAACTCTCATGAATAACTTTGGCCTTTGAATTCTCACCAGCAGCTCCCATAGCCACATGCAATGGGAAGAAATGATCAGGCCATGGATGAGCCACTTTTGCATATGGCGCCTTCTCTTCATAGTGATTTATGTCCTCGTATCTGCAACATTGAGCACTTGCATTAGAAGATGTACAACTAATAATTTGCACAAATACGCTACAGCGCTATAGCACCACTAGCTGCAGTTTGACAACACTTGGTACCAAATCGTGTATCAGAGAACAATAGTAGTCTGTTCAAATTCCACTGTGCTATAGTTGCTATTTGACAACATGGATATTAATGTGATGTGAAATAAAGAAGGCAACACAACACATACCTTCCTTCAACGAGAGATTGTTTTAACCAAGAATCGAATGCTAGAGCCCAGGGAGGAGGAGGGCTTTCTCGAGGTCCAATTGCTCTCATATTATGAGTGGCACTTCCGGATCCGATTATTAGAACACCCTCATCTTTAAGAGGAGCTATTGCTTTTCCTAAGTTATAATGGTAAGTACCATTTCTATTTGATGAAACCGAAAGTTGACATACTGGTATATCAGCCTCTGGATACATCAGCATGAGAGGCACCCATGTTCCATGATCAAGACCTCGCTTTTTATCTTCGTCCACTCGACTCAACCCGGATGCTTCGATCAGTTCCTTCACCCTCTTTGCTAACTTTGGAGCCCCTGGTGCTGGATACTTGAGCTGCAAATCAAGGAACAGGTTCAAACAGATAGATAGAAAACAAAAATGGACCATTGTGGAGAGATTGGAACAACATCAAATTAGAATTATTAGCTCTTCAATTGATACTTAAGATCAGCTTAAGTAACCAAAAATAAAACGATACCCAAACTAGAGTCCAATCATTCGGTGGAACCAAAGTTCGGATTCTGGTTTAAACAATTAGGCCAACTTTGTTTACCAAGATTAGTTATGATTCAATCGAAAATTTGAAATTCAACCAACCTAATGTGTAATGTATGCATATTATTACAATTTACAACCTCAATGTTTGTTTATCCAATATATTGCTACAATTTCTTAATTTTTCGATTCTCAAACGGATTCAGATTCTATGCGAGCGCACAACCATTAAGTGGGATCGGCTACATAAAACAAACGACATCACAATGTTGTATCATATATCATATTTCTATTCAACTCATTTCAAAACGTAAATTATCCACTCAAATTTCAAGATGTAATTTAAAATTGTTATCATAAAGTCTAAATATAATTGAAATCATTGACATGAGACATAGTGCAAAAGTACATAGAAACAAACAAACCTTGTACATGCTCCTAGGAAAACCACCGAAATCATGGATGGTTTCATTGTGATTAACAACGTTGACGGTTGGAACAGAAGTGTCCCAATGACCAGAGATAACAAGAATGGCAGATGGTCTTTCAGGAAACACCTCCTTCCATGATGTCAAGAATTTCCATGCAGGAATTGTTTCATCTATGGCTAGTGTTGGCGATCCATGTGATATGTAGAACGTTTCCTTCAATGCCATTTTTTGTAACTTTTTGCTTCTTGTATTTTCGTTCCTTAGTGTTGAATATTGAAGCGTGTTATGTTATGACAAAATCTTAATATGTATTTCATTTTATAGAGTAGAAGGTAGAATAAAATAAAAGGGGTATGGTGACAGAATGGACTTTTTTGCATTATCTCAAAGCTTACGCGTTTATAAATGTTGACATTTGACCAAACTCTTTTGTGATTTCTTCTTTTTCTTTATTGGCTCTGTTCGTTGTCCAATTCTAATATTCAAAGACATGATTTATTCCATTTGGACACTTTCATTATCCTATTATAAATCTCGTTATTGTTTAAGTTAATATTTATATTTCTAGTAAAAAAAAAGTTATATTTGTCAAGGAACAAAAAAGGTTATATGTTTATACTCCAGATTCTATAGACATTAACAACAATAGAGTCATTTCAATAAGAGTTAATATCCACTCTATTTAAACTTTTTTTATTTCTTTTATTCGAAAAGATAAAGACACAAAAAATCTTAGAAATAATTAATGATGGTGAAACCCATTTAATAATAGGATCGACCATCTATTTTTTGTGTCTATATTTTTTCTAACGACAATCTCCGTTTATTTTTATAAATGGAGAGGATTTTACTTTTTCAGTATGGTATATAAATGAAAATACTATTCCATTTTTGAATTGACTCTGTGTACAACTTCCTTCACTCAATTCCTAAAAAAAAAAAAAAAAAACTTACTTAACTCAAATCAATACCAACTGCAACAAGCTTCGGTTGGCCCCAGTTCTTATTATTAATCTTTTTAGTCATTTTTATAAAAGGCGTTATTAGTCGATAAAAGTTGATGAATTTTGTTCATATTATTAGCTCATGTATCTCGTTATCTTATACTCTCTCCGATCCTTATTATAAGAAACAAAACCAAAAAACATCAATCATTAATTGATGTAACTTTTTGAATATTTTTACAATTATATCCTCATAAAAAATTATGATATTTTCTTATAAATAAGACCAAATTTTTTTTAAAATTTTTCTTATAATAAGAACCGAAAAGAGCAAGAAGTTCGGATATAACCGTGTAAGGCCATCTTCGTATTATTAACTCATGTGTCTCATTATCTGATCTAAACTAATTATTACCAAGGTCATCTTCATTGACCTCTCAATCGAATGACCTATAGTAGTTGAGCCTTTTGGGCTGCGTTTAGCCTGGGGAAGCAAGGTTGCTTCCCACCATGGGAAAGCAACCTTCTAATCCTTAGATTGTTGAGGAACACGATTTTTATCATGGACTGTTTATACCAAATTTTTTTCATTTATCTTTTACACTCTTATATTTTTGTTTAGATCTGAAATACACGATTTTTATCATAGACTGTCTACACCATATTTTTTTCTTTTCTCTTTTACACTCTTATACTTTTGTTTAGATCTGAAATTTTTTTCTTTTCTTGATCCGGAAACAATTGGTCGGATTTTCTCGTTCGCGCGTGCCCGCGAGCGCGCGCGCGCCCGTATTATAAGAGTGACTTAGAGGTTGAATTTTTTCACGATTTTTTGCAGGCATGTTTAGAACATAAAATTAACATCGCCCACAAAAAACGAGAATTTTCCGACAAGAGACGGATTAAATATGAATTTTTTACGCGCCAAAAACTCAAGAACGCGAAACAAGAAAACATGCACCTAGAAAACGAATTTTGAGCTGGTTTTTTGTAGACACCTCTATAAAAATACATATAGAGGATCTGCAAAAAACCAGCTCAAAATTCGTTTTCTAGGTGCATGTTTTGTTGTTTCGCGTTCTTGAGTTTTTGGCGCGTAAAAAATTCATATTTCGTATTATAAGAGTGACTTAGAAGTTGAATTTTTTTACGATTTTTTGCAGGCATGTTTAGGACATAAAAACAACATCGCTCACAAAAAACGAGAATTTTCTGACAAGAGACGGATTAAATATGAATTTTTTACGCGCCAAAAACTCAAGAACGCGAAACAACAAAACATGCACCTAGAAAACGAATTTTGAGCTGGTTTTTTGCAGATCCACTATATGTATTTTTATAGAGGTGTCTGCAAAAAAACCAGCTCAAAATTCGTTTTCTAGGTGCATGTTTTCTTGTTTCGCGTTCTTGAGTTTTTGGCGCATAAAAAATTCATATTTAATCCGTCTCTTGTCGGAAAATTTTCGTTTTTTGTGGGCTATGTTTTTATGTCCTAAACATGCCTGCAAAAAAGCGTGAAAAAATTCAACCTCTAAGTCACTCTTATAATACGGGCGCGCGAGCGCTCGCGGGAACGCGCGAGCAAGAAAATCAGACCAAATGTTTTCGGATCAAGAAAAGAAAAAAATTTCAGATCTAAACAAGAATATAAGAGTGTAAAAGAGAAAAGAAAAATAATATGGTATAGACAGTCCATGATAACAATCGTGTTCCTGATTAATCTAATGGCTAAAACTAGCCTTTCCCAGGGAAAACTAGCTTTCCCAGGCTAAACGCAGCCTGAGTTTTGACATCATTGATTAGCTATTGAGTTTTGACATCATTGATTAGCTATTCGGCCGTGACTAAGTAATATGCGAATAGAATTTTTCTATTTGTCATTATAAAAATTAGAGAAAGTATGTGCTTTTGTATTTACTCCATTAACTAAATGAAATTGCTAATAAGTAGTACCAACATTGGTTAAGAAAAAGAAATTTTCTGTTGAAAAATGGTGTGTTCAATTTTTTTTTTAGAAATTTAGAAATTGTTATTTTTAATGTGAAATTTCTATTTTTTGCATACACAACAAGTGTTTTTGGGGCATTTTAAATAAGGTGACAACTTGGATACCCATCAATAAAAGGTGGGTAACACAATCCATGTTGAGTTGGCACCAATCAAAGTTATTTGTTTGTTTTATATTATTTTTAATGTTATATAAATACATTGTTTTGATTGATCCAATTAAACATGGGTAGTATTACCCACCTTTTATTGATGGGTAAACAAGAATTTCCCTTTAATAAATAAATAAGAACTGACGTTGTGAATGTTGTTGAAAAGATTGTCAACAAAAAGAATTGTCAATATTATTATTGTGAAAAAAAAAAAAGACTGTCAATATTATTGAAAACTAAAATCTTGAGAAGGCACACAAAGTTTCAGGGACTTAGATGGCAAAGCCTAGCTTGCATCTTCTATGTCATGGATTCTTTGTTTAAAAAAACAAGCCTCAAGCCTAAAGGTACAAACATCTTCATAGTGAATTGCTTCCTCATAATGCTGCTATTCTTTTGATACCATATTGCTGAGTGAACTAGAACAAAAAACCATTTAACTTGATCATTATTATCAAGTACAAGAATAAAATACGAGGAATGATATTTGTACAACCAATTTTAAACAACTTTTGTTACAACATTTTTTTCTCTCTTCTTATTGGACAATAACAATAGAGAGAAAAAGAAAGAGAATACGTATGAGAGAGAATTGTCTCAAAAGTTGTCTAAAAATGGTTCTTCAAATATCATTTCTCATGAAATATAGTACCCAACAAGAGCATCCAAGAATGCAAAGATCATGGCAAATCCCACCTTAAAATATATTAATAAAACGAAACAACGCATGGTTTTAGCTTGCTGAACAAAATTCAAACAGTACAGGAAATACGAGATGCAGCTTTGCTATTTTTCATAGGCCAATGAATCAATGCACCAATGTATAAATAAATCATAAATGTTACAGCATCCCATTAAGAAGAAAAAAAACTAAAAGATAATCTTAAAAATCAACTCTTCCTCTTTGTTGTCCTTTTCAACTTCTTCCCGGCAGAGCTAGGATGAGTAATCTTACATGACTTTGAAGCATAATTTCTGAGTTTTTTAAGGATCTTCCTTTCACTGATACGCAGAACCGAAGAATGATACAGCTTTCTATCTCTAACAAAACTACACCTTTCCAATGCCTCAATATCATCTTCTATTGATTTCAAACCATAGAGACTCTCCCTCATATCAGCCAGTGACAACAAAGCATCACAAACTTCTTTGGTCATCAAAGTTTTCTTGCTCATATTAGACAGCTTCTTTAGAAAGATATTATCATTCAAAAAAGTGGTTTTTTCACTTGATTCATGACAATTTCCAGCAACTGCTACTGATAAGTCTAATTTATGGTAAACATCATCTGGTAAAAATATGATGTATAATAAAATAAGGAGTTCAATCTGTGGTTCTCCATCAAATGATATCTCGAAATATTCAGAGTTTTCGGTGTCACTGGAATAGCCTAACCTTCTCCAAAGGGAGACTCTTGATCTGCTGTGGCGGTTGGAGAACAAAGAAGAACACCACTGAAGTACCAGTTCCAAATCAATGTTCACGATATCATAGGTGTTATCTTGCTCAGTAAATCCATATCTATGTAGCAAAGCGGCATTACCCAATATCCCGTAAGTATTAAATACCTGTATCAAATGGAAGAATAAGAGGTTTCCATGTGATAGAAAACTATAATGTATTTTATCAATAGTAGAAGAGTGACTATTGGAGATCATTGAACATTTAAAACTATAAAATGGATATAAATAAACAAATAAATATATGCTATCTGAGGTTTATTTCTATGAAATTACACAAGACTGATCATCACTTACCAGTGGAAGTTAAAAAAAAAAAAAAAAACACAGATGAAAGGAATTTGCTTGCCTCAGCTCCACTGCTAACATCTTTTATCATAACCATCTCCAGCATTGAAGTATCATCCTCAGTAATTGAAGAATACTCCATGTCACTATCAACACCTTTCTCAGTTTTATCCATAGAGGGATTTTGAGCTAATGCTTCTTCATCAACAATTTCGTCATCAGCATCATCCTCAGATTCATAATTAGAAGACAAAGCGGTAAAATGCACATCTTCTGCACCAGTTTTATGATTGAATCTGGAGAAGACAGTGTTATATGTGACATTATTAGAAAAGAATACGCAGATCACTGTTAGAATAAATCAGTAGGACAGAATAAGGGCAACAGTAGGTCCATTATGTAGTTATATTAGTCAGTTAGAAGGGATATAAATAGAGGGAAATCAAAATAGAGGATTCATTCTGTAAAATACATAACTTTTGTGTGAAAAGAGAAATCTTTTGCGAAGAGGAAACCCTTGGGGAGAATTCTATTCTCAATTTCTGTTCAGTTTTGATTCAGCAATAAAAGGTTCCTGCTTGTTCTTTCTATTTCTCATTCTATTCTTCTGTTCTTAATTGCTGGTTTGTAACAATCACACACTTAGTCTCCCCGAAAAAAATTTAGTATTACGCTGTAAGATTAAATTAGACTAGGATATTGACGCACCACTGCGATTTTTCGAATTCTATACAAACCACATACAACATTACTTTCCAGATACAATAAATTTTTCGGTATACATTAAACTTAAAAAGGCTTCAATGCTAGACCTCAAAATCATGATATAAGACTTTCTTAGTTCTTCCATGTAAACCACCAGGATAATAACCAAGTAATTGGACTCAAGTGGTTAATGAGCTCCACCAAGGACAAAATGTTCAGGACAACCTAAGTTCAATTTCTGGGTGGAAAAATTCTTGGTCAGACTTTACTTACCTCCCGGCCAAACTCCGGATTATTAGGGTCCCTTTCCCCTGAAAACTGGAGAGTTAACACCAAAAAAAACCCACCAAGATAACTAATTGCAAGGCTAACAGTTTTTCATAATGAAACGTTCTCTTTGTTCTTTTGCAGTTGCAGGCTTGCAGCACATGTTTTTCAAGGCTGAAAGCATATGTTATACACTTGATGACAAGAGGGAATTAATCTATTTATATTAGAAACACAAAACTATTAAACAACACATGTATGGACTAGTAAAACTATGGCATTGACAAGTGTCAAGACGGTGTATGTTATCATTTATCATGGTGCTCTTACTTCTTCGAAGAAAAGGATTCTGCATGGTATTCTATCATTAAATTGACATCCTAGAGTGAAGAATCTTCATGCATATTTGAGGTCTTAGAGAGTCAGAGTGATTGAAATGAGCATCTTAATGACTTGAGTTCATCTATGGTTTAGTGTTTTTAAAAATAACAATGGTAAGGCAAAATTGAAAAAGTAATAACTAGCAAATGAAGGGGTAATCTTATGATAGAAAAGATAACCATAGTAATCACCAGAGGCTTCACTTACAGATCTGCCAGGGGAACCATGCCAAAACCATGGTAGTCATCTATCTCAAAAGATCGCGAAGAAATAAGACTTTTGGATGCAAAATATTGTTCCACACCAAAGAATGCTGGGTTAAGTGATGGTGCTGAATCCAACAGGGGTAGAATATTCTCTTTCCAGTCCTCATAGACAAGAGCTTTGTCTTCTTGCACTGTCTGCCTACAATTGTAACAGATCAGAAAATGTTCATGAAAGGAAAAGCAAACAGATGTGTATCTCACTATATTTGTTTAATGCCATAGACTAAAAGAACTGTCATAAAAATATCTTAAAACTTCAATTTTATGCCACTCAGATGCAATCAGAATCATAAACTAATTAATATGTAACCTTGTCTCTTCTGCAATTTTTAAACTCCCTTTCAATGGATATAATTGTTAAATAAATAAATTATTATGCACATTTCAATGAACCTCGGGCATAGAAAATGAAGAGCGATAAGTAAACTAAGAAGTTATTTGACATTATTCAAAATTTGAAAGCTTCAAGGCGGTTCTAGAATGCAAAAGTCAGATTACAGGGCACTAAACTAAACTTAAAAGACAAATTAACAAACAAAAATTCAATCAAAAAACAAGCAGGATTCTCTCGCCATTTTCACACAAGTATATTGAGGCAAAGAAGACTTTGAGTCTATTTGGATAAACATGTTAATTAAATGCTTACAGTGCCATAAACGCTTATCATATAAGTGCTTATGCATAAGCTATTTCTAAAACAAAAGATACAATAGAGTCAAAATGTTTTCATGTAAGTTATAAGTTGTTTTCATAAGCAATTCTAGTGAGCGTATGAAAATTAGCTGAAAATAGTTTACGCACAAGTCATAAGTTGTTTCTATCAGCACTCCCAATCAGTCTCAGTCTCTCAAAGGTGCTTTAGCTCACATAAACCAATACAAACAACCCTTAACTCGCAATCAACAAACACAACCCTATTATATTGTCATAATTCTAAAAGTCCAAATTTAATCCATCCCTCGTAATGATTTCACCTCAATAATACATGAAAATATACCTGATGAAGCTCAGTACCACACAAAAGCTGGTACACTTCATCAACACTCCAAACCAAAGGCAAACATTCCTGTTGAGGCAAAAGCTGAAGATAACCAGCCCAAGGTGACTCCTCACCCAAACTCCTCTCATACATAATAGCAACAGCTAAACCCAAATAACCACCCAAACAAGCATTTTCAATGATCTCACATGCACCACTAGTCTTGATTGTAAGACAAGCTTTCTTTGGCATTTTTGCAACCACATCACCTTCATTCATTTCACACAATGCTTTAACGGATATTCCTTCTTCTGGGGTGTCCACAAATTGCAATGTGTTGCTCCATTCGAATCCATTGGACTTCATCCATCGCTTGAATGCCCGCAAACGTCTGCATAGAGATTAAAGCATTGGTTTTTCGCATACCCTTTTGATCAAAATGGGTTGTGATGAAAAGTAGAGAGAGAAAGTAGAGAACTTGCGTACCTGGTGGCCATTGCCGGGGGAGAGGGAGAGAGAGAGAGAGAGAGAGAGATTCAGGGTTTAGCAGTTTCAGCATATGCGTTGAGTTTGGGCTTTTGATGTTGAATAGTAACTCCAAATGTCACGGGCCCAAGAGGACCCAAACCAAAGGAAAAAGACGGCTTCTTTTTCCAGAGTTTCTCACGAGCTCTAATCCTATGCAGTTCGGATTATAAAATTCGAACGACATAAAAACACGTTGAAATATTTCGAATTTTAGAGTCTGAATATGACGCACGAGAAACTAATAGAATGGAAAAAATAATGGTCAAGAAAAAAAACATTCCTGGTGAGGAAAATTCCGTTCATTCATTCATAAAATCGAAAAAAAAAACACGTAAAAAAAAAGAAATAAGGTTTATGAAAGGCAGTGATGGAATTATATTAGTAGTCAAGACTCAAGAGCAATTGTTGTTCTTTTATTATTTTTGTTTATTCATAGTTATTGCTGCTTTTCTAACAATCATTTTTTTTCTTTGTTCATTTATTGTTCTTTGTCCAATTCTTCTTTTTTTGGTTGTGGAACTGGAATCTAGAGTTTGAAAAGGGGGAGAAAAATTCAATCTTGAGAATAGCAATGAGAATAACAACAACAATGAAAGGGAGAGAAAGGGGGAAGTTGACTATTATCTAAACGATATTTTCTTTTAACTTTAACGTTTTGAGGGAGTTGTGTGTGATCGAAATTATACTCTTTACGTCTCACAATATGTGTCATTTTGAGTTTTACATGTTTATTAAGAAATGATTAGTGATGTTGATTTTAATGGTAACAGGATGTTTAATTTATTAAAACACCATTATTAATTATAGTTAGTGGTAGTAGTTAGATGATTGAAATGCAATAAATAAAGATATGTTAGTGGAAAAGAATAATAAATGTTGTATTGATATTGTAAAATGGACAAATCATTTGAAACAAAGAAAAATAGTAAAGAGAACACCTATTGTGAGACGGTGAGAGTAAATAAGGGAGGATTAATGGCTATTCAAAGATTAGTGGAGGTGTTTGTGTCATTAAAGGAAACCTCAAAGAGGTGAGAGCATTTTTCCATGTAAGTATGTATGTATGAATGTATGTATGTATGTATGTATACACACTAGTGTATTTTTCAAGATTACATATATAATATTACTATTCCATTGTATGTATATCATTTATTAAAAATTCATATATCTTAGAAATAAATAAAAAAATAGGTTTAAATGCAAATTTTTCCCCTCATGTTTCAAAACGTTGCGATTTTGGCCCCCTAATAACAAAATAAAAAAAATTGGCCACTATCTTTAGGAAAATATGCTCTTTTGACCCTCTAACTTTAGGGAAATATGTTATTTTGGCCCTCTATATTTAGGGAAATAAGATCTTTTGTCCATTTATCTTTACAAAAAGTTGCGATTTTGACCCCCTGCTTTTTGACATGTGGCGTCTTCTCAACAGTTTTGCAACGTTTTGTAAAATTAAGGAGTAAAATTGTTATTTTTTTGTTAGGGGACCAAAATCACAACTTTTCAAAGTTAATGGGTCACAAATGCATTTAAGCCTAAAAAATAATAAAAAGGAAAAAGATTACACATATATTAACCCACAGTTTATTAAATGACTATTAACATCTACCTCAAATATAAAATAAATATACACACACATACAAAATTTATGTTTTAATAAGCATTAAGCACAAAGTTAACCAACAAAAAATTAAATTACATACCTTGAAAATTCAACATAATTATCTACGCTTTCAAATGACTTGAAAGTGTGACAGTAAAACATTTTGAGATGAAGAAGAGAATGGGACCCAAGATAATTTTATTTAAAAATCAAGGACATTTTAATAACTTCCCCTATATAAAAAAATAAACTTTTTTGGTGGGGTGAATCGTGGCCCACCCATGCTCTTAAGGGGCTCCGCCAATGATGGACACATAAAAGAAAAAAATCCTTATATATAAAATTGATTAAAATAAATAATTTAATTTTAATCGAATAATTATTTAAAATTTTCTCTATCAATTTATTATTTAAAAATTAGTAACTATTAAAAAAAATGGTTACAAAAAGTTAAGGTGAGCTCCGGGTCAATGGCAATTGAATCCACGATCTTACGCGAGACAACGTCTTACCAACTGAGTCGACCTTCATCGATAATTATCTATTAATTTCGGAAAAACTATGCTGAGTTTAATATCATTTAACCTGAAGTTTAATGAAGGATAAAATTGAGATGACCTTGAGATAACTATATACTCTATATCAAGTAAATGAAGGTGGAGGTGGAGATAGACGACCTTGAGAAATTTTTTCCATAGATTTAGTCAACTGCTCTCTGATAAAACGTGAATCCTCTTGTGATGCACTGATCAAACATTATAAAAAGAGGATATTAATTTGATTGTGAGAGTTAGTTCTTCTTCAGTTATAAAAAACATAAACATCATATCCAAGTCCATTTTTGCACAACAACCAAAAAATGTTCATACCGACAACTAATATATGAATACATTATAGATCAACAATAATACCATATCTCTCAAATATAATTAACCAATAAAAATTTAATTCTTAAAATCGGGAAAAAGATGTACGCGGGAGAGTAAACATGAAACAAGAAAGGGTGTTGTATATAGACGGAACACCCAAACAAACACCGTAAACAAAACCACAATAAAGTCAAATTGAAAACAATAGAAACTGAAACAAAGTTGTACAAAAACAGATATATATATATATATATATATATATATATATATATATATATATATATATATATATATATATATATATATATATATATAGCAAACATAAACATAAACAGAAAACTACACCACATTAGATGGTTGTTGTAAGATACAACTTGATGAACTTACTGAGCATGTACTTTTTGATTTTTCTCTTTACAAATTAGAAGATAGTTCTTTTAATCATATAAAAATTCATTGTGATTAAAATTAGTAACTGCTTTGAATGTTAGCGACTTGTATCCTTAAATTGTTTGGTGGAAACTGATTAATGTTGTGATATATGACTGCATAATACAGTTTCTTGCAAAGACCTATAGTTTAAACTTTTATTACTTTGGAATACTAATTTTATTTATGCGCACATGATGTTTGCTATTTAGTAAATTTTATTTTAATCTGCAAATTAAAATTGTTTGTTAAGAAACAACAGGTTGCACTCACATCTGAGAATTATTTCTAAAATTAAACTAAAATTATAATGTCTAACCTAATATGTTGGTATGGACCCTCTAAGGGTGTTGGCTATCAAAAGATCTTCTGTTTTTGTTGTTGATATATGCCTTCCTTTTCCAGTCATCCTATTTCCATTTCTCGTCTAGTTTCTTACGCATGTCAACAAGAATCAAACTACCAGGATTTCCCCTTTTATTATCCTATACGTTGCATTTGTGTATTAATTATAGGCTTTATGGTCAAGTGTCTTCTTAATGTGAGACGAGAGTATATGATTTTAGGGATGAACCGATAAAACTAAAGCCTCGAGTGTGGAGATTCTAATGATTTAAAATAGAATCTGATACAAAGGATAAATTGTTGTATAAAATGTAAGGATGAGTTTTAGGGTTTTAGAGAGAAAAAGATAATTGTTGAAATGTTTGATTAATTTCATATGAATCACAAAGACAAACTTAAATACAATCACGAGGGATAAAATAGTAAACCGACATAACTACTATTGAAATAAGCTAATAAACTAATACTTAATTATTCCTATAACAATACCCTCCCCTTCAAACATTCTTGTCTTCAAGGATGAACAATCACAAGTGTTGATAACCGGCAAAATCAAATTTTCTTTTTGATTTGATGTTTTATGAGTTATATATTTGATATTTTATGGCTAGGTGTTGAAATTAAGCAGGACGACGAAGAATTGAAGTTATCAAGGATGATATATGTTTATTGTGAAAAAGGATGAATACACGATTTCAGATATTGATTGAGGGTTTAAATTTGTTGGTTGAGGTAGTAATTAGGAGTAGACCGTAGATTTGGTGAATGTTTGTTTAAGGTTGAGGATTTAAGGTGTAGTTGTAGTCTTAAGTAGTATAATTAATGACTATAAAAACTAAATTATTTTAATTGAATTTCATTTTTTTTATAGACAAAATTGACCAAAGTCCATGACTCTGACTCTTCTTTTGAGAGTGTCTTGGTATCTACTCTTGACTACTCTTCTTTTGAGAGTGGCTTGGTAACTACTGGTCAGTATAATCTAATCTATCTATTATTATTAGAGTATAATTTAATATTGTTAGGCGTTAGCTCTCTATAGTCATTCATTGTGGTATTTATGACTGCTATGCTATGTTATGTGTATTTATTATGCTTTTGTAAAGGCATTGAGAAGAGTTCCAAAGTTGCTGACGTTGATGAGACTACTATTGTCACACCAATTCCTACACAAAATGTGTAAGTATATAACATCTTTTCTCATCGTGTATTTAAGAAATCAGTTTTATGATGCTTGTTGTTCCTTGCAAAGAATTGATGGTTAGCTCCTTATAGATAGTATGTCCATTCTCGTTGTGTATTTATACTGTTATTCATGTTATTAACCATTCCTTAGGAAAGGATGAACAATCACAAGTGTTGATAACCGACAAAATCAAATTTCTATGATGAAAAGTGAGTATGTTTATTAAATAGAGATGACTCAAACATCTCTTGTTTTATTTAGAACTGGTGTTAGAACAATAAATTAGGATATGTGTTTTATGTTTAATCATCCCTTGTGGTGTGTCGATGATAATTATTCATGATAAGTTAATCCATAGTGACATACCCAAACCACATACATGGGTTAAGTGACATCTAATGGTGATAGTTGATTATGTAAGCAGTTGAATCGTGATAAAATTTAAGCTTGGCGATATAAGAGATCTTAATTGTGTTGTCAGTTAGAATGTCTCAAGTAAAGGAGGAGCCCCCTGCTGAGAAATTATCATTTAATGTTAAATCAAATTGACCAGACTCTCTTGTTCGTGGGGTAGCAGGTGTGTTCTCTATTTGTATCAACCTAAAGTTAAAATGATCTATGTGTTTGGGTATTTGAATCAGGATGTATGAGAGATTCCCTTGCATAACGATTGTTGATTATTGTTATATGTTGTGTGTTTGAATATATGTTGAGTGCATTAATATTCTTTTACTCGACATATTATATTTTTTAAAATGGTGAATCATGTAACAGTCCTGTTTTTTGTATTTTATTTATTTAATTATTTTATGTGTGCTTAATTGTTTATTTTGGTGATTTATTGAATTTTGGAAGTTGAAGGGTATTTTAGTAATTTGAGGAGTAGTCGCATACTTGTAATATGTTGGAAGTTTAAAATTTGAATTTAGAGAGAGTTGTGGTGATTAGTAAATGTGGGAGGTTAAGTGTAGTAATTGTGTAGAGAAAATAATTGTGAGTTGATTATGACTAAGTCCACTAAGAGTTTAACTAAGCTCATTAGTGGGAATGACCTAGAAATTTATTATAAATACATTAGTTAGTGGTGGTGAATTAGGTTAACATTTCACAAAATATTTTGAGAGAGAGGCTAGAGAGAAAGAAATGGAGAAGAAGCTTGGTGAGAGGAAAGCTTAGGAGAAGAGCAATTTCAAGTGGGTTAGCAAGAGAAGTGAAGAAAATAAGGTAAGGGGGAGATTATCTTCATTAATTGGTTTTAATAAGTTTGGGGTATGTTTAGGAGTTGTAGATTATGATTAATTATATGATTAATGTTGTTGAATTGTTGTGATTTTCGTGCACATTTTTATGGATTAATTTAAGCATGCTAAAACTTGATAATTCAATGTTTTCTTCATCTTAAACTTCATTTTTGATTATGTTAAGTTGATACTTTGATGAATTTTGATGTTTGTGATGATTAATATGATGATTGAATGTTGTTTGTTGATTATGTAATTGATTATGAGCATGGGTATGTAATTTGTTTGAGAAATCATGAAGTTATGTGGAATAAGTTGTAAATTAAGTGATTTTGGTAAAAGTGCTTATTTGACTGAATTTTTAATGTTAAGATTATGATTATGAGCAAGAAACTATGTTTATTGTGTGGTTTGTTGTGAAATAAGTTGTTGTTGTTGTTGGTGTTTTGGTGAAAATGACTTAATTAAGTGAAAATGAATAAGTTGTTGTTAAAATGAGAAAATTGTTGTTGGAATAGTTGTACTAGGTGTATGTAGTGATGTGTAATATGTTGGAATGAAGTTATTTAAGCTGGGTGTGTTTGTTTGCTAAGTTTTGAATAAAAATTGATTTTGAGACGAACTTTGAAAATTAACCGAAAACTTTGTGAAATCCATATCAATCGATGTTTTGTTGTGTAACCATTGTTCAATTTGAGTGTATTGATCATGGTTAATATCTGTAAACTGATTTTGGGTCAAGGGGAATGAAAAATGGGATTTTCGGGTGAGTTTAGGGGCTTTCCCGTAAGGGAAAAACCCAGTTCTGGTGCCCAGAACTGAGCAACTTCGCTCAGCGAAGTTCTTGGTCGCTCAGCGACCATGACAGCAACAACAAATACTGTTCTGTCCGTTTCGTCCTTTGGGGGATGTTTCTGGACATCCCCGGACACCTCATTTGTGTTGTTTTGATGTTGTTTTGGTCCTTTGTTGGTATTTGATGATTGCTTGCAATGATTCAAGTATGTGTAGTTGTTTTAGAGACAAACTTAGTGAATTTCGAGAATTATGGAATGTAATGGGTTAGGTGAGCTTGCTATTAATTACAGAAGTATAACGAAGGCGAATAAATCACGTAATATGATTTAAGAAGCAAATTAATGATGTTTGGTGTAGTTTGTGTGATTAAATCATGAGACCTAAATTATGTGAATGATGAAGTTTGTAAACACTTGATGTCATAATAATTGAGATGTGTTGTTGTTTATACATGTTATTGATGATGCTATATGCTAAGTGATGAAGTGATGATGATGTTTGATTAAATGATGATGATACATGTTATGTATTAAGTGACGATGTTTATGAAAGTTTATATGATAAGTGGCGATGTTAATAAGTGATGATGTTAAATCATATGAGAATATATGATAGTGATGATGATGTTGTTGTCGAGTCTTATGTGTACCTGATGTGAGTCGAATATATGATCATGCATTCATTCATGAGTCAAGTTCAGTGACGATGATACATTTAGTGTACAAAGTGACGATGATATATTTAGTATACAAAGTGACGATGTGATTACTCGGTAAGTTTCGATATCCAAAAGGCGATGATGTTTGGTACCACATGCATTTAGAGTCGTCTAGGAGCATTGCATAAGTATGAGTCTTATATATTTTGTGTTGATGAGAATTTGTGCATCGAAGATGTGATGTGATGTGATGAATTGTTATAATTAACTTGTTAATTGTTTGTCGATGATAATATGAATTGGATGTTTGTAAATGATGAGTTGCTATGATGAAGTAGTTAGACTTGTATGAGAATTCATTTATGAGTTACATGTTCTTGAATTTTGGATAACCCAATTTGCTATGTTTGAATATTGTTGTTAATATGAATGTTGTCTGAACTACACTTGTTTATTATTTCTTATTAATGAATGTATATATTACCCTCTAGTGGCTTTGTTGTCGCCTCATCCCTTGTGGATGTAGATTTGCAGGATTGAGTACTTTGCTTTCGGTGAGTCGTGATGGGTTGTGGCTTGACGCCTAGCTCATGTTTATATGTTTTGCTTGGAGACGTTTAGAGTTAGGATGCTCTAATTAGGATGTCGTTGGAATTTTATTTTCGTACTCTGTTGGATTTATTTTGAGTGACCTTTATGATCCAGACACTTATGTATTTATTTGGAGATGTTATGAGATAACCCGAGATGATTATTGTATGCTGAGATATTCCGCTGCGATATGTTATTTTTATTGACGAGATTTTCATGTTATATCTTTAAAATGAGTTTTATGAAGAAATGTAAGGTTCCGATTGCATGATAGGTGTTAATTTTCGTCGATTAGTAGTCTCGGGGATCGGGGTCCTTATAAATCACCTACGTATGTTTTTTCTGTACACTTCATTTATGCGGGTAGACTACTAGATGACAACAATGGAAGAGCTCGATTGACATGTCACCATCATAATAGATAGTTTAGATTTTATTTTATGTTTTAGACATTCAACATATTGATCGAATGTCAATTGAATTAATTAAAGTAAGGTGTATACAATGTGAGAAACAATTGAACTGCTATCTGTATTTTAAATAAAGTTTTCTGCAAATTTATTATGTTATATTTTTTTATGTTTGCGAGCGTTCAATTTTAAAACAATTTTACCATGTTTTTTTCTTATGAAATTACACTTTTAAATAATTTCAAGGTGGATGATGTCACAACTTCTACACACAATGACCACCTCTCTCATTCCTAATTAACTATCCATCGACAAAAATACTAAGATAGAATATTAAGTCATGCAATTTTCTTCTACCGTATGATAATAATACTTATTTTAGTTTTTTTTAATTATTTGTTGATGGTGCTAGTCATAATCTTTGTGACTATGAGCTTATGTTTCAGTGGTGATTATAACACCCTAAACCCATAAAACGATAAATCACGCAAATAATACAATCATACAAAGAATTTAGATGTCACTCTCTACAATAAGTTCAAACATACATAATTAGTTTTTCTTTTTAAAATGTCGTAGCGGAAATATACAACAAAACATCCCAACAACAACTACTTAAAAACATCTCCAAGTAGTTATATCATATAAATCTCAATACAACACCAAGTATAAAATCTCATCTCGACACACCGAGTGATACAAATCACAACAGTTATATAATAAATAAACAGACAGACACCCCTAAATCAGAGCCCGACTCTAGGACTCCAAGAAGGCA
Organism: Medicago ruthenica; assembly: GCA_018208015.1. Lineage (NCBI taxonomy): Eukaryota > Viridiplantae > Streptophyta > Magnoliopsida > Fabales > Fabaceae > Medicago > Medicago ruthenica. Next base: position 34,375,514 of record CM031371.1, on the reverse strand, counting down.
AAGTGAGGTAGTTCCAAAGCTAACCTCCTGCAACTCACCGAACTAAAACAACTACTCCTGCACGCCGTCTACCCATTCATAAGAATAAGGTAGGCGGTCAACCAAACGACCACTAGGGGTTAGTTCACGATTCATAATTAGAACATAGTCAAATGAGAATAAATAGCATAATTTAATTTCACATATGTAATATACTCCCCATCATTATAAACCAATGAGTATACGAGCATAATCAAGTAACGTGTCCAATTCACCTTTTTCAAGTATTCACAACAATCACCAAAAGTTCTCCAGTAAACATATACACCGATTCAAATATTCAAGTATGACTTGACTCACCAACTATTAAATGCATGCAATGTTCTAGACTCATCTAGATGCATGTGGTACCATTAGGATTCCGGAGATAATTTTACCGTTAATGAATCCACCAACATAATAAACCCCACCAATTATGTCCTGCAGAAGCTATGTAATAAACACCACCAATTACATTCTTCAAACACCTCAAAATGACTATGAATGCATGGACTTCAAGCAAGGACTTGACAATGCATGACTCACCAACATGTACATTAACATAATAAGCACCAACAATTATGTTCTTCACCAACAATTGCATTATCAAATACTTACATCCATACAATCAACCAGTCATTATCGATAGCATCATCAATAACATCATCTATAACATCATTCACATATTCACTTTACGAATTTTACTCATCATTAATCACTCATAGCACATCATTATGAATAGCAACTCCATCAATACATATTCATTTATTAGCTCTAAAAGCTACCTTAAGATCATTATTAATTATAGAGATGTTTCATAGTTCATTGGAAAAGTATACGGAAGTTTTCACGAAAAATGTGTCATGACCTATGTGTAGTAAATCACTCATAACTCAAGTTCTAGAAATATAAATGAAGTCAAACCAATGTCATATGAAAGCTAACATCCATATCTACGACTTTCATGTTTACACCGAAACCCAGTTCAAAACAGAAACTAGTGAAAAAAACCAATTGAAAGCGGAGTTTGTGTTTCTGTCCTGACCAAAATCGTGAAACGATTTCTTCACATCGTGACATGATTTTGACAGAGCCAGAACACCAATTCTGGACTGAAAATCGTGACATGATTGTCCAAATCGTAACGCGATTTGGCGGACACGATTTGGCTAACAGTCAGCCACCAAAAATCAGTTTCTCTCATCCTACTCTCTGACTCCCAAGTAGCGCTCTCTCCGGTCGGTCCAACCCAAATTACTTTCACCAAAACGATTTCTTTTCCTCTTAACCGCTTCACTTTTCGATCTTCAATCCTCACCGGCCAAGTCTCAACGGTCAAATTATCTCTTATTTCCAAATCGTCCACTTGAACCACATGTGACGGATCATACACATACTTCCTTAACTGAGACACGTGAAACACACTATGTAGATTCGACAACGACGGCAGTAACCCAATCCGATACGCAACCGCTCCAACCTTCTCAATAATCTCAAACGGACCAACAAAACGCGGTGTCAACTTCCTACACTTCAGAGCACATCCAACACCGGTTACAGGATTCACTCTAAAAAATACATGCTCTCCAACTTGAAACTCAATATCCTTTCTCCTCTTATCATGATAACTCTTCTGCCTACTTTGAGACACTTTCATCTTTTCCTGAATCATCTTAATTTTCTCCGTAGTCAGTTGAACTATCTCCGGTTCTAATAAAGCACTTTCTCCCGATTCATACCAACATAACGGTGTCCTACACCTCCTCCCATACAAAGCTTCAAACGGCACCATACCAATACTAGAATGAAAATTGTTGTTGTATGTAAACTCAATCAACGGTAAACATTCGGCCCAACTTACACCTTGTTCCAACACACAAGCTCTCAACAAATCTTCCAAAGATTAAATAGTCCTCTCCGTCTGACCATCAGTCTGAGGATGATAAGCAGAACTCAACCTTAACTTAGATCCCAAAGCTTCTTGTAGACTCTCCCAAAACTTAGAAGTAAACCTCGGATCTCTATCTGACACAATGCTAGACGGAATACCATGCAATCTGACAACCTGCTTAATGTAGATCTCTGCCAACTTTGCCACAGTCATACCGGTCTTGATAGGAATAAAATGTGCCGACTTTGTCAACCGATCAACAATCACCCAAATCGCATCACTTCCCTTCACAGTCTTAGGCAACGCTCCGACAAAATCCATAGAGATACTATCCCACTTCCACTCCGGCACAAATAAAGGTTGCATCAAACCCGACGGCTTCTGATGTTCAATTCGACTTTTGACAAATCAAACAACCATACACAAACTCAGTTATATCCTTTTTCATTCCAGGCCACCAAAACAACCTCTTCAAATCTTGGTACATCTTCGTCGCCCTAGGATGAATACTCAAACTACTCCGATGACCTTCTTCCAAAATCCTTTTCTTAAGTTCAGGTACATCTGGTACACAAACACGGTCACGGAACATCAAGATACCATTCCCATAATTTGAAGTCCACACCTTTACCTTGATTAACCAACACCAAATGATCCACAAGTTCCAAATTCATTTTCTGACCCTCCTTGATTTCCTCCAAAATATTACTTGTCAGCTTCAACATCCCTAGCTTCACACCATTCGGAGTTAGCTCACTTACCAAACTTTAATCTCGAAACTGCTCAATTAATTCCAACTCTTTCACCATCAGAGCAGACATATGCAATGACTTTCTACTCAACGCATCCGCCACTACATTCGCCTTTCCTGGATGATAGCTTAACTGAAAATCATAATCCTTCAAAAATTCCAACCACCTTCTCTGCCTCATATTCAATTCCTTCTGGTCAAACAAATACTTCAAACTCTTGTGGTCACTGAAAACCTCAAACTTAGATCCATACAAGTAATGCCTCCAAATCTTCAATACAAACACAACTGCAGCTAATTCTAAATCATGAGTTGGATAATTCTTCTCATTCACTTTCAACTGCCTTGAAGCATAAGCCACAACCTGACGATTCTGCATCAACACACCTGCCCAAACCCATCTTAGAAGCATCACAATACACAACAAAAGATTCCTTTGCATTCGGCAAAATCAAAACTGGTGCAGTCGTCAACCTCTTCTTCAACTCTTGGAAACTCTCTTCACACTTCGAATCCCACACAAAAGCTTGACCCTTACGAGTCAACTGCGTCAACGGCAAAGCCAACTTCGAAAATCCTTCAATAAACCTCCGATAATAACCGGCTAAACCCAAAAAGCTTCTAATATAAAAAACGGACTTCGGAGTCTCCCACTGCAACACCGCATCCACCTTCGACGGATCAACTGCTATTCCACCCCTAGAAATAACATCACCAAGAAAACTCACTTCCAGCAGCCATAACTCACACTTCGACAACTTGGCATACAACTTCTTCTCTCTCAAAGTTTGCAACACGATCCTCAAATGCTCTGCATGCTCCTCTTCAGACTTAGAATACACCAAGATATCGTCTATAAACACCACCACAAACTGATCCAAATAAGGATGGAAAATTATATTCATGTATTTCATGAATACACCGGGTGCATTAGTTACACCAAAGGGCATCACATAATACTCATAGTGTCCATACCTCGTTTGAAACACAGTTTTAGGCACATCCTCTGACTTCACTCGTATCTGGTGATATCTGAATTTCAAATCAATCTTACTAAACACTTCAGCACCAACCAACTGATCCATCAAATCATCTATCCTTGGAAGAGGATACTTGTTCTTAATCGTCACCTTGTTCAGCTGCCGATAATCCACACACAGCCTCATGCTACCATCCTTCTTCTTGACCAACAACACCGACGCTCCCCACGACGAAACACTAGGTCTGATGATCTTCTTCTCTAACAACTCCTCCAACTGTTTCTTCAGTTCACCCAACTTAGAAGCAGACATCCGATACGGCGGCGCTGATACAGGACTAGTTAAAGGTACAACATCAATCACAAACTCTACTTCCTTCTTCGACGGTAAGTCGGTAATGTCATATGGAAAAACATCCGCTAACTCATTCACTACCGACAAATCACTAACTTGGACTTCATTCTCAACATTCAACGACGCCAACATCACAAACACTTGAGACTCTCCGCCCAACGACGCTCCCACTTGCCTCGCTGACAAAAACTCTTCTACCTTCCGCTCCTCCGGCTTAGGAAAAGTCACACTCTTGGTTAAACAGTTAATGTTAACACCAAAAGTTAGCAATCAATCCATTCCAAAAATCACATCTATGTGCTCCAAAGGCAAATAAACTAAATTCAGCTTAAAATCCACATCACCAAAATTCACAGGACGAAGACCACGCTCAAACTTAACGCACTAGAACCACCTAAAAGAACGAAACAAGTATCGACAAGTATTCCACATACATGTCGCATACAACAGGATAATCACCAAGTGTTGGCCCGGACTAGACTGACCTGCTCTGATACCAAATTATAACACCCTAAACCCTTAAAGCGATAAATCACGTAAATAATACAATCATACAAAGAATTTAGATGCCACTCTCTTCAATAAGTTCAAACATACATAATTAATTTTTCTTTTTAAAATGTCGCAGCGGAAATATACAACAAAACATCCCAACAACAACTACTTAAAAACATCTCCAAGTAGTTATATCATATAAATCTCAACACAACACCAAGTATAAAATCTCATCTCGACACACCGAGTGATACAAATCACAACATTTATAAAATAAATAAACAGACATACACCCCGAAATCAGAGCCCGACTCTAGGACTCCAAGAAGGCAAAGTGAGGTAGTTCCAAAGCTAACCTCCTGCAACTCACCGAACTAAAACAACTACTCCTGCACGCCGTCTACCCATTCATAAGAATAAGGTAGACGGTCAACCAAACGACCACTGGGGGTTAGTTCACGATTCATAATTAAAACATAGTCAAATGAGAATAAATAGCATAATTTAATTTCACATATGTAATATACTCCCCATCATTATAAACCAATGAGTATACGAGCATAATCAAGTAACGTGTCCAATTCACCTTTTTCAAGTATTCACAACAATCACCAAAAGTTCTCCAGTACACATATACACCGATTCAAATATTCAAGTATGACTTGACTCACCAACTATTAAATGCATGCAATGTTCTAGACTCATCTAGATGCATGTGGTACCATTAGGATCCCGGAGATAATTTTACCGTTAATGAATCCACCAACATAATAAACACCATCAATTATGTTCTGCAGAAGCTATGTAATAAACACCACCAATTACATTCTTCAAACACCTCAAAATGACTATGAATGGATGGACTTCAAGCAAGGACTTGACAATGCATGACTCACCAACATGTACATTAACATAATAAGCACCACCAACTATGTTCTTCACCAACAATTGCATTATCAAATACTTACATCCATATAATCAACCAGTCATTATCAATAGCATCATCAATAACATCATCAATAACATCATCTATAACATCATTCACATATCCACTTTACGAATTTTACTCATCATTAATCACTCATAGCACATCATTATGAATAGCAAATCCATCAATACATACTCATTTATTAGCTCTAAAAGCTACCTTAAGATCATTATTAATTATAGAGATGTTTCATAGTTCATTGGAAAAGTATACGGAAGTTTTCACGAAAAATGTGTCATGACCTATGTGTAGTAAATCACTCATAACTCAAGTTTTAGAAATCTAAATGAAGTCAAACCAATGTCATATGAAAGCTAACATCCATATCTACAACTTTCATGTTTACACCGAAACCCAGTTCAAAACAGAAACTAGTGAAAAAAAATCAATTGAAAGCGGAATTTGGGTTTCTGTCCTGACCAAAATCGTGAAACGATTTCTTCACATTGTGACACAGTTTTCACAGAGCCAGAACACCAAATTCTGTACTCAAAATCGTGACACGATTGTCCAAATCGTAACACGATTTGGCTGACAGTCAGTCACCAAAAATCAGTTTCTAAAACACGTTTTTCACCAAAAATCACTTTTAAATCACTTAATTCAATCCCAACACACCCAAATCATTTATAAGCTACACCCATGATCAATATACTCAAATTGAACAATGGGTACTCAAGGAAACATCAATTTCAAAGATTTTCCGGTAAATTTTCAAAGTTCGTCTCAAAACCCCAATTTCACCCAAGTTTAACAAACAAACATACCCAACTTAAATAACTTCATTCCAACATGTTTACAACACTACACACACCAACTATAACTCTTCTAACAACAACTTTCTCAGTTTATCAACAACTTATTCATTTTTCACTTAATTAAGTAATTTTCATCAAAACACCAACAACAACAACTTATTTCACAACAAACCACTCAATAATCATAGTTTTTTTGCTCACAATCATAAATAACATTGATGAAGTGAATTCAAACATGTTTCAACAACAATCTTACATCAATTCAGGATTTGCACCCAATTAATCCACAATTATCAAAACAACTTATCAATAACAACAACTTTGAAATTTAAACATATAACCAACAATTTCATGAAGTTTATCATACCCACAAATTCACATGAATTAGGAGCACGAAATTCATCATCAAAGATCATAAAAAGTCACAATTAACATAAAAGCACTTAAACCCATAATTGAAAGTAGAGATTATGACTTAATTAATGAAAGGAACCATCCACCCTTACTTCTAGCTCTTGATTCCTCTAGCTTAAGCTTCACTTTAGCTCCTAGCTCCTCAAACCCAAGCTCTCTCTCTAGCTTCTTCTTATATCCTCTTGATCCACTTTCTCTCTCTACCTCTCTCTCAAAATATCTTGTGAAATGAATGAATGAATGTAAAAACCTAATTTTCTCACAAGTGTTGTGTTTATATAGTCACCACATAATTGGGCTAGGTCTCTAATTGTCTTAATGACTTAATATTCTCACCACTAATTCCCCAAAGTTACTACTCGCTTAAACCGTCAAAATAACGAACAATTACCGTCTCTAATTAATTACCCCAACTCACTAGTAACTTAGTAAAAATAAGGTGACTACTAGGATATCCATGGAAGAATGATGGGTAGTTTACCTCAACCAATAAACATTAGTCACATAAGCACATTTTTAAGTGGTATCCATGAACTATCTTGACCCCATCAATAAATTGCTCATTTTCATTGGTTGGTGGGTAAATTACCCACCATTCTTTAAATGTAATCTAGAAAAAACCTAAAAATAATCATTCCCACTTAAAACACCAAAATAACCCTCTAAATAAAATTATTAATTTACCCTTGCTCACCGAATGACCAAAATACCCTTCTAGGCTAAAAATCCACTAATCTCATATCAAATACACAACCAATCAATTAATCACACATAAACACATATAAGCACGTATAAATAATACGTAAAATAATTCTAGCTAAAAACGGACTGTTACAGTGAGGTTGTTAAGTACTTTATTTTATTTTTTTTGAAATTTTAATTTTATCAATAACTTTTATCAATATATATATATATATATATATATATATATATATATATATATTTTTAAGTATTTTACATTTATTTGTTATAACCAGGAGTGGAATTACATTTATTTGCTATAACCAAGAGTGGAAAAATCTTGGGTAAAACTAAAATTTACCAGACCTAAGTCTAGTCTAATAAAAAAATTCAAGATTCAAATTAATTATGTTATCTATCATGGTTTTTTTGGCTCAAGCTGGACATTTTTGAAAGTCTATTATGATCTGTAAGTCAACTTAAAATGTCTATTTTATATTAACGTATTCAAATAAGTCATTTGACACATATTTTAATAGACCGACGAGCTAAACGTCAATGAGATTAAGTTCTATTTTGAGATTTAACATGATATTTAGATTGTGGTATATTTTGAAACCCTATTTCAATTATATTTTATAATAATATATTTAAATATGTCAAACATCAATGTAAGTTAATATGCTTAAATAACTGAAAATATTTTCCGTAAAAATGATAAATGCAAAATATAATAAAAATAGTTATTAAAATAATTATTCATATTTATTTAAGTAGGCCAGTGCGGTAGACCCAAAAGACTTTTCTCATTGACCGAAATTAGACATTTTAACCAAATAAGCTTTATAAAAAGTTTAGCCTTATTTATTTTTTGAAAAAAACACGACCTTACCTAAACTTAAAGTTGACTCAGACATAAACCGTACAATCGATCTAACCAATTTCTATCCCTAATTATAACCAACAATAAATATAATGGAAATATAAACTAATCCCCTTTCTTAGAAACTAAACTTAAAAAGTAATATTAGTATTAACAAATTTAATACTCCCTTCAGTCTCAATCATAAGCAAAAATTTAGATTCATCGAATGACTATTGTATTTGATCTGTCGTAAACCAAATACATGAGTGATTTAATGAACCTAAAAAGTGAGATTGGAGGGAGTACTACTAGTAATTTTTGTAATTTCACAATTTAATTAAACGAGTTTATTATTATTTTTGGTTACATGAAAAAAAGGCAAAAACAAAAATGTAAAAGAGGCTACAATTGCGATAATAAGCAACACTCATACTATCAACCGTAACTAACATTCAAAATTCAGTTAGAGAATCAAGCACAATCAATAGATCATCCATAGAATTTATTTCAAACATGGTTAAAAAGTAAGAGTTATGCTAAGTAATGCGATAATGACACTTGTTAAACAAAAAATAGTATATTTGTAGTGAATTCAACAATATTTTAATTTTTAAAAAGTTAAATTCATTATTTTTCATCATTTTTCAATACAATATTTTTATTTTTATTATCCTGACCAGGTCTCAAAGACGGTCTTTAGCATTTTTTTTAAAAGTAAATATATACTACCCTCTTGAGACCGTGACATAATTTAACGAGTCTTTACTAAAGTTAAAGATAAAAATAGGTTTTTTTAAGGGAAAGACATATATGGCATTGATTTTATAAATTCACTTTGAGCTGACATATTTCAATACCCAATGGACATAACTCAAATCCAAATGTTTAGCTAGCGTAAAGACATAAATGATATGAACTCAACAAGCATTTTCTACAACATGATGAGGGTAGATTGGTCATTAAACATATGCACTATAATAGTTTCGTGTCTCGTTGGAACAACACAACACAACACAAGCATACTAGATTTGTAATAAGTTTCAACTGGAACGGTATTAGATTCGGACGTGGCTATGTTTGATGTAAAAATAAAAAACAAACATAAATAAACTTAACAACATTAGCCTCCTCAAAAAAACAAACGAACGAAGACACAAACACAACAACAACGTAGTAGAACAACACAAACTTGTTTCAAACAAAAACTGTTCTATGTCTCAACAATTCCCCAAACTTCAAATCAAATCAAAATTAACCAAAACTTAGCACAATTTCTAGGGTTTTCATCTCCAAATTCCACAATCACAATTCAAGAAAAATGTATGTCTAGTTCCTTAACCACTCTTTCTTTTCACTTTTTTCATTTTTTTTTTTAAATTATCATATTAGTTAGTGCATCTTCTTTCATATTGTTTCTCACTAGAAATTGTTCCATGTTTTTACTTTTATTCCACACTTTAGTGCTTACTTACTATAACGTTAAATTGTGTTTCATATTCTTCTTTTTGTTTCTCTAGGTTGCTTATTTTTTACTTTTTTCATAATTTGGTTTTCAGATCTATTACTGCTATAATCTTTCTTCTTAATTTCAATTCCTAGCCATTTTCTTTTGGTAAGCTTACACATTTAATGTAATTTATTGTATGTATTGTAACCCTACTACCTGTATTGTATGTTTGTAACTATAGAAACAAGTCAACAATTTCAATTATGATTTTTTATATTTGCTTTTATATTATATGTTGTTAATTTGATTTTCTGCTAATTGTACTGCATCGAGGGTGTTATTTATCAATTGTTGTCTCTCTGATTAGAGCATATACTGTTTTATATATTTAATGTATTTCATTTATGTTAATGCATGTGTTGTTCAATGATATTGCTTCTTGAATGCTTCTGAAATTCGATTCTTTCGTTGGCTTGCAGTTATGGTGTTGCGGAATTTAGTGTAAGAAATAGACGGCAAAGATTACTTTCTTTTTGAATTGTATGATTGTGTTGGGTTTTCATTATGAGTGGTACACCTAAGAAATCTCATGAAGAGTCTGTTCATCCGTCTTCAAAACACCCGCATGAAGACGCGGGTGCATATCCAAAATTGGCGCCGTCGTCAGTTTCAAATGAGTATCATATGTCTTATGATATAGGTCAGGATTCTCGGGTGGTAAAAGCGCCTCGTGATGTGGAGAGAAGATCTCCTCTTCATTCAGTGTATCGGATGCCGTCGACTTCTAGTGATCCTCATGCCGAGCATCCTGTTGGTCCTGAGAAGAGGTTAGAATCAAGGGAATCCAAGGATAGTAGAGATATCCGGTTTGAGAATCGTGATACGAAGACTGAGAAGAAGGAGATGTTTGGAGAAGTAAGAAAGGATCCTCAGAGTGCTAAAAGTGAAAAGGATGCACATGTTGAAGGTAGAGGAGATGACAACAAGGATGTTAGACATGATCGGGATAGTCATAATGATTCAAAAGGCGATACTAAGACAGAAAAGGATAGTTTTAATGCGGCTAGCGGCCTTCACTTGGATTGGAAAGAATCAGAAAAATACCATAGGGCAAAAATATATTCTGATCCTCCTGGCGCGAGTTTGGAACCCTGGCCTATGTTACGTGGGAATACACAAGGTTCACTTGAGGTTGGCAAGGAGAGTTCATCAGCAGAACAAAGGGAGTATGGCGGGGAAGCTCGTGAAGCTGTTGGGGAGAACAAAATTGATTCCAAAGGTGACGATAGATCTAAAGAGAAAGATAGAAAAAGAAAGGAAGTGAAGCATCGGGACTGGGGGGAGAAGGAAAAAGAGAGAAGTGATCGTAGAAACAATATACAAGTTAGCAACACGGGTAGTGACTGGAAAGAATCTGTGAATGATCGTAGAAACAACGTACAAGTAAGCAATACGATTGGTGACGGCAAAGAACCTCTGAAGCAAGATAGAGATGTTGAAAGGTGGGAGAGGGAGAAAAAAGATCTTCCCAAAGATAAAGAAAATTTAAAAGAGAAGGAAAAGGATCAGATGAAGAGGGAGTTGTGGAATGGAGCCGAGAAAGATGTTTCAAATAACGAGAAGGAACCTGTTGATGGATCGGCTAAGGTTCCTGAACAAGAAACTGTCTTACCAGAGCAGAAGAAACAAAAAGATGTCGATAGAGAAGCTAAAGACAAGAGAAAAGAAAGGGAAGCTGATTTAGTAGGAGACAGGTCTGATAAGCGTAGTAGGGGATTTGACAAGGAATCAGACGATGGATGTGCTGATGGGCAAGGGGCAATAGAAAAGGAGAGTGAAGTCTATAACTATAGTGGTCAGCACCGTAAGAGGATACAAAGATCACGGGGGAGCCCTCAGGTGCCTAATCGGGAGCCTCGTTTCAGGTCCCGCACCCAAGACAACGAAGGGTACTTTCTTCCTCTTCCTTCATGTTTCATTGTTTGCTAAGTTATCTATCCAATAAATATATTGTCATTCAAATATCTTGTAAAATTGTCTATATATTTGTGTTTCAGTTATAAAAGTTGAAGCTTCATAATTACATTGGATAGATGTTTCTTTACCTTAATTGATTGAATCCTATTTTTATGGTGTTTTTTGAGTATGGTCCTTCGTGATTTTCATTCTAGTAACTATAGCTGGACATATATGTTGCAGGTCTCAAGGTATGCTATCATTTTGTTTCAGTGGCTTCATGAAGTAACACAGGTGCCAGCAGAAATTGTTATTGGCCATTGATAATCAATTGCTGGCACTGTTTAGCGGTGGAATGGAGAAGATTAGAGCTTAATATTCTTAAGTGCCTTTTCCTTTGCTTTTTCCAATATATAAGTTCTGGTATTTCAGGTAAAGTAGAGGTTTCTTATGTTGTTTATAAAGTTGGTGAAAGCATGCAAGAGCTGATAAAGTTGTGGACGGAGTATGAATCATCTCAATCTCAAATTGAAAAAAATGGTGAAAGCTCTAACAATGGCCCCACTCTGGAAATTCGGATATCGTCCGAGTATGTTACTGCTACAAATCGCCAAGTAAGCTTCATTTTTCTTATTATTGTAAAATTGACGAAAGAGTCTCATCAATTGCGTTTCTTTTGGTGGCTTCATTTGATATTACATGAACTACTTTTCCTGCTTATTTGAGAATGTCTGCTTTAAAAGATATTATTGTTCTGATAAAATTAGTTTGTGTAGCCGTTCCTTCTATTTTTTTTTTTTTTCATTTTACCTTTGCTTCATCTTCTGCTTGCGTTGATGCAGTGAATATAATGCTGCATTAAATTTATAAATTTGTTACTAGTAACATTTCAATATAAAATACTAAAATTCTGATTTAACCCTTTTTCTTTTTCACACTTTTTTTTCTTTAATTGAGCCTTTGATTGTAACTGGCCATTCTTCATAATTTTCATGAACATTTTGGAAACTATTAGAGGCCTTTTCTAAAGAGGCAGCTTAGCAAGACACTATAAATACACATTAATGCTCTTTGATATGTAGTCCTTTTAATATTTAAAGGCCTCGCTCCTTACTATTGAACATTCACTGTTGGCTTTGTCTGTTAAACTTGCTGATATCTGTGTTTGGGTTCTTAGCTTTTCAAAACAAGATTGCTTCCTTTGTTTATGAAGGACAGTAATAATTATGCAATAAATATTTTCTGAATATGTATATGTCTGTGTGTGTGTGCGCGCGCTCATGTGCGTGCGTGTTATTTAACATGCCATTAAAATTGTATACCATACCACACCCCAAGTCTATCATATAGAACGATGGGGAAACATAGGGGATGTTGACCATAGGATCCCAACAAGGCAGATGAAATGGAGGAGTGCACTAATTGTGATGAGAAAGTACCGCTCAAGCTAAGGAAAATTTTCAAGCACAATTATAAACACGTGTTGTATGAAACTAAATGTTGGGCGGTAAAAAGGGAACAAGAAAATAAGATTAGTGAAATAGAGGGAATCCTATGATAGTGAAATAAAATTAGTATAGTATCTAATAGTTGTATTTCTTTAGAGTTTTTTTTGGTCACATTTTAAATAACATAGATTCTAACTCTTTCGCGATCTGATCTAGTCTCTATTAGCTTTAGAGTTAAATGATTTTAAAATGTTGTTTGTCTCTTCGCCCAGGATGCTCTGAGACATCAATATCCATATTCTGCCAATAATCCGGTACCTTTTGATTTATCTGAATCTTCTGCTTCTTCCATACTTCCACCTCTATTTAAGACTGCGTAAATTTTTTTTTAGTCAAGTAGTTATCTTCTTATTCTTGAAGTCTTCCTTGGAAGTTTAAGTCCCTTGCTTGCTATTTTTAAACCAAAGAACTATAGGTCTGAACTTTTCAGTTGATCTTGAAATTGTCGTCAGTATGTAATCTATCCTATACTTATATCTTACAGCATGCTTTTTCATCGAACAGTTGAAAACAACTTAGCTTAGTGATTGCTATTATAAGGGTGAGTGCCAGTGGTTTATAAACTGTACTAAGTTCCATAGCCATTAAGTTTGCATAGAAATCATTTATGCAATGATTATTGGACTAGATTGGCTATGTCTGGTCCAAATAACTGCAGTCGGGCCATCTTAGTGTCAGTCAAATCTGGTTGAAATTCTTTGAACTTGTTCATAATGTCGAGTTAGTCAATGGAGCTGAATGGGGTGAAAAGTAGTAACTTTCAATTTTGTGCTATTGTGAAAATCTGAGGCTTGATGACTTCCAGTGCTACTATCGTAAACTAATTTATGCACCCTAGTTTGGCATGAAGATTATATTTGAAAAAAAAAAAAGCATCTTGAGATTCTACATCGTAAAAAGTGAATGATTAAAACTTCGTACTAATGATATTTTATCCTTGTCTCTTGGTATATCCATTAAGTAGAATGAGAGGGAGCATTAGTTGGTGTGAGAAGGTGATAATTTAGTCAAATGTAGTTGTATTTCCCTAGAATTGAGGATGCTTTTTAGTTTTTCAATCCTTGTGCAAAATCCTTAAACAACATACATTTTAAAAGAGTTAGTATTTACTTTACCATTTTAATAAAATAAATTATGCATGTCTAACTTGTGATTTGTATGTGGAAGAAATTCCTTTTCTTGAACTTTAAACTGAATAATGTTGATAGCTGTTTTCTGCCTACTTGTTATCCATTTTTCTTTTCCATCTATGATTTATGGAGTTGGCACGTTTAATTTGGTGTTAATGATTTCACGAGATGGAAGTCTCGATGTTTTTTTTTGCCTTTTTCTGTATATCCTTAAAACTTAATTGTAATACTTTTCGAACATGATTTTTATATTAATGCTATATCATGTATTAAGTAAGAGTTACATTATTGTATTCAGGTCAGAGGTGGCCAGCTTTGGGGGACTGATGTGTACACATATGACTCCGATCTTGTTGCTGGTATGTCTTTTACAAAACTGGTGCATTAGGGTGTTCTTACATATACCGGAAGATACATGCTTGACGTTAGTATCTGCACAGTTCTCATGCATACAGGTTACTGTCGCCCAACAGCATCTCCACCTCCTGCAGCCATACAAGAATTACGCGCAACCATTCGGGTGCTACCTCCAAAAGATTGTATGTCCATACAGCCTTAATCACTATTATCTTCAATAATATTTAATTGCCTTTTTAAGTGGGTAATGACTAAGAACTGAGAATATATTTAGAATCGGATTCAGGAGACATACAGTTTCTTTTTCTTTCCATTTAAATATTTATTTGGCAATCTAAAGATTTTAATTATGTATGTAACATCAGGCTATATTTCTACACTGAGAAACAATGTACGTTCCCGTGCTTGGGGTGCTAAAATTGGCTGCAGTTATCGAATCGAACGGTGTTGCATTGTGAAGGTAGTATCAAAAGGTGTGCAAAATCTCCTATCAATATTACCAACTCAATATCTAACTGTTCATTTTGTTTATCTTCAGAAAGGAGGTGGAACTATTGATCTTGAACCTTGCCTCACACATACATCAACTATTGAGCCGACTCTTGCTCCAGTGGCTGTGGAGCGGACAATGACTACCAGGGCCGCAGCTTCGGTTTGTTTCAGCATCTATTTTTTTTTAGGGTCTTGCTAACGAGTGCCCTAAGGGCACTCTTTAAGGTTTCTCAATTAAGAAATTATTCTTTGAAAAAGTTTAACACTTCAATTTCCGATGCATTGAATGCACAATTTTCCATAAACATTTACTATTTAAAGTCCTTAAAGAGTGCCCTCAGGGCACGCATTAGCATTTTCCTTTTTTTTAATAAGCAAATTCAGCATCTAATAATGCCTAAAAAATATAATCAATAACTGTTTGTGTTGTTTCATAGATGGAACTTGTCGATGCCTGCATTTGTGCTTCTCAATAATTCAAGCATGCACTGTGTTAATTTCTTGAAGTTAAAGTTTCGATGTTTAATTTTTTTTATTTGGGCTGTTCAGTTGGTTATGTTCTATTTTCTGGATTCAGAAATTGTGCTTTGTTATGCTTTCAGGAGGTGCAAACAAACTATTGTTTTTTTTTTAAAAGATTGTCGTTCTATCAGTTTCCATAAATGTGTTATTAATTTCAATGAAAAGTAAAGTGTTATTAATAAGAAACAAAGATTGAGAAGAATATAATGTCCCACACGCGTTGAAGCATGGTATTTATGTTGCTAGCCTAGCTAGAAAGACCCGGGCTTTAGTATTTACTGTCTTATTTTGTGGCTTTCATTTTTCAGAATGCATTGCGGCAGCAAAGATATGTTCGAGAAGTCACGATTCAGTACAATCTTTGCAATGAGCCTTGGTATGGTAGTTTATGTTGGTAAATTGATTGACTAATCTAATATTGTGCTGTGTTGGTGCAAAAATAATAAAACCCAATTTGTGTTCCTTTAGTAATATTTGAAAACATGTCAATATTCGGCTATGCAATGTGGATCAGGAAGCAGTATTTCTTATCCTATATTAGATAACAGATGCAATACAACATATATTCTGCACCGTATCTTGATGTTATTTTATACACCTATCCTTACTCATGATCATCTATTTCTTAATCATCAGGATCAAATATAGTATAAGCATTGTAGCAGACAAGGGTCTAAAAAAGCCACAATACACATCTGCTCGATTGAAAAAGGGAGAAGTTTTGTATTTGGAGACGCATACGACCAGGTATTTTGACACGGAAGTTGTTGCACTAAATGAGTAATTTGTACTGTACATAAACTGTTATGTGCTTCATATATGACATCCCTGTAATTTGTACTGTACATAAACTGTTATGTGCTTCATATATGACATCCCTTAAAAAGTCATTGCATTGAATCCATTGATTGTTATTGTTGAATGTCACATGTAACATGAATATGCTTATGTAAAATTATATTGAATAAAGTTTCAATGTTATGATTGTTGTTTTCACTTATAATACAACTTCATTCTTTGAGAAATTTATTGAGTTCAAAGATTTCATGAAGGTGTTGTTGAAGTCACGTAGAAAAAGCCTCCTGGTGTTCTTTTAACAATGATTCATTTTGTTGTAGATACGAGCTTTGTTTTGCTGGAGAGAAGTTGGTCAAGGCTACACCAGCAACTCAGGCGAATGAATCAGGCACAGAGAAGGCTCAAAATCACCATCCACATTTTGCAAATGGTGAAAAAAGTGAGCCTGATCATGTTATGATTGATGCGTTCCGGTGGTCTCGTTGTAAGAAGCCTCTGCCACAGAAATTGATGCGCACGATTGGCATCCCTCTTCCTCTTGAACATGTCGAGGTATTTTCATATCATTCTCCATTTCATTCTAAATATGTAGAATGTATATTGAAACTGTTTTCGAATTTTTCAATTGTATGATGATTGGATATTTGCACTATGATTAGGTGTTGGAGGAGAACTTGGACTGGGAAGATATACAATGGTCTCAAACTGGTGTTTGGATTGCAGGAAAGGAATATACCCTTGCAAGGGTGCATTTCTTGTCAATGAATTAATTTTTTTTGTTGTTTTGCTTTTTTGGAGAGATTATATTTGTCTTTCACTTCTATTGGGGGAGTGATGGTGGGATGAAATAGTCAACAAACATATTAATTAACTAATGTACTTATTTGGAAAGATATTGTCTCGTGTAACTGAAGCAGTCATAGTTTATGTAGCACTGTTATTGACTTAAGACCAATAGAAATAAAATTTGTTTGCTATAGTTTTCATAGTGCTATTGTTTTCAGAGATTAATTAATTAATGTACTATTGAAAAAAACAAGAAAGCAACATAGACAAATCAATTAAACCAAACAGTTGGAGTCAAATAGTTAATGAACTATACTAAAGGACGAATTGTTTAGAAGAACCCGAGTTTGATATTCCTGGGTGGAACAATTCTTGGTCTTGTTTTACTTATCTTCTGACCGCACTGTGAATTATTGGAGTTCCAACAATCAAGAGAATAAAGGTAATGCTGAAAAACAAGTTACTTATTATAAAGCCAATGTTTTAGACTTGATTTATAATTGTTAGAGTATCCACAATGTTGGGTGCTTCACCTATTTAGCATCAGAATAAATAAGCACCATCCATTGTGGAGAGAAAATGTTTGGTGTTTATAGAGAAAGGCGACTATGTAAGCACCCCCTCTTATTTTAATTTTCGTGGGTCATATGTAATAAATTGTACTGCAAATCAATAAACTTTGTTGAAATACAATGATATTGAGTTATTAATAGTACCTATTTAGTAACTTTTTTATGAGGTGTTGGGTTGGAGAGGTTGAATGTTTATTAAGTAGTATCATTGAAAATTATAAAATAGATGATGTGTACATGCATGACCCACTTAAGCACCCAAAATGGAGTTTTATGTTGTAGATGGTCTTATACATTCTTTAGTTTAAATAAATTGGTTTAATCTCAAAAGTTGACTACCATTAATCATTATAATTCATGAATTTTATTGCTCCATATCGCTGCAGTACGATATGTTTGTTGTCAAGCAATCCAAACCATATGATTGATGCTCTAAAAAAACCATATGATTGATGATAAGACAACTTGCAAATGTGCAAATTTTAAATTTAAATTTATTGATAAATATCAAACTTTAAATCTGGACCATTCAATCTTAATCGAACGACAGTTAATGTGTCGAGTGCATGAATTCCTTGACTGCACCAAATTCAGATCTGTATTTGGTTCATATAAAATGTCAATCAAAATTTACTTTAGGTTCAACGGTGTTTATTAGTCTGATTGGTCAATTAAATTGGTAGCCTAGAACTACAGATTTGGTCCATCTAAAGCCTATGTAATTGTGAGTCTGAAGCATGCCAACCAAGGTAGATGTTGAGCTGTGCACGCTCACAGCTCCATGAGAGTAGCCAGCAACAGGTGTATCGAGTTCCATCTCATCCATTTCAAGGTCAACCACACCCAGCGACTAGTGCAAAAGATGAACTCAGAGTACGAATGGTGCGAGAAACAATGTGTTTGTTTGTATCATGGTGGATTCGACAAAATCACGGTGACACCGTGATTTTGTTGAAGCTACGAAGTGTAGCTTTTGCAAAATTACGGTGACTTGCCATGATTTTGTCAAAATCACAGCGATATCAAACAAGCACTATTTCATTTATTATGCATCTACTACATAGTTTCAGAAAGCATTTCAAATTCCACCAGTGCATAAAACAGAAATAGATTTGACATTATGAAAAGGGCAAAATATTCCATTAGCATTCAAAATTCCAAATCCATATACACAATTGCATTTCAATCTACTTGACTGTACACAAAGTTATGAGACCTATTCAACATGATAATCAAAGCATTTTCATTAACAATTTCAACTAAAGGGGACACCACACTTGCACTGCAACCATGTCAATCTCTTTCCACTCTTGATAGAGATGAAAATCTCGCGGGTACAAGAACTATTCTCAAACAAATCCAAAGCATGAAAATAAACTCTTTCATCAACACCTCGCATCTCATCCAACACCTTAATGCATTTGCTAATAGAGAACCTGTCCTCGTTCTTCAAAATTGAAGATGCCCTCATCTTTGAAGCAGCTGCTATCTCCAGCATAGCATCAACTATAGCATCCCCGGTAGCCTTCTGGCTCCGTTTCCGGCCACCAGAATCAGATGGAACAACAACAGTAGGGCGACGTTTGTGTCCATCCAACATATTCAAATCTTCTCCAGAGCCAGAAGTACCATCCTCATCAACATAAGCCATTGTCACTGCAAGTAAAGTGACATACAACAACATTCAGGACCTGTTTGGGTAAACAACTAGGGCCCTGTTGGATAAACAACTTAATTTACAGCTTATAACATAAGCATTTATGAATAAGCTATTTCTTTTACACAAGATAAGATAAAGTCAAATTGTTTTCGTATAAGCTATAAATTGTTTTTATAACCATCTCGGAAAACTTATGAAATAAGTTGAAAACAACTAATGAACATGTCATAAGTTGTTTTCATAAGTTCTCCTAAAGAATCTCACAAATGCTTATACTAGTAGATAAACTCAAATAAGTGAATCAAACATACCCTAAATTTGCAGCTTATAGCATAAACACTTACAATGATAAGCATTTATGTATAAACAGGCTCTAAATAAAGTTAAATTGTTTTTGTATAATCTATAAGCAATTTTCATAAATTATCTCAGAGTGCTTATGAAAAAAAGCTGAAAATAACTTATGAACATGTTATAAGCTCTTTTCACAAGTACTACTAAACAGTCTCACAAGTGCTTATAACTGTAGAAAATAATCAAATAAGTCAATCCAAACAGGACTTTAATATGCATACAACACAGTACGATTCACCAACAATGAAACAAATAAAAAAACGGAAACTTTATTAAAAACAAAAAAAAAAATCAAAGAACCCTAACGAAACATGCAAAGATAAAGTGAACAAGAGTGAAAAGAGAATGTTTTTAACCGTTCGAAAGAAAAATCGTACCGTGTTGAACAAAGCTATTGATTTGTCGAAATTGTGATGAACTTCAAGAATTGGTTATTGGAAACGCTTAATTTGAAGTGTGAGGGAACATTGAAAACCCTAATTTGAATACGATCGTGGAAGAAGACGGTAACGAAATCAGCGTCTTAAAACGCAGCGTTTTACATGTAGCAGTTATTGCTATTTTTTCCATTTTTTAAATAACTATTTACTTTATATTGATGACTTAAGTTAACAAGTGGCCCATTAGCTCAGTTGGTTAGAGCGTCGTGCTAATAACGCGAAGGTCGCAGGTTCGAAACCTGCATGGGCCAATTGTTTTGCTCTTTTTGAGGAACCTTTATATAGCCGACGCAAATTGAAGCTCTTAAAAGAAAAGCTGACGCAAAATGAAAATCAAGGCTGAATTAGTAGTTACTAACAAAAGGGTAAAAGTATTGTAAAAAAATGTGTACAACAAGTTCAAATTCTATACTTTAAATTTCTCTTTTAAATTTCAAAAAATAAAAAAATCACATTGTTCAAGTATATGAACCTGATTCCATCCAGCATATACTTTAAATTTCTCTTTAATTTGAAATATGAGTCGAAATTGACATATAGTTCATGGAAAGAATTTCTTATGTATAGAATTTCTTATGTTCATGGAAAGAATTTCTTATGTATATGAAATGAAGTATAAATTGAGAAATTTTGCTGTAACATAGGACCATAAATAAGTTTTGTGCATTGTCTCATCCTCTCATTATTCCTTTTGTCGAAGAAACAAACTTCATTTCCTTTTCAAGCAAATTAGAACTTTTTTTACATCAATAATATATAGACATTTGACTTGCTGTTACATGTTAAGATTTAATTTAATTATCATTAACTAAAACCTATTAGTTAGCCTGCTGATTAGTATTCTATTCAAATGTATTTATACATGTTGATTAGTCTTCTCTTTATTTTTAGTATATAAATAAACCTGTCATGTACCTTTACAAATAGATCAATGAGAATTATATCACTCTTGTCCTTCTATTTTCTACTGTTTTCTAAACATTAACATGGTATCAGTTGTGAATCTCTTCATCAATTCATCTTGTTGATCGATTCATCTCATGAATCTTTTTGTTTCATCAGTTTATGAATTTTTTATCTTCAATTTTCATTCTGTTGTTCATCTGATTCCTTGATTATTCGATTTCTTTCATCTCAATGGAAAATCCACCATTTTCAGATTTTGCAACCAATCCTTCAAATCCTTACTACTTGCATCCTAATGAAAATCCATCGCTTGTTCTTGTTACTCCATCATTGGATAACAAGAATTACCAGACTTGGTCACGATCTATGCGGGTTGCCTTAATTTCCAAGAACAAATTGAAATTTGTTGATGGCACCCTAAATCCTCCTCCTGTTTCAGATCTCCTTCATGAACCGTGGTTAAGATGTAACAACATGGTTCTATCTTGGCTTCAACGATGTATTTCTGAAACCATTGCGAAATCAATCATTTGGTGTGATCGAGCCTCCGTGGTTTGGAAGCGATTGGAGAACCGATTTGCACAAGGTGATATTTTCAGAGTTGCTGATATTCTTGAGGAATTGGCTAAATTTCAGCAAGGTAATCTTGATATTTCCTCCTATTTTACACAATTAACCACTTTGTGGGAAGAAATTCAAAACTTCCGGCCAATTCGTGATTGCACTTGTGCAATCCCTTGCACTTGTGGTGTTGCTTCTGATCTCAAAAAGTATAATGAGCAAGACAAAGTAATCAAGTTTTTGAAAGGTTTGAATGAGCAATATGCACATGTGCGCTCTCAGATTATGCTAATTGATCCTTTGCCTGACTTGGATAAGACTTTTTCTCTTGTGCTTCAACAAGAAAGACAAACACATATTCCGATATTTGGTGAAACCCCTATTGATCAACAATCAGCTGTTAATCAAGTTCAGCAAACTAATTCTAACAAAGGTTTTGCTCGTGGTGGTTCTTCTAGCTATAGAGGTCGAGGTAGAGGATCTTATAATTGAACAAGAGGACAGAATCAAGGCATTACTCGCACTTGTACTCATTGTGGAAGGCACAATCATACACTTGAGACTTGTTTCCTTCTCCATGGCTATCCTCCTGGTTATCAAAACAAAGGTCCTAAGTCAGCGAATCTTGCGGTTTCTGAACAAAAGTATACTGATGCTGTCCAGAATCAAGGATCTGTTAACAGTCCTTCACTGAATTCTATCCAAGAGCAATATAATCAGATTTTGCAGCTTCTACAACATTCAAATTTGCAAGCTTCAACATCAAACACCATTTCTACTATGCCTCAGCCTACTGTCAATTCAGTTATCTCACTTCCCGCAACTTATACTTCCACATCCACTCCCATAATTGGTAAGAAATCTACTCTTTGGGTCATAGACTCAGGAGCAACTGATCATATCACTCACTGTTTGCAAAATTTTTCTTCTTTCTACAACATTCCACCTATCTCCATGTCACTACCAAATGGTAATAAAATAGTGACAACCATAGCAGGCACAGTATCCTTATCCAATTCACTTATCCTTCATAATGTTTACTACATTCCTGATTTCAACATCAATTTATTTTCAATATCTCAATTCTTGAAAACTTCTACTGCCAATTTCTTGTTTTCTCTTGATACATGTTCTATTGTGCAGATTTTGAACCAGAGAGTGATTGGTACAGCTAAGAAGTTTGGAGGACTGTACGTGTTGGATTCTTCACTGCTACATAAATCTCAAAATATTGGTTTAGTTTCTGCTTCAATTTGTAATTCTGTTTTTCCAAGTGTGTCGTCTAAGTCAACTGATTCTGCCAAAGTTTGGCATTATAGATTGGGTCACATTTCTGATTCCATACACAAATGTATTTCCATTCAGTTTCCTATTGTAAAATACACTAGTACCCACCCTCCTTGTGATATATGCCATTATGCAAAACATAAGAAAACATCATTTCCTCATAGTCTTACTCATTCCACTCAAATATTTGATATACTACATGTTGATATTTGGGGACCCTATGCTACCCCTTCTGTTTCTGGATTTAAATATTTTTTAACCTTGGTTGATGACTTCAGTAGATTTACATGGGTCATTTTTATGAAATGTAAAAGTGAAACAAGAAATCATCTCATGAATTTCATTTCTTTCATTGATACTCAATTCCATAAGAAACTTAAATGCTTGAGAAGTGATAATGGACTTGAGTTTATCATGCCTTCATTTTATCTTTCTAAAGGCATCCTTCATCAAAGGTCTTGTGTTGAGACTCCTCAACAAAATGGTATAGTTGAGAGGAAGCATCAACATATCCTCAATGTGGCTCGAGCCCTCTCTTTTCAATCCCATATCCCTACCAATTTTTGGCATTTTTCAATTCAACAAGCTGTCCATATCATTAATAGAATCCCAACTCCCCTTCTACAAAATAAATCCCCATATGAATGTCTTCACCAACAGCCACCTTCCTTAATTCACCTAAAAGTCTTCGGTTGCCTTGTTTTTGCTTCCACCATTCAAAGTCATAGAACCAAATTTGATTCTAGAGCAAGAAAATCAGTTTTTCTTGGATATAGAGAAGGTACCAAGGGTTACCTTCTTTATGATCTTCATTCACACGAATTTTTCTTATCAAGAAATGTCATCTTTCATGAATCATCTTTTCCGTTTTCTACATTGCATGAACGATGTTCCCCTGATTCCTCTACACCTCATGTCTCCATTGATAATTCTCATCTTTCTTCCTCTCATGAACCCATCCAATCATCTGTTATTCCAAATTCTCCTTTTCCTCTCTCTCACAACCTTGATAGTTCTGATACTTCCACAACACATAATTCTGCTCCTGCTGATGCTACATCTTCTGCAACGACTATTCCATCTCAGACCACAACGGATGTACCTATTCGACGGTCTACACGACCTAAAACAACACCGGCATATCTTAAAGACTATCACTGCAGTCTCCTTACTTCTTCTGAATCACAATTACTCTCTGACTCAGGTAAACCTGCATATCCTCTCTCTTCTGTTTTGAAATATGATCATTGCACTCCTTCATATAAAAACTTTTGTCTAACTGTTTCTTCTAACCCTGAACCTAAGACCTATAATCAAGCTTGTAAATTTGAATGTTGG
This sequence comes from Medicago ruthenica, assembly GCA_018208015.1. Classification (NCBI taxonomy): domain Eukaryota; kingdom Viridiplantae; phylum Streptophyta; class Magnoliopsida; order Fabales; family Fabaceae; genus Medicago; species Medicago ruthenica. The sequence continues at coordinate 34,351,205 of CM031371.1, read as the reverse complement.
AAAGAAGCTATGAAAGCTGAGTTACACGCTCTTGCAGCCACAAATACTTGGTCAATTGTTGATTTACCACCAGGAAAAGTTCCAATTGGATGCAAGTGGGTTTACAAAACTAAATACCACTCTGATGGTTCTCTTGAAAGACATAAAGCCCGGTTATTTGCAAAGGGTTATACACAAGTGGAAGGAGTTGATTACTTTGATACTTTTTCACCGGTTGCAAAAATGACTACAGTTAGAACACTACTTTCTTTGGCAGCTATCAAAGGGTGGTTTCTTGAGCAACTTGATGTCAATAATGCATTTCTCCATGGTGACCTCAATGAAGAAGTTTACATGGTGTTACCCCCTGGTCTGAAGCTTCAAAATTCGGATTCTAATGCTCTTAAAGTTTGTCGGTTAAATAAGAGTCTTTATGGCTTGAAGCAAGCTAGTAGGCAATGGTATGCCAAACTTTCTGCAGCCTTGGTTTCTCTCGGTTACACTCCTTCTGTTGCTGATTTTTCTTTGTTCACTAAGCTAAAAGGTACCCATTTTACTGCCTTATTAGTTTATGTGGACGACATAGTTTTATCAGGAAATGATTATGCTGAAATTCAGCATGTTAAGCAGTTTCTGGATCAAAAATTTCGCATCAAAGACCTTGGGAAGCTAAGATTTTTTCTAGGCTTGGAAATAGAAAGATCAAACAAAGGAATTTCAGTGAATCAACGCAAATATACTCTTGAGCTTCTTGAAGATAGTGGTCACATGGCTGTTAAGCCTAGTTCCACACCTTATGATACCTCCTTAAAGTTGCATAACTCTGATTCTCGTCCATATCATGATGAATTCTCCTTCAGAAGTTTGATTGGTAGACTTCTCTATTTGACACTCACGCGGCCTGACATTGCTTTTGCTGTTCAACAACTTAGTCAGTTTGTTTCCAAGCCCCTTGAAGTCCACTTTCAAGCTGCCACAAAGATTCTGAAGTACCTCAAGAACTCTCCAGCCAAAGGGTTATTCTATTCATCTTCATCTCCCGTTAAACTTGCAGGTTTTGCTGATTCAGATTGGGCTAGCTGTCCCACTACTAGACGATCTGTCTCCGGGTTTTGTGTGTTTCTTGGCTCTTCCCTCATCTCATGGAAGTCTAAGAAGCAAACAACTGTTTCTAGATCCAGCTCTGAATCTGAGTATAGAGCCTTGGCCAGCCTCACTTGTGAATTACAATGGCTCTCTTACTTGTTCAAGGATCTTCATATCAACTTTCAACAACCAGCTTCAGTATATTGTGACAATAAATCAGCCATATATCTTGCTCATAATCCAACATTTCATGAGAGAACAAAACACATTGAGATTGATTGTCATGTTGTGCGCGAAAGAATTCAAAGTGGTCTCATTCATCTCTTACCCGTGCCATCTTCTTCTCAAATAGCAGATTTGTTGACAAAACCACTTTTGTCTCCAGCTTTCAATTCCTTGGTTTCCAAGCTTGGCCTATGTGATCTTCATAGTCCAGCTTGTGGGGGAATGTTACATGTTAAGATTTAATTTAATTATCATTAACTAAAACCTATTAGTTAGCCTGCTGATTAGTATTCTATTCAAATGTATTTATACATGTTGATTAGTCTTCTCTTTATTTTTAGTATATAAATAAACCTGTCATGTACCTTTACAAATAGATCAATGAGAATTATATCACTCCTGTCCTTCTATTTTCTACTGTTTTCTAAACATTAACACTTGCCTATTTCTCTTTACTCTTTAGCACAAATTGAACTTTACAAAGAATCTTATCAAGACTCAACTAAGGTTGAGAAAGAGACAGATTGTTTTGTCACTTCCATAACAAACTAAAAATAATAACTAGAGAGTGTAAGAAGAAACTAGATAGAGGAATATATAATTATAAATAATGAGGATTAATTATTTTAAATTTACAATATATCTCACACAAAATATACAGTACACACCAGTAACATTTTTTTAGAAGACTATACATGAGTGAAGTTACATCGTTATGCAGTGACTATCCTAATTAACCAAGCTTCCTAGCTTGCTATTCTAACTTCTAATCAGATATAAGAATTTAGGCTTGAGAAAGAATTTATTACGATATTCTAACTTCTAATAATATATAAAGATATTTTTGTCAAAAACAATATTTTACGATATTCTAATAATATATAAAGATATTCTAATAATATTCTAATAAATTTTTTCAATGATTTGCATGATCTCTTTTCTACACATGTTGCAACTTTATTACATTTGGAACTACCATTAATATTATCAACTAAATAAAGTAATTGCATGCATCAAGAATCTCAACATTGTCTTCTAAATACTTTCAACATCCCTGCGATCGAATCATCTCCATAAGAATGGTTCACTAGGGAATCCATTGCAATTTTTTGAGTGGTGATAGCAGCATCAAGCAGTTGAGTCAACCCAATTTTACCGCCTAGGGTGTCAAGTTCGGCCGTGAGTTCTCGGTTGAATTGGGATTTTTCTGGCAAAGGGGCCACTGCCGCTGGAGCTCTTGGACGCAAGAGGAAGCTCTTTAGGATGGTTGCTGCTTTCATGGTGTATGCAAAGTATTTTATTCTGGTTTGGTATGCACAAGACAAGGTTGCACACATGTAACATAACATGACCGATTGATTATGTGTGATCGACTTTTACGTAAAATATTGTATGTGATTTAGTTGGCAACAATTTGGTTGTATGAGAAAGGATGAATAGAATGATTTTTATTAATTTTGGTGTTCATGACATCAATTTTATTTTTCATCATTGATATACTCATCCTCCACTCATCCTATTGGATTCTTAGGACTTCCAAATTTTTTATTGTGGCTGTTCGATTTGGATTTCGGGTTGTAATTCCTTGGCTATGTATATTTTATATTTTTTTTATTACTTGCGGCACACCTTATGCTGTAAATGATTTTCGCGAATGCATGAGTGGCTTTAAAAAAAAATGTCTCCAAAATTATCCTATCTTAATTTTATTGACATTTGAGATTTTTAAAACTCAAATTGGTGTTGGAACAAAATGTATGAACAACTCTCTTTTGAGTTTAGATGATAACAAAGTGTTAAAAAGAAAATTGGATATGCTAATACTTGATTCTAGTGTGCAGAACCATATACTTAAATATTGATATCTAACAATGGTTATGAAAGAACAAGTTAAGAGCAAGAAGGAAAATATAGAAGCTTGTGTTGCAAGGCCGAAGAAAATCAGCGTCTGAAGAAGAGCTTCTGAAGGCAGCGTCTGAAGAAGAGCGTCTGAAGGCAGCGTCTGAAGGTCTGCTTCTGAAGAAGTGCGTCTGATGAACAGTGCGTCTGAAGGTCAGCTTCTGAAGACTGCGTCTGATGAACAGTGCGTCTGAAGCCAGCTTCTGAAGAACTGCGTCTGAAGACAGCTTCTGATGAACAGTGTCTGAAGCCAGTTCTGAAGAGAAGCTTCTGGAGTCTGAAACACAGAAGTCAACAATTGCAACTGTCTACAGTAAAGTACTGTACGATCAGAACAGCTCTTTGCAACAGTTGTCTCCTTGGCCAAAACATTCTCCCTGTTTTAAGGAAACAGTTCAAATTCCATTCCTCTGTTTTCTGTGTTACGCACACAATGTCAGGAAGGAATTAAATGCTGGACATAGCTTCTATTGCAATGGCTCTTTGATGATATTTGGCTCTTCTCAACAGCTCTTTAATTCTCTATAAAGGATTGAAGAAGAAGAAGAACAAGACTCATAAGACTGAAAATGCATTGCTCTGTTTTCTGAAACTCAGTTCTGCCAAATCTGAATGTCATCAAAATAACTTAGAAATTCTTACAAACTTCTTATCTTAGAATTTTTTAAGTATAGAGTCTTAAATCTGTGTTGTATTTTGTGAACACCACTTATAGTATATCAAGTGTTCAACTCAAACTTATTCTTTTGTAAATCTGTTTGAAGCAAAGTCTCTTACTTAGTGTTTGAGCAAATATAGAAGCTTGTGTTGCAAGGCTGAAGAAAATCAACGTCTGAAGAAGAGCTTCTGAAGGCAGCGTCTAAAGGTCTGCTTCTGAAGAAGTGCGTCTGATGAACAGTGCGTCTGAAGACCAGCTTCTGAAGACTGCATCTGATGAACAGTGCGTCTGAAGCCAGCTTCTGAAGAACTGCGTCTGAAGACAGCTTCTGATGAACAGTGTCTGAAGCCAGTTCTGAAGAGAAGCTTCTGAAGTCTGAAACGCAGAAGTCAACAATTGCAACTGTCTACAGTAAAGTACTGTACGATTAGAACAACTCTTTGCAACAGTTGTCTCCTTGGCCAAAACATTCTCCCTGTTTTAAGGAAACAATTCAAATTCCATTCCTCTGTTTTCTGTGTTACGCACACAATGTCAGGAAGGAATTAAATGCTGGACATAGCTTCTATTGCAACGACTCTTTGATGATATTTGGCTCTTCTCAACAACTCTTTAATTCTCTATAAAGGATTGAAGGATTGAAGAAGAAGAAGAATGTAACATCCCACTTAAACGTAACTTTTATCAGTAACAGAGGAATTAAGAGAGAGTACTGGCAGATTTGTAATTATGAGAGGAAGGGGTATTTAAAGAGATAAGCTTGAAAATTCTTCATTATTGCCATTTCCTTCTCTCACTAGAAAACATATTTTTCTCTCCATCTCTCTCTAGATTCGGTCAAGAGGATCAGCAGCTGTGATCCACCAGTTTTCTTCCTTGATTTTTGGAACTGTCAGCAAGCAAGTTTTGGGAAAAGTTTCAAGGAAGTGGAAGCTTAAGGAAAGAGTAAGACCAAGCTAGGGTTTTGGCACAAGGAAGCTGTCAGTGATCAGCAAGTAATAGGTGAGTTCCTTAGAGTAGATTATCCCTTTTTGGGTTATAATTGTGTGAGAATCACATCAGATTTCTAAAGTTATAAGGAAAAGGAAAGTTTTTCCCCCTTTTTGATACATATGCTTGATCCTTGCTTAATCCTGGTTTGCAGTAAGTTTTTATAGTTCAAATGAGTCCTTGGCATGTTTTCAAAGATCACTGTACAGTTGGGTACCAAGGTTTTCAAGATTAAAACATGTTTCTCAGAAAATTCTATGTTCTGCTACGGTCGCAGAGCGACCAAGAGTTTGCTTTGCGAAGTAGCAGGGTTTTGCTACTGTCTACCATCGCCTAGACTTTGCTTTGCGAAGTGATCAGAAGCTGAGTCGCAGAGCGAAGTTTTGGACGCTCTGCGAAAGCTTCAGACGCAGGGATCGCAGAGCGACACTTAGGGTCGCAAAGCGAACTTGCCCAGAATGGCATTTTTATTATAAACAACAGTACCTTGCCAATGCTCTTTGATATGCTTTGGGGTAGTGATATACAAGAACCTTCAAGGATTAATCTAGATTAAAGATATGTATCATATCAGAGTGATGGGTATTTTATCCGCAGAAGTTCAAGTAAGAACAAGAGTTGTTATAGATGGGTTTTCAAGCCCTAAGCACGACACATGATAACGATGTGTCTAGATCCTGTGATAGGATAACATGTTGAATGCACTCAATTGAGTGTACGAAAGTACAAGGAATGTTTCAACATTCAAAGCTTCAGATAAGCTTAAGGGGTTCAGTTTCCCAACATGATTAAGTGGCTTATGAGAACGATAATCTTAGAACCTTATATTATAGGTTGAGTATCACATGATTAACTATGTGATGAATGCATCAAATATGCATAGGTTCAGAATGATGTGTCAGATATACACATGAATTAAGATAAGTATTATGCTAAGATTATACATGTTCAACAGACTCCGGATTATGCCGGATGAGATTTACTTCGGGGTTACTCCACCCGGATGCACTCCATAAAATGAACCAAGATAAGTAATTGTATGTTCAACCCTAACTTACTAACTTTGTGTTGAGCAATGTATATGTATTTATTACATAAGTTTATGATAAGTACTGTTCAGATAACAGAAAGTGATCATAGGATGTCCCCAGATCACTAAGTATGAGATCAGGTATATGATAAGTCTATGATAGAGAATGACAAAGTAGTCATCAGATATCAGAGAGTGATCTTAGGATATCCCCCAATCACTAGTTTTGAGATTATGATATGTTCAGAATAAGATGAAGACATATAGCGATCCTAGTTTTTCCCTTGATCGCGAAATATGTAGAGACTGACGGCGATCATAGGTATCCCCAAGGTTCCCTGAGGTTGCCAACAGTAGGTTGGGTGGAGCTCACTGAGACATTATGTCTCACCCCAATCCTTCTAGTGCAGGTTTTACAGGTTAGCACGAGGTTCGTAATGAGGATCTTTCAGGAAGACACTGGATGGAGTGCAGTTGCTCGTCATGTACCAGCTCGGGAGCTTATCAGAATTTTGTTTAAGTATTTATTATGGTACATGATTTGGTTGTATAAACGAGCAATTTGTATTCTTTCAGTTGTGTTGTATTTTATTATTGAAAATTTTGATGTATCCAGTATCAGTTTAATGCACATGCTAATATTCTAGATAAAAATTAGTATGGGTGTTACAAAGAACAAGACTCATAAGACTGAAAAAGCATTGCTCTGTTTTCTGAAACTCGGTTCTGCCAAATATGAATGTCATCAAAATAACTTAGAAATTCTTACAAACTTCTTATCTTAGAATTTCTTAAGTATAGAGTCTTAAATCTGTGTTGTATTTTGTGAACACTACTGATAGTATATCAAGTGTCCAACTCAAACTTATTATTTTGTAAATCTGTTTGAAGCAAAGTCTCTTACTTAGTGTTTGAGCAAATCAGAAGTCTCTTACTTTGTGTTTGAGCATAGGAAGTCTCTTACTTAGTGTTTGAGCAACTGGAAGTCTCTTACTTTGTGTTTGAGCATAGGAAGTATCTTGCTTTGTCCTTGAGCAAATTGTAATCTTTGTGATTATAGTGAAAATCTCTTGTAAGTGACAATGGGACTGGATTACTTCCGGATTGTGGAAGGAACCAGGATAAACTCTTGTCTCTCTCTCTCTCTCTCATTTACTTTTTACCCGCTGCTAAACAACTCTGAAAATAGTCTCAGAATCTGATCTATATCTGATTCTGAACTATCATTAAGTTTTTGAGAAAGAAAAGAAAAAGCCAACACAATTTAACCCCCCTTCTTGTGTTTTTCTCACCTTCAATTGGTACTTTTTATTTTTCAGGACCATAATCTCTATGTTTTTTTTTCTCAATTAACGATTTGAACTTTATTAAATTTGTATATTGGACTTATTTCACACTCAAAAAATCGGTTTTCATCATCTTTTTGAAAATTGTTGTTGACACATAAGACAATGCTAAAAAAACACAAGGAAAATACGATTTTAACCCCATCTGTAGTTAGCTACTGCCAGATGCTTTTCAGCGGCAGTAAACTACCGTCGGACACAATCACAGCAGTAGTTAGCTGTCGTAGCCATTTTGTGCCTATATTTTCTAGAACTTCACATTTTTTCATCTTAATGTGATGCAAAATCAATAAATGAGTGAACAAAAACGATAAAATGATATGTGATTAAAGTGAAAAAGCTAAAAACAACAAAAAAGTAATTAGATTTGACACATAACTTATTTATGATTTTTTTTTTTAGTTTTTAAGAGGAGTAGTGAGGTTGGAGAATGTTGTCATAACATTGTATCTTTGAACATCTTCTCCAACATCATCACGCATCTTATAAACTATTTACACCTCTATATTCAAAACAAAAAAAAATGAAATAAGAAGTAGGAAGTGTTTAAGTTGGTGGTTTTTTGTTTAGTTTTTAATAGGAGTGGTGATGAGAGGGAAGGTGTTCAAACCATGGTTCGAACACCTTCGCTCCCATCACCACGCATCTTATAAATTGTAGATGCGTTGAGTATGGATTGTGAAAACAACACTTCCTATATATAGAACTTTCTGTGGGTTTTGGACCACAAAAAGTGTAGTTGGAACCCCATCCACACCAAATAAAGTGCATCAGCAGCTAACTGCCACCAGTTTCTTTCCCATCGGCAGTTAGCTGCCGCCGGTTTCCTTTCCATCAGCAGTTAACTGCCGCTGCGCCCCTGAGCCTTTGCAGTGGCAGAACCTGCTGTTACAACCTGTTTATGAGTTATAAACACCTTTTTTTACACATTATATTCATAAGCTAAACAAAATATCAATGTTTCCAACAATTGACACCAAATAAACAAAAATCACCATACCACGTTAAAATTGTACCAACATCAATTAAAGTTAAAATACGATAATATGTCATCATTATACAAAAACTAACAAATGTCATGAAAATACGAAAAATAAAAGCAGGTCCTAACATCAATATTCTACTCCTGCTCCTGCTGCTGCCTCCTCGGCCTCATACGTCTCCTGGTCAATATCGGAGCCATCCTGTCTCTGATATCGCGCAAGGCCTGATATAACTGTTCAGTGTTCATCCCCTCCTGATCCAAGTACTCATCAGCCTGGCTAACATCGCCACTAACCATCTCAATGGTATCAGGCGAGCCTTTCTCCTGGTGCTGCTGGTGGTGGTGTGAAATGATCTGCTCCTCATTTGCTGGCCTCGGAGGAGATCCCTCAATAGGTGGCAGAATCTTTGGGTGAGCCATCCATCCGTACCATACCATATACTCGTCCTCGTACTGCCATGGAACTTCCACCTGCATACCCCACTGACCCTCATGAATGGCGTGAACACGAAAGTCGAGAAAAGCTTGTACAACCTGAGCATCCCGTATAGCAAGCACAGATGTCGGAGGTGTGGGGATGTCCTGCACGTACCTGTACTACCTTTTAACCCGCTCAGACAAGTGACGGTAGGCCTTGTCACGACCGCACATGATCCAGCTTGGATACTAGCATATCTCCTCAAACTCCTGGATCTCCCTATGCCCTTTGTACGACATCCAGGATACATCATCCATCTCCAAACGATCAAGCGCCAAATGGGTAGGGCTTCGCCTCTCCATGACCCCTGTGTGGAATCCATCTGGCAGCACAAGGATGGTTTGGGACATAGTCTTCATTCTCATCAACAAGGTAAAGTCCTGGAAAATGTGCCAAAAATCAACCCTGCACAAACCAAACACATTTATAAGTTATTACCAAGCATAAGATAGAAATTAGAATAAACATATTATATTCAGATACACAAGCATAAGAAATTAAAATTATTACCTTCAAAAGTGTTAAGCTTCCCCCAATCGATTTGTTTCTAGGCAAAGCGGCCTCAAATAGACTGTGGTAAAGGTATGCCAATGTCATCCCTCCCCACGAGTACTCCCTCATCGAACCAAAGTCCTCCATCGTCTGCAGGTATATCAAGTCAATGTGTTTGTTGCTTTTATCACCAAACAACGTACATCCAAGCAAATATAAGAGGAAACTCCTCACATAGACAAGCCTATGCCTCTCCCTCTCCTCCCTCGTCTGTGGACGCGCTAATCTGATAGCAACAGTCAGGTACTCCTCATAAAGGTCCTTCAGCGCCTTATAACTAATGTATGCACCATACTCATCCCTGCAATTTTTCACATCAACCTCTTGTGTAACACCTAAGAATCTCACCATCAACTCCACTCCTTCAACCTGAGACACCTTCTTGCATGGCTCAACATCCACCCTTCGATAGGAACATGCAGCAGACACGTCACATCATCTAAAGTGATGCTCATCTCCCCTATAGGCATGTGAAAACTGCTGGTCTCGGTATGCCGCCTCTCACTAAGAGTCGTAAGCAAAACATGATTCACAGAAGGGTACCCCGTGAACAGCAAATCATGCAGACCACTCTTGATTCATTGCTGGACATCGGAGATCTCCCACCTTAGCCCCATGATTTATGCATTTAACCTTACAAGACTTACGAATCTGAAATAATAAAAAACACCACATAAATAAAAAACATAAAAACAATGTAAACACTTATAAAAATTAATTAAAACATAAATACTTAGCATAAAAAAATTACGCGAACAATAATTGAAGACAAATAAAATTAACAGACAACAACATGTGTTCATATAATTTTTATTAAGTTTCGCATATAATTTTTTTAAAAAAAATATATACTTCATATATAAAAAATTACGCGAACAATAATTGAAGACAAATAAAATTAACATACAACGGCATGTGTTCATATCATTTTTTAAGTTTCGCAAATAAAAGTTAAAAAAAAAAACTTACATTATTTGCATTATATTATACCACAATGACAATGCAACATGAGAAGCAAATGAGGACAACACAGATAAATCATGAGGCCCTATAGGAAAGGGAGGCACATCAGGTAACTGATGTGGGGCTGCCTCAGCCGCACGATCATCCTCATCTGACTCAGCCACCTGCTCCTGCTCCGGATGCTGAACCTCGCCACCCTCAATCACATCATCAAACTGCTGGGCGTCATAACCACCATATGTGGCATTGTGTAGTTGATCCTGATAATTCAGGTATTACGTCGGGTCATCCACCTGCGACTGTGTCGGCTGAGAACTACCCTCACCCACAGAACGATCGGGCCTCCATCCTCTTAGGCACATGAGGGTTTGTAGCCACCCTCTCCTGTCAGATGCTTCTAGTCATTGTCTGTTTACCAGCTCTGGTCCTATTTGGGTCCTACTCAGACATATCTACACAAAAACAAAACCAAAAATCATGGTCATTTAGGCAATTTAGACAACAATCTAGCACCATAAATAATTTAATTTTTAAACACCACTCAAAACAACATTCCCATCAATATTCCCAACACCATGCAGCACCATAAATAACTAAATTTTTAAACACTATTCAAAACAACATTGCCATCAATATTCCCAACACAATCTAACAACATAAACTAACTAAAAAATCTAAACAATTCTCATTTAGGCATTTTATCAAACACTTTGAGTGCAAAGTATGAAACAACTCATCACTGTGTTAATTGAACTTCTACACATTCACATTGAACTTAAACATAATCTAAACTACATTTACAACAACATTCATCTATAACATCATAAACTAACCAAAAAATCAATTTCTACATAAACCCTAACCACATGCAATCTACCAAAATTAACAAAAATAAATCTACACAAACTAAAATTATCATTAAAAATGATTAATACTACTTACTTGTGGTTTTGTGGAGATGATTTACTTGATTTTCGTGAAAATGGAATTGGAGAGGATTGGAGCAAATTTGTAGAATTTGGATGGTTTTTTAAAATTGGGCATTTCTGTTTTGCTGTTCTATATAAGTTCTGATTGCACCGGCAGTTAACTACCGATAGAAACGGCGGAAGTTAACTACCGATGAAACCGGCGGTAGTTAACTACCAATGCACCTATCTAGCGGCAGTTAACTACCGACAGAGTTAAAATGGTATTTTCCTAGTGTTTCTTAGCTTTGTTTGAAGTGTGAAAAACAATTTTTTCCATCTTTTTTAATATCAACAATGAAACTTAAACAAAAAAAACGCATATGCCTCTCTTTCTCTCGGTAGTCATAATAGTATCATCATAATCATGACACAGAAAAAAATACCAAAACAAAAAACCAATGACAATAATAAAAAAATGAAAAAGTTAACATAAATTGTTGAGAAAGCCTTTTTCAATAAAAAATTCTTAAATATTTTGTTCAATAAACAATTGAATTTACAAAAATTGTCAAGTGCTTATTCAAGTTTTTTTTTATATATAAACAGGTACTTATTCAAGTTAATAAAGGATCAAAAGACAACATATATATTTGAGAACTGAATGTGAATCCAGTTTGGTGAATCCCAAGAGAAGACATTCATTTTCTTTGTAGGTGGTTCTTCATCTGGTTCCAAAACCATTAGGGCCAAGAAGATTGTTGTCTCCATTGATGCATGGTTGCAGGTCATATGCAGGCCCGGCCTTGGCGAGCTGAGTGCAAACAGCTCAACCAAGCCAGACCTCTAAAATGTATGGGTCTAAAAAAAATTATAGCCTAATACCTACACAGGCTACACTCCTCTCAAATAAAAAAAAATATGTTCATTCTTTTTTTTTTCTTCAGTACATATTTGAGTTTTTTCTTCTCACTCAACACGTCTCTTTTGCTTAATATTTTTACCTCGTTTCATGTTTAGAAGTTCTTCTGATTCTGATTTTTTAATGAAGCTTAACTACACAAATTTTGTTATACTTTGCTTAATGCTCATTAGTAATTACTTTTTAAAATTTCAGTGTATAATTGCTAATTTTGTTTAATGCTGTAAATATATGGTTCTAATATATGTTGAATGTTGAATGTCAAAATTTTGTTATATGTTGAATGTTGAAAAATATAATCACTATATAATTTTGTTATATGTTGAACGTTGAATGTTGACTAATTTTGGTACATGTTGCTAATATATGCCTCCTAAATTTCAGGTTCTATATTTTTTTTCAGTCTTCCTCTATGCCTACTAAATTGCCTCTTAGGATTAGAAAGTTTTAAAAAAATTGTGTTTTTATTTTACTGGGGGCCTATTTTATTATGAGAGTCGAGCCTCTTATTTCATAGGAACGACCCCTGTCATATGACCACCAAGTCCCTGACTAGATGTGAATTTATAACCACAAATGGAGTACCCTGCATAAACCTTGGATTTTTCGGTTTTGTTGTTGTTGGTGGTGGTGGTGTTGTTGTTACCAGCATATGTATTTCCCATACTATTGATACTATTCAATTTAAGAGAAATTGATTTATTATTGATTTTGAATTGAAACTCTTGAACCTGATCATCATCTCTAGGCTTCTTGTGACCTGTTCTATGGCCTCCAAGTGCTTGAAATGAAGTGAAAGTTTTGTTACATGTTTTGCATGCATACACATTGCAGCCTGCTCTTTCTCTTGTTCCTCCTTCTCCAGTAGAAAAATTAGTAGGGATAGAGAAAAAGATAGGCGATTCTTGTGGCTTTATAACCCTTTTTTTAACCATCTCCTCTTTGGTGATATTAATGGTGTGTTTTCTAGCCTAAAGAGAGTTGATGTCCATGGGATGCTTCCATGTTGATTTGGATTAAGAGTGGAGTTGCAATTTATAATGACAAGAATAAACTAATTAATAAAATTTTCAGACACGTAATATGAAATTTATTCTCATACAATTACACAAAACTTTTATGATGGTTGTAAAGCGTGATATTCACTTTACTTTGTGTTCAAAAAGTCAGTTTTTCATGATGATAGTGCGTGGTGAACACGAAACTCTGTTTGCCAGAGGTAGATTGCGTGGTGGATGACTTTTGATCGTGATTTCTGACACATTGTTACTCTCAAATGTTTTTCATGATGACAGTGCGTGGTGAACAAAAAACTACGCCTGCCAGAGGTGGATCTCGTGGTGGATGGCTTTCAATTGTGATTCCCGATACATTGCTAGAAAGTTACTCTCAAAACGATAAATACTTTAATCAAAGACATGTCTATTATAAGATTCGCATGATCTTAAAAAGATTGTAAGAGTCGTATACACATTTATAAATTTATTAATTGATATTGTATTGAAGTGCAATATATAACAAATAAATCAACAGTAAAATATAGAAAATTTAATATAATTACGCGGTCTTGTAAATTTACTATAAAAATATTTTGTAAGGTATATTATTGAATTTCTTGGTGTGAGAAAACAATGTCAGCAATGTATAACAAATTAAGTAAGGGAAAAAGTATTTACTAAAATAGCTATATATAAAAAAGACTATTTGAGAATGAAGTTTAATGTGTGAACATAATCATGTCAGCAATAGTTCATAAGACAACAAAGGAAAAACTAAGAATGATTATATTTTACCAATATAATGTGCTTAAAAAAAGAGATGAGGAGAACCATGAAGCTAATTTCTTCAAATTTCCCAACTCTCTACTTTGTGATCTAGACCACAAAAAATGTGAGGAGGGTTGTTCAATTTTAGAATTTATGCCACAATTAATCTTGTTGGTTACTAGCTACAGCTAAATTCCAGTTCTCATCAATGAACCTAGTGATTATTCCAATTTTATGGAATATTTTAATGAATAAGTGATGAGTTACAACCACATTTTTTTGTAAAACTGTTGGTGAGTCTCACACTATCATGCACAGGAGTATTATGGGACTTGGTGAAAATAATAAAATTTCATATGCAAAAACATCCTGTACTAGTTTCTATGAATTTATAATAGTATATAGTCTGTCCATTGTTGCTGGTTTGGTTAAGACAATACAGACCAATCTTTGAAAAAGAGATTCATGTTTGTAAAACTTTTTTTTTTTGTTGGAAGATGCTGCAAGAACAATGAAAAAAATTGATGAAGACTGCACTTGAAACTTTAAAGAGTTTGTTTCTGCACTAACCATTAGTTCAATTTGCCTCCACCAATCTATGTATATTGAATGTAAGGTGTATATTGTGATTCTCTTTCAGAATACTTTGAAAATCTTAATGTTATTTGCATAAACACACTAAACGTATGGTCCGAAAATAGTTTTAGAAAAATGTTTCCTACACCTCACTCATGTTTTAGAAAAGAGAAGAATGATTTAGAGATTGAAAATGACAGATAATTAGTATAAAACAATGACAAAATTTGTGGACTTTTTGACTTGCAATCAAAAGTAACCTTTCACCAATAGTCACTATCATATATGATCAAATTTTTTAATCAACGGCTGTGTTTGTTCACTTTCAATCCAGTAATGACAATGAAACAACGTCTTTTAATCAAATCTATGAAGCGACACAACCATTGCAATCCAAAAACATGATAAAACTGCAAAAGTACAAGGTTCAGGTTGCCCATAAGGCGCCTAGTAGGCATGACAACATGGCAATGATACTTTTTTCCCTTTCCGTCCCCGAACCCAATGGAGTTCGAGCATTCTCGTACTTGTCCTTGATTTCGTCGGGTTGAAAAATAAAATCTCAGTCTCGTACTCAATGGTTTTCGGGTATCCCCTGCCCCATTCCTGCATGAATTTGGATCTTATTTTGGTTTATTAAAAAATATAAAAATTCAAAAACTACACCGATTGAACAATCTTATTTTTTTAACCAAAAAAAGAGGGGAGGAAAAAATAAAAAAAACAAACATATGAATGTAATTTAAGAGTTTGTTTAAGGGATATTCTACTTTAAGAGACATAAAAATGTAATTGTGTTACAAGTGGGGAGTGTTTCCATCACCCACCCCGATGCAGTATTTTAAAATCAAGGAAAATCCAAACTCAAAGCCAATCAATTTGAATTTTTCCCGTCACAGTCGGGATGGATTCGAGAGAATACCCGTAGGTACGAGTTCTTTCGCCATACCCAGGTTATCAGACCACACAAGTAATGTCAAAAATATAATTGACAAAAACAACAAGTGGCCCATTAGCTCAGTTGGTTAGAGCGTTGTGCTAATAACGCGAAGGTCGCAGGTTCGAAACCTGCATGGGCCAAATTTTATTTCATTTTGCTGAAATGTACTACAAACATAATATTATAAAAAAAAAAAACAGTATACACATATATATTGACATGCACCTAGTGGTTATAAGTATATGAAACTGATACAAGCATATGCATATTCTTAAAGCTCATTTCCCTGTCGCTGGAGTATGTCACAATTGATACTCAACACTCAAGCAACCATATTAATTCAGAATATGAGTCCAAATAGACACAGCTAGCTCTCATGAAAAGAATTCCTTTCTGAAGGGTAAATGCATTGCATGCATAGGAAGTGAGAACTTTTTTGTGACAAAGAAAGAAGCATAAACAATTTGTGCACTGTCTCATTCTTATAATTCCTTTTGCGGAAGAAACAAACTTTACTTCCACATCAAGCAAATTAGAACAATAGAGACATTTGCTTATTGGTCTTCAGCACAAATTTAACTTTACAAGAAGGTCCAACTAACCAATCAAGGGAGGCATATAAAGAGAAAGAGACAGAGTGGTTTGTCGATTCCAACTCACTTATTTAAAATTTGAATTTTCAAATAATCTGGTTTAACATTAAAGAATTTACACTCAATGAAGCTAAGAGCATCTCCAACAAAGGTTTTATCATTGAGTTTCAAACACTATACAATCTTCCTGATTTTCGTTTTCATTGGAGGACATCTACTTGGTAATCTCAGTTCCATAAAAGATTGTGTAGCATCTTATTTAAGTTACTAATTATGCTGACAATCAATAACCAAAAGAATTAATTACGCTATCGTATCTTATTCTTATGTGTTGCTTAAATATAAACCATTGGAGTAAAAATATTGTGGGTTGCATAAATGTAATGTGTCACATCGCAGCTCACTAAATGAGGTATAAGCCACCCAAAGTGAGTTACTTAGATTATGTTGGCTAATGCATATACTATTATACCATTAGCCAACATCATTTTTCATGACCATCTTATACACAAATAAAGCAACAAACATTAAGATGGTCGCAAAAACTAAAAAGAACTCATAAGAAGAAACTAGCTAGCTAATACCTATAACTATATATAAAGGCGATATGAGAATTTAAGTTGGTTTTTTCGTTCTTCTAGTTATACCTTTAGAAAAATTTGTGTATAAAAATGTTATATTGTTGGTACCAATAAAAAAGAAAAGCATAATTTGTCACAATTCAAAAATCACAAACATATATACCTATAATTTTAATTAAAATCAAAATTTTATAACAAACATTGTTCATATATAATGCAGAGTGTCCATCTAAATTTTAGTATACATAATGAGGATTAATCATTTATATTCACAAAATCTACACATCAGGAATGGAGTATAACTTGGTCATATATATATATATATATAGGATGTATCAAGTGAGAGGAGTATTTATTGTGAGAGATGAGAGGACTCTTAAATAGCCATTAGATCAAATTGTGTGGGTCAGATTAAAAGCTCCATGTTAAATTAATTACACATGATTTTTTTCTTCCTTTTTTTTTTGCATCTCCTTCTTCATCTTTACCAATTACCCCTTCACCTTCCCCTTCCTCCTTCTCTATCCGAAACAGTTCAGATGCAATTCAAAGTTGCAAGTACTCTTCTCTTCCGTAAATCAACTCCACTTGTTCCCTTTCTGCATTTTTTGTTTTTTTTACAATTTTTAAACTCTTATCCAATTCATATCTCAGCCTTGTTATGATCCCTAATTTTGTTGGTGTCATGTTTCTCAAAATTAATTTAAAAGGTCATATAACAAAGCCCAGAATTATTGTGAGAGATATTCATTGCGTCGAATTTAAAAGGTGAGATTTCCTAAAAAGGTCCCTAGAGCCTCATTAAAAGGTCCCTAGAGTCATGTATCCCACATGGAATTAAGGTCGTCGATTGCGACACGCATGGCTTCAATTCATTCCACGTGAAAATCTCCTCTAAGCGGGGTTTGGCATCCTACCTCACGGACATACGTCAAAGCGGGCTTCCGCTCACAACCACCATTCTAACTTAGCTTTTTCTCAAGCTCGGGTAGAGAGCCTCACACGTCCGGCATTAACCCGAACAATGTGGAGTAACATCGCTCAAGTAACAACCCCACAATTGATATACATGGATATGAAGCAAAATGATATATGTAAATATAGAGCAAAAGAATAAAAACAAATAATGATAAGAAGATATAAACACGCAAGTAAAATGAAACAAATTAGCCTAAAAGCCGACTGAGATAGGTTTGACTCGTCATACAAAAAACAAAGTGTTTTATGTATTCCCCAGTGAAGTCGCCATCTTTGTCGCGTCGAATTTCGGATATCAAGCTATTGGGAAGCATTGAATCACTAATTTTAAATCACGACTGAACTTTTAATTTTTCGGGGAGAAAAGGAAAAAAGTTCGAAATTACCTTTGAAAAAAGATTTTAGGTTCGAAAGTCGATTATGCGAGGGGAAGGTATTAGCACCCCTCACATCCGTTGTACTCAACGGGAACCTCTTAGTCGCCTTAGGCTTAAAATGTTTCAAAGTTTTACTTGCGTGTTTGAATATATAAAAAGGGGAAAAAGAAAATATGATATAAAGGGGAAAAAAGAGATAAAAACAAACGAAGGGGAAAAAAGAAAGTTTTTTATTAATGGGCTTGACAAGATGTTGATCTTGCTCCTACATATCTCCCGGTAGTCGGAGAATTCAAAGCGTACGTAGTTCTTTGGTTGAAAAAATTTGTATGTTGGTTCGTTTTAATTAAAAAAAGATTTGACGACGCACAGAGGCGTAAAAAGTTTAAATGATAAAAGACGAACGCGCTTTAAGGCGATAAACTCGCACAAGGCGTAAATGTTTTAAAATAACAAAGACAGACGCACAGAGGCGTAAAAAGTTTGAAAATAAAAGGACAGACGCACAGAGGCGTAAAAAGTTTGAAAATAAACGCGCAAAGGCGCGAAAGGTTCGGATTGACCACGAGGGCCAAGAAAAAGGTTAAAAATGGTCACGGAGGACCAAAGAAAGGTTAAGCGTGCTAGACGCGTTGAAGGTGGAATGACGATTGCCCGAACGACGAGACATACGTCACGCATTCGTGCAACCGAGGTTTGGGGAGACATACGTCAAGCCATTCCCGTTTCATTCAAGTTTTGTTTTGTCGAAACTCGGAGAAATCTCAAAGGGAAACGAAACACTTGTTTTTAAAAAAGAAAGTTGTAAAAAAGAAATCACGAACAAATTTGTTGCTCGAGTTTATTTGAAAATCATGAACATCACTTGTTGCTTAAGTTATTGAAACTCAAGAACAAGTGTTCGTTCAAGTTTGAAAGATGAACAAAACTCATAAAACATGCATAAATTTTGGAAAATGTACAAGTTCGGCTCGATTTGAGTTTGGTTTAAAAAGAGTGAGCAAGCTCGGCTCGAGTTCATGTTTTGATTGAAAATCATGAACAACGTTGTTTGTTCAAGTTTGGTTTTGAAAATAGAGAACTTAGCTTATTGCCCAAGCTTGATTTTTGAAAGTTTAAGAACATAACTTGTTGTGCAAGTTACTCAAAATTAAATGCACGAACTTGTAAAATTTCCAAAGACATGCAATATTATGGATATGGTTTGAACAAAAATGATTTTAACCCTCTTTAGGTTCTGAATCAAGGGTTGGAACCCCAAAAATTTGGCATTTGGAAGCCTGATTCATGTTCTGAATTTCACATACTTCGCAGAGCAACCAGAACTTAGCTCTGCGAAGTCAGGTTCTGATGTGGTCGCACTGCGAACATACTTTGCTCTGCGAAGTATGCGAAATTTTGAACTCAGAAGCTGTTTCTGAACAGAAGTTCAGAAACTGCTTCTAAGCAAGCTTCAGAACCTAAAGGGGGTTAGAAAGCTTTGCAAAATTGGGAAAAAATGAGTATAAAAACTCAGTTTTAATGCTTGGCCCCTTTGAGATTCCTTTTGAGTTTCAAAAGGGGTTTTTGTGCACAAAATGAAATTAACCAAAACAAGAGATGCAAACAGCAAGCAAAATGAAAGATAAAGGCTTTAGGAGACTTACAGAACTCCTAGCAATGCTTGTGCAAGAGGTAGGAAGTGGCTTGCTTGGTTGATTAGAGGTTATGAACAATGAACTCTAATTGGTTTTGCTTTGGGGTATGAACTATTTTTGATGCTGCAATGTGATGGATTTTGGTGTAAATTTCGTGTGTATTGTGTGTGTATATGGCTGTTTTTCTGGTCTATCAATTGTGTTTCAATGTGTGAAATCCTTGTTCCTTGGCATTCCTTTTATAGGCCAAAATGCAAATATATGCAATGATGAACAAAATCCTAGAACCTAGCTGGTTTGTGGGCTAAATCCAGGCTAAATCACTTTGCATTTAATGCTAAAGGATAGAAGTTGCTTTGCCTTGTGCCAAGGGTCAAGACCTTGACTGATTTCAGCCACAAATGCAGCTGATTCTAGAAGGTAATGATGAGAAAAAACTGAAAAACAGGGCAGCTTGAAATGGTGTGATTCTTGGGATCAATCCTTGCAATCTTGGAAGGCCAAGCAATGAAAACGTGTACTGCCATGTACAGAGAGATTGGGGGAAGCAAAATGAGCATGTGGGCTGGTGTGTGGGAGGAGAAATCCAGCTGAAAACAGGGCACACCAAACAACTTTTTTGCAAGCAAAACCACTTGAGTTTGACTGGTTTTGGTGGAGAAAGAAGGAAGGAAAGGGATCAAGCAGCTGGCTGGCAAGCTCAGGTTGGATGATAGGTCAATTGGGAGGGACAAGAGCTGACCAAGGGCAGCCAATTTGATTGAGCACATGTTAGGTTGGATGAAAATAATTCTTACCTTTACCTTTAATGTCACACCTTGATTCTTGCTTTGTGCAGTCAAATTGCCACAATTGATGATCATAACAATAATAGATAATAATAACAATAACTAAAATGAAAACAAAAGCAAGATAAATCAAAAAAATAAAAATCTGCAGAAATTTCGCAGAGTTCGCAGTGCGAACTCCCCTTTTTTTTGAATTTTTTGTATTTTCTTTGAAATAAAATAAAAACCCAAAAATGATAAAAATAATGGCAAAAATGAAAGTGATGATGAAAACAAAAAAGTAGTGATAATAGTAATAAAGATGAAAATAATAAAATGATGAAAAAGGTTAATAATATTAGTAGTTATAAATAATGATAATATTAATAATAAAAGATAATAATGATATTATTAAATGAAAAATATAATAACAATAATATTAATACCAATGATGACAATGATAATATTTAATGAAAATGATAGTAATGAAAGTGGTGAAAAGTGTAAATAAAATCCAATAACAAAAGTGAAATAATAAAAGTAATAAATGATGAAATAATAAAATATAAAACAAAGAAAAATATGAGTCAAAAAATGGGGTATGACACACCAAGTGGTTAGTTAGAAGTATACTTAGCCTGAAATGAGCCTAGTCGAACTCGCCTTAACTCAATAAAAATAGTTCAGCTTGAAATCCGACTCAAGTTCGATACAAATCTTTTCATAGCTTAAGTTCGACTCGTCTGTATTTTTTGAACAATTTTGTTCAGTTTATTAAGTTTAACTCGTTTGCTTAAATCACGTAATGCAAATGTCAATTTTTGTCAAATTTTTAGATCTTTGACCTTTTTAACTTTTTTTAGAAGACAAAAATTGAACTAAAATAAAAGCTATCCAAATCATAATATGTTTAAAGGGTAGACACAAATACAAAGTTTAGATCTGCATAAGTATGGAAATAAATATAGAAAATTAAAAAATATCCAGCTACAAACACACAAAAATACAAAACCACACCAAAACTAGTTCATGTAACATATATAAAAATCAACAAAAATCTAGAACTAGAATTAAGAATTCTTGAAAATACTCTTCCACTTCTAAATATAGTCTTCATCAATCCAACTCATGAATCAAACTAGTGGAACTATTTATAACTCAAGTTTATCTTATTTAGTTAACGAACTTAATTTTCAACCAAAATTCAACTTATTTGATTCATGAATTAAATTCAACTAGTTTACGGTTAAATCAAGTTCCAAACTATATTTGAGTCAACTTGATTCATTGTCGACGCTAAAGTCTACGGATTGATTCAAGCCTATGCATATTCTTAAAGCTCATTCCCCGCTATACTCTCGAGCAACCATATATGTTAGGTCAGAATATGAGTCCAAATAAACAGCAAGTTCATGAGATTAATTAATTTCTGACGGGTATATATGTGTCTAGGAAGTGAGAACTTTTTTTTCTTTCTTTTTGTGACAATGAAAGAAGCATAAACATTTTGTGCATTGTCTCATTCTCACAATTCCTTTTGCGGAAGAAACAAACTTTATTTCCTATTGAAGCAACTTAGAACAAGTACACATCAATAGAGACATTTGCCTATTGCTCATTAGTATAAATAGAGCTTTACAAGAATCTTATGAAGGTCCAACTAACCAATCAAGGGAGGCTTATAAAGAGAAAGAGACAGATTTTTTTGTCACTTCCATAACAAAACACAACCACTCACATAATTATGTAACATCCTAATTTGCTGCGAAATTATTCAATAGTTAACATTAAAAAATTTACATTCAATGAACTAAGCAAAGAATCACCCAAGTACTAGTTTAACATCACATTTTGTCCTAAATTCTCAATTCTCAAATCATCAAGCTTAAATATATTTTTATGTAAATTTTTTGACTCACATCTCATACTCAAAATTCCAAATGTTGTGAAATGAGTTATGACTTATAAGTTATTATGACTATGGATGTTGAACAATCAAGGGTAAATAACCATATACATATAGCATTAAGGAGATCATAAAAAATTAGAAGTAATTAGAGATCACAAGAAGAAACTGGCTAGCTAGAGGAATACATAAGATAATGGAGATTAGTTTTTTATATACATCAATAACTTCTTCCTTTTGAACACTATACGTTAGTAAAGTTACATCATTATGTCGTGACTATCCTAATCAACAAAGCTTCCTAGCTAGCTATTCTAATCAGATAGATCTAAAGAATTCAGGCTTGAGAAAGAATTCCCAAAAGAGTCATCCTAACATCAATTAAACATCTATACAAATCTTTTACTTTTCCCTCAATATCCTCAATTTCATCCTCCAATTCCTTGCAGTTTCTCTTCAATCTATCAACACAAGATTGCATCTCCTTTTCCCCCTTCATTTGTTGCCTCAATTCTCTAGCTGCCTCCACTGTTTGCTGCAACAAAGATGATCTCCTTTTCTGCAGCTTCTTCTCATCAACACTTGCTTCTGCTTGCTTTGCCAACTCATTCAACAATCTCAACCATGAAGAACTTGTAGGCTGAGATAGTTTCATTGTTGGTAACATTCCACTTTTTGAATCAAATGACAAACCATGTTGAAGAAACCTTAAACACATCAATGTCACAGCCTTAGAACCACACGTAATCTCACTTATATCTGTTTCATGATGACATAGTCTTTGTCTTAACAAATTTTTCAATCCTTTGCATGATCTATTTTCTACACTTTTACATGATGATTCTAAAAGTTCCATTGCACGTATTGTTGCAACTTTATTTGGCTTTGCACTACTATTATCAACTAAATGTACAACCATTTTCAATGTGTCTACATAATTATTGATGCTCTCAATTTTTTCAACAAAGTAATTGCATACATCAAGAATCTCAACGTTGTCTTCTAGGTACCTATCAACATCCCCGCGATCAGAATCATCTCTATAAGAAATGTTCACTAGGGAATTCAAGACAATTTTTTGAGTAGTGATGGAAGCATCAAGCAATTGAGCTAACCCAATATCACCACCAAGGGTGTCAAGTTCAGCTGTGAGTTCTTGATCAAATCGGCTTTTTTCCGGCAAAGGAGCCACGGCCGCCGGAGACCTTGAACGCAAGAGGTAGCTCTTTAGGATGGTTGATGCTTTCATGGTGTGCAAATTTTGTTTGGTAATGTTTTGCTATGCAGCAGACAAGGTAACGTTGCACTCATATAACATGACCAATTGATAATATGGTGTAATGTATGCATATATATAGAGAAGAATAAGCATATTAAAAAAAGACATGTGTCAATATTGGATTGAGCATATAAACAAAAAAGTGAACGTGATCATGACATATCAATAAAGTGGATTCTAATGGTGCAATTGGGGTGTGAAAAAAGGGACAATGTGGACCCAATTAAATAGAAGTTTATTGAGTTTTGTACCGTTGAAAGGGGTTCATGAAGGACCCATTCCACATTTCTTTTCTTTTGTTTTGCGGTGAAACAATTAAGCAAACTATTGAGGGGATAATTATTTGCTCAAAGTGAGCTGTAATGTGAGTGCGTGGTGCTGCAGTACACTACCACGTACTATTAAAGGAATATTATGGGACTTGCTTCCAATTATTGGGACACCCTTTTGCATTATAGCTTTCATTTTTTATCATATAAACTTGGTGAAAATATCTAAATAAATTTAACTACCCCATAAAAAATAATAAAATTGCATATAGATACAAAAAATTTATGAATTTTTATGGTGTATGTCCATTGTAGCTGCATTTGGTTAAGATAATATAGACCCAATCATTAAGAAAGAGATCTAAATATAGACTAAAATATAAGATTGGCTGTATATTCTGACCATGTGAATAAGTTTGCATTGAAAATGTCAAGAATTGGACGCATAGCATAGTCACAAGGTTATTGCTAACACTAAGAGCTACTCAGAGTTCACACAACCGTTGTCATTGTAGGAATCCCCCACATGGCATACACCATAAATCTAACATTTGCTTACACTGTCCCTCTGCTTGCCACGTTGAGATGGACCTATATATTTTATGTATTTTTCTTTTTAAGGAAAGACTCATACCCATAGTTGAAATAGGTCGACAGAAAAGGCCTATAAAAAGCTTCATGAAACAAGAATAAAAGGGAAAAGAAGAAAGAAAAGGTGTAAAATTATAAAACTTAAATATTTATGTTTCAGTTCTAGCAAGTTACTCCCATAATTCCAAGTATTGACCACAAGTGTCAGGACTTTACTTACATTTGAATCAATCAACAATTGCATTTTATTTTGCGCAAAATGAGCTAATATATTAAAGGGGAATATTAACGTGTCCTAAAAACACAAGTTTTTTTGTGTGAAGAAACTAAACTTTAATTAGTTCACCCAAATTAGTATCGGAAAGAATCGAACATGAAACTTTGAGGAGAAACAAACTTGTAGGTATTAAGCCAACACCACCAGACCAATTTAAGTGGGTTCGCTAAAGACACATGTTAAAGTACTAAAGATGAAAATATGTATAGAAAATTATTCCCAATTTATTTCTCAATTTTTTTTATAATTACATTTTTTTCAATAAATACTTACTATTTTTAGAAACCTTATAATGTGTCATTGTTAGCATGACCCATATTAAAAGAGTCACTTTCAAATAAAGTGTGAAAGATGAGAATGATAACCAAAGAATAGGTCCCCAACACAATAAAAAGAGCTCCTCATATATTCCAAAAGACTAGCTTACAGTTAGAGCTTTCAAGTAACCTCAAACTCATATCCCATAAACCCCTTAATCATGACCTTTGTAAATGTTCTGCCTCAACACTTGATTGAGCAACCACACTTTGTTTTCTACTTCTCCAAGCAACAAGGTTTTCACACAATACTAAAAAAAACAAAAATCAGTGAGGAAAATTTAGTGAGGGAAAACATGAAATCTCTCTCTAATTCCGTCACTAAATTTTGCGACCAAGGAATTTGTGAGGGATTTTATTTTTTCCGTCACTAATTTTCGTCACTAATTTTGCTTTTTCTAGTAGTGACATAAGAAGGTACAATAGCCTGAAGTAGATCTTTTATCACTCATCGAACCTGTAACCAACATTAGCCTCCATAGTTAGGCTTCCATCTCTTTTAAGTAAACGTCCTCTCCCCTGGAGTGGCTTTAAGATAGTCCAGAATGCGGTCTACAATTTGCAAGTGTGTCACCCTCATATTATGCATGAATTAACTCACCATACTTGCTGCTTATGCTAAATCCAGTTGTTGATTCGAAATGTTTTCTCCACAACAAATGAATTCTACGAGCAATCTAGGATTCAAGTTAAATCCTTATGAAAAGTTCTTGGTTGACAAATTTACGTGTAACAAGCCTAAAGTTGGGAATTGAAGAAATATGTTTTTTTTCTTCTAATATAGTAAAAAGAAAAAAGGAAAAGAAAAAGAAAGGCACAAGTGTGTGAATATATATATATAATAAATGAACTTCATACATCGTTCTTTTAATGATGACAATAAGAGTATTATTATGTGATGGTGAATGTGTCGGACAAAAAATGAACTCCTTCGCATGGAGTTTGAGATTACATTATATACAATTAGTTTGAATAACTAACTACTACAATACATGTAGGCCAAATGTCTTTTAACCTTTTGGAACAACTTTTGCAAGTTTCTTCCTTTTTAAATTTGAAACTCTGCCGCTTTGAAGTGGATAATTGTTGGTCTTGAAACTTCTTGAACACTTTTAAGATTATTTTTTTTTGGAGGTTGTAGTGTTTGGAATCTTCGAGCAGCAGCGGTAGTTATCCAGACACTTATAAAACTTCTTTGATGTGTCTTAGCTCTAAAACTCTTCCAAGTGTCATGTTTGCTCGAAATGTCATTTTTCTCAAAAATATAATTTGATTATAACACCAGTTTAGTGTGTGTCAGATAAATTAACTTTCCCGCTAACCTTTGATACTGATCCTTGCCAACTCTGGCACTTTCCTTCTCAAAGCTCATTATGTTTTTTGCTCAATGTGAAGACTCACAGGTTTGCATCCAAGTTTACTAGTTTCCTGCAAAAGGTCGAGCACATACTTTCTATGATAGATACATATTCCTTTATTTGAGTGAGCTACCTTAATTCCCAAGAAATACTTGAGTTCTCAAATGTCATTCATTTCAAATTTTGTTGATAATTTATCTTTGAGTCTTTGTCTCTCAGATAAATCATATCATGTAACAATAATATTATCAACATAAACATGAAGTACAAACAATTTTCTTCCTTGTTAATGTTTGAAGAACAAAGTGTGATCTCCTTGGCTTTGCCTATAACGCAATCACACATTTGTCGGTGTGAATCTTCAATACCATGCATGAGGGGGACATCTTTAGTCCATGTAAGGCCTTATTAAAAGACGCAACTTGTTAGCTCCATCTATAAGACCAAAACCAGATGGAATCTTCATATACAACTATTCCTCTAAGTCTCCATGCAAGAACATATTTTTAACATCAAATTATTTCAATTCCCATCCAAATTAAACATGAGATATTTATCTTTTCCATTTTTCAAATGTCTCCTCATAACCAATGTCAAATGTCTGAGTATATCATTTTGCCATTAATCTTGCCTTGTAATGAACAAGGGTTCCATCTAATTTGTGCTTTATAATATAAATTCATTTGCATCATATTGGCTTCTTGCCTCTCAACAATATCTCAAGTATTGTTTTTCTCAAATGCTTTCATTTCCTCATTCATAGATCCAACCCAATTTCTATTTTCCAATGCTTCTTCAACAAATGATTAAATTCTCATATATAATCAACAATTACAATAAAACTTTGATACTGCATGGAAAGATGTTTGTTGTGTTTTTTTAGACATAGGTTATTGTTGAAGAATTGTGGGTAATTTACCCAACAACTAACGAGAATATAGTCACGCGAGTAAATTTACAAGTGATACACACAAACTAATTTTTACTCCTCTTGCAAATTTGCTTATGTAACTTGGTTGTTGGATAAATTATCCACAGTTTTTCAAAGGTAGCCTAGAAAAATCTTTTTTGGTACTATGGGTAACACCCTATTTTTTGTGCTTCACAGATACTAGTGTGTTAGCCAGTGCGTTTCACGCATCGATTGTGTGTGAGGAGTAATATGAGACACCAACAACGACAAAAGTCTTATCCCGTCAAATGAGTTCGACTACAAGAATCACACTATAAGAGATTCTATTTAGTTTTATATTGATTCTGACTGCCTAAACAGTCTGTAACGTAGGCAGAGTTTGAGGAGTAATATTAAACTTTAAAAATAAAAATACCAATAATTTGTGCATTTTCATACATTCTACAATATTAACGATAGCAAATACATTACAAAAGCCTTTATTCTTTAAAAATCAACAATTATTGTTTTTAATATTTTACAAGGACACTAGTTAGTTCCTCCCTGGCATACAGTTCATCCGTAGTAAAATCCTTTATTTTTTAACCGTTTAAAAAGAAAAAAATCTGTGCTAGATACACAAGTATGAATTTATGTCCATCCTTCAATTAAAATAGTGGACCTTTTCTAAAAGATGAATAAAATTAAAAAGCAACCGTATGAATAATAAGGGTTAGTAGTGGACCTTTTCTAAAAGATGAATAAATTAAAATTGTTAGCAAAAGTTGTTAAAGAAAATCCAATCCATATACAAGTATCATAACAGAAGCCATAATATAACATCTTTCCAACCTACAAGTACAAATTTGTACAGCCTTTACAATGGACTATGCATGCATATGGATTTAATAATAGTTTCTTAACATCTTGAATCCAGAATTAGGATATCAAATCCATCAGCAAGATATAAGCTGTTGGCAAATCTTGTGAATCTCTAACCTGCAACCTTTTCAGCTTTGTTGTTTTGTATCTTTGTGAGCAATACAATTTTGAATATTACTTTTTATATCCTATTAGTTTCTCACGCGCCCTATTTTTTTTTTCAAAAATACATTTCGTTCGGATTATATAATCCGAAACAAATTTTAGGTATTTTCAGATTATATAATCTGGTACAAATTCTCATTTTATTAATATATCAAATCATTTACAATAAAGTTGAAACTTAAAACTTATTACATAAAATATTCAAACACCTAATGTTAATATATTAAAAACCTAAAGCTAAACCAGTGGTGCAAGAAGATGTGGGGGTGGGGGGGAAGATGGAGGTGGAAGGAGAAAAAGATGGATGGGGGAGAGGGTTGGGGTAAGGTTTGTTTCCTGTCTAGGACAAAAGAGACCTTGATGGTCAACCTTACACCCAAGCAGACCAACTTCGCACTCAGACAGATGACACATTGTTGTAGAAGAAAGGAGGAGGAGAATGTGTGAGATTATGAAAAGAGAGATTGTGAAGATATAAAGGGTATTTATAGGGGAAATTTGTGAAGAATGAGTTGCATAGAGTGTAGCGATTCTTAATTATGGGTCAAAAAACGTGTTCAAAGAACCTGACCAACCATTAAAGCTGGTAAAACCTTTTGAAAAACGTGTTCCATGAGTTACTCTTGTTGAGCAAGTAACGTCCAACACTCTAAGCTGATTCAGATTATACAATCCAAAAATGTTCCAGATAATTTCGGATTATACAATCTGAAATGCTTCTTTAACAAGTCAAACTTCGTACTTTGTAGGGTGAGGGATATTTCGAATTATACAATCCGAAACCCTTATATACAAGATTTTTTTATGTGTTCCACATTGCACCGACAATTTCTGTGGTCCACGACGCCCTAAAACTTCTATAAATTTGTGTGCCTGTTTTCATAAGCAGTAAACCACGCCAAAAAAATCATGGACATTTCTGTCATTGATCTGAATACCGAGCTAGCTGCAATTTGCTACGACGGGGGAAAACCACCCCATCTGTTCAGGATTCACACTGATGTCATGCTCTCCGGATTGAAAGATCAGTTGGATCAAATCAATCGTCAACTCAACCACATAGACACAAGGAGGGTGGATGGTGTTGAGTATCAACATCCATCGTTCGACTCAGCCAAAACTAAGTGATTCAGCCGGATGTAGCTCAGGAATGACGACGACGTGAGAACCACGTTCTCGATATTTGGTCGGTACAGTACTAAAGGACTGATCGAGTTGGACGCTTCGTTGGTCAGATTTTTTGAAGAAATTCAGAGAAGTTTGATGCGGCCCAGGAACTACGAAGAGATCAGGGCTCTGCTGAAGGAACCAGATGAAGAAATTAGTTTAGTTGATCTATGATCTGTTATGTTTTTATTTTATTACGTGTTTTATGTTCTTGAATTATGTCTTTGTTTTGATGTATTTGAAATTGTTATATTTAATGTACAACACTGAAATTAAATTCCATGTGTTAAAACTCTCTTCATCGCATATTACAGTTTGTGTAATGTGTTTTTGTTTGTTCATTACAGAAGAAGATCAATGTCTACATCGAAGGAACACATAGAAAAGATACGAAGATATATAGGGGCAAGTCACCCTAGGTTTCATGAACGTAAAACGTGTAATAAAATAAAACATAACAAAAACTCTGAGATGTAACTGTCCAACACTCTGAACTGTTTGTAATGTGTTTCACCCAAGGTTTGGACGGTTTATAGGGTGCAAGTCAGGTTCAAATTATATAATCCAAACAAGTTCAACACAGGTTTTTTGTGTGGTCCACATTGCACCGACAGTTTCTGTGGTCCACGACGCACAAAAACTTCTATAAATTAGTGTGCTCGGTTCATTTGGTGTAAATCACAACAAAAATACTCAGAAAAATCTTCCGAAATATATGAACACCAAGAGGTTTCTGAGCTAGATTGTGCTGCCTTGACAATATAAATATGTCAGTCGGCAAGGCAGTAAGATCTAACTCAAAACAATCTTCTTGAAACACCTTGATTTTCATCATTATGTTCTAGATCTAATTATGAAGAGGTTCTTGTGAACTTGATCAAGTTGACTTGCCGATCGAAATATGTCAGTTGGTAGGCCAGCTGAATCAAGAACAAAAACACCTCTTCGAACACCTTCCCAGAAGTTTCATCACTTTTGTTATTATGTTGTTTTAAGCCATTTAATTATGTTTAGTACCTTTTTTTTTCCTATGTCATTCGCCATGAAAACCCTCCAAAAATCAAACTTAAACACAGTCTGGGGTTGTTTGGATTATACTATCCGAAAATGCTATGAGATTTTCGGATTATATAATCTGAAACCTCCTAGGTTGTATGAACTGTGGCATTTCAACCAAGGTTTGAACGGTTTGTGGTGTGTTTAATGTATTTTTGGTCGGTTGGAGCATTGTAAACGATTCCTTTGACTGTAGTTACAATATAGGATAGGTTTATAGCTATAAATAGCCTTGCATGCTTCAACAAATTCATTCATTCTCCATTTCTCATCCTTTCTTACTTTTTCCTTCTCTTTTTTTTTATTTATATATGAGTGTTTATGATATTATGGTCACTGCTGACCGCTCATACAATCCCTGCAATTGCTTTGCAGTTTATGCGGGGATTGTACGACGGTCAGCATAGACATTTGATATCAAATACAACGCAGTTTATTTATATTTGCTTTTTTTGGAATATATAATCTGAAAATACCTATCAATCTATTTCGGATTATATAATCCAAACATAAGGTTTTTTGGAAAGAAAAAAAAATAGGGCGCGCTAGAATAAGATATGGTGGGAAAAGTATTAGTCCACAATTTTACACCTTGTTGGGATGATGCATGTATGTCAAAATTTATGTTAGGGGACAAAGCAGTGCGAGTCAACTAAATATGTAGGGTTGAAAATCTCACCTCCACATATTTTATGACGGACCGGCGTGTTGATCCATCAATGTTTCTTTTATTTAAATTATTAATTAAAAACTTCACAAAAACAATGTAAAAATATATAAATTTAAACCCAATTTAACGAAAGTTAAATATATAACTAATGACTCCACTAAAAATATAAAAATTATCGTTCAAACATAAAATTACATCAACTAAAAATCTATAATAAATCAATAAGACATCTAAAATAAAAATGAGTTACCAATTGACTAACAGTTCAAAACATGATGCTAAATTAGCAAACAAAAGTGATAAAATTAAATGAATATTTTTCTCCAATATATGAAAGAGAAAATTAGAAAATTGATTGCGACTTATATAAATAAAAACAGTGAAAAAGAGGTTTTTTTTTAAGTTCCACCCAACCGCCAACTTATCTAATCACCGTCCTATTTTTGGAAATTTTACCTTATACCCTGCAAATTATTAAAAAAAATCCAATAATACCCTTTTTGTTTTTGTCATTTAAATTTTTACCCATTTATTTTTCACCATCTCTTTCAACATTTATATCAGATCCATTTGAAAAATAAATCTGAGAACTTCTTAAGAGTTTTTGAAAGTTGAATTCTTAAAGAAAAGAAATCAAGATGAAATATGTAGGAAATGTAAATATTTATTTGAGATTACAAGTTGATTATTTTTGTGAATCATGAAGTTTATATACCTAAGTGATAAAATGATTATATATGGACAAATCACATTTGTTGTGCACTCAAATGAGTGTAAAGCCGCTAAATGTAGACTAAGATCGTTTGAAAATTTGAGTAAATATTGAAGAATTAATTGGTCCTGAAGTACCATATTTTAGTTCAATTAAAGGACAATAATGTACCTTGATGATTATTCATGTTATCATATATTATTATTTTTATTATTTTAGATATGCCGGTTATTTGTCGGATCCTCAATATTAATGTGCTTGATTGAGGTTTATGATTGAACATATAAAAAAAACTTATGGTTTGTCTTCCAGAAGAACGAGCAACAATCCTTTATAAATATAATATAATATGCATTGTCAATTTGAAAGGATATGATATAAGCAGTCAACAAATTTATTCATGTGATAATATTGCAGACATTTTCACAAAGTCATTCTCAAGCATAATTTTTGAACAACTGATGTAAAAGATTGACCTTCATCGTCTCAGAGATGATTGTTTGGATGAGGGGGAGATATAAATATATCTTGCACTATTTTTCCCTTCACCATGGTTTTGTCCCACTGAGTTTTCCTGGTAAGGTTTTTAACGAGGCAAATATATTGGATATTGTACTCTTTTTCCTTCACTAAGATTTTTTCCCATTGGGGTTTTTCTTAGTAAGGTTTTAATGAGGCATATCCTTCATGGACATCCAAAGGGGAGTGTTATGAATAATATTATTATGGCATGGATGTCCATATTCCCTAAGGTTTTCTATGTTCCTTAACTCCTATGAGTGAATGCCTATATTCATTGGTATTGACACTTAGTCTTATGACTCTTCATGTACTTGTAACTTACCACATTTGTGTCCTATAAATAGGACTTATATGTCAATGTAAAGTATACACTTGTGTAGAGAATAATCACAAAGACTTTCATCTTCTTCATCTTTGATTTGGTCTTTTTAGTTTATTTCACAACAGTAGCTTTTTTCAACAATTCCTGTATTTCTTTTTCTGATTCCGGAAATTTGTTTGTATTAACGTTCAAATCATTCATGCCATCGTATCCATTGTTAAATCAGTAACACTAAATCTGTGACCAGCCATGGGTTTGATGCAATCAGATCTACCAGAAAACATGTGATGCATAACCGATTTACGAGCTAGCAAGGCAAAATTGGACACTGTAAAATTTCGGTTCCTTATTCACATATACCACAATGATAGCATAATGTGCTACAAGTCCATACATACATAGCATGTAAATTATGGTGATCTGATTTATTATAAAAGACAAAGAAAAATTGATACAAATCTAAATAGAGTCTTGTCAGATATATCATAAGTTAACGCTGCATTTTTGCGTGATTATATGTGCAATTGTAAAAAGGAATGGTAGCTTTGCAGAGAGGAGAGCGTGAACCGGCAACTTCAGGAAAAAAATGTTGGTTTAACTTTATATAAAAGGGTAAAATAGAGAATTCAAGTTAAATGTAGGGTGAGGGTATACGACAAAATTTCTCATATTTTTTAGCGGGTCAGACTATTTTTCTTGTTTAATTTTTGAAAGAAATAACTCTGACGATCCGAAGTTGGGTCCATTTTGTTGCTTGGCCCATAAAATCTAGAAACCAGCTTATTTAAAAAGTAAGTTCTATGAGCTCATTTTACTTTTCACCCATCACTGTAAAGTAAAGGTACGTTTTATATTGGCTGTAATTTTTATACCATGTCTAATTTTTTAACCTCTGTGCCCTAGCTAAGAAGCTGAACACCTGCCGCCGCCAAACGCGGCCACCCGCCGCCGCCTTTCCCGGCGGACCTCTCCCCTTGCCCCTCTGCCTCTCGGTTTCAGACTGAGCTTATTGATTACGACATTGTTTTTTCTTGTAGCGATTAAGAATAGTAAACGCATTCAACTAAATATGCTATAATTAAGAATAAAAACTTAATAAGAGATTTTTTATTTATTTTTTGGAAATTCGATATTCGGACGAAGGATAGATTAATCCAGGACCAATCTCACTGTCAATTAGCGGGACCAATTGGAGTCAGAGCAAAATCTCGTATGAATTTGGAGGATTTGAACTTGAGACCTAGATTAGACCTAGAGAGTGGAACACACTCTAAGTCTCATGCCTTCACCACCGGGGGCACCGGCCAACCCTGAGTTTAGGAACTTAATAAGAGTAAATATTTTAGTAATCGAAATTGTAAGGGTTGTACAATTTAGTCCTTTAAATTTATGAAATTCTTAATAATTTAGTTCTTTAAATTTGAACAATGTCGTTAATTGAGTCATTTTTTTAAATTTAGCGCCGCTATTAAGGTTTTATACTTGTTTTGATATAGTAGGAGACCATTCAAGTTGATATATATGTCTTTCATTGATTTTAATGGATGTTTATGAAAAGATATTTTGATAGAGAGACTAAGTTGATTGGCGGTCTTTAATTTATGGAATTGATTTTCTATTTCGTAAATTTGTGGGACTCAATTACTCAAACTTTACAATTTTGAGTACAAAAATGCTCGTCTACACAACTTTATAATGTGTTACTTTCATAGGTCTTAGGTGTTTTTTGTTATCTTTGTTAACACGTGAAACTGTGAATCATGGTTTCTCTGTTTTCTTTTGCTAATTATGCATCCAATGCTGCAGATATAAATTTGGTTCATTAGGTCAAAGATTTCTCTGATGGCAATTTGTAAGTGATGAGACATTTACATTTTTCAGAGTGATTAGTCTGCAATTCCGTATTTTCTTAGGAATTTATTCACGTCCGTTATTTTGTTACGATTAATACTAACATATTGCTATTCATATGATTCTTTTGTGGAAAACATCTTTTAAACGATTTACTCTATGAATGTTGGTTTATTGCAGGGCTTCAATTTGAGAATTCTTGTGAAATTGGAGCCTTCTCAAAACTTACCAATGCCTATTGTTTGACTGCTATTGGAGGTTCTGAAAATTTCTACAGGTTTTCATTTTCGTCAGACTAATGGAAATATACTCCCAAATATAATTCAGTTATTTATTATTTATTCTTGGTTTCAAATGGATTGAAATTGCAATGATTGTTATCCAGATGAATAAATTAATTTGTTCTTTGATATAGTGCATTTGAGGCTGTACTAGCAGATATTATCCCTGTGGTCAAAACATCCATTGCTGACACATGCCTTGTTGGTTTTCTTTCTGTTGGTAAAGTATTTTCCTTGGTTTCTCGAATTTTAATTGGTCTTTGCCTTGGACTATGTCATGACTGTTAAGAGAGATGGCTCCACAGTCCATGCTCTTTCTTTGTCAGCTACAAGTTTTATTCCTTTAATTAAAGATGGTTAAATAGGCTTTTCTATTTATTGATTTATCATGTATTAGATTTAGACTTATCACCTAATTTGCACACCTTTCATCTACTTGGTTTGCAGGAAACAGGAATGGGCTTTTATTGCCCCATATCACCACAGACCAAGGTGATTCCTGTTACAATGTTATTATGTTTGTTTTTATTTGTAGTACATGTTTGTCTCCTTAAGTATAGGTTGTCAAGGATTAATTTGTATCCCCCTCTTTTATGGCATTACCTGTTTTTCATCTTTGCTGGTGGCATAAAGCTCAGCACCAGTTCTGAATATTCCGATATTGTACTGACATATGGAACTTGATCTTTTTGTCATGGTTATTCTTAAAGAACTTCAACATTTGAGAAACAGTCTACCTGATCATGTTGCTGTTCAGCGTATAGAA
This sequence comes from Medicago ruthenica, assembly GCA_018208015.1. Taxonomy (NCBI): domain Eukaryota; kingdom Viridiplantae; phylum Streptophyta; class Magnoliopsida; order Fabales; family Fabaceae; genus Medicago; species Medicago ruthenica. The sequence continues at coordinate 34,315,686 of CM031371.1, read as the reverse complement.
GAAAAACTGTCTGCTCTGGGGAATTGTATAGCATGCAATGACCATGTGGCCCTCGTGCATACTGATCTTGACAAGGTATTGTTTCATTATAGATAATAGCCTTTATCTGTGGTACTGTCTCATACTTATGTCAGATTTGAAATTAACTTGGAGATAGACTTGTATTTTCATGTTAAATTAACATTGGTGCTGAATAGAAGCAGACAATCACATGGCCAGTACTTGTCACTCTAAATCTGTTAACTTAAATTAGGTTATGATCATGGAAATAGTTTCTTGAAAAGAATAGAGAAAATTTCTTTTAAAAGTCTGTTGAGATGTATGGCAAGACCAAGTTACTTGACCTTATTAATCTGAATGACCTGTAGAGTGTAGACTGTAGAAGTTAATTTTATATGAATGTGGGTTTTGGTTCAGGGTTGTGTATTTTCTATATAATCCAAGTACTTCTGCTTATATCGAAAATAAAAGGAAACTTAATTGAATAGCCTATTAAATTTAACCTTTTTCCCCTGTTGTTGGAATTGAGTTACAAACGATAAAGAAAATTTGAAAAATATTTACATAGGTATAGCATTAAGTGCTGGTATTGTAAATTAGCCAAATTCTTTCTTTCAATTTACAGTGAGTGTTATGTAAGATGGTTATCTTTATCAAGGGTTTTGCAATTTGCATCAAGGCTCGTGTTTGTCCACCAAATCTATTCTCTTGTTTTGATAAATGTAGAGTTTATGCCTCATATAAGAGTTATTATTGTTACTATTAGCACACTGTCTTAAATGTAAGAATTGTTCTTCTCTTGGTCTGCTATTTATTGTGAAATTGTTGCTCAGGAAACTGAGGAGATGATTGCTGATGTACTTGGAGTTGAAGTTTTCAGGCAGACTGTTGGTGGTAATATTCTTTCTGGCAGTTACTGTGCTCTGTCCAATAGAGGTGGTTTGGTAAGTGCAAGACATGTCCTTTTGAATGTTTCATTTTGAATAAATGTTCTATCTTTTGATCATATACACTGAATGCAGGTCCACCCTCATACTTCTGTTGAAGACTTGGATGAACTCTCTACACTTCTTCAAATTCCGTTGGTTGCTGGGACTGTCAATCGCGGTAGTGAAGCAATAGCCGCCGGCATGGTAGTAAATGATTGGACAGCATTTTGTGGCTCAGACACTACAGCAACAGAGCTTTCTGTGATTGAGAGTGTTTTCAAGCTGATGGATGCCCACCCTCCCTATTGAGCTAATTTACATATCTTATTATAAATAATTTTTCCATTATTACTCAATTCAGTAGATTAAAAGTGAACAACTTTGTACATTTTGCAAGATTTGAGGCGTTACACGACTTATAATTAGTTTATTTTAAAGCAAAACTGAATCTCATATATGAATTGTTTTTTGATGGACACAAGTATTTTTTCATACCGATTAATATAAAACAATTGATATATTTATGAAGGACTGTAAATTTGTTTAATCTTGATGATTAAAGAATTTATGTATGTGGAGAAAATAATGTCATATGTTCAATCAAATATTAGGGAAAAAAGATAGTTTGTTTTCTTATAATGGTTAGATTGAACCCTTCTAAGTGGTGATAGTCCATACCACCTCTCTTTCTTCAGTTATAATTTAGAGAGTTACTTTTATCCTCATTGGTTTCTTAAATTCCAAATGGAAAGAAGAGTATCGTTCTTCTTGCGTCCAGGTGGATAAATCTGCACGTGAGTGATTTTTAAGAATCATGGATACGAAAGAAGATACCATAATTCTGAGACATGGATACCTCTTGGACCCCATAAAAATAGTCCTCGATCTACAAGAGCTCATCCATACAAGGGAGATGACATAAGAAATGAGCTCTTGCATTATATTAGAATAACTTGCATAACTAAATTTTTGAAGTACCTCTCTACCATCCATCTGACAAAATTTTCCACTTCAAGAATTGATCTGCTTACACATAACAATCCTTAAGATAAGAAAGAAAATCATATAGATCACATTTCAAAACAAAATATGACTCTAATCCTTCATGAACAATGTATTATCACACTTTATCATTAGAGCAATGTTGGTCCAATTAATTCAGATGACTCTCCTCAATCCAATGACATCAAGCATCCAACATGCTATCACCACATAAATAATACTCCTCCGTCCCAAAATAATTGAGTTATTTGCAAAAAAAAAAATTGTCTCTAAATAATTGACTCATTTCACTTTTCAATGCAATATTAATTATTTTTTTAATTATAATTCTAATTAATACTACTTTCATCACTTCCAATTCAATATATTCTACTTTGTATTTATGATAATGAGGAATGTAGAAATACTTGATAAGACACTTAAAACCATTTATCTCTCGTTTTCACTTATACATTTTTTCTTAATATGTGTAAAATGAAGAAAGACTCAATTATTATGAGACCGAAGGAGTAAATACTAGCAAATTTGAGTATGTAACATGCACATACTTAATTGCTTAATTGTTTTTTTTTTCTCACATCTTATCCAAACCTATATTCATAAGGCAGTGAAAAAGGAGTACAGGAAAATAAGAAACTAACTGATTTTTTTCCTTGTACTTTTTTAATAATAAAAAGTTACTTATTTACATCACAAATCCCTTTACTTTTTTTTTTTTTAATAAACACCATATAATTTGTCAATATAGTTTATCTAGTTGGCAATAATTCGACTCAAATTTCACAATGATTTGAGCTCAATTCTCGTTGTCGGTATAAAACAATGATTTAAGTTTAAATCTCGTTGCCGGTATGAAAGCGTAATATATCAGTATAACCTTGAGGTTTTTCTTGACCCCGACAAGTCCTCGCCTCAGACACGCAGCTTGCCTAATAATTTTGTTATAAAAAAATAAATAAATATCCACACATATTTTATTATATTTAAGATTTTAAAACTACTCCCCTCAAAAAAAAGATTTTAAAATGACTGAAATTGGAAAAATAAGTAGAATCATATTTTGTAGGTGCGTCCCTCCATTACATTCCATTCACCGCTTCCTCTTTGCTCCTCTCCCCTGGTAACCGACACAACCATTTTCTGCATGTTTATGAATGATGCTTAGTTTTAATATTACATTACCTTTGGTTTTAACTCTATGAACATTTTCAAGAATTGCTTTCTTTTACTTATTAATCAATATATTATTAACATTTAGGTGATTTTTTTGTTTTCATATGTATGTATCATTGGTTTCTTTGTCATGGTCATGGTAACTAGTAAGTGATGATGAAACTTATTAGCATTGCAGATATTAACTTGGTTTGTTGGATCAGACATTTATTTTCTCCATTATGTTTAGTACCTCTTTGGACCGGTTTATTTGAGTTTATCTAATGACATAAACACTTGTGATATGTTTTATAGAGTTTATGGAAACAACTTATGAGTTACGACATGTCCATAAATTGTTTTCACCTTATTTCCATAAGCTCTCCATAATTACTTATGAAAACATTTTGACATTATTTTAATCTTTGCTATAGAAATAGCTTATATATAAGCGCTTAATTAGGAATTCATTCATATTGGTTGTTATTTAAAAATTAGGATATTGCTATATGATCTTTCGTGGAAGGGATTGATTTTGACTCTTAGATAATTGGTGTTGTGCAGGACTTCAGTTTGAGAATTCTTGTGAAGTTGGAGTCTTCTCAAAACTTACCAATGCCTATTGTTTGGTTGCCATTGGAGGTTCTGAAAATTTCTACAGATTTTCATTTGCTTTAGCTTTGTGAAAATACATTCTCGAATATATATTGAAGTTATTTTTTTCTTGATTTCTAATGGATTGGAATTGCCATAACAATTATCTTTCTTAATAAATTAACGTTTTGTTTGATACAGTGCATTTGAGGCTGAGTTATCAGATGTTTTCCCTGTGATCAAAACCTCCATTGGCGGCACTCGTATTGTTGATCGTCTTTGTATTGGTAAAGTACTTTGTTCTTGGTTTCTTGAATAGTGATTGAATCAGTGACAAATTTTCTTCCTTTAGTAGTAAAACAATAAAAATAAAAAGATGGTTACATCCGTTTCTTATATTTATTGTTTTATAATTAATTAGATTGAAAACTATTGCCTAATTTACTTCATGTTGGTGTGCAGGAAACAAGAATGGGCTTCTATTGCCGCACACAGTGGCGGAGCCAGAATTATTAGAGTCTGGGCAAAAGTGTCTAACAGTGTGTAAAAGTGTCTGATCAAGCACATGTGTCTAACAATGTGTAAAAATGTCTGATTTTTTTTAAGCAGATGTGCCTATGGGTTAATGGCCCATATACACAAAATTTTGGGCCGAGCCCAGGCAAGTGCCCAGGCTTGCTGGGCGGTGGAACCGCCACTGGCCGCACACCACCACAGACCAAGGTGATTCCTATTATTATGTTATTATTTGTAATATTGTTTAATGCTATTTTATGTCACGCAGTATACCCCCAACTGTTGTGTTAAATGGTGTTGTCAAACTAATCTAACCTCAATTTTCTGCCATTGTATGTCGTGAAACATCTATGTAAAAGATTTTTGTGTCTTTCTTACCAAAGAAAGGAAAAACTGAAAAAATCAGTTGCTACGAGGTTCTGTTCGTTATTGATTGCTCGTTCATGTGCCATATTAAATATATTTCTATGATGTGATTATAAGCAAAAGTAGGTCAAAGAAAGTTGATGTAATTTTCGACCAAATACATGAACTTTATTGGACCTACTTTTGCTTATAATTAAGGCTAGAGGGAGTAGTGTTTTAGTCTTTGATTTTGGGATATGAATATCATGGCCTTGTACATTCTTTGTTTTCATAGTTCTTTTTAACAAAATGATCAGACTTTTAATTATTTTGTTAAAAAAGGTTATGTTGTAATGCTTTATTTTAAAGCTGATGTGATCCTTTTCATCATTTGCGTCCTCACCTCCTACAATATGAAATGTAATTTTAAGTGGTTAAGATTTTGGAGCTACATTGGAACCTATAATATGTAGTTCTCATTTCTGCATTAAAAACTATTCATCCATTCAAATGAGCTTTCAGAACGTTGTTTTACTGTTGAATGATGATATCAACGACTGTTAGCCGTGATGAATTGCTTAGTAAATAGTGCTACGAAGCTTATTCTATAGCAGAGTCTAGGGAAGGTCGAACCTATTGCAGGTCTACTCTGTTGTACAGTGATAACCTTTTCTGTGGCTAATGAATATTTGTAGCAGTTTATTCATTAAAGCACAAACAGGGTACCCTGCAATTTCATTAAAGCACCTAGAATCTTTTATCAATCAACACCCTGGGTGCTGGCTGAGGTTTTATCTGTTTAGTGTTTACTTGTCTCATCATTTAGTAGAAAAATACTGTTAAGTCTAGGATTATTTTTTTTTTGTGAAAGAAAAGGGGTCTTAAGTCTAGGATCAATTAACATTTCTTTCCTCATATATGGCATATTGGTATATCTATTGTTCCATCTTTTCTGGTGACAAAAATAAGCACTTGTTTTGATGTTAGACTGACTTAAGGAAATTGATCTTTTTTCATGGCTATTGTTGAAGAACTTCAACATTTGAAAAACAGTCTACCTGATCGAGTTCGTGTTCAGCGCATAGAAGAAAGATTATCTGCTCTGGGAAATTGTATAGCATGTAATGACCATGTGGCCCTCACGCACCGACCTCGACAAGGTATTGTATTAATAGAGATTATAGCTTTTTGTGTGCTAATCTCTTAAACTTATTTAGGATTAGAAATTGGTTTAGAGATAAACTTGTGTTTTCATGCTAAACATGGATGCCGAGTAAAGAAGTGGACAAACAGTCACATATCCATGCTTGTTCCTTTTAATCTGTGAATTGTTCTTCAGGAAACTGAGGAAGTGTTTGCGGATGTTCTTGGAGTAGAAGTTTTTAGGCAGACAGTTGCTGGTAATATTCTTGTGGAAAGTTACTGTGCTTTCTCCAACAAAGGTGGTTTGGTAAGTGCAAGACATGTCCTCTTGAATGTTTAAATTTTAATAAATGTTCTATATCTTTTGACCAATCACTGAATGCAGGTTCACCCTCATACTTCCATTGAAGACTTGGATGAACTATCTACACTTCTTCAAGTTCCTTTGGTTGCCGGAACTGTGAACCGTGGTAGCGAAGTAATAGCTGCTGGCATGGCAGTAAATGATTGGACAGCATTTTGTGGTTCAGACACTACAGCAACAGAACTCTCAGTGATTGAGAGTGTTTTCAAGCTGAGGGAAGCCAAGCCTAGTGCCATTGTGGATGAGATGAGGAAATCTCTCTTTGATGGCTATAACTGAATTTCTATAAAAGTATTAACTTCTCATACCAAGCAGTACTGCTTCTTGTAAAGTTCCTTTTACCTTTGATGATAGTTTCTTTCATTTCCCAGTAACAATTGGTTCCTTTTCAAATATGATCACATAGTTTAATCAAGATTTGTGGTTTTCACTAATTGTGTTAATATCTTGTATTTCAATTTATGGTTGCCCAAAAATCAAAGGTGAAATATGAGTGCTCTTGCATTACATGAAATAACATTATAAATAAAACTTTAATAAAAAGAAAACCATCAAGTTTGTCTCTAAAATTATAGGGAGCTAACAATAAGGTATTTGAAATTTAAATTATAATAAAAATTGTTGGATATTTGAGTGTTGGCTACATGTTTTGCAAAAATCAAATATACAAGCATTATGTCTTCAGAAGCTAAAAATCTCATTTTGCTAATTCTCACAATATCTTTTGAAGATTTAATTGAAGATTTATCCAAAGCTTCATTTCTAGAAGGAAGTATTCTTTGCGCAAGATTTGTTCTGAAGATTTATTTCAGTTATTCGTAAATATATTTTCAAAGTAATCTTTTGGAAAATATATTTCTGAATAATATGAGAGCTTCTGTTTTCTTCTAAAAGAATTCTAAGATCATATATTTGAAGATTTGTTGAAGATTTATCATGGCTGAAGTTTCCAGAAGTATGATAATTTTATGTGAAGATCTATTGAAGATTGGCTTCGTGTTTATTGATGAATATATTTTCAAAGTATCTTTGCAAAATATAATTCAGAAATATATGTTTCCTTTTTTAGCCTTTGCATATTTCAGAATCATATAAATTGAAGAAGATTTGATTCAATTATTTGTGAATATATTTTCAAGGAAATCTTTGGAAAATATATTTGTGAATTTTATGTGAGCTTCTATTTACTTCTAAAATAATTCTGGGAGTATATCTTTGAAGATTGTGTTCAGAATTATGTTGCTGCTGAAGACTATTTAAAGAGGGCTTTGCTATTGGAAATTTCATGAGTCAAAAACCAGAATTCAGAGTTTAGAGTTTTTAGAGTTTTTGTCTGTGTAAGCTTAGGCTTTGTTTTGTACACCACTCATATGTTTTGAGTTGGTTTAGTTTGTTTGAGTTGTAATTCATTCAAAGCTTTTAAGCACGAATGAAGTTTTTGTTTTGAAGAATGTCTTCATTGTTTTGAGTTGTTTGTTTCAGTGTTACTGATCACTGGGTTGTGATTGAGTAATTAGGAAGTTAGTAGTTTTCTAATACTTAGGTGGGTTCCTGAGTAGAAGTCTAGACTAAGTGTAGATTGATTGCTAAGGCTGGGAACAGGGGGGTCTGTGTCTGAGTCTTTGGGTTGATTCCTTTAGTAGATTTCCTTCCTGGATTGGTATCCCCCAGAGTAGGTGAAGTTTGCACCGAACTGGGTTAACAAACTCATTGTGTTCTTTATCTTTCTGCACTTTATTTTCTGCTTCTGAACTTCAATTTTTCATACTCTGTTTTACTGGTTCAGAACCAGAACTGCCAGAATTTCAAAAATGTTTATGAAATTATAAGTTGTCAGTCATTTTAAACACAAACATTACCTTCTATTAGAAAATATTTTAAATTAGTCCTTGAAGTTGAGCACGGTCGGTCTAATAATTTGTAATAGTAAGTGGGATCTAAATCAAGTTTTAAAATATGATACTTTTTTTTGTCTACATATGTATCATTTTTGTTTAAAAATCTAATGATACCGGTGGATCTGATGGATGGTGGATGGACACTGGCGCCTCTCGCCATGTCTGCTTTGACCGTGCTATATTTAAAACATACACTACTGTTGAAAATCAGAAGGTACTGCTGAGAGATTCTCACACCACTGAAGTTGTTGGAATCAGAGACGTGGAGCTGAAATTTACCTCCGGGAAGACTCTGATATTGAAGGATGTGATGCACACTCCAAAGATTAGGAAGAATCTTGTTTCTGGGTTTCTTTTAAATAAGGCTGGGTTTGAACAGATTATAGGGGCTGATATGTACACCATTACTAAAAACTTAGTTTTTATTGGGAAAGGGTATGCCATTGATGGCATGTTTAAATTGAATATTGATATGAATAAAATTTCTTCTTCTGCTTATATGTTGTGTGATTTTAATATTTGGCATGCACGACTCTGTCACGTAAACAAACGAATTTTATCTAATATGAGCGGTTTAGGATTAATTCCAAAAATATCTTCTAATGATTTTGAAAAATGTCAGTTTTGTAGTCAAGCAAAAATAACAAAAGACTCGCATAAATCAGTAACAAGAGAAACTGAACCATTTGATTTAATACATTCTGATATATGCGAACTTGATGGTAACTTGACTAGAAACGGACAAAGATATTTTATTACCTTCATTGATGACTGCTCCGACTACATTTACGTGTATCTAATGAAAAATAAAAGTGATGTGCTTGATATGTTTAAAATACTTGTTAAAGAAATTGAAACACAATTCAATAAAAGAATCAAGCGTTTTCGTAGTGACAGAGGCACTGAATATTTATCACACACATTCAATGAGTATTATAAAGAGCTCGGAATAACTCATGAAACAACTGCACTCTCCTGAAATGAACGGTAAAGATGAAAGAAAAAATAGAACCTTTACTGAATTAGTAGTTGCGATCATGCTTAATTCCGATGCAGCGCCTCATTGGTGGGGGGAAATTTTATTGACTGTTTGCTATGTGCTAAACAGAGTACCCAAAACTAAGAACAAAGTTTCTCCCTATGAAATTTTGAAGAAAAGACAACCCAATTTGTCTTACTTTCGAACTTGGGATTGTTTGGCCTATGTTAGGATACCTAACCCCAAGAGAGTTAAACTCGCCAGTAGAGCCTATGAATGTGCATTCATTGGTTATGCCTTAAACAGTAAAGCATATAGGTTTTATGACCTAAAAGCTAAAGTGATCATAGAATCGAATGACGCTGACTTCTATGAAACGAAATTCCCCTTCAAATCAAGAGATAGTGGGGGCAATAGTAGGGGCACAAGTATGAACACTACATCTGATCACACTCAAGTAATCAAAGATAGTGATGAAAACATCCAACCAGATGTTATAGAACTTCGAAGAAGTAAGAGAGCAAGAACTGCTAAAGAGTATGGACCCGAATATGTGGCCTATACATTAGAAGAAGATCCATCGACTCTAAAGGAAGCCTTGTCTTCCTTGGATGCTGACTTATGACAAGAAGCCATAAATGATGAAATGGATTCTCTACAGTCTAACGGAACCTGGCACTTGGTTGAACTGCCTCCAGGCTGCAAACCAATAGGTTGTAAATGAGTTTTGAAAAAGAAACTGAAACCTGATGGATCTATTGATAAATACAAGGCTCGCCTTGTAGCCAAAGGTTTCAAGCAAAGAGAAAATATAGATTTTTTCGATACCTACTCACCAGTTACTCGTATCACATCCATAAGGGTACTAATTTCTTTAGCTGCCATTTATAACTTAATTGTACACCAAATGGATGTGAAAACTGCTTTTTTAAATGGTGAGCTGGAAGAAGAAATCTATATGGAACAACCTGAAGGTTTTGTAATCCCTGGACAGGAAAACAAGGTCTGTAAGTTAGACAAATCTCTGTATGGTCTAAAACAAGCCCCTAAGCAATGGCATGAAAAGTTTAACAACTTAATGACTTCGAATGAGTACAAAGTGAATGAAAGTGACAAATGTATTTATTACAAATATAAAAATAACATTTGCACAATCATATGTCTCTATGTAGACGACTTGCTCATATTTGGATCAAACATTCCTGCCATAAATTCTGTGAAATCACTGTTGAGTAAAAACTTTGATATGAAAGACCTAGGAGAACCTGATGTAATTCTTGGCATTAAGATTACAAGATCAGAAAAGGGAATTTCCTTGGATCAGTCTCACTACGTTGAGAAGATCTTAAGGAAATATAACTACTTTGACTGTAAACCTGCAAGCACACCCTATGATCCAAGTGTAAAACTATTTAAGAACACTGGAGATGGTGTTAGACAAATTGAATATGCGAGCATCATTGGCAGTCTCAGATATGCCACTGATTGTACTAGACCCGACATAGCCTATGTCGTGGAACTCTTATGCAGATTTACAAGCCAACCAAGCAATGAGCATTGGCAGGCGATTGAGAGAGTCATGAGATACCTAAAAAGGACTATGACTTTAGGACTCCATTACCAAAGATATCCTGCAGTACTTGAAGGGTACAGTGATGCAGATTGGAACACCTTGTCAGACGATTCCAAAGCGACCAGTGGCTATATATTTAGCATAGCTGGAGGAGTTGTTTCTTGGAAATCAAAGAAACAAACCATTTTGGATCAGTCCACAATGGAATCTGAGATGATAGCACTAGCTACTGCTAGTGAAGAAGCAAGTTGGCTAAGATGCTTGCTAGCTGAGATCCCTTTATGGGAAAAACCGTTACCAGCTGTGTTAATTCATAGTTGTCGCGTCGAATTTCGGATATCAAGCTATTGGGAAGCGTTGAATCACTAATGTTAAATCACGACTGAACTTTTAATTTTTCGGGGAGAAAAGGAAAAAAGTTCGAAATTACCTTGAAAAAAGAGATTTTAGGTTCGAGAGTCGATTATGCGAGGGGAAGGTATTAGCACCCCTCACATCCGCTGTCCTCAACGGGAACCTCTTAGTCGGCTTAGGCTTAAAATGTTTCAAAGTTTTACTTGCGTGTTTGAACATATAAAAAGGGAAAAGAAAATATGATATAAAGGAAAAAAAGAGATAAAAACAAACGAAGGGGAAAAAAGAAAGTTTTTATTAATGGGCTTGACAAGATGTCGATCTTGCTCCTACGTATCTCCCGGTAGTCGGAGAATTCAAAGCGTACGTAGTTCTTTGGTGGAAAAAGTTTGTATGTTGGTTCGTTTTAATTAAAAAAGATTTGACGATGCACAAAGGCGTAAAATGTTTAAATGATAAAGAGACGAACGCACGTTAAGGCGATAAACTCGCACAAGGCGTAAATGTTTTAAAAATAAAAGACAGACGCACAGAGGCGTAAAAAGTTTGAAAATAAAAGACAGACGCACAGAGGCGTAAAAAGTTTGAAAATAAAAGACAGACGCACAGAGGCGTAAAAAGTTTAAAGATAAAAGACAGACGCACAGAGGCGTAAAAAGTTTGAAAAGAAACGCGCGAAGACGCCAAAGGTTCGGATTGACCACGAGGGCCAAGATTAAAAATGGTCACGAGGGACCAAAGGAAGGTTGAGCGTGCTAGACGCGTCAAAGGTGGAATGACGATTGCCCGAACGACGAGACATACGTCACGCATTCGTGCAACCGAGGTTTGGGGAGACATACGTCAATCCATTCCCGTTTCATTCAAGTTTTGTTTTTGTCGAAACTCGGAGAAATCTCAAAGGGAACCAAAACACTTGTTTAAAAAGAAAGTTGTAAAAAAAGAAACCACGAACAAATTTGTTGCTCGAGTTTATTTGAAAATCATGAACATCACTTGTTGCTTAAGTTATTGAAACTCAAGAACAAGTGTTGGTTCAAGTTTGAAAGATGAACAAAAATCATAAAAACATGCATAAATTTTGGAGAATGTACAAGTTCGGCTCGATTTGAGTTTGGTTTAGAAAGAGTGAGCAAGCTCGGCTCAAGTTCATGTTTTGATTGAAAATCATGAACAACGTTGTTGTTCAAGTTTGGTTTTTGAAAATAGAGAACTTAGCCTATTGCTCAAACTTGATGTTGAAAATTTAAGAACATAACTTGTTTCACAAGTTACTCAAAATTAAATGCACGAACTTGTAAAATTTCCAAAGTTGTGCAATATTATGGATATGGTTTGAATAAAAATGATTTTAACCCTCTTTAGGTTCTGAATCAAGGGCTGGAACCCCAAAAATTTGGCATTTGGAAGCCTGATTCACATTCTGAGTTTCACATACTTCGCAGAGCAACCAGAACTTGGCTCTGCGAAGTCAGGTTCTGATGTGGTCGCACTGCGAACATACTTTGCTCTGCGAAGTATGCGAAATTTTGAACTCAGAAGCTGTTTCTGAACAGAAGTTCAGAAACTGCTTCTAAGCAAGCTTCAGAACCTAAAGGGGGTTAAAAAGCTTGGCAAAATTGGGAGAAAAGGAGTGTAAAAACTCAGTTTTAATGCTTGGCCCCTTTGAGATTCCTTTTGAGTTTCAAAAGGGGTTTTTGTGCACAAAATGAAATTAACCAAAACAAGAAATGCAAACAGCAAGCAAAATGAAAGATAAAGATTATAGGAGACTTACAGAACTCCTAGCAATGCTTGTGCAAGAGGTTGGAAGTGGCTTGCTTGATTGATAGTAGGTTATTGACAATGAACTCTAATTGGTTTTGCTTTGGGTATGAACTGCTTTGATGCTGCAATGTGATGGATTTTGGTGTAAATTTCGTGTGTATATGGCTGTTTTTCTGGTGTATCAATGTGTTTCAATGTGTTAAATCCTTGTGCCTTGGCATTCCTTTTATAGGCCAAAATGCAAATCTATGCAATGATGAACAAAATCCTAGAACCTAGCTGGTTTGTGGGCTAAATCCAGGCTAAATCACTTTGCATTTAATGCTAAAGGATAGAAGTTGCTTTGCCTTGTGCCAAGGGGCAAGACCTTGACTGATTTCAGCCACAAATGCAGCTGAAAAAGGATAATAATGATATTATTAAATGAAAAATATAATAACAATAATATTAATAACAATGATGACAATGATAATATTTAATAAAAATGATAGTAATAAAAGTGGTGAAAAGTGTAAATAAAATACAATAACAAAAATGAAATAACAAAAAGTAATAAATGATGAAATAATAAAAGATAAAACAGAAAAATATGAGTCAAAAAATGGGGTATGACAGATGCCCCTATTTAAGTTTCTTCGCCCCGGAGATTGAAAGTGAAATTTTGAAATTGACGGGTCGAAGAGACTTAAATATAGAGTACACCATTTTTGACTAAATATTTTTCTTGAATTGTAAATGCTATGAATGCATGTATGTGAATGCTATGAATGCTTGTAATGTAAATATGAATGCAAAGACGACAAAGATGACCACACTGGGGATAAAAGAGACAAAGGGATATCCGGGTTCGTTAAGGAAACAGGATCCGACTTTATTGGGGAACATGGTTCCACTGGGGATAAATGTCAGCTGTTCGGGTTAATGCCGAACCGCCACTGACGACAAGAAAACAAATTGAATGTCAACTGTTCGGGTTGTTGCCGAACTTGCCATTGACGACAGAAAATGAAAATGGATGTCAACTGTTCGGGTTGTTGCCGAACTTGTCATTGACGACAGGAAATAAAAAGTAAATGTCAACTGTTCGGGTTGTTGCCGAACTTGCCATTGACGACAGAAAATGAAAATGGATGTCAACTGTTCGGGGGATGTCAACTGTTCGGGTTGTTGTCGAACTTGCCATTGACGACAGGAAATAAAGGTAAATGTCAGCTGTTCGGGTTGTTGCCGAACTTGCCACTGATGACAGGAAATAAAAAGTAAATGTCAACTGTTCGGGTTGTTTCCGAACTTGCCACTGACGACACTGGGGACGCGGCTGACAAACCGTTCCTTACAGAACTGCCCCTTCAATTGGGGAGAAGGGATGCACAAGCTGTTCGTTAAAGAACTTGCCACTTGGCACAACACTGGGGAATATGCACAAGCTGTTCGTTTGAACTGCCACTTGGCATAAAGACATGATAAAAAGATGCGCAAGCTGTTCGTTTGAACTGCCACTTGGCATAAAAGGTGACATCTCTGGACCAGACAGACTGGGGATGACACTTGGGGAAAAAAAAGGAGTTCACGAATTTTTCATGATTGATTGGTGAGACTCATGATGGTTAGAGCAACCGTGAATGATATTGTAGTATGTTGCATGCATAAATGTACGTATGTATGAATGCATGAATGTATGAATGTACAAACACCTGAATGTACGAATGAATGTATAAATGCATAAATGTATGAATGTATGAATGTATGACTCTCACTGGGGATGTCATGTGAAAGATTGACTTGTACTGGGGATACCCAAACTGTTTGTTGAGGAATTGCCCCTTGATGTAAGAATATAATGAGAGGCGCACAAGCTGTTCGTTAAGGAACTACCGCTTGGCGAAAAGGAGATTGACATCCCTAGACCAGACAGACTGGGGATGACACTCGACTGTTTGCTGGGGGAAAATAAATTGTGGGGGATGCATGATATGAATATGAGATGCGTGTTAATGAATGAGTTTGATATGATGCATGAATTATGCTGACATGTGGGATAACAGACGTCATGTTGGACGCTGGGGGTTATGATTTGGGTGCCGAGCAAAGTCGGGCTTTGGTTGTGGTTGTGCCAATGATGATTGGGCTTTTGGGGTTGAGACTCCACTGGGGGATGCCAATAAAATCGGGCTTTGTTTGTGACTTCGCTGGGGATATAAGGATCATTTTGGAAGCATGATCGATATCCAGCCTTAGGTGCCAATGGTGGTTGGGCTTTTTGTGAGTAGGTGCCAATGACAATTGGGCTTTTTGATTGATTGGACAAAGATTGACTTTGTTGATTGTATGACCGATAAACTTGATGAGACAAGGCTAGATCGGTAAAATGAACAGTGGACCGACGTCGCATTGCAAACACTCGGTAATCTTAAATGGGGATGATACCATAGGGGATATATCCAAAATTGACGGGGTAAAGCCGCAATGACTGATAAAAAGATAAATACCTCACGGGGAGATTGTTAATCCACTAAGGATTATGCTAATCCGCTGGGGAGAAGAACTGATTATTCCGCCGGGAATACTTATGCTTTGGTTGGCAAGTCTTTGCCTGAATCGTCCTTTCGGGCTCTCGATTCATTGGGGATATTCCTGATTGATTGACTGATGATTCTGTTGGGGAATCCCTTTTTGCAATTGACCATGCTCGGCCTGCGAAGCTTCATCCGTTTTAAGGACAGACATCGATGTACGTTCCAAATATCCATGAGTTCGAAATGAATGTGTTTGTTATTGATAAAAGATAAAAGACTCACAAAATAATTTTGAAAAAAGTTTTTGTTTTAAAAGTACTATCGTCAAGAAATAGAAATGAATGAATAGAATAATAATGGGAATTTGATAAAAGGTAAAGTAATGTTGGGAAGAAAAGTTTATTAATGGGGTGGTAGCCTGCCAAAGGCGTGGCTCCATGGATCTTACAAAGTTTAAAAAATGGTAAATATAAAAGGGAGGGTACATTGAACACGATGGCCACTAGTATCCCTAACAACTTTGAATCCCTTGTTTGGATGCTTCTGATACGGAGTCTTTAGACAATTGATGTGTCCCAAATGAATCACGACCAATCCGATGTAGTTACTTTGTCTTTTGATCCTTAATTTTTGCATAGGTCGTCCTTTCAGATGTTTCACCTATCAGGATGGTTGTTTCTGTTTATGTCTTTAATTTTTGCCTGGACCGCCTTTTCAGGTTTTCAGTCCACCGAGACGTTCATTTTTTCCTAAGCTGCCCTTCCAGGTTTTCGACTTGCCGAACTGTTCTTTTGTTTTTAGACAAAGTATTTCTTGACTACATCGGAATTCACAGGACGCGGAAAATCTTCGCCGTCCATTGTTGTGAGAATCAAGGCTCCTCCGGAGAAAACTCTCTTGACGACATAAGGGCCTTCGTAGTTAGGCGTCCATTTGCCCCTGGAGTCGGGTTGAAAAGATAGGATCCTTTTGAGCACGAGGTCTCCTTCTTGGATTTCACGAGGACGAACCTTCTTGTCAAAAGCTTGTTTCATCCTCTGTTGATACAGTTGTCCATGACACAAGGCAGTCATGCGTTTTTCCTCAATTAAGTTCAACTGATCGTATCTGTTTTGACACCATTCAGCCTCTGACAACTTAGCTTCCATCAAGATTCTCAATGACGGGATTTCGACCTCTACGGGGAGCACTGCTTCCATGCCGTATACTAAAGAGAAAGGGGTCGCCCCTGTTGATGTACGTACTGAAGTACGATACCCGTGCAAGGCATAAGGTAGCATCTCATGCCAATCCTTGTATGTGACTACCATCTTTTGCACTATTTTCTTGATGTTTTTGTTTGCAGCTTCAACCGCACCATTCATCTGGGGTCTATAAGGAGAAGAGTTATGATGCTCGATCTTGAACTATTTGCATAGCTCCTTCATCATTTTGTTATTCAGATTGGTCCCATTGTCCGTGATGATCTTGTTGGGAATACCATACCGGCAGATGATATGATTCTTAATAAATCGGACCACCACTTGTTTGGTGACGTTGGCATATGATGCAACTTCAACCCATTTGGTGAAGTAGTCAATTGCTACTAGGATGAAGCGATGTCCATTTGAAGCTTTGGGTTCGATCCTACCAATCATGTCAATGCCCCACATGGAGAAAGGCCATGGTGAAGAGAGGACATTCAGAGCCGTTGGTGGCATGTGGATCTTGTCCGCATAAATTTGACATTTGTGGCATTTCCTGGCATGCTTGTAGCAATCGCTTTCCAAGGTCATCCAGTAATATCCGGCTCTCAAGATCTTCCTAGCCATTGTGTGTCCACTGGAATGAGTTCCGAAGGAACCTTCATGTATATCATGCATTATGAGATCCGCTTCTTGCTCATCAACACATCTGAGCAGCACCATATCAAAATTCCTCTTGTATAAAACTTCTCCATTTAGAAAGAAGTTGCCAGCTAATCTTCGCAGAGTTTTCTTATCCTTGTTGGATGCCCCATGCGGGTACTCTTGCTTTTGGAGGAAACGTTTGATGTCATGGAACCATGGCTGGTTATCTATGACTGCTTCGGCTGCGAACACATGCGCATGCCTTTCTAGGTGTTGAACCTTGATTGTTGGGATTTCATTCCGGCGGCTGACCTCATACATAGAAGATAAGGTGGCCAAAGCATCTGCCATTTGATTCTCGTCTCGAGGAATGTGATGCAGCTTAACTTTGTTGAAAAAGGTTAGCAAACGTCTTGCGTAATCTTTGTAAGGGATCAAGCCGGTGTGGCGAGTTTCCCAATCTCCATTGATTTGATTAATCACAAGAGCTGAGTCTCCATAAATATCGAGGTTCTTGATCCTCAGATCAATGGCTTCCTCAATTCCTAGGATACAAGCTTCATACTCTGCCATATTGTTTGTACAGTCGAATGATAGTCTTGCAGTAAAAGGGAGATGTTTGCCCTCAGGGGTGACGATGACTGCCCCGATTCCATTGTCATAGACATTGACAGCTCCATCAAAGATTAACTTTCATCTAGATTCGGGATCTGGACCTTCGCCGAGTAGTGGTTCGTCACAATCCTTCATCTTTAGATACATGATTTCTTCATCGGGGAAGTCAAACTTGATTGGTTGATAATCCTCAATTGGTTGATGAGCCAAATGGTCGGCAAGAATACTGGCTTTGATGGCCTTCTGAGTGTGATACTCGATGTCATATTCTGATAACAACATCTGCCAACGGGCGATCCTTCCAGTTAAGGCGGGCTTTTCAAAGATGTACTTGATTGGATCCATTTTGGATATCAACCAAGTAGTATGATTGAGCATGTAATGACGAAGACGCCTAGCAGCCCAGGCTAATGCACAACAAGTCTTTTCGAGTTGAGAGTATCGTGACTCGCAGTCCGTAAACTTCTTGCTTAGGTAGTAGACAGCGTGTTCTTTTCTACCGGTCTCGTCTTGTTGTCCGAGTACACAACCCATGGAGTCCTCCAATACGGTTAAGTACATGATTAAAGGTCTTCCTTCGACTGGAGGAATAAGTATTGGAGGTTCTAGCAGGTACTCCTTGATGCTATCAAAAGCTTTCTGGCAATCCTCCGTCCATACCACTTCCTGATTTTTGCGGAGTAGCTTGAAAATGGGTCCACAAGTGGCTGTCATGTGGGATATGAATCTAGAGATGTAATTTAAACGTCCTAGAAATCCCCTTACTTGCTTCTCAGTTTGAGGAGCAGGCATTTCTCTGATGGCTTTGACTTTATCGGGGTCTACCTCGATACCCTTTTGACTGACAATGAAACCTAGGAGTTTTCCCGATCTCACGCCGAATGTACATTTGTTGGGGTTCAGGCGAAGCCGATATTTTCTCAGGCGTTGAAACATCTTCAACAAATACTCAACATGCTCTTCTTCAGTTCCTGATTTGACAATCATGTCGTCGACATACACTTCAATTTCTTTGTGTATCATGTCGTGGAAGAGAGTAGTCATGCCCCTTTGGTAGGTAGCACCCGCATTTGTTAAGCCAAAAGGCATCACTTGATAGCAAAAGGTGCCCCAAGGTGTAATGAAAGACGTTTTTTCTCTATCCTCAACAGCCATTTTAATCTGATTGTATCCCGAAAAGCCATCCATGAAGGAGAACACCTTAGATTTGGCAGTATTGTCGACCAATATGTCAATGTGGGGTAAAGGGAAGTCGTCTTTTGGACTAGCTTTGTTTAAATCTCGGTAGTCGACGCACATTCTGACTTTACCATCCTTCTTGGGAACCGGCACTATGTTGGCCAACCATTGAGGATATTCTGAGGTAACGAGAAATCCAGCATTAATTTGCTTTTGCACTTCCTCTTTGATCTTAAGGGCCATGTCAGGCGAGTTCTTCTCAACTTCTGTTTGACTGGCGAACATTCAGGTTTTAGAGGTAAGTGGTGCTCCACAATCTCAGGATCCAATCCTGGCATATCTTGGTATGACCATGCAAAGATATCCACATATTCCTCAAGAAGCTTGACTATTTTCTCTTTGACGGGCGCATCCAATAACGCTCCAATCTTAACTTCCTTCTTTTCTTTTTCGGAACCCAAGTTGATAACCTCTACCGTTTCCTCGTGAGGCTGAATGGTCTTCCTCTCTTGCTCTAATAGGCGCTTGATCTCATCCGGGATTTCTTCATCCTCTTCCTCTTCCGCTTCGTAAACAGGGAATTCAAAGTTGGGAGAGAGCCTAGGGTTAAGGTGTTCGACGGGTTTATGGGTGCTTAGTCTGCATATGATGGATGATTGATTTTAGCAAAAGATGAAAAATGCAGACTCTTTGAAATTGAAAATAGAAAATGTTTTTGGTTGTTTTTGTATTACCATTTTTTTTGAAAAATAAAAAGAAAAAGACAACGTATAAATACGTAGAGGTTGTGATGGAAACAAACGATTTTTATTAACCCTACATGAGTCTCCCTTCGCTTCGGGCGAGACGAAGGGGTTTTTTTTGAAAAGAAGATAAACAAACACATTACTTTGAAGACTGAATAACAGAAGGAACATCGACAGCAACCCAATTGCGGCAAGCTCCTCCGGGCGTTACAAGGACATGTGCTGTTTCTTCCGGCCCATCTTCAGTGATGGCGTTGGCTTCCTTTGTGGAATGAATGAAACTGGCACTGCGGAAAGTGTTCTCGAGCGGTTCGATGCTAGTGCTTGGTTCGGTAACTCTTGTAGTTGGAGTGAAACCTAACCCTTCTCTATGCTTACGTTCCGGTAGACTTATTGTCTTTCCCCAATCCGGGAGTAAGTCATTTTGCACTGCTCTTTGTGCGCTCTTGAAAGAAGACATGGACGCTCCATTCTTTGTGGCACTCTCATCATCTAAGGAAAGACCTTGATATCAAGCTAAGGTTGAGCGAAGTCGCCATTTTTCTCTTTGTGGGGAAAGACGACTTCCCTTTACCCCACATTAGTCATTTTTCGGGATGGCTTGACTGGGGATACAATTTCGGGATGGACAAAAATGGCGACTTCACTGGGGATACCTTTTCTCTTTGTGGCACTCTCATCATCTAAGGTTGAGCGTGCTAGACGCGTCAAAGGTGGAATGACGATTGCCCGAACGACGAGACATACGTCACGCATTCGTGCAACCGAGGTTTGGGGAGACATACGTCAAGCCATTCCCGTTTCATTCAAGTTTTGTTTTTTGTCGAAACTCGGAGAAATCTCAAAGGGAACCAAAACACTTGTTTAAAAAGAAAGTTGTAAAAAAAGAAACCACGAACAAATTTGTTGCTCGAGTTTATTTGAAAATCATGAACATCACTTGTTGCTTAAGTTATTGAAACTCAAGAACAAGTGTTGGTTCAAGTTTGAAAGATGAACAAAAATCATAAAAACATGCATAAATTTTGGAGAATGTACAAGTTCGGCTCGATTTGAGTTTGGTTTAGAAAGAGTGAGCAAGCTCGGCTCAAGTTCATGTTTTGATTGAAAATCATGAACAACGTTGTTGTTCAAGTTTGGTTTTTGAAAATAGAGAACTTAGCCTATTGCTCAAACTTGATGTTGAAAATTTAAGAACATAACTTGTTTCACAAGTTACTCAAAATTAAATGCACGAACTTGTAAAATTTCCAAAGTTGTGCAATATTATGGATATGGTTTGAACAAAAATGATTTTAACCCTCTTTAGGTTCTGAATCAAGGGCTGGAACCCCAAAAATTTGGCATTTGGAAGCCTGATTCACATTCTGAGTTTCACATACTTTGCAGAGCAACCAGAACTTGGCTCTGCGAAGTCAGGTTCTGATGTGGTCGCACTGCGAACATACTTTGCTCTGCGAAGTATGCGAAATTTTGAACTCAGAAGCTGTTTCTGAACAGAAGTTCAGAAACTGCTTCTAAGCAAGCTTCAGAACCTAAAGGGGGTTAAAAAGCTTGGCAAAATTGGGAGAAAAGGAGTGTAAAAACTCAGCTTTAATGCTTGGCCCCTTTGAGATTCCTTTTGAGTTTCAAAAGGGGTTTTTGTGCACAAAATGAAATTAACCAAAACAAGAAATGCAAACAGCAAGCAAAATGAAAGATAAAGATTATAGGAGACTTACAGAACTCCTAGCAATGCTTGTGCAAGAGGTTGGAAGTGGCTTGCTTGATTGATAGTAGGTTATTGACAATGAACTCTAATTGGTTTTGCTTTGGGTATGAACTGCTTTGATGCTGCAATGTGATGGATTTTGGTGTAAATTTCGTGTGTATATGGCTGTTTTTCTGGTGTATCAATGTGTTTCAATGTGTTAAATCCTTGTGTCTTGGCATTCCTTTTATAGGCCAAAATGCAAATCTATGCAATGATGAACAAATTCCTAGAACCTAGCTGGTTTGTGGGCTAAATCCAGGCTAAATCACTTTGCATTTAATGCTAAAGGATAGAAGTTGCTTTGCCTTGTGCCAAGGGGCAAGACCTTGACTGATTTCAGCCACAAATGCAGCTGATTCTAGAAGGCAATGATGAAAAAAAACTGAAAAACAGGGCAGCTTGAAATGGTGTGATTCTTGGGATCAATCCTTGCAATCTTGGAAGGCCAAGCAATGAAAACGTGTACTGCCATGTACAGAGGGATTGGGGGAAGCAAAATGAGCATGTGGGCTGGTGTGTGGGAGGAGAAATCCAGCTGAAAACAGGGCACACCAAACAGCTTTTTTGCAAGCAAAACCACTTAAGTTTGACTGGTTTTGGTGAAGAAAGAAGGAAGGAAAGGGATCAAGCAGCTGGCTGGCAAGCTCAGGTTGGATGATAGGTCAATTGGGAGGGACAAGAGCTGACCAAGGGCAGCCAATTTGATTGAGCACATGTTAGGTTGGATGAAAATCCTTCTTACCTTTACCTTTAATGTCACACATTAAATTCTGCTTTGCTGCATCATTTCAGCCACAATTGACAATAACAATGATAATAATACTAATAATAATAACTACAAATGAAAACAAAACAGATAAATCAAAGAAATAAAATCTGCAGAAAAATTTCGCAGAGGTCGCAGTGCGAAGTCAACTTCGCAGTGCGATCTCCCCTTTTTGAATTTTTGTTTTCTTTAAAATAAAAATAAAAGATAAAAAATAAATAAATAATAAAAACAAAAGATGATGAGAGATGATGCAAATAACAAAGATGGTAAAAATGATAAAAAATAGAAATGATAATAGTAAAAATAATAAAATGATGGTAAAGGTTAATAATACTTGTAATTAAAAATAATGATAATAAAACATTAATAATAAAAAAGGATAATAATGATATTATTAAATGAAAAATATAATAACAATAATATTAATAACAATGATGACAATGATAATATTTAATAAAAATGATAGTAATAAAAGTGGTGAAAAATGTAAATAAAATACAATAACAAAAATGAAATAACAAAAAGTAATAAATGATGAAATAATAAAAGATAAAACAAAGAAAAATATGAGTCAAAAAATGGGGTATGACAATAGTGATAGTACCACGGCTATCGCTAAGATTAAGAATCGTTATTACAATGGTAAGAAACGACAGATAAGGCGAAAACACAGCACGATTAGAGAATTTCTCTCAAATGGAGCGATTAGAGTTGATTTTGTACGTACGACTGAAAACTTAGCTGATCCTTTGACGAAAGGACTAACTAGAGAGAAAGTCCAAAGTACATCCAGTAGGATGGGACTAATGCCTATAGCTCACTAAATGATGGTAACCCGACCTACATGACTGGAGATCCCAAGACTTAGGTTCAATGGGTAATAACAAGTCATGAAGTGATAGAACATGCTATGATAAGATTAAGGAAGCATGATCCTGCAGTGAAAGAAGGATGAGATAATAGAAACTCTTAATGAGATCTATACTCTATATTGAGTGGGGTACATAGCTACAGGAGTACCCTTGATAGACTCACCTATACGAATGTGGAACTGAGGCCGGTTCCTATGGAATTTCGAGGCAGAATTCCTAGAGCATTCGTTAAAATCGAGATAGACGTGCAGGGCCATAAACGCACGAGCTTAAGAATACACCTTATGAAAAGGTTTGTGTGTGGGTTCTATGTCTGAGATAGAGTTCAATGCTGTAGGCAACTCTTGTTAAATCGGAATAGTATCCGCTATGCAAAGGTTCAAGTTGTAGGCGACACCTTTGTTTACTAGCAACCTTACTGAGACGTCTTTGGCATTATTTCTCGAAACCATTTTTAAATTCAAGTGGGGGATTGTTGGAACACTAGTGAATTTGAGTGGAAGTTGGAAGGAATAAACACATGTCCCTTAGGAAAGAACTAGTGTTCGTATGAATTGAAAAATGTCCCACATTGGATAGAACATACCCACTAGTAGTGTTTATATAAGTGGGGGGTGACCTCCAAGGGTGTGCCCTTGGGGTACCCACTTTTGCGAACGGATGAGCGCTTACGAAAAAATATATATATATATATCACACGCGCGCCGCCGTCCGGCCGAGCCGGGCTTGGGCTTGGGTCCGGGTCAAAAATGAATATATTTTTTATCACCTGAAATTGTTAAATTAATTTTTGTTAATTTAATAATTATCTGAAAGCGCTCTACGGATAAGGATAAACTCCAATCCGATCCGATCCAACAGAATATCTGGAAAAGATTAAGTTAATCCGCTTAACTTAATCCCAAAAATCACGCCGGATTTGTTACGAACTCTTCCTATAAAAGGAGAGCTCGGCCTCACTTATTCCTCACTCCGAAAATCACAGTTGATGCTTCATGTGCTTTTCCTCTCTTCTCCCTCCTTCGACTTGTGTTAACGAGTCCTTCTTCTTTTTCTACTCCTTTCTGTTCCTTCGGTTTCGAGTGGTCTTCGTACCATATAGAGTGGTTTAATACCATATTGAGGGTGTAAATTCTCGAACGATTACTTACGGTGCAGTACGTAATCGAACAGGTGAACTGGGCTGTTTTATCTTGGAGGCGGCGCAGTTGTTAGTCTACCTTGCACAAACTCGGGCTGCGAAACGTCTTAAAGAGAGCGACGTGGTCGTGACTCAACCCGGTAATATCTTCGGTGGTGATTTCTGAATTTTTAAAGGTACTTTTTCAAACTCGAAAACAACATGCCGTACCCTTAGGACAAACTATTTCACAATTGACCTTTTAACATGTTGATCAAATTTAGTACAATTTTCAACTAGCACATACAGTGGTATCCAAAAATACAGTATGAAATATGTCACCTGGGTGCTCATTCAGATAATGTAGTCTTCATATTGCTATTCCAGCTCTTGTTAAACATGTTAAACCAATGAAGGAAAAATCGAATCCTTACGGTTAAAAGCTCGCAGTCATAGGTAGAAATTGTTCCACATGCGCAGAAAGTAAAAAACAAATTTTCCAATATGTGAAACTGAATTTAAAGAATGATGATTTGATTGAAAAGCTCGCCAAGAAACACATCTTTAACTCTTTTATTCATGTCAAAAAAGCAATGTTAGTTGAGCTATGTTATCAGTCTGGAAGAATTTGCTCATTGTCAGCATCTGCCTCAATCTAGGTGCCTTAGGTTTTGAAAGCTGGCCAGCTCTAGGTGCCTGCCTCTTTTTGATCCCATATGCTTGTCCATTCACATTGTATGCATCCCATATCTTAAGAGAATCATAAAACAAAAACATCTTTGTAGCTTATTCGCTCCCATATGCATATCAAGCAAACGAAGCAATTCCACGTTACTTAAAACAAGATTTAGAGAATGCAAATCCAATAATTCCAATGATGTGGTTAACTTTTGGTAGCAAAAGAAATTTATAGCGCCTTGCACTCGTTCATGTCGGTAATGGTACCAGTATTTCCATCTATGCCAATCCATGCATTTTCTCCATTTGCATGGATTGGCATAAAAAGCTTCTTTCCTTTGTAACGCAGTCATTGTTCAGATGAAATGTACTCTACAACTTTGTGCGAAAGTACGAGTTATTGCCTCAAAAGTAATGGCAGCAGCTTCATAAGGCTACATAATGGCATGCCAGATCACCAAGGCCTTTTTCTATAGTCACCAAATCCGGTTTAAACTTCAATGTTTTGGTACCTATGAAGCTTTTTAGTAGCCCCGGCATTTAGTATCTCCTGCATTTTTATCCACATTAAGACTATCTCAAAAGAGTTAACATGAAAGAGTTATAATATCTCCTGCATTTTCATCCACATTTAGTATCTCCTGCATTTTCACCCTTGGAGTTTCACTTTAATAGTTATAATATCAAAAAGAAGATTTTCAGAATAGTT
This sequence comes from Medicago ruthenica, assembly GCA_018208015.1. Taxonomy (NCBI): domain Eukaryota; kingdom Viridiplantae; phylum Streptophyta; class Magnoliopsida; order Fabales; family Fabaceae; genus Medicago; species Medicago ruthenica. The sequence continues at coordinate 34,290,284 of CM031371.1, read as the reverse complement.
TCACATGAAGTAGGGCATGAGTCATGAGATGACAATTTATTAGTTATAAAAGGAAGCATCTACATAGGCTAAAAACATACCAAGAATAATGACAGATGTTGTTGCATCTCCGACTTCTTCATCCTGCACATGCGACTCAATTCAATCATTTGTGACAACAATTCCTATTAATAACAAGGAACATAGGAGTTAGGAAAATACTTAGAAACACAATCCATGCAAATGAGTCATTACAGTAAGCACTAATGAAAGAACAATTTCTAAGTCACTTGGAGAACATTCTGCTCTTCACAAGTTAATATTTACGGGTATAATTTACAAAAATCCTCAGTAACTAAGCTGTAGAAATGTTTAGAAAGAGAATACAATAACATAGACCTAGGTCCTAAGGTTGTACGAATTATGTAAGCAACAGCCTGGTAGATACCAATTACATTAGAAACACCAAATGAAGAGCACTATGAAGTATGAATTAAGTGCTTATATAATTATAAATATATATAATAATAAATTGTGAGTTTCTCTAAAAATTTGAGTTTTCTGAGGCTTTGTTTAGGAGTTTGGAGGGAAGGGAAGGCTTTAGAAGGTTTGGAATATAGGGGAAAATGGTAAACTCTTTCATATTTTTTTGAAAGAGTAGTTTGTTAGAGAATGATAAATTAATGTTTATAATTAATATATTTTTAATTTTAAGAATATTATAACTACATAGATTAAATTTAAAGAATTCATGTAAACCTCCAAAAACCCCCAAAATCCTCCTCCAATACAATTTTTTAGTTCCCCAAATGAGGAGGGTTTTGTATTATAAAGAAAAATTAACCCCCCAAAGCTCTCCCCTCTCATTCTCCTCTATTTCTTACACTTACTCATTCCTTTTTTCCAAAGTCTTCCTCTCCTTCCGTTTTTACTGCAAGTGAACGGCCACTCTAGAAGCAATCGTTCCCTGCAAAGCAATCGTGTTTTTGTATATTGTTGAGTTTATAAAATAATAAAAATTAAATTATGATCTCAAAAGTGTTATATATTAGTATAAAATACAATTCTGATGTATATTGTGGGGTTTGTGGGACCCATTTTAAAGTTATAGATGAGTGGTATGAATATTTAAAAAATGTAGCTGAGTGGTTTAAATAATTGAGAAGCGTAAAACAATATGATATATTAGATGAGGTCAATTTATACCACCAATATGGGTGGCATGGATGTGGATGCTCCATGTCTAGCAACACCACATCAACCACTTATTTTCTGCCACGCGTCCATGCTGCAAGTTAGTCACCCAATCATCAAAATTTCCATCAAATTGCAAATCTGACACCTATCTTTTGGAAATTACAAAATTGACCTATACTTTCTTAAATTACAAAATCGGCCCATAACTTTTAGAAATTATCCAATCACCCTTTACTTCAATAATTTATAAAGTTGCATCAATTTGTTTTAAAATTACAGATTTTTCTTCAAACTTTCACAAACTACAAATTTGCCCATACATTTACTAAAATTACAAATTTACCCCTAGACTAAAATATATTTTTTTTCAAGAAAATAATTTTTTGCACCATTTTCATAGAAACTTCTTGTTATGCCATGTCTTTGTTGTTTAATATGATTCTACATTAGAAAAAAAAAATATTCTATTTACTGAAAAGTAGTTGCAATATTGTGAATGTGCACCCTTTTCTAGAAATTTACTCTATGCATTATTTACAATCTAGTATCTACAATAATTAATTTAGTAATATGGTACTTATTCTCATTCCACCTTCTAAAACGATGTCTCAGAAGAAAAAATTAACAAACTCTAAGATATTCAAATGGAAGAAATAAGTAGACGGATTCAGCAGTTACAGGAAACTGTGAATGCACAACAAGCATAGTTAGAAGCCCAACACATACAGTCGGACACTGACGAATACAATGGTGATTCATCGTCATTGAGAAGTCGTTGCCCACAAATAAAATCATTCTGAGACAATAACATCAAGGTAGCCTCATTTTGAAGGAAAGCTTCAACCAAATGAGTTCATTGATTGGCTCCAAATTTTAGATCGAGTCTTCTAGTATAAAGAGATACCGAAAGAAAACAAAGTCAAGATCATTGTTGTCAAATTAAAGAAACATGCTTCAATTTCCTCGAAAAGACTTAAAATGAAGCAAGCACGTGAATAAAAAAAAGAAAGATCAAGACTTGGGAGAAAATGTGACAAGAACTAACAAAAAAGATCTTGTCTTCTCACTAATATCATGATAATTTTTTTCAACTTCATAATATTCGTCAAAAGAACTTATATATGGAAGAATACACTCGAGAACGTTTAGAAGTTGGTGATGAAGTGTGACATTCATGAAAGGGAGGAGCACACAATAGCTTGCTACCTTGGTGGATTATACACTGATATTTCTCATCAAGTTCAGCTCCGACAATACTGATAATTAGACAATGTTATATGTATGGCTATGAGAGTAGAGAAACATTTACCCAAGAAGTCTTCTTATACGAATTTTTTCTTTAATGAAAATTCTCTCCATACCCATGAAACAGTGATAGATCAAACCATCACCTCAAATAAACTTTCTCCTTAGTGTACAAAATAAAACCAACATAGGACACTTCAATGCTTCAAATGTCAAGATATTGGACATACAACTTCAAACTTCTCAACCTAGAGAACAATCACCATCATAAAAAGAGAAGCATGTGAAGTATTTGAAGAAAAAGAAACTCTACAAGAGTTTCATGTAGAAGAAATTATAGAGTTGTTATATGACGAAGAGCTCATCAATGTTGATCATGGAGAATCATGAGTGATTAGGCTAGCCTACATACAATGTAAGCAAAGGAAGAACCTTTGGTTAAGACACAATATTTTTCCACACACAATGCCCTACTGCAGAAAAAATTGTGATGTTATCATTGATAGTCGAAGTTGTAAGAATGCAGTGTTTAACTATATAGTGGATGAATTTGCGAAATAGCAATTCAGTCTCTTAAATTGAAAACACCATTCAACATTACCAAAGTTTTTGTGGTGCTTAACTAGTAAGTGATCGAAGATGTCCAACTTAACAATCTATATATTGTTAATTAAGTTAGATTTTACTAACCGAGTTTATTGTTATACAAGATATTGAATTTAAATATATTTATATGACTAAATATTAGTTATTAAATAATTTAATTTTCAACATAATTACTAAATGTTACTTTATTATGCATTCTTTCTATAAACAAGTAAGTTTGACTTTGAAATAGTTATTACTCTCCCCGTTCATTTTTTAAGTGTCGCATTTGAATAAAAATTTGCTACTCGTACTTAATTGTCATTTTCAAAGTTAAAAAACACTCATTATTGATTTATCAAAAATACTTGTAGCTATTTATCACATATAGAGAGAAATAGATGGAATGAGATGATAATTGAGTAAGGGTAATATAAGTAAAATATAAATAATGTTATCAAAGATAACCATGTGTATTATTGTAAAGAAAAGGACAATATTTACAAGTTATATTTTTTTAGATGAAAAGGAGAAATATATTAAATAAAATAAAAAGATACAGAGATTGGGGCATTAGACCTAACTTAGCTACTACCCTATCAGCAATACATTGTGATAATACAAATCAGATGGACCAACCCTAATCAATCTTAAAAAAACAAACAATCCTCACAGGCGCAACCCAGCGAACCCGCATACAGGTACGAAACCATGTGACAAAAAATTTGAAGGGTGGGTATTCGTAAGGATCAAACAGGGTTAGAAGTTGGAAAATATTCGACCGTCAACATGGTATAAAAATCCACGTATCAACAACTTCCTAAACAAAGCAACAAGTATAATAGTCTTAGAACAATCACATGGATTGAGACAGAGAAGTTGGTGTCGGAGTGGAGGCAAACCTGACACCTTGAGACATGCAGATCTCAACAGACATGTAACATCAGAGAATCAAGCACATGACCACCAACCCAACTAGTTTCAGACACGTATGGACCCAAATTGAGGGACGAGTCCGACACGATAGTAACCAAACAACCATTTCAAGTTAATATAACAAGACCATTTCGAGTTTACGAAATTGAACCACCACAATAGAGGCCATATTTGTTACCACCCAATCTCCGATCAAGAAAAAACTCAAAAACATATAAACAAACAATATGAAAACAAACAACAACAAACACAACACAAGCACAAAAGAGTTTCTCGCAAACAAACGACTATAATGAACTCAGAATCCGAGGACCTCGGCAACGGCGTAGCTCCGACCATCGATGTTGAGAATCACATAACTTGTTGTGAATCCGATCATCGGCGCTAGCGAAGAAACAAAAACGAAAATAACCAATTCTAAAAATCGATCTCCAACATTCGAGCTCTGATCAGTGAAAATAGAGAAGCTTCCCGCCTACACAAGGCTAAGAACTCAGAGTCCGTGAAAAAGCTCGAAACAACCCAAAACTTTCGACGCAGGAGAAACAAGTTCACCTATTGAGGAAAACGACTGCGAGAAACCTTACAATGTGACATCGAACTGGATCAACGATGGAGGAAGAAAACAAACGCCGTAGTGACTGGTCGCCGGCGGAGAGAAGGTGAAACGATGGTGCGGAGGATGGAGGGATCATCATACCACCAAAACATGGTGTCAACATCATTACAACTAGATTTGGATTTAGAGGGGGAAGGAATTAAGTCGGCGAATTGGTAAAGTTAGAGAGAAGGATGTAGCTTTTGTTTTTTTACAAGTTTCTTGGCATGTGTAAAAACTATAAAATGACTCTTGGCAGGTACATTATAGCAATTCTCTCATTCCAAAATTATCCTCTTGTGCGGAAGATATGTTAGCTTGGAGTAAAGCTCATTGTAATAAGCTGGAAATTGATATTGAAGATTGTCAAAGTTAAATGAAAAATATTCGACTGAATTCTTCAGGTGAGGGACAAGTTCAAATGTTTGAATTACGGAGCTCAGGATGATGCCTATTAGCGTCAACGCGCCAAGACTCATTGGTACCGGGATGGAGACTGCAATACAATTTTTTTCATGCATCAGCCACTGCTAGGAAGAAGGTAATTCGTATTATTTCTCTTGACGATGATGTTGGAAATAAAATTACGGATCAACAGGGCTTGCACGATGTTTTTCAGAAGCATGGCAGCGCTTCTTCTCCAGTTATTAATGTTATTAACCATTCTATTTTTGCTCCTGATAATGAGAGGCTTACGACTCCTTTCTCAAAAGATGAATTTCGTGTAGCTATGTTTTCAATGCATCCGGACAAATGTCCAGGTCCTGATGGTTTCAATCCAGGTTTCTATCAACAAATTTGGAACTTGTGTAGCGACGAAATTTTTAAAGAGTGTTGTGCTTGGCTTGATACTGGACAATTTCCCCTTGATTTGAATATGACGAACATTGCTCTTATTCCTAAAGGCAATTCGCAACATGAAGGATTGACGTTTGATAGCTCTCTGCAATGTTCTTTACAAGCTCATTTCTAAAGTCTTAGCTAACAGGTTGAAAGTGGTCCTCTCTCAGTGCATTTCCAACAACCGGTCTGCTTTTGTTCCGGGTAGGTCCATTCTGGATAATGCTATGGTAGCGATCAAGGTTATTCATTTTATGAAGACTAAGACGAGGGGCAATGACAGGTATGTTGCTTTGAATCTTGACATTAGTAAGGCTTATGATCGTATGGACTGAGATTATTTGCGAGCTGTCATGTTAAGATGGGATTCAATTCTAGGTGGATTCATTGGATGAGTATGTGTGTAGAGTTGGTGGATTATTATGTTCTTGTGAACAATGAGAAGGTGGGACCTATTATTCGGAGCGTGGCCTCCGTCAAGGGGACCCCCTTTCTGTTGAGACAAAATCCTTATTTGATATTTTAAAGATTACAAACATGTTTAATTTATTTTTCATCTTGTTATCTACTAACTTGTTTTGTGAGAAATGTTTCATGAAAACGTTCTAGTCAGTGTCGAGAACGTTCTGGCCTCTGAAAGAAAATAAATCATTAACATCAAATTATAAATTAGCAAAAAGGAAAGCATGGCAGAATATTCATTTTAAAGATGTTGTCTTGAGCCTTAAAAGAATTTTTGAGCCATTCTCATGATAAACCCATCAAAGGATAAAAGCACATGTGAAATTAAATCATGACATCACTAAAGCAAAAGTGAATGACATAAGCAATGTCACTTCTACACAGCCAGCAACAGCTCATTACAGCTGCATCCCTCACGCAAGAAGCAACAAAGGTCAGCTGAACATCCAGAACATTCTGGATGTGTAAATTAACATTCTGGTCGAAGTAAAGAAGAAAAATGAAATCAAATGAAGCTTTGGACAACTGTAAAAACGTGTCCAACAACTCTATTTTCACACTTGATCACCAAGTCACTCCTCATCTATAAATACAAGAGGTTTTGAAGGTTAAATGCAATAGTTTTAAGAGCAAGCATTCTCTCAAGTAAAAATCATCACTACATACAAAGCTTTTCACAAACAAATAAAACCCAAGCTCTCTCTCATTATATTTTGGATCATACTCATTCGAGTTTTTTTAATTAAAATCTCAAACATGTGTTGAGAATTGTATTTGATCCAAAACATCATCATCATACAAAGTGTATTGTGTTCTCAAGTCTATTTGTAACAATAGTTTGAGAAAGAATTGTAACAACATTTCTTGTGCGAAAGCAAAAAATTGTAGAAGCCTGCTGAGATTGATAATACAGGGTGTAACAGACTGATCTGGTATGATCAAGAATTTATAGTGCTAGTCAGAAGTTTCTGATAGCAGGATACTATAGTGGATAATCTCACATGAGGTGTGGGGACTGGAAGTAGCCGGGTTTGGTGAACCAAGATAAATCTCCTGTGTTTTTCTCTCTTCCATTTCTCTATTATTTTCGTTACACAATATACACACACTATCACAACCAAATTAATCTCTCCAGAATATTCTGGTCCTAATTAATCACAACCAAATTAATCCAGAGTTCTATGGTCCTAAATTAATCATTTATATTGTCTTATTAATTCATACAACTGCATCCAGAACATTCTGGTCCAAGATAAAACAACTGTTTAAAACAAATTCACGTTTAAAATTAACATATAATATTGTTTTTATCATTCTGCTTTTATATTAATCATTCTCTAGAACATTTTGGTCCTTGCTTTATATTTCAGCTCAATATCATTTTACTCATTCCGCTTATATATTAATTAATCATTCTCCATAACATTTTGGTCCCTATTAAAGCAACGCAAACATTTAAATTGTATTTAATCCAGAACATTCTGGTCCTAGAAAAAACAAATATTTTTATCTAAAACCCTATAATCTTATTATACTAACATTTACCAAGAATTTTCTTGAGTATACAAACTTGTTAAGTTTCAGGAATAATTTTAAAAGAGTCACAATTCAAACCCTTTTTCTTGCGACGTTTATTGCTATTTCGCTTTCCCCTTATTTGTTTATTATTTGTGCGGGAGGTTTGTCTTCTCTAATCAGGGATGCAGAGGAGAATGATGTTATTACAGGTACCAAAGTTTGTCGAGGGGCTCCTTTAGTCTCCCATCTTTTGTTCGCGGATGATTGTTTCCTCTTTTTCAGAGCTGACGAGGGCCAAACAAATGTTATGAAGAATATTCTATCTATGTATGAATCAGCTTCTGGCCAGGCCATTAGTTTACCTAAGTCTGAGATTTATTGTAGTCGAAATGTTCCTGACCCTAACAAACTAACTCTTACTAACATTCTTGGGGTTCAGGCAGCATTGGGAACCGGCAAATATTTGGGTTTACCATTTATGGTTGGTAGGGATCGAAATGCAACTTTTGCTTATATCAAAATCGAGTTTGGCAAAAAAATAATTCCTGGAGTAGTAAATGCTTATCTAAGGTAGGGCATGAGGTTATGATTAAATCTGTCTTGCAGGCCATTCCTTCGTATGTTATGAGCATTTTTCAGTTACCAATTACGTTAATTAATATTATCGAAAAGATGATGAATTCCTTCTGGTGGGGTCATGGTAGAACTACCCAACGCGGTATTAACTGGATGAGTTGAGAGAAGTTGTCAGTGCACATGGTTCATGGGGGTATAGGTTTTAAGGACCTCTCCGCTTTCAACTTGGCTATGTTGGGTAAACAGGGTTGGAAGTTTCTTACGGAACCTGACTCTCTTGTCGCTCGTATTTTTAAAGCACAATATTTTCCCTCCCATACCTATCTCATGACACAGCTTGTCCACAATCCTAGTTATGTGTGGCGCATCATTCTGCGCGACGGTTTTTCGTTCGTGGAGGTGCTCGGTGGAGTATTGGTTCCGACTTTTCTATTTCTATTTTGAATGACCCTTGGTTATCTAACGAGGAGTGTGTTGATGGCAATATTGTAGGAGCTCATTTTGTTCAGAATGTTACCATTAATAATTTGATGAATCTATACGACAAGAGCTGAAATGATGAGGTAGTTCGCCAGGATTTTAGGGTTGATATAGCTGCTAATAACATTCCACTTATTGCTCAGGTCCAAGATGACCGTTTAATCTGGAAAGCAGAAAAGAATGGCCATTATGCATAGTGCTTATCAGCTCTTTGTTGACGAGCTCATTGATTCTTCTCATCTCCGTCGTCCGGGTTCTTGGTTAGGAATTTGGAAATTTAAGGTTCCTCCTAAAGTTAAAAATTTAGTGTGGCGTATGTGTCCGGGCTGCCTACCGACTCGTGTTCGTCTCCTTGACAAAGGAGTCCAATGTCCTACACATTGTGTTAGTTGTAACTCGCACTTAATTTTTGATTGTCCTTTTGCAGTCCAGGTTTAGCATATGATAGATATTTGGGGAGCTATTCAACATTCTATTCAATCTACGGCTTCGGCAGCTGAAACTATATTTTTGTTATTGGATACGTTGTTCGCCGAACAAAACCAACGGTTGGCAGCAACATTATGAAGCCTTTGGAAGCATCGTAATCTAAAAGTTTGGGATGATGTCATGGAGGCAAGTGCCCCAGTTGTTGAGCGTGCAAAGAATTTGGTCGATGATTGGCATCTTGCAAACGCCTCTAGCATAACTGCTCCCACAACTCAGCAGCAAGCGCAACAGCCTCATGTCGGGGAGCATTCAGTCGTAACTTTGGATACAACTAGCAGTACGACACCTGCGGCTTCCAATTGTTGGCACCGTCCTTTGTCAGGTAGTATAAGTGCAACATTGATGTTGCATTCTCATCTAGTCTTAACCGAACTGGAATTGGCATTTGTGTTCAGGATTCTGAAGGTACGTTTGTCTTGGCAAAAGTTGTCAGTTTTCCATGTATTTACTCGGTTGATGTTGGTGAAGCACCGGGGTTACATATATGCAGTGGTTGAGTGATATGCAATTTGACAATGTTGATTTTGAAACCGATTCCAAGATTACTCGTGATGCTTTTCATTCTACTCGAGACGACATTTCTGAATTTGGATGCATTATTTCTACTTGTCGATCTCTATTCAGCTCTTATTTTACCAATTCTAGGGTGGAGTTTGCTAGGCGACAAACAAATGCGGTTGCTCATGTACTTGCAGGAGAAGCCACATTTCTAGCTAGTCTCGTTGTTTATTTTAACATACCCGATTGTATTGAATCTCTTATTATTAATGAAATGCTATAAACACATTTCTTTCACAAAAAAAAAGTATTAAAATATAAAAAATCTCTTAATTCAAGTATTAAAATATAACTTTTAGTTTTTATTCTTTTTTTTTGTATTTTCCATTAGCAATAAAAATTATTTGTTGAAATTGATAATTAATATAACTTATAAATTATTGTAATATTTTTTAGATTGGTAATATAATTTTTAAATTATGGTAATATATTTTTGACAAAGGAATATACTAACTTTTAAATTACGGTAATATTTTTTAACTAGGGTAATATACTTTTTTAATTATAGTTGTATAAATTTTATTTTTTTGTCAAGGGTAGTATACCCTTTAAATTTCGGTAACATAGATTTTTCATAATAAAGGTTATATAAACTTTTAGCAGTACTTTTTTAAATTATTCACCATCTAGTTGATATTATACAAAATCTATATAACATTTTCCTTTTAAAGAAATTTATTTTTTACCAAAGTAAAAAAAATAATATCAATTTTTTTAGTAATAAAAACTTTTTATATTTATCTGTGCAAGTAAGTTTTTTAATTTCAACTTTATGAACTAATATTAAATAGTTCAATTTTTTTTTTGAAAAAAAACCGATAAAAATATTTAGGGTTAAATATGTTTTTAGTCCTTACAAACTTACAAGCTTTTAAGTTTAGTCCCTACAAAAATTTTATTTATTTTTAGTCCCTATTTACATTTTATAGGGACTATTTTGGAGGACTAAAAATGTCCATTTTTTGTATTTTTTTTTAAAATAGGGACTACTCTTACGAACTTCAATATTATGGAAGACTAAAATTACCATTAAAATTTTATAGGGACTAAAATAAAAAACTTATTATTTTGTAGAGACTAAAAACATATTTAACCAAAAAATTTATAAGCATCTAATACTTACATGTCATGACAACTCAATATAACTACATTTTTTTGGGTAAGTCAAGTATCTCACCCACTGAAACCTATTATACCAGGTGATTTTTTAGGAGCACTGTGCATTTTTATGGAAAAACAGAGAGAACATAATTAATAATTTTTCTACAATGCATCTGTTTCTTTATATTTTAAAAATTCGAACTGCGTAACTTATACACATTAAATATCAAGAAATGGAGAGTTGCACGTTTGAATCTATATCTTAAGGTATCAATTTTTTTTTTGTTTGCAACTTTTAACTGTTAAACTGTAGCTACAACACTACACATTTAAAGTGAAATGAGAGAAGATAGAATCTATAATTCCAAATGAAACAAAAAAAATACAACTTTTCCTTTGAGAATAAAAAATGTATATTATTATCAACAATGAATTGGTCTAAATGGTAAGAAGTTTGAACCCTTTAAATAAAAAATCATATATTCGACATCTGACTCTTGTGCGTGAAGAAAATTTGGTTGGAAGAGAATAATCTACCTTATGTGCTCACTTATACTCTGACGGAGACCAGTTACAGTGTAACGATGGTGAAAACTTTCTACTTATATGTTGAATGAACAAAAGTAAGTATTAGTTTTTATATCGTTCCACAGGGATTAAGGCGATATCATATTCCGTTCAACTTCGATTATAGTTTTAAGTTAGGGTTTACTCGTTTTTGTACTACACTACTCAAACTTTTAAAGCATAATAAATAAATGGTAGAGAAATAGGACATAGAAGGTGTTTAGGATTGACTTTCATCAATCAAACATTGGTTATATCCGATTGATCACAAATACGAATTCTAGCGTTTTCTTATATATTGCATTATTACGTATTGCTCATCAACATCATTGATTTCCCAAATGACGTCGAGATATCGATTGTATCGTTTAATCGATGATTTCTCAATCCATTAAACGATCCAAAAGCATTAAGATTCAATACTATAATGTAATTATCAAAACCAAATCCCATTTCTAGAATTTCTTATCTTGATAGAAAATCATTCTAAACCTAGATTCAAAAGTCTTTTTCAACAACATTTAAATCATACATAAGATTGAAAAGCAAGAAGAAATTCAATGGTATATAAAAATTGCTAGAATCATATATTGAATAATCAAAAGTTTACAACATAAGTGATTGATTACCTATCAATCCCAACAAAGGAGATTGGTTGATCATTTTCATGACAACTCTTGCAAAATAGGAAAGAAAGATGAAGATAGTTGAGAGCTTGATGTCTCAAAGCTTCTAATGATCTTCTTCAATCCAAATCTAGTTGCTAAATGAAGTTTTCCTCCTTCTAAGCCTATTCTCTTTCAAAGATTAAATGTTTTCTAAGCTCTGGAAAATTAAATATTCTGATGAAAAGCTATATCTGAAGAAATGAGCTTAAAAATCTATTTATATGCTGAGAAAATCTTCGCTCGCTACAAGCGACCAGTCTGTCGCTTGTAGCGAGGACTTCAGTTGGCCAATCCAAGAGCTCCACGTCACCATCAGCATTAAACCGCCCTGTTGGTCGCTACAAGCGACCAGTCTGTCGCTACTAGCGACCAGCCTTTGAAATTCCCTGCCTAGGCTCGCTTCAAGCGTCCAGTTCATCGCTACAAGCGATGAACTCCTGATAATCCCTGCCTAAGCTCGCTTCTAGCGATAGATGCTGCGCTTCAAGCGATGGATGTCTGGAAATCCCTGCCTATCCTCGCTACTAGCGATGACTTCTGCGCTTGTAGCGATGGCATGGAGAAATGCTTCATGTCTTTGCATCAATCAGGTTCAAGCATGTATTTCCTGCATAAACACATGGGGTAAGGCTTAGGATCACATTCATTGCATTTCTAATACATTTATGCTCTAATCCTAAGGTAACTTGTACAACAAGTAAACATAAGTGCCTAAATTTGTACCAAAATATAACAACATTTAAGCACTTATCAAACTCTCCCCAACTTACATTTTGGTTTGTCCTCAAACCAAAGAACAAAAGGAAATTTTTCAAAGCTTTTAAAACCACAGAATTGAGCAATTTAGCAAAGGATTCAAAAGTGTGAAGAATTAAACATCCAAAGAGTGATTCAAATGTGATTGCACAAGCTTAAGTCCATTTTCTCATTAAACAAGATACATTCTACAAATGTGAACTAGTTCTAAACACAAGGAATTAAATCATACAATCCTAAACAAGCAACATGTTTAACTTTGAACCAAACCTAACACACTTCTATATAAAGTATATGAACAATTGAAATCATTTGTGAGGGTTATGAACACTCATCCAATAAACATGATAACATACAATCAAATTATGTGTCTATCTAATTATCATTTCCACAAGCATAAAAGGCATTGATCAAAAGGACTTTAAGGGTTGTAATTGGGCTAGGCTACAAAAGAATTGTCATATGTGGGATATTTGAATTCAAATGGCCAAGCAAAAGGAAACATTCAATCTAATTACAACTTCCTTCTTTCTCCAATACAACACTTGGTGAATTTCATTCTTTTCTATTCTTGATTGATTCTTGACAACTTTTCTTATTTTTTTTCTTTGAAATCTTGCAAACCTTTTCATTTTTTTTTCTTTTCTTTTTCTTGGTTTGCTTTTCTTTCTTTTTTCATTTCTTTTCAAGATTGTCAAGATCAAATATTACATTCACCATACATTGACTTAAATAAAACCTTCCTTTCTCCCCAACTTATTCCAATGATACCCTAATCGAATGTTCCTTTGTTATTATGGCAAAGGTCAATAAAAACGACGGATAAGGGTTCAAAAGAAAACAATTATCAGAATTCAATAGAGAGTTAACTGTGACTGAATTTTTTTACAAACTCCGGCAATTTAAATAAGCAGATGAGCTTATTAAATTGACAGTCCACAGTTAACAATTCTGATTCCATTAGGCTCAGCTGGGTTAACAGATACTCACTCATCTCACAGGGTAGGTTCATTTGGTCAAGTATTTCCCTCAAATTCAAAAAAATTGCCTTGATCATTTCAATGCTCTTATACAAATTAAAACAACAACAGATTTAACATAATCTAACTGAGTTAAACATGGTATTGGTCTCCTGCATATATACATTGGTTGAGGATTCCTCACATTTTTGGCTAGTTCTAAATTGGTTCAAAACTAAACACATGCTTGCTTAAAAACTGAATAAATTAACTTGTGCGTGTAAAGAACTTATTCACATTAAAGAATATACCTAGAAAAACGAGAAAACGAGTACCTTAGCTGCGCGCTTTAACACTCATTCTTATCATTATCACTCAGATGATTCACAGTTCAAGCATTGCTTTTGAATCATTCATCTTTCTTTCAAAATTTGTTGGGATGGATTTTCAAAAAATTTTAACAAAAATACTAAAGCATAAATAAATACTAACTATACTAACATGTTATACCCCAAAATATAAATACATAAACATAATTAACTTAAACCAAAAAGAGTATATCATCCAAAGTACAACAGAAATACCCAAAATACAAAGCATAAATCAAAATGTTAAAGTACAAAGCAGAATAAATAAAACGAAAGAAAACAAATCATGAACTGCAGCTCTGCATCAATCTGAGTCTGTGGCCATGTCGTCGTCAGAGTCAATCAAATCAGCTACCCTGCGATCAATAGACTCAAAAGAAGAACCATCCCCCAGATCAGCATCGACATCACCATCGTCTCCAGCATCCTGATCATCACCAGCACCAGCTGCCTCTGCCCCTCCTGGAAAGAATGGCCTGTCCCCAGGCCATGCAATGTGCTCCGAGAAGAATGCAGGTGTCCACGGGCTCTGGCCACTGTCGTGCAGATGGCTCTGAAGCGTAGTAAGTGCCCGATGATTCGACGCATTCTGCGCCAACAGCATAGAGCTCACAGTAGCATAATCCCAACCGTGTAAGTCCAAAGGTGGAATGGTAGGATGGCTAGGGTGGCTAGTAGTGTGAGGTGGTGGTGGTGGCATGTGAGAGGGTCCTGCTGAGGATGAAGGTCCGGCTGAGGTGTGAGGAGGTGATGGTGGAGCAACAGGTGCAGGTGCAGAGCAATACCTATTGATGTATCTATCATCAATAGGATTTTTAATCTCCTCATCAACTTGTGATGGCATATGAACTCTGGCTCTCCTACATAGACCCATAATTAACCCGGGAAAAGTCAAAGGACATTTAGGTTTGGCCGGGGGTAGTAGTCCACTTTCAGCAACAATCCTCATCTCATTAGCAATGAGCCTAGCTACGTCCACTTGACGTTGAGTGAGGATGTAATGGACTAAAGGGGTCACATCTAAAGTGGTGGAAGAGGTATGGGACTTAGGGCGAATATTATAAAGAATCAAGGTAAGGATTACCTGAGCCTCGGTGGTCATGTGCTCACGGAGTGCTCGAAAAGGCTTACCCGAAGCCCTACTCACGTCATACCCCTTCCCCGCTTGGAAGATGTCCTGTGCTATGGTCTCATGGTCCCACTCTCCACTCCTCTGGCGCTCACCAAAATCACACAGTGCTGTGGGTGCAAGAGGGTTATCTTCTTCATCTTCAACCACCTCCATAGGCTTGCCCAGATACGCGTTGATGGACATTCGGTCAAATGTAACGGTGCGCCCTCGCACGTAGGTAGTGAAGGTGAACTCATCTGAAGGATCGGAGGGGATCGCGTTCGCATAAAACTCGCGAACGATGTCATAGTTGATCCTCCTTGATGGTGTGCAAAGGATTCCCCACTTCCTCTCGTTTATGACAGCTGCTATATGTGCATAATCCCCATCTTCAGATATTTCAAATCTCTTCTCGGACCAGATTCTTCTCGTCTTCAGTTCCTCGTATCGCTCCTGGTTCCTCCAGCTGAGGAAACGAGCTGCATCGTGCTGTGGCACATTGACCCTTGGTCGTGAAGAGGAACTTTCAATGTTCCTTTGACGTTTAGAAGTAGTTTTTGGTGCCATTCCTACATAATTGATCAAAACAGATAAAAGTCAGGTAGGATATAAGTCAAATATCAATTAAAACAAAAATAAAACAAAATCTGGGTTCGCTCGCTACAAGCGACAGCTTGGTCGCTGTAGCGACGAAACCCAGAAAAACCCAGATTCCTGCGCTACAAGCGCAGTTCTAGCGACAGAACCCTTTTTCAAAATTCATGTTTTTCTTGATTTTAACTTGGTTCTAGCATGCGAAATCATCATTAAAGCTAAAATAAATGAGAAACAATCACTCAAACTACCTAAATCCTCAAAAACCCTAATTTATTTTGAATTTTCACAAAGGGTTTTTCCAAAAATACGATTCCTATGTACAAGAGGATTAAAGGGAAGTTTCTCTAGTGATTTTCGTTCATTTACAACAGCTTAATCAATATCTAAACATGGGTAATAACAGGGCATGATTTAATTGGAATTTCGTAAAACCCTAAACCCTATTTTTCTAAAATCAGCATGCAGCACAAAAACACAGTATAAAGCTCAATAAAAGGAACAGAGAGGAACGAAATACATACCTGGTGAGTTAATTTACAGATTTAGTGCAGGACAGGGTGAAATTAGCAGATTTGTGTAGAATTAGAAAGATGAAAAATGCAGAAATGAAGAAGATGGAAAGCAATAAGTTCAGATGCGAAAATAAAGATAAAAACGGCTATAATGGATAATAAATGAAAGTGGTTGGGGTGCTGAAGCGACAGGTCAAGCCTGGGTATTATAAAACTGTTTTCTGATACGCTCGCTACAAGCGCGCGATTCGTCGCTACAGCGACAGGCAAGAAGCCCATCGCTACAAGCGAACAGTGGCGCTACAAGCGCAAGTACAAAAGCTGTCGCTACAAGCGACAAGTGAGTCGCTACAAGCGACAAGTGTAAATTCCATCGCTACAGCGATGAGTTGGTCGCTGTAGCGACCATGACAGAAAACAGAAAAATAAATTTTGAAGTTCTAACCACTAACCCAACATGCATAAATATATGTACAGAAGTAAACTAAGACTAAAAACACAACATACTTACAAAATTGGGGTGCCTCCCAACAAGCTCTTGTTTAACGTCATTAGATCGACGCCTGTTTCGCTTACGCATGAGAATCGATGAGTGAAATCGTCGTCGTGTGTCGAACGACTTCACCTCCGAAATATGGCTTCAGCCTTTGTCCATTCACTGTCCATGTTGACTTGGTGATAGGATCCTCAAGTTCCACAGCTCCATAAGGTTTAACTTCCTTTATCATGAACGGACCGGACCACTTGGACTTCAATTTACCCGGAAATAAACGCAGTCTTGCATTGAACAGCAGGACCATTTGACCAGGCTTGAATTCCCTCTTCATGATCTTCTTGTCATGATACCGTTTAACCTTTTCCTTATAGAGCTTACTCGACTGATAGGCTTGGTCACGCATCTCTTCTAACTCGTGCATTTGAAGTTTCCTCTTCTCCCCAGCTTGCTCTTGATCAAAGTTCAAAAACTTGAGCGCCCAAAACGCTTTATGCTCCAACTCGACCGGCAAGTGGCATGCTTTCCCATACACCAACTGGAATGGGGTGAAACCCGTAGGAGCTTTGTATGCGGTCCTATAGGCCCACAACGCTTCGTCCAGTTTCATAGCCCAATCCTTCCTTGAAGATGACACGGTCTTCTCAAGTATCCGCTTGATTTCTCGGTTGGATACCTCGGCTTGACCGTTCGTCTGTGGATGGTATGGTGAAGCTACCTTGTGCTTTACTCCATAGTGCTCAAGTGCTTTTGCTAACTGCTGATTGCAGAAGTGTGAACCTCCATCACTTATTAGCACTCTTGGAGTTCCAAATCGGGAGAAGATGTTTCTTTTCAGAAACTTGACCACCGTTTTGCTGTCGGCTTTCTGAGATGCTATTGCTTCGACCCACTTTGAAACGTAATCAACAGCCACCAGAATATACTCGTTGTTCAAAGAAGATGGAAATGGCCCTACAAAGTCAATACCCCAACAATCGAAGACTTCGACTTCAAGGATACTTTGTAGAGGCATTTCATTCCTCTTTGAAATCCCTCCGGTCTTCTGGCAACTCTCGCATTCTTTCGCATGTTCATAACAATCTTTGAACAGCGAGGGCCAATAAAAGCCAGCTTGAAGAACTTTAGCTCCAGTTCTTTCTCCACTGTAGTGACCACCATATGGCGAGTTGTGACAATGCCACATGATGTCCTTGGCTTCTTCTCTAGCAACACATCTTCTGATTAAGTGGTCTACTCCAATCTTGAATAAATATGGGTCATCCCAAATGAATTGAGTGGCGTCTCTCAACAACCTTTTCTTCATTTGCCAAGTGTAATCCTCCGGAATGAACCCCGTTGCTTTGTAGTTGGCCATGTCCGCGAACCATGGTCTTTCTTGCACCGTAAGCAACTGTTCATCCGGGAACTCTTCCAGGATGTCCCTCTCATTCTTTGTTATCTCTTTGTTCACCAATCTGGACAGGTGATCAGCTACTAGGTTCTCAGTCCCCTTCTTATCCTTAATCTCCAAATCAAACTCTTGGAGTAGCAACATCCAACGGATGAGTCTCGGCTTTGAGTCGGGTTTGGTAATCAAGTACTTGATAGCTGCATGGTCAGTCCAAATAACAATTTTCGAACCTATGAGATATGAACGAAATTTTTCTAATGCGAACACTATGGCAAGTAATTCTTTTTCAGTGGTAGCATAATTGACTTGTGCGTCATTTAAAACTTTACTTGCGTAGTGTATAGCATGAAAAATTTTGTTTTTGCGTTGACCTAACACCGCGCCTACCGCATAATCACTTGCATCGCACATAAGTTCAAAATCGTATATCCAGTTTGGTGCGGTGATTATGGGTGCGGATGTTAAGCTATCCTTCAAACTATTAAAAGCATTTAAACAGTCAATATCAAAATCAAAAGACTTATCTTTGTTGAGCAGGTTGCTCAATGGCTTTGCGATTTTTGAGAAGTCTTTGATGAATCTCCGATAGAACCCGGCATGGCCTAGGAAGCTTCGGATTCCTTTGACATTGACTGGTGGTGGAAGTTTTCCTATCACGTCGACCTTAGCTTTATCAACTTCGATACCCTTGGAGGAGATCTTGTGACCAAGGACAATACCCTCGGTTACCATGAAGTGACACTTCTCCCAATTGAGCACCAAGTTGGTTTCCTTGCACCTTTTCAGTACCGTATCCAGATTTTCCAAGCATAAATCAAACGATGACCCGAAAACTGAGAAGTCGTCCATGAACACTTCAATGCTTTTCTCTATCAAGTCGGCAAATATAGCTTGCATGCATCTTTGAAATGTTGCTGGAGCATTACATAAACCGAACGGCATGCGTCGATATGCGAACACCCCAAAAGGACATGTGAAAGCAGTCTTCTCGTGATCGTCTGGATTTACCAATATCTGATTGTAACCCGAATACCCATCAAGGAAACAGTAAAAAGCTTGTCCTGACAGCCTCTCTAGCATTTGATCCATAAATGGTAGAGGAAAATGATCTTTTCTCGTTGCTTTGTTCAACCTCCGGTAGTCAATACACATCCTCCAACCGGTCACGGTTCTCGTCGGTATGAGCTCATTCTTCTCATTTGTGATAACCGTCATACCTCCCTTCTTAGGGACAACTTGAACCGGACTAACCCATGTACTATCCGAGATCGGATATATCATGCCGGCTTCTAGTAGCTTCACTACTTCTTTCCGGACTACTTCTTTCATGTTTGGGTTTAGCCGTCTTTGAGGTTGTGCCACCGGCTTATAATCCTCTTCCATCATGATCTTGTGCATACAATAGGAAGGACTTATCCCTTTTAAGTCGGATAGTGTCCAACCTATTGCTTCTTTGTTGGACTTCAAAACTTCGACCAATCTTGTTTCTTCATGGTTTGAAAGGGAGCTACTAATGATCACCGGTTTTGTACCCTCTTTGTCAAGAAACACATACTTCAAATGTGAGGGCAATATCTTCATCTCCGGTTTCACTTCTTCTACTATAGCTTCATTCGTCAATTCCTCAATTTTGGCTTTATGAGGAGGAATTTCCTTCAACGAATCGAGCTCCTTCAAACACTCTTCAAGCTCAAGCTCATCTTCTTCTCCTAGGATACTTAGTGCATTTGTCAAAACTCTCTCAAGATGCGTCAAATCATGCAACTGGTTTCTCGTATCAACTATCAATTCTTCCGTTGCATCCATCTTGAGACACGCAGCTTTATCACTAGGGAACCTCATGGCTTCATGGATGTTGAAATTGACTTCTTCATCGTCCACACGGACTTTCATCAAGCCTCCGTCAAGATCAATCATCATCCGTGCCGTTTGCATGAAAGTTCTTCCAAGAAGTAGTGGCACGTCATCATCCTCCGGAATATCCATCACTACAAAGTCGACGGGGAACAAGAACTTGTCGACTTTCACCAACACGTCTTCAGCAATTCCCAATGGACGAGTGTAGGATTTGTCGGCTAATTGCAAGGTTAAGTTGGTTCTCTTCACAACTATATGACCTATCCTTTTGACAACGGATAGTGGTATTAGGTTGATACTTGAACCCAAATCAATAAGTGCCTTGCCGACATCCACATTGCCAATGGACACGAGCAATGTAACTTTGCCCGGATCTCTCTTCTTTCTTGCCAATGTGTTTTGGATGATCTCACTACAATTTGCATCTAGCAAAATTGTTTCTTCTTCATTGAACCTTCTCTTCTTGGAAAGGATTTCCTTCATGAACTTGGCATAAGTAGGCATTTGCTCTAAGGCTTCCGAGAATGGTATGTTGATTTGCAATCTCTTGAAAACTTCAAGGAACCTAGCAAACTGCCTCTCCTTCTCTTTTTTGGCTGGTGTAGTTGGGTAAGGTAGGTGCGGTGTTGGTGCATTCTTCACTATATCTTGCTTCTTGCTCTTCTCCTTCACCACATCCTTCTTCCATACAATGTTTTCATTTTCAACTACATCCTTATTATTTTTTTCTACTTCTACATCCTCTATATGTACATCCTCCGTTTCTTCCTCACGCCCTTCATCTTCATCCTTCTCTATCACCTCATTCTCAACCACCTTCCTCTCTACTTCTAAATTGTCCCCGATACCTTTGCCAATTACCTTCCCGCTCCTTGTAGCTATTGCCTTGCAATTCTCGTTGTCTCTTTTTGCAAGGACTTCCTCATCAAAATGACTTAATTGTCATTTCGATGATGATGCATGATCCTTCGGGTTGGTTTGTGTGTTGGCGGTAAAGGTTCCGCCTTGTTGAGTAGCTTGTGAAAGTTGTTGTGCCAATTGACCAACTTGCGTCTCCAGGTTTTTAATGGACGCATCTGTGTTTTTCTGGTTGGCCATTGATTGCTGCATAAATAGATTGAGGGTTTCATCAGTGGATTGGTTGCGGTTTTGTTGTGGAGGTTGGTATTGGTTGTAATTCTGGTAAGGTTGTCGGTTGTATTGGCCAGCTTCTCCTCTCCACCCTTGACCATAATTTGGGTTATTCCCTCTTGGGAAGTTGTTTGGATGGTTTTGGAATTGGTTAGGAAACTGTTGAGGCCTTGGTTGGTTACCAACATAGCTTACCTCTTCTGTGGGGGGTGGACAGAATCCTGTTGGGTGATCTCCCGAACAAAGCTCGCAAGCTGCGACTTGATGTTGTTTTCTTTGCTCGTTTTGAATGTCCTTTATCTGTTGGGGAAGGTTGGTCATTTTCTTCGTCAACTCTTCCACTTGTTGCGTGAGCAACTTGTTTTGTGCAAGGATTGCATCATTGGTTCCCAACTCTAAGATTCCAGTCTGTCTTTTGGTTTGGCTCCGGTTGTGATGAGCTTGGTGATCGTTCAATGCCATTCTATCAATAATAGCAACAGCTTCCTCCGCGCTCTTGGCCATTAAAGAACCACCAGCTGCAGCGTCAAGCAAAAGCTTTGATTGTTGTAGCATTCCGTTCCGGAAGAGATGAATTTGTGTTAACTCATCAAATCCATGGTTCGGACATCTCCTGAGCATTGACTTGAAACGCTCCCAAGCTTCACATAGTGTTTCACCTGTACCTTGTGAAAACACCGCAATGGTTGTCTTTGCCTCCATAAACCGGTTCTGCGGGAAAAACCTATCAAGGAATTTCTCCTCAAGTGTATTCCAGTTTGTCATCACCGTTGGAGGTTGGTCTAGGTACCACTCCTTTGCTTTGCCAATCAACGAATGTGGAAACATTCTCATCCACATTGCCTCCTCATTATTTTCCGTCTCACCGAGTGTTCCCGCAATCTCATAGAATTTTGTGAGATGTTGGTACGGGTCTTCATGATCTAATCCTGAGAATGGATTAGCATATAAGATTTGTAGGATTCCTGTCTTCATTTCTGTTTGCTTGGCAGTCCTCGTCGTTTTCCCTAGTTGTGCAAAACGGCGTGGACTGTTGATACATGGAACCCCAGAACCTCCTGCACCATCTCCTCCTGGATCAGCCATTTGAAATTCTTGGTTTGGATTAGGACTTGATGAATGACTAGAAACAGATGTCTCCTCTTGTTGCCTCCTCTTAGCTTGTTGCTTCTTTCTCCGATTCTTGCTATTAGCTCTTCTAGCTGTTCTTTCAATCTCGGAATCAAAAAGAAGTTGGTCCTCGGAAACTTGACCTCGCATAAACGATTTCAATAATCTGACCACAAAGAATTAGCAAACAAGATGGATAAGAGTATTAGTTATATACATAAAAGAATTTTGTGCAAAATTGCTTAAAACCATAATTAAAGTTGCAATGATTATAACATCATAAAACTTTAATCCCCGGCAACGGCGCCATTTTGTTGAATGAACAAAAGTAAGTATTAGTTTTTATATCGTTCCACAGGGATTAAGGCGATATCATATTCCGTTCAACTTCGATTATAGTTTTAAGTTAGGGTTTACTCGTTTTTGTACTACACTACTCAAACTTTTAAAGCATAATAAATAAATGGTAGAGAAATAGGACATAGAAGGTGTTTAGGATTGACTTTCATCAATCAAACATTGGTTATATCCGATTGATCACAAATACGAATTCTAGCGTTTTCTTATATATTGCATTATTACGTATTGCTCATCAACATCATTGATTTCCCAAATGACGTCGAGATATCGATTGTATCGTTTAATCGATGATTTCTCAATCCATTAAACGATCCAAAAGCATTAAGATTCAATACTATAATGTAATTATCAAAACCAAATCCCATTTCTAGAATTTCTTATCTTGATAGAAAATCATTCTAAACCTAGATTCAAAAGTCTTTTTCAACAACATTTAAATCATACATAAGATTGAAAAGCAAGAAGAAATTCAATGGTATATAAAAATTGCTAGAATCATATATTGAATAATCAAAAGTTTACAACATAAGTGATTGATTACCTATCAATCCCAACAAAGGAGATTGGTTGATCATTTTCATGACAACTCTTGCAAAATAGGAAAGAAAGATGAAGATAGTTGAGAGCTTGATGTCTCAAAGCTTCTAATGATCTTCTTCAATCCAAATCTAGTTGCTAAATGAAGTTTTCCTCCTTCTAAGCCTATTCTCTTTCAAAGATTAAATGTTTTCTAAGCTCTGGAAAATTAAATATTCTGATGAAAAGCTATATCTGAAGAAATGAGCTTAAAAATCTATTTATATGCTGAGAAAATCTTCGCTCGCTACAAGCGACCAGTCTGTCGCTTGTAGCGAGGACTTCAGTTGGCCAATCCAAGAGCTCCACGTCACCATCAGCATTAAACCGCCCTGTTGGTCGCTACAAGCGACCAGTCTGTCGCTACTAGCGACCAGCCTTTGAAATTCCCTGCCTAGGCTCGCTTCAAGCGTCCAGTTCATCGCTACAAGCGATGAACTCCTGATAATCCCTGCCTAAGCTCGCTTCTAGCGATAGATGCTGCGCTTCAAGCGATGGATGTCTGGAAATCCCTGCCTATCCTCGCTACTAGCGATGACTTCTGCGCTTGTAGCGATGGCATGGAGAAATGCTTCATGTCTTTGCATCAATCAGGTTCAAGCATGTATTTCCTGCATAAACACATGGGGTAAGGCTTAGGATCACATTCATTGCATTTCTAATACATTTATGCTCTAATCCTAAGGTAACTTGTACAACAAGTAAACATAAGTGCCTAAATTTGTACCAAAATATAACAACATTTAAGCACTTATCATTATACCATAAAAAATAGTATTTAAAGATGAGAAAAGAAAAACAACTTAAAAAAAAAAGAACAAAGTATGGAAACACAATCTTCAATTTATTGAATTATCAACAGAGACATATATATTTCCCATTAAATACATACTTGCAAGTTGCATCACATCACAAATAATTACAAAATAAACAAACAAATATATTTTGTCAATAAAAAAAGACAAATATATTCTTTTTACCTATCCATTGCCATGCAAAAACAATTATCAACACAAAAAGCAAAATATTCATATCAACAAAATAAAAGCAAACCAATAATAAGGAAATCATAAATCAGGAAGTCGTGGATTGTACTTCACTCAAAAGGAATAATTTACTATAATGATATTTTCCTTCTATTAACCGCTGGAAAAAAGATAATATTGAGGAAGAACTACAAACACAAATCAAGTGATTATCACAATTTGTTAACAAAAAAAAAAAATTGATCCCAAAGGATCAATAAGCTTAGTTAAAAATGAATTATTAGAACATCTCCAACAAAAATTTTATCATTGAGTTTTAAACACCGTATAATCGTCTTTAAAAAAAATACTATGCAATCGTTTCATAATTTTTATTTCTGTTGAAGCACATCTAAGTGACAATTTGAATTCCATAAATAAATTCTAAAGTACTATCTTATTTAAGCTACTAATCAATGCAAATATATAATGTGTTTGTCTAACATGTGCAATATTACACATCTTAAAGGAACTAAAAATAATTTTTTTTATTGAAAAACAATAATCAATTATTAAAAAGTTATATATTTAATCTAAAATGTACAAGTTTCAAAAAAGCTTACTACTTTGAAATTCTTGACATGTGCAAATTTACATGTGATAGAAGAATCCATAATTAATGATGCCTTGTATGTTACTTAAATATGCAACATTGGAGTAAACATATTGTGGGTTGTAAAAATGTGATGTGACACAAGGAATTTATTAAATGAGATATAAGCTACTTGAATTACTTAAATTATGTCCAATGGATATGCTCTTAGAGAAAATTTTAGTTTAAGTCCTAACTAATACCCCCTTCGATCCTTTTTATAAGAAATAATTCATTTTCTAGATTTAATGAATTTAAAAAGTAAATTGTTTCTTATAAAAATGATACGAGGAAGTATAATTATTAACTAAATTGTTCTTATTTTCCGATCAAACTCTAGATTACCATAACATTTTTTTGAGAATCTAAGACTTAGACGAAAAATAAATTATAACAATGAGAAAGATTATCCTAGCATCGTCGAACAATAGTAAAAACATTGCAACATTAATTAATCGTTGGTTAAAAGAAACCAACTAAAAAAGAGAGTTTCTTTTCTCATAGTTACATTCACTTCAAAAACACACTTCTAGAAAAACACTTTTTCTTTTTTGCCTTACTTAAGTATATTTCCATACAAAAACCTAATTTTTTCTGTTTGAAAGTATACTTTCAGATTCGTTTTTTTTTAATATAGAAAATAAGACGAAAAAAGAAGCTCCCAATACAGAAAAGGTTTAACCATGTTATTTTTTTAGTTTAGTTAATATATTGATAGTGTAAAAAGACTAACAGATAGTACAGTATTTCCCAATCATTCATATGTGTCTATATAAGTAGCTATAATTAAAATGAAGACAAAATACTTTCTTGATAATTTAACTTTGACAAAAATACGGGAGTAGTCCTTTAAGTTTGTATAGTTTTAAATAAGTCTTTTAAGTTTTCAATAAGTTTTTTTAAGTTTCAAACATGTCCTTTAAGTTGTTAATTTAATGCATCAATTTAAAGTTTTTTAAGTTTTTAAGTTTCAAATATGTTTTTAAAAGAGTAATAAAGACCTATTTAAAACATAAAAAACTTAAGGGTCATGCTAACAAGTGTCCTAAGGACATTATTTAAGGAATACTTAAAAGGAAATTTTGTCTTAGAAAAATAAGTCAAACACATGTCAAAATCATAATTATATCATTTTCTATGTAAAATCCTTCAAAAAAAAAATGTAAAAGTTGCTTCTTTTGGATCCTTAAACAATACCTTTAAGACACTTGTTAACATTTTCCAAAACTTAAATGACTAACATGATATTTTAAACTTAAAAAACCAAATGAAGTATTTAGCCTAAAATGAAATAGTTTTAATAACCTCACTTATGATTGAGTAGTATATCCTTAAAAAATGATTGAGTAGTATAAATTAATTTTTTCAAAACCCACTTTACATGTCCAACAAATCTTTCCTTTCGATAAAGATTAATCATTATTAAACGACAATGATAATTTTTTTATTATCTATTATAGTTTACCCGGCTTAAAAGATTAATCTTAATCGTTGTATGTAGATGATATCTGATATATTTATTTATATAGAAAAAGATGATTTATTTATAGTTGTAAAAATAAGACAATGCCAACTAGATCCTACGAATGAATGAATATCATAAGATCAGAGAGAGACACACACCACACTCACAACATAACTCTCTTCTCTCTTCTTTGCCTTGTCTTTGTTTTGTGCGTAGTTTTCACATTCATTCATCACTCTCTTCCTCAAAACCTCTTTCTCTTTCAAATTAGGGTTTCAAAATCTTCCATCTCCTCCAAATTCAAATTCCAATTCGATTTCCTCACCTTTTTCCCCCTTCAATCGATTCATTCACAGCTTAATTTCCTCTTCGGCGATTTCACCTTGATTGGTGTTTACGAGTGTTGAAATCGATGATGAAAGAGTGTTCAATAGTTACTGGGAACTACTATGAAGATTAAAGTTTGAACCTTTTTGCTATGATATTTAGTTTTTGATTGATTTGGGATTTTGGGATTTTTTTTATTTTGATTTTTAAGGTGAGTGGATTTGATTAGAGAAAAAGGGTTATGGAGAATGGTTACGATGGGAAATTGGCTGAGAAATTTTCAGGATTGGGTATTAACAATCAGAACGGTCAACAACAACAACAACAACATGTGCATGACGATCATCAACCTGATAACAACAACACCAATAATGATAACTTGTTTCAGGTTATGAAAGCTGTTGAAGCTGCTGAAGCCACAATCAAGCAACAGGTACTTTATCTTTGGTTTCAACAATGATGTTCTATTTTAACTGTTATTGATTAAGTTGTAGGATATATGATTAATTAATGTGTATGTCTTTATGTTTTTGAAGTTTTTCATTGTTTTGATCATTGGTTATTTAATATGATATGATTTGATCCGTGACGTGGCGTTATCTCGGTGAATTTATTAGTTTTAGGTTTGAAATTGGATTGGAAACTTACTTTTGTACTTCAATTTGGGGCAATGAGATGTTTTTTTGATCATGGCTTACATCACGCGGCGCTTGCTCTTCGAATGTATTAGTTATGTTTATTTAGTTGGTAAATTGGATAGAAAATTTACTCTTGTACATGGATTTGGATAAATGAGATATTTGGAAGTTATAGGAACCTTTATTAGTAGAGATAGTGAGTAGGATTTGGTTTACCATCTTTATCAATAGGTTAATGAAGTACATACACCTCTAGGTCTAAAACTGATACGACTTGTGTCAAAGAACTCAGACAAGTATCCCAATTTTTATTTTATTTTGTAATTGTTTCTTTACTTTGACACTCCTTGGATAAGTGTCTGATACCCGTATGACACTCGTATGTCACGTGTTGGACAACTCAGACCCCAACGTATTCCTTCGACACATTTACGAGGGTTAAAGATGTGTCGAAGCAATGTTGATCAACGAGGGGTTAAATACGTTTAATTAGATTACATCACTTTTAGCTTTTCTGATAGTAGATAGATAGATAAAGGTAGATACCGTGGTATGTTGTTTTAGAATTTTTTTAATGAAATAAATTGCTCAATTTCGACACGTATATATGTTGATTGTCAATTTAGATCTTTTATGAATAATATGAATATTTTATTTAATTATAATAAATAAATATATGCATATGCAACGGTGTTAGTGTCGTATGTTTTTACATTAGCAGTGTCGACGTGACCATGTCGTGTATGGTGTCTGTGTCGGAGTTCGTGCTTGATTGTTTAACTGATGTTCTTGAGCAAAAGCATTACCTTCCACACAGTTGCAATTGGCGGTTCACTTTCTAGTCCAACTGTGGTTTCTTTCCTGTTATATAATAAGGATGCAATATGTTGCTTTTGACAGGTAGAAGAGAATAACCGGCTTAGGTCCGAGCTTCTGGGTAAAATTCAGGAACTGGAAAAATATGTAAGTTATATAATGGTCCCTGCCCAATTTAATGTATATTGATATTTTGATTTTAAAATACGTAGTTTTTTTATACATTTGATGATTGCTATGTTCTTTTCCCTTTTGCGATTCTCTATTCTTTTGCTAAGTTAGGGGTTACGTTGTTTGGTTTCTACATGTTCATGATCTACTAGATTCTAGGACAATCTTAGACTACTAATATTTGAAAATGGGGCTGGAAACATGAGTAGCGCAATGGGTGTATACATGTGTATGCACGTTGTTTGTAATAAATAAATACTAAACAATTTGTTAACTCAAAGAGAAGATAATAACAAAGATTTTGGAGGATAAGTTGCCCCCTTAGCATAAAAAAAAGAGAAGATAAACAACAAAGGGAAAAAGCCTTCAATGGAGCCAAGCTTTTTAATACATCAAATATACCGGCACTATGGATATACAGTTCAATGATGTGCCTAACCTATTTGAGAAAAAGTGGGAACATTGTCTCACATACATTTGTTTCTTCTCTTATCTTTTCTTGTATGTCCACTCATCCATCAATCCACACTGACGTTGTCGTCTACACTGCACCTTTCATTATGCTCTTGTTGGTCCTCTCCACTCAGTTTTGCAAATGCTGGTCTTACTATTTTTTTTTGTAGAACTTTCCTTTGAGTTTGATAGGTGTTTTCGAATAAAAAATTAGCATCTACTTTGAGGAATTTTTACATTTCATCAGCCTGTCTAGAATATTATGTTATGTCTGATATCTCCTAAATCCTTATCATTTCGCTAGCGTGACCAAAGATAGGCCATGGTGATTTTTT
The DNA here is from genome assembly GCA_018208015.1 of Medicago ruthenica. Classification (NCBI taxonomy): domain Eukaryota; kingdom Viridiplantae; phylum Streptophyta; class Magnoliopsida; order Fabales; family Fabaceae; genus Medicago; species Medicago ruthenica. Next base: position 34,261,440 of record CM031371.1, on the reverse strand, counting down.
GGAGCCTGTGTGGACTTGAGATGTTAACTCTTGTAGACCTACATGGCAATAATGTGGTTTTGACAAAAATTGTTTGGTTCAAGGGACATACACTGTTACGACAAAATAATTCTTGTATTTGAAGAAGTATTTATTTCCAAGCATTATGCAGTGATGACATTAAGCAGATAAAAATTCTAAATTATACACTTCATCTCAGAATGAAGATTCTGCTTCATGGAGCAATATTTTCCTAAACTTCGGTTTTCGAAACTTAAACGTTATCCCCATTCATTTTGATGAACATTTTATCGTCTCCCATGATTTATGACATATGGAAAATGTAATTCTTTTATCGTAGATGAAATATTATTTGAGAGTAAGGACATGGTAAAAGTAAAAAGGAGTATCTGGGATGTTAATAGCAGACAATAGCGCCGCTATTGTGGAGTTGGGGGTTGCCGCCATTGTGCTCCTCGGTGCGTTGCAGCCTGAGAAGACCTTTTCCTGGCCCAAAATTGCAGTCCAATATGCACACGGAGCGCATGATGGCACTGCAACGTGTTGTTTTCTCCCCCTAAAATAAGGGAAACCTGGTCTTTCCTTCTCACCATCGGAGGAGGAAGAGAGAGAAGGAAGGTGTGAAGAATCACAAACAGTAGAAGAAGGGTATACAGTGGGAATAAGTGAATAGTGAAAAACGGCGCTGTTGACTGTTGCAACTTAGGTACTGCGGCTGCTGTGACTTGTGTTGACAGATTCTAGGGATTTTGTTAGTTAAGATAAATTATAGGGGTGTCTTTATGAAATGATATAACGGAGTTATTGTATTGTTTGACCCCCCAATCATAGGCCTGTGATTTTGTTAGTTAAGATAAATTATAGGGGTGTCTTTATGAAATGATATAACAGAGTTATTGTTTTGTTTGACCCCCCAATCATAGGCTGACGGGAATCACAAGCCTCTATGAAAGTGATAAGTTTGAACTCTTTTTCTTTTAGCAGAACAAGTCTATAATTCTTTTGAATAATAAGAAAGTCTTAAGTCCTAAGTTTTAACTGATCATTCGACTGATATTTTTTTTTAACTGAAAAAAATATAAAATATATAATAATAACATTGTTTTTTTTTTTCTCTCAAAAAAAACAATGATATGAAAATAAATAGAATATATATATATATATATATATATATATATATATATATATTATTTCTTAGTCTTATTTAATAAATGGTAATAATTACATTATTGTCAATCCTGGATCACCGATAATAGTGGCTTGTTTAGATTCCGCTATATGACAACACTTTGTAGTTTGTACTAAATAGTGTATTGCTGAACAATAACTATATGTTTAAATTTCACTATGTTTAGTGGATGATATTTTCAATGTTAGGTGGGAGCCTCGGCTCCCCCAAATAATTTCTTAAATAGGTATATATACTTATATCAGCTTTGCCACTATAAGGTATATAATTCCTTGTGGTGCAGCGGTTAAACTTTACTGTTGCAAGTGATAGTCTTAGTATCGACTCCCGAGGGATCTTTTTTATTTTTTCTTTCATTTGCACACTGAATATTTGAATAAAAATAAAGTAAATGCATCTGTACGGAGTTGAATACAGTTAACCACATTTGCAAAACTAGTTTTACCTTGCTTCTCAATGTTTGATGGAACTAAAATGACATAATATTTATTTTCCCCCCTCGAATAAATGACCCAACCTTCGCCCTTGGCTATGCTATAGCATTATAGTGACGCTATTTGAAAACTGATTTTCATCCAAAAAAAACAGAAAGAAAGAAAACAATGATTATTATTTATTCTTAATAATTTGAAGTATTAATTATTCAATAAAGATAAATTATTAGAATTTAAATAGCGTAGTTCTGCTACATGCTATACTGCCACCCCAGTTTTGGGGTAGGCCGCTCCATGCCACTGTCTGGGATTGACAACCTGAAGTAGTATAGTAATTTGCTCTTAAAAACTAATTTAAAAGAAAACTAGTAAAATCTAATTGTGCAATTTTAATTTACACGTTTTGACAGAGGTTATATGAACCATTGGATAAAAAATCAAGTCCAGTTGCTCCATGGAAGGAACTGGGTCATGGAACTTATGAAGCTCGTCAGTCATTTCCATCATCAGGTAATTGATTATGTATGCTCAATGCTACAAGGGCCCTATTTTTTAGGTGATCTAACTGGTAAACTAGTTGCTCAACAATAATTGATGTCAAAATTATGCAGGCAACCATTTTGAGAATAGTCAAATAAATGGAACGCCTGAGAGTACATCCAAATGATCAGCTGCCTTTGGATAATGTTGGCCACTCTCAGTTGTCTTCACCATTTATGAGGTCAATCTCTCCAAGCATGTACGTGATATCAAATATCAATTATAATGCCAGAGCTATAATGTGATGTTATATTCATTCTATATATAAGTAGTTTTGAAGAAGGATTTGTGTAATCTTAGAAACCTGTCTTTGTCGTAGGCATCTGCCAGAAGGAGATCATGATTCTCGATTTAGTTCACCCCGGCAAGGCTTGATGGCAATGCCTGAAACAAATAATTCTAATTCCTTACTGAAGCAGGTACCACCTTCAGTTCTAAATTTTCATCTTAAACCAGAGCTTGATATTTATTGAGCCATATGTGTATCTATATAGGATCTGGCCATTAAGGCCCGGGAACACGAAGAAGAGATCATTCTATTAAGGAAACATCTAGCAGATTATTCTGCTAAGGTAAAGATGTAAATATGTTTTTTAGTGGCGATGCATAGATCTTTTGATTATCTTCTATCTTGATGTCTATTATGGTGACCAATGTTTTTTCCATGATAGGAATCACAAATACGCAATGAAAAGTATGTCTTGGAAAAGCGCATAGCATATATGCGTCTGGTATGCATGAAAATTTTGAAGTCTTCCTGAAATTCCTTAAGCATCATTGTATTTTTCCCCTTCCCCTATTTGTGATTTGAGATTATGCTTGTTTAAAATTCGTAATGTTGCTGCCAGGCCTTTGATCAACAGCAACAAGACCTTGTAGATGCCGCATCAAAGGCTTTATCATACCGACAAGACATAATTGAAGAAAATATACGTCTTACCTATGCATTGCAGGTTAATTTTCCTACTTGTTTCTTCTTGTTAATTTCCAAGATATTTTTGCTGTTTTCACTTCTTAACATTTTTCAAGATATATCCACATCCACGGGTGGTACCTTGTTTTGTTGTGTGTTTCATAATAAAATTTTCAAGTTTTTAAATTTCTCTTTTTCTTGTCAGGATGCACAACAAGAAAGGTCAACATTTGTTTCATCGTTGCTGCCTCTTCTTGCAGAATACTCCCTGCAGCCACCTGTTCCTGATGCCCAGTCCATTGTTAGCAATGTCAAGGTCAGTCTTAACGTGTTCCCTTTTTAAAATAAATAACTAGTGCTGTTACTCTTTGCATAAGTGCTTTCAAGTTCAAGTATAACCTAAAATATGACGCCTGGATGTATTTGAGAACTTTCATCTCTCTCTCTCTCTCTCTCTCTCTCTCTCTCTCTCTCTCTCTCTCTCGTGAGGGTGTTTGAAGAGGAAACCGTAATTGTCAACAGTGCCACTGTTGCCGCCGAGCACCGCTGAGTGGCACCAGAAAACTATTGTTTCACATTTTTAGAGCATTTTTAAAATTGCAGAGTTGCAGCCGCCATTCCTGAAAATCACGGCCAATGCCCCCATTGTTCTTGTTGAGGAAAACCCTCAATTTATCTGTCCTGTTTTTTGCTTTATTGAATCCTCTGGGCGGTGGTTTATTTTTTTTAATTTTCTCTGGTTTTACATCAGAACGCCTATCTATTTGTTGTTTGAGGCTAAAAACACCTGTTGTTTACACACATGTGAGGGCTGAAACTTCAAACCGATACGTACAGCAAAGCCTGACCTTCTCCCTTTCTAGCCACTGACTCAGCTCTCTGGAATTGTTAACCAATATCAAACTGCAACATTCCAGCACTGCTTTTTGATAGAAACTGGTATCTATATTCATAAATTTAGAAGAAAACAACAATTTTAATTGCAACAATATCTGGAATGCTGTCAAAGAACAGAGGATGAGTTCTTTTGCAATAAAACACAATAGGAAATAACATTGAAATTAAGGAAAGAGATAGTATGTGCTTGCAAGGCAATTCCTATAAAAAAAAGAGTTTCGGTCTCTCCCCTCGAAGAATTCAAGAGCTTGGTCTCTCCCCGCCAATAAATACTCCCAATTAATTGGCCACTAGTAACTCTTCCTTCAGTTTCCCTATTTATTTAATAACTGTCTAATAACATAATTGCTGCCTAATAATATTATAACTACTGCCTAATAACATAATAAATGCCTAATTGGTTCAGACCATTCATTTTAGACCTATGGGCTACCTTTCTAATGTTCATGGATAAGCGACTGGTTTAACACTTTTTTTATATATTTTATTGTACTGTTTGTTCTTTTTTAATATGATTATATATATGAATAAAAGAAGACAATCGAATTGGAAAATTGAAAATGCAAGACCTGAAGACCATATATTGTCATTGTAATATAGAATTATCGAGCAATAAAATGGAATAGGAATTCTGAATCAGAAATATGAAATAAATTGGTAAATCTCTTGGAGAACATGACATAAACATGTAGAGTAAATAAAAAGTTCAAAACAATGTTTTAAACCAAAACAGGAACCTAGTTACCAGTGGCTGGTGGCTTGAAACTGATAACTGGCAGCAGATGTAGAACATGTAGAAGAGGTAAGGGTTGTTTGAATTGGAACCTAGGTACCTGTGGCCTGAAACTGATAACTGATGGCAGATGTAGAACCGGGAGAGAAGTCAACTTAGGCACCGAAAAATCAAGCCATAAGACCGCTGGATGCATGGCTGATGCAGCAGCGTGTGGGTAGAAACGTGGTGGATGGTGAAGGCGCGTGAGAGCGCGTTGGGCCGTTTCTTGAGTTTGAAATTTAGTCGGGAGACTCTGCACACAATTTAGGTGGTTATGACAGTAAACACGTCAGAACATTCTTTTGGACACGGCAGGTGGCGGTAGGGACGGTAACACGTTGAAAAAGAGGAAACTATTATATATTCCCAACCTTTTGGGAACTTGGTAGGGGAATAGCGGCGAGACCGTTCAAGGAGGATCGAATCAGCCTCTAGATTTATATTGAAGTTGTGAGATTTTAGATAAAAGGAGGAGAGAAATAATAAGAAATATTATTAGTGAAATATGTTTGATATTAACTTAACACAAAATATACTAAAAACTAATCCCTATTTATAGGGATAGATAGATTCGATCCTAAATAAATTGGAAAAATCAAGAACACATAATAATAATAATAATAATAAGGTATATAAAATCTAATCCTAAGAGATACTCTAAATAATATAAGAGATATTTGTAACATTCTAGCAGTAAGCAAAGATAACGGAGTTCTAGATGAGGAAAACTCATTTTGTTAGTTTTGGAAATAATTTGTACGAAATGCAAAAAACAACCAATCTAGAGGAATCGATACCGGGACCTATCATTAGCAAAACTACGGTTTAGCCACTGCGCCACATGAAATAGTTGTTTCATATGTCCATATGTAATAAGTTATTTGGGGGGAGCCATGGCCCCTTCTGCGATAGAGATGCTCCGCCACTGCTGAGATATGGTGTTAGTTTTTCAAGGCAAACTGGTTTTGTGATAAATAATTGACTGTCTTAATTTTTTTTTAATAATATAGTGGTCAGCAGTAATGTTAATAGCTGGTGGGCTTTGGTCCTCTTTGTAATAAAAAAAAGTAATATTAATGACTGGTGAATTTTTTTCTTGATTTTCTTAACCGTGTTAAATCAAGAAAAGGGTAGTGGAGTGTAATTTATAACCAAGTTCCATAATTTTTAGGAGGATAGGATGGGAAATATTGAAACTATCCACCCATAAAGAGGCAATTAACAGAACGGGACAAGTGACAGCGAGTGAATGGTCGAGAAAATTTTAGAGTTAGGAAATGACAGAGAAGGCTGAATATAAGAATTGGGGGTGGTGGGGGTCGGGGGTGGGGGGTGTAATAGAAAGGACAGGGAGGAAAACAGTGAAGGGAATATTGGGCTAGGCTTAGTGGAGAAGTTGGCTCTTCTTCTTCCTCTGAGAAGGGGTTTTCTATTGGGATTATCCGTGTAGTTTTCCATCTCTGCAATCTAGTGTCCATTTTCAGTATTAATATTATATTTCCATACTCATGTTTCTAGAGTACCACTGCTTATATTCAATATTCCATTTAATTAGCTTGGTTTAATAAACCTTTGATGCAACGGATCCTAACTCACTCTATAGGAAAAAAAGACCATCATTGTGGGATATTGGGATTGTGATTTGCTCAACTATTAAGATATTTGTGAAGGAGCTCGTGTATGCTTTTTACACACATGGCACCTATGATGCACAGACACAATACAACTGGCAATATGTCATTTCTTAAAAAAATTAAGATACAATACATTAAGAATACACAGATTAAAAAAATGGCAGTGATATAATAAAATACTTACTACAAATAAACAATTCTTTAAGGGCTGTGGCAGGTGTATGTTAGGCCCAAAACCTTCATTTAATTTTGAAAGCTAATCTATTAGTTTTGACCGCATCATCTCTTCATCTCATATGTGCCGCACCCTCATCTTTTTTCCCATGTTGTACGCCTTTCTCTCTTTTATTCTCTTTATCCACATGACTCACCATATTTCTGCTTGTGACACCCCGGTTCTACTGGCAACTTTTGTGTTTCTATGCAACCCAGCCATGACACGGTGTCTGCAGGAGCGTCAACAGCATATCTAGTGCTTGTCACCAACTATCTGATTTTGTTTTTCAATTTTTTTTATGAAGTCCACCGAAATTTCACCAATATGTACCCATGGAGTTTTGCATTGTATCAGCATATTGGCATGTGTCATGGATGGTACAAGATGAAATTTGATGCATCATAGCATAGCACCCAGGATCTGGTTGCACAAATTCCAGCCTCTTTAGAAGCCAAAAGAAATTTAAGAATGTTCTATTTTTGGGTTTATGTTGCTAAACAAGTTGTGTTTTTGTCTACCATCCTCAGGTAGAATCTGGTAGATAGGGTAGACAGTCGGTGGTTCCGCTGGGTTTAGCAACTTCAGTAGTTTCTTACTTTCTATTTGCTAGCTTGGGATCGAATAATGGTTTATCAGGTCTTAATTTTTGTGAACTTTCACACAGTGCTTTGTTTATTAAGCTGATTCTATATTGCTGAAACTAATGAAATATGGGGAATCTTTGGGATTGATGTCTTTGCTTTTGACCTTAATATGCATTTAAAATTTTATGACTGGGAAGAGTTAAGAATTGATTGGAGAATTTCAAGGCACATGAATGGGTTTTCTTTATTTGTTCATTCTTACATCATGCATTGCGATACTCCTTTGTAATTTCGTTTCTCTTCTTTCTTGTAATCTCACACAGCACCAAGCCCTAGACTTTCTAGGTTTCAAGATTTGTAACTCCATCCACAAGTATTTAGTTTTACTACTATATCAAACTTTTGGAATAATATTAAAGACTCTGATGTCTTGTTTGCATGGATTACATTATTTTGCTTTTAGAAAAGCTTATAATCTAAAAGCTCAGTGCAGAACTTTAAGGTTGAAACATATAATCCAAACACGGATGTCCTTTTAACTCCTAAAACTCAATTTTTCTGCTCATAAGTCATTGGCAAAGCTAATTGTCACGGATGAAAGCTTTTTCCCCCTGCTGATATCTTGACATGTCCTTTAATTTTAGATTAGAGATATGCGTGTATTTATTGGCTTGGAGTTATTTGTTTCATTCTTCTCCATTGAAACGAGAATCTTAAATGTAATGAATAAATTGTGGAAAATATTTGTTTCCTCTTCCTTCGATTGTGGTGGGATGTAAAATATTTGAAATTTGACCAATGTTTTGAAAACTGGACCGGAGATTGAACCGGTGAAACCTCAAGTCACGATTTTATTGGCTCAATCAAACCATATGGTTGAACTGGGTGACTAATAAATAAATATAATAAGTTGTATTAAAAAAATATTTTCTACACAAAAAAAAAAATGAAAACCCCCGGCTGAACCAACCACACGGTTCAATTGGGTTCAACCTTGTTCAATCTGGTTCTAACAGACTAAGGACCGACCGTGGTTGAACCAAACGGCAGACTGGCCGGTTACCGGTTGAACCGGACGGTCAGGTTCGGACAACATTGAGTTTGACTCCACCTTTGCTCAAGCAGTTGGTTGATATCTGTTATAGAAAATATATCTCGTAATATTTGGGTTGTATAGTAATAGTAATTTTGAATCTTATATTATTTTGTAGGATTGGCTTCCATTTTTTGTTATATTTCATGGTTTATTTTTTATTTTTATATATAGAAATATGATTAGGGTTCTGCTGTTATTTACTTTTTATAAGGAAGACTCTGTCCTGTCTTTTGAATAATCAAACCATTATCAAAATTCAAAGTTTTCATTCTTTCTCTTCCTTATTTTATCTATAACCCTACAACTTCAACAATTTTGACTTGGAAAAGTGTAATTTTCTCTGTATAAAAAGTCATTTTAGTAATACTGAAACCTGTCCCTTTGTTTACATCCAAAATATAGGACCTCGCCCATCTTGAATTCACAGTTATTTCTGCTTTTGGCAGGTTTTGTTTAAACATTTGCAGGAAAAACTTTATCGCACCGAGGTACGTTCGTCAGATACATGGATGGTCTCTTTGCATTTACATTAATACAACTCGATGTCTATTATTCGAAGGAATAAGTGCTGAAGTTTAACTGGCTAGCTACTACCAAAATGTTGGAAGTTTATATTTGAATTTTTGCTAGTGGAATTGGTTTTATTAATTATATCTGTTCTTTATTGCCGTGATACAGTCGAAGCTAAAGGAGTCACAGTATCAAATGACACCTTGGCGTTCAGATATGAACCATACAAATGTTGCTACACAATCACCATTGAACTCCATTGGTGCACCTTTGGCAACTTCAGTACGCTTACTCCATCAACTTGTCACTTTTCATTGTTATGCTTAAATCAAATTCTAAATATTGCATCTTTTTTTTATCAGAATAAAAATGGCCTTGAACTGGTACCTCAGCATCGGTACTCTCAAGTTATGACTCAGCCCTCTGTTGATCCTCAGGCAGGCACTGGTTGGGATGCAATGGGTCGCTACCAGAGTGGCATAGGTGGTGGGCTGGCAGCGAATGTTGATGCTGATGACTTGGGGAGATTTTCACCTCTTGGAAGCAGGTGAGCCTGATCAAATGAAGACTGCTACTCTGAACTGAATGTATTGGTGGGTTCTGTTTTCATGAAATCTTAGTTAAAGTGGTCCTGAATGCATGCAATGTTGTTCCCTTCCGTTAGACTCAAATGAATAAGCTATTCTTGTTAGGCAGTCTGTTTGGCACTATTCTTAACAGATGGGGAATAATATTATTAAAAATGTGGTCTCGTCTCTATAATCTGTTGCTTAATGTGATATGCATTTTTTACTGCCGCATAATTATCTAACCTAATTATATTAATGTCATTGCCATCAATGAATAATTAGGTTGACTATATTTCCTTTTGTTTTTGAAATTGCTGTCTTAAAAAGGAAACTTGTGGTTTGCACTTGGCATCCATGGTGATAAGTACAATTAGATGCCCTGTCGGTTATAGACAATAGAGTAGGAAATTTAAGGTTAATGTTACCTCTTTAACGTTACCAAGTTCCAACATATAATGGTTCACAATGTTGTCATAGCAATAGTAGTATCCACATTCCAAGTTGGCCATGATATGAACAATAACTTTTGTGGAGTCTTCCATGTAGAGTTTGGTAACTCACTTCCCAATGATACTGACTCCCAATTGCAATCGATGCTTAAGTAGGAATATTGTTGTAAATAGTAATTGCTTGGGTATTCTGATATAGATGAAATGAATTCAGGCTGGATTGAGTTACCATATTTATCTCTGTTGTCAATAGCAGTCTGTAGCGCCGCTATCGCGGCAAAGCGGATCGGAGTGGACCTCCCCCATACCCCTTGTAGCGTCGCAGAAGGGAGTAGCAGCTGCGAAGGCCGCCATCATGGAGGGAAAAGCGTAGTGTTTCGTGCTCTTGGCGGCGTTATGCAGACGTGGAAAAATAAATGGAGAAAAGTCAAAACTTGTGATGAAGAAGATGAAGGAAATTGTCAAGCAAGGAGAGTTTTGTAACTGTTTCTGGCAAGCTCTGCATTTTCTGAGCATAAAGACGTGTTTTCCGGCCAGATTGAGTTCTTTGAGAGCTTCAATGGAGGTTTTGTTAGTGAACTGAGAAGAGTGTCGAAGAAGAATATGGCTGCGGCACTGTGTTTGTGTGTTGCGGTTGTTACATAAACTTTAGGGTTACAAATAACCTAATGGGCTAGTTCGTTGGTTGGACCAATATGGGCCTTCAAATTTTAACCGAATAGTAAAAGAAAGTGGTCTCTCATAGCAACTAGTAGCTCTTTGGTTGGACTAAATATTATTTATATACCTTGACCTATTAGGAAAGATTTAGAGATTAATGAGTTGGATCCAAATATGGTTTATGATAGAACATTATGGTGTAATTTGATCAATCTAGCCGACCCCACTTAGTGGGATAAGGCTTGGTTGTTGTTGTTGTTGTAGCTTGTTGTTTAAGTTTGTCTTACAATTTGAGAAGGGAATTCATTAGTGGGTGTCTTTTCATAAATGAACAAGTGCTTATTGGTATGATTTCCCTCAATTTACCTACTATGTCATTAGTTCCACATATCGAGTTTTGTTATACTTCATCTAGCAATGGTAGAGTAGTGATGATAGTAGATTTTCTTTGGGCTTTAGATAATGGCATGTTTGCTCAAATATATTGGTCATTTTACAGGAATTCTTCAGCCCATGATGTACCCAATCACCAGGTAGTTACTCAGGGTGATACTCAGCATGAATACTATGGGGAGGTGTCTAACAAACAAGTCAAATTTCGTGACCCTGTCAGCAACAATGAAGTGGATGATCCAGAGGGTGATGGGGACCATAGTGAGAGAGAGACACCTGCTAACTGGAGTTCTGACAACCCTCCTTATAATACTACAGTTGATGATCCCAGTTCCTCATATTCTCCTTATTTACCACCAGTTCTCGAAGAACCTTCTTCCTCGTTTTCTGAAGGTTAGAATTACAGATTGGTTTGTTTTTTCTTTTGCCAAAACACTTTTAATTTGTTCATAAAACTATAGTGTCAGTTTTTTTTTTTTAAACAAAAACCTCAAAAAAGTTGTTTTTATGCTGTTTTTGGAAGCTAAAATAATAGTTTCCAGAAAGAGCTCCAGACAAAGCTGGACTGTAGCAGCATTTTTTAAGCTTAAACAAGTGGGCCCTTATTTCTTTTAAAAGTTTACTGAATATTTGAAGCTTTGCTTAAGTTGAGCATTGTTAAGATATAAGTAAATATCTTGTAATATATTTGATATTATATTAGAGCATCTTAGTTTACTTTCTAGGATTAGTTTGTAATCTTAGAGCATCGTAGATCATCTCTTAGGATTAATTTTATTATAATTATTAGTATTATTTGTTTTATGATTTCCATATTTATTTAGGATTGAGTCTATGTATCTTAGATTCACGTTTAATCTTTTGTATCAAGTTACTGTCAAGTTATTTATCAATACTATTTAAACTTTTGCTATTGCTCTACTCCTTTTATCTAAAAAAACATAACTTCAGCAAACATGTCACTCTGCAGCTGCAGATGATGATCCATTACCAGCTATAGAGGGCCTTCAAATTTCAGGAGATCCCTTTCCTGGAAGGGAACTTCAGGCATGTGGATATTCCATCCACGGCACCACTAGTTGTAACTTTGAGGTGCATTTTATGTATATAATTTAGAACTTGTTACTTGTTTTTATTTCTATAGAGTTTTTTGCTGTATGGTATCAATGTGGATATCTCTTCCAATCATTTAACATTGTTTTTTTTTTTGTTCCTTGTTGGACTTCCAGTGGATTAGGCACCTGGATGATGGTTCCTTTAATTATATTGAAGGTGTTTTTATGCTTCTGTTTGAGTTTTTTTTTCTCTCATTCTTGTATCCTTATGTCATAAACTCAATCATAGCTGTTGTCTAAAATATAGGGGCAAAGCAACCAAACTATCTTATCAGTGCCGATGATGTTGACACATTACTTGCCATTGAAGTCCAGCCTCTGGATAACAGGAAGCGCAAGGTACGTTTTTGAACCTACCATAGTGGCAGTCTTTTACATGTATGTGAAAATGATTGGAATTCTTATGATGTGGCTTTTATTTGATTATGAACTTTCCCTGGTATGCAACCCATCTCATAAAGCTAGCTGTGTGTAAAGGTTTTTATGAATTTGAAGGAGTGTCGTGGACTTTGGAAACTAACCATAGTGATCAAACTGAGGACTAGTATATACTGGAACTTGTATTTGTTGTTGAGTGGCTTCTTTTAATCTTCACTTCGTTGATCATAGTAAAATTTCTTTCAACATTGAGTTCTGTGTATTTTATCTCTTTATGTGAGTGCACCTATTTATTTATCATAGCAAGTATTCTTTGAACTTCAACTTGCATCATATTTTTGTGTAAGGACATACTATATCTTTCACCAATGCTGGCATCAGTTGCATCTGTGACCGTAATTGATTAGATTGAAAATTCTTTTGAATCCTTAAAAACAGCATTTAACCACATCTCTGTTTCGCTGTCATTTCTGTTCTCTTTGTCAAGAACCCCTGTTTCCCTCTGCAAAGGAGGAAACAGTAGTGCACTATGCTTATTAAGTAACATAAGATGCAAAGGGGGAAGCTTAAACACAATTCCTAAATGTGTACGTTGTAAATTGAGTTAGAATAAGTTTGGTTTTCTGATTATGGTTATCTTGATTTTTACTTTTCACAAAATCTCATGCATTACTTCTTATTGTAGGGGGAACCCGTGCAAGTTTTTGCGAATGATAACAAGAAGATCACTTGTGGTGAGTACCTGTATCGGAATTAATGTTTTTGAAGTTTAGTTGTTGCTGCCTTGCATGTAACTTGTGAGATAGACTGCAAATGATTACAAGTTCCAGTGATTTTTTCAGTAATTTGAAAGTGTTGTGTATGAGGGTTATCTGCTGTAGTCTTTTTGAAATTAAGTTCCTATTACTTGTCACATGCAGTTGAAAAATATGTAAAACGGGATGATTCTTGTTTTGAGAAAGAAATTGGTGTAGTTTTAACCCACCAATGCAGATATTAAATATCCAGTGTTCTTCTTTGTGAAGTTTACTTTTCTAATTCATAATACAGCATCTTATGCTCTTGTAGTGATATAGTGCCCTTTAAGGTTGTTAGACAAATTTTAAATGGTGAGTTGTCTTATTTAACTTGGTATGTACTTGAGAAATGAGACAAGTTGTAGATATATAGTTTAACATTTTTTATCCATTCATTGTGCTGAAGTAATAAAAAATTAATAACTTAATTAAAAAACTATCAGAAAGAAAAATATTACATATAATGAGAATTAAATACCAATCAAAGAGAAGAGTGAAAAACAATTTAATCTAATATTCCTAGTTACCAACTTATATGACTTGGATGTGTCATACTCTTGATTTTAACAATTTGATATAGGTTTCCTCTGGTCTCCCTTCTTTTCTAATGTTTTTGGGCTGCAAATGTTTGGAGTTCCTAAAATAGTTTGTTGAGTTGTTCTCTTTTGGTATTTGTTCTCAGATCCTGAAATGCAGAGCCATATAGAGAAGAGTTTTCATAGCGGACATGCTTCATATAAAGTTTCTCTTTCGGTAATTTAATGAAATTAGTTTTCTTAATTGTTATGAGTTTCCTTTGAATATCATAGGGTCAAATTTTTATTTTACTTTCAGTTTTCCTTACAAATATTTCCAACAGTTTAATAATTCTTTTTTATTTTGATATTACAGACCGGATATCTTGATATATGGGAACCAGCAACATTGGCCATTAAAAAAGAAGGTTACAGTATCAAATGCAGTGGACCAAATGGAGTTGTAATCACCGAAAAATTTTCTCCATCGACCAATGTATGTCTTATTCTTTGAAATACTGTGTTAAGATTTTGGCTAGTTGGAATTGTGGCAAAGTTTTTGTTTGGTTTAGGAAAATGAATTAATACAGATTTTGGTAATCAATCAGTGAATTGTTTCTTTCTGCCTTTGAAGATAAATTTCTCCATATTATTATTTCTTTTTATGCTAAAATTTCTTATAATATTGCATATAATATATAAAAAAATCATAAAAAATACTCCATCCGTTTCTTTTTTATTGTCATTTCAAAGTTATTTGCACATCCAAGAAAACCAATAAATTGTTACTTTTGATGAAATTATTTGTCTTTTTCCTACAATGAGTTGTTACTTTTGATGAAAATGCTTGAGACTTAGTCTTCAGTGATTAATTAATTTTTTTGATCCCACTTCTGCATTTCCTTCTGTAGGTTGTGATTCCATATGGTCATATTTCAGAATTTGTTATAATTGGCTCCACTGGTGCTGAACATCTGTTAAGAGCAGAGAACAGCCCAACAGATGTCAGCGGGTAAGTATTCTATTTCTTACTATTGCATTGTTACACAAACTGACTGACAAAAAAAATTAAGTTGTACAGCATTGAATGGGATCATGATCCCTTATCTAGTTGTGCTATGTTTCTTTATCTATCTTCTAAATGAAAAATGTTCATATTAAATGGAAACCATGTTATTTTTCATTTTTGGAAGGAAATCTTGGATGCAGTCGTGCTCTACTATAATTGAGTACTAATGCATCAGTCTGGGTTGACTTGACGTGACAAAATGGCTTTGTTATTCAGCCTAAGCTGATCAAACTTAAATTTTTGAACACCTTTGAAAGCATTATAAAGTCTAAACTTGGTTCTCTCTCTCAATCTGTTGGGTAGAAGGGCTGAGGGCCGTGGTCATTTGTGGTTTGCTTCTCAGTTAATTTTAAATGCAATAAAAAAGATCATGATCTGAAGATTAGTGTTTTTCTTTTGTACTCATGTCCTTGAGTATTTTTGTAATCTTTGTCATCCACAGTTCATTGATTCTTGCTTTTGTTTGTTATGGATAACAGTGGCAAAAACATGCTTACCTTGCATACAATGAGTTTTTTTTTTTTAATCTCTGAAGTATCAAATGGTTGTGTAATAGGGCTATTTCTGATTCTTGTCTATTTATTATTTTCTGATTATTTATGTTGCTTCTTTTGCAGTCATAGAGACACCATTGTGCTCACATTGAGATTATTCATCCGAAGGGTATATAAATCTTTTCTTTATTTTATGTGCTGCCGATTGATATAAATGACATGGGTGTATATAGTCATTTTCCATTTTTCCCTTCTATTTCCTTCGCATATCATGTTATAGTAAATAATTCTAAATCATTTTTTTCTCCTAAATATCGCATTGGCGCCTAAACATGATAGAGTGGTAAAAAGGGAAAAAAATAGTTAGAGGAAGGTAGAATGTTACAATCCCGACATCACTGAGTTTGTTGTATTACGCCAATCGTACTTATTAGCAATGAACTCTACGGTAACCTCTGTAAAAAAGTATCGAATTATTTAATTAGATTACTTTAGCTCCCTTGATCTGAAGTCAATTAAGCTTTGTAAACTGCAAGGTTGTGATTCTTTCCTGTCCTTGAATCTTCAATCTTATCGCTCTACTTCATATTACGCACATGAATGCCATTTATCTATGTTTTTTGGTTTTTAATTTGTTTCTGCTAAGTATATTCAAGTTTTTTTTTTTTTTTTTTTGATTCTGCAGGCAGGGGACAGAAAGAGGGGAAGGAGGAAGGGATTATTCTTTAACAAGTAAGGGAAAGTCACTACTTGGCAGAACTTCTCTGCTATAAGTGAAATTTGCTGATCATAGACGGGGACTGGGAGCTGTGTTTTGTGTGCTACATAAATTTTTGGTCGTTTCATATATTCTATCATAGGGCAGAATTAGCTTGAGATGTAATTGTGATTCTATATGCTATCATTTCTTTTTCCTTTTAAAAATATTTAATGATTATTTTTAGCCATTCTTCATGTTATGTGATTTAACCTGGAAATTACCCGCTGTTTATTAGCTAGGGTTAAACCCGATCCAAATCGCAAAGAACCGACTTAACCATTACTTAAGGAGGTAATGAATACTTTTTTTTTACAAGTTAGTCTTGGGAGATTTTGAAATGTGTGACTCATGCTGCTATAAAATTCAAAACTTTACTATTGAATAATAAGTAATGAATAATTTATGTTTTTTGTCAAATGTTACTGGTTAGTTTGTTAGGGGAGGAAAAATTGGTTTGCAGCAAGAATTGAATTATGTAGGTCCTTTGTAATACTTCTTCATCGTTCCATATCATATCACTGAGCTTCATCTTTGGAGAAAAATAATAAGTAATTATTTGTTTGAATCTAACCATGTTGGCGAACAACAATCCTGAAAATGCAAAGTTGAAGTAAAAAGTATTCAAATGTGAGGACTCACTGAATCTTGAAGAACTTTGTGGAGGAGAGCCATCTCCTCATGAAGGGACAGTCAGTGAAGACAATCTTGAAGAAATCGATTCAGAAGAGTAAAATGAATAGTTCCTTAAGCTAACCAGGCTAAACCCCACTGGAAGACATTGGTATACATCTGTTACCAAGTACTCTAGGATAACCCTAAAGTCCTTATATGAACTGTTGGTTCTTCAGCAAATGTTTGAGCAAAAAACGACTGTACAAAAAGAGAAAAGCTTGCTTGAGTTTGACAAATTGTTTTTTCTCATGTCTCATAATTTACATCCGCATTATAAATTATATTTGAGGCACTCTTGGACATTAAACATACATGACTATCGTTTTAAGTTGTGATTCAACTTTAGTTCGTCACATTGTGGAAGACTAAGTCATTATGTTGAGCTTAACTTCCGTTTGTTGAGTCTTACAAATTCGATGGTTGATCAAGAGAACAAAAATTATTAAAAAAATATATTATCTTGAAATTAGCCACCTAAGAACATGACATATTCATAAATACAATACATTATAACGATAAATCTAGAAAATTGAATCTTTTTTTTTTTAAAAAAAATTAGCGGAAAACTTGTGCAAAGTTTATCTATCTATCTATTTATGTTTTTTTTTTTAAATTTATTTATGCTAGGTACTATCTTCAGACCATATTATGAGTATAATATCAGGGTTGGTTTATACTGATTAAAAGAAGTTTTAAATAAATGAAAATATAATAACATTAAAAAATTATGCTAACAACACATTTTCTAAAACTCTTTTGTTGTTTGAAATTCTTGAGTTTCACTAATATAGTGAAGTATGATGTACTTAAGAGTAATATACATAATGATATTTTTTTTGTTATTATGTTATCGGTACGAAGTTTTCATCATCATTTAACAGTGATTAATCTACGTCGAGGGACATAGGCATATAAGGCGCGTTCTTCCCTTCCAACCGAATTTTTTCATACGCAAGAGTTAGTGATCGAATCTATGATCACTTGCTTAAGGGGTTCAAATCCTTTAGCATTTAAACAAATTTATTGTTGGTAATATACTACATAATATTAAATTAGGTTAAAATTGAGATGAAATAATTATTGTTACATAAAATTAAAACACTTACTTTGAGATGTTTTTCTTGTAGTAACGTGACACTTAAGATAGACCATAGGGTGTCTCTTGAATAAAATAATTGCTTTAAAATATGAAAACATGTCAATAACAGTTAAGAATCTATGTCCTTAAATTACAAAAGATATTTAAGTTTATCAGTATACGACTTTTATTAGAAGAGAAAATAATAGTATTAGTTCTATAGCTTTAGTTATTTGCATGGTAGAAGTAGTTTTCAAATAAAGTCTTAAATTTGCCTTTATGGGACACACAGTGATTTGTGATATGATGGAAATAATCCAACAAAAGCAACCTACAGTATTACCTTTTCTTCTTTAATCATATCTCTCGTCATCAATGCACAAAGATCAAACTTTTTTTTTGCATCACAATAGCATCCTTTCCTTGTCTCATTTTATTGTGTGGATGAAATGAATCTTTAATCCTTTTTCTTCAATAAGCAATGTATCTAATCTTTATAATTTACTTAGATCCTTTTAGATTCTTTACACTATACATAAAATTGATGAAAGGAACAGTTTGCCAGTAATATGGTCAATACTGTTTGGGTAGGCTTTGTTATGCAAGGTTGTTGGTAATTAAATCTAAATTTAAAATTTTATCTACATATTTGAATTAAAATTGAAAATGTTTAGCTTATATATAAAAGTTTTTACAGTTGAATTTCTCTCACTCTTTCTTCCATGAAAAGTAAGATGGGTAGCTAGTGTGACCACAAATAAAAAGTCATGCTCCCTCTGTTTCAATGTGAATGTCATTTTTTTTCTTTCTTTTGACAATAAAATAAGCTTCATTTAAATATTAAAATAATTAGAGTATGCAATCAAATTGACTATGAGTTGAGACATTCTCCATTCATATTTTGAAAGTCAAATACATGCTATCATACATAAAAATTTCAGAAGTTAAAAGTACATTAACAAACCAAACTCTTAATCCTAAAAACTAAGCTAAATTTTTCTACATATGGTCAATGATCAAGAATAATGAAGGATCCACAGTCTTTAATTGCATATATCTTCAAGAAAAAAAAAAGTTGTTGCTGGTGTTCGATCATTTCGACTATATATGATCTTCGAAGTGACCAATTCAACTGCATATTGACAAATCTTGTTTAAAAGTAAATATCATTTTTCACGTAACATTAATTTTAGTTGCTCCCAAAATATTATACTTACACTTTGTATTTATGATAATACTAAACACATTAATATTTTGGTATTATGGCGGCTTTGGAACGCAAGTCAAACTATGGAAACGTGATTCCAAACATCTCTTATAGTATTAACGGAAGTTACAAGGCACCACTATACCAGCTATGATATATCCTTGCACTTTTTTTTTTTTTTGAAAAAGGACAAAAAAAATATTAGAAACAAACAATCAAAGCACGAAAAGTGTCGCCCATTTGTGTCTTACAAAACTCGAGAGATTAATCTACACAGTTGCGTGCGGAGGATACCCAGTTTACAAAAGAAAAAACACAAAAAGTGTTAAAATAGAAAAGATACAAAGTTATCCATCACAAAAATACGACCAAAACATTGGTGCCTCCAAACCAACAGAAAAAACTAGATAATCAAATTACATATAAAGTCACTTCTAAACATATGAGAGATTGAGTACACCAGGGTCAACCCAACAAGTTTAAAAGCCTAAAGCAATTTTTATTACAATAAAAAAAATTACATAAGTTTTATGAGATTAAATAAAAAAAATTAGATTTGTTAGAGTCAAGGGTTGAACTTCGGACAAAGAGAATACGAGGCCTTCACTTCTACCAACTTCACTTGGGAAACATTCATTCATAGATTTTTTATTATATATTTATAATTAAATTAAAATATTTTAAGGTCTTTTTCCAACCCAAAATTTTGAGGCCTAAAGCCTTTGTTTAGGTCACGTGGCCCTGAGTACACCACCGATAGAAACCAAATGAAAAACTTTGGCTTTGGACTTGATCCAAGACCATACAAAAAAGAAAATTACTCTTCCCACAAACAAAAATGCTCATTGCCATACAAACTGGCAAAAATACCCCTACGTGACTTAAGTCGCGTTCGGTATATACCAACGTGAGTTAACTGTTTTGGGACAAAACCCAGCAATTCCACACTTCAACACACATTTCTTTCCCTCTTCACCTCCAAAAACCCAAAAAGTGCGAAAATTTGGAGCAAAATCCTGAGCTGAAATCATTGCAAATCGTCAGGAAACAAGTTTTTACGCTCATCAAACGTCAATAATCAGGTAATTTATCATCTAACCTCTTTTGATTTTGCTGGTTTTTTAGCTTAGTTCGTCAGTTTGGGAAGCATGCATGGGCGTGACTTAACTCACGCTGGAGCTCAACGTGAGTTAAGTCACGTTGATGCCCATGATTTGAATTTTTGCGCCTTTTTTTTTTATTTCTTAGCTTGTTGCACAAGTTATTTATATTTTTTTCCTTGTTATTTTTTTTATTCAATATACATAGTGATGGTTGAAAATGTGATAGATGATGGCGATGAGCCGAAACAGACCATAATTGAAGCTTCCGTCGAAGCTTCCGTTGATGTCAAATCTACCGCTGAGGTGAAGGCTAATGTCAACCTTCCCTTTCAATCTCACATTGAAGAAAAACCTAAGCCTACCTGTGTTGTCAAGCTTCGCGATTATGAAGTAAACACCGCCTCATTTTTTTTTAACAAATGATAGATGGCGAGAGCGAGATGATTTGCTTGGTTGGGTTCGTCAACAAGCGGCAAGAGCGAGATTTACTATATCTATAGATAAATCTAGTATAAAAAATCCAATGGTGACGTTAAAGGAGTGGTGTATACAAACCACCAAAGAGGAGGAAGAAATTG
This sequence comes from Medicago ruthenica, assembly GCA_018208015.1. Lineage (NCBI taxonomy): Eukaryota > Viridiplantae > Streptophyta > Magnoliopsida > Fabales > Fabaceae > Medicago > Medicago ruthenica. The sequence goes on along the minus strand of CM031371.1, from coordinate 34,240,814 downwards.
AATCTTGAAGGCACATGCTCAAAGAAATGTGATTGTCTGTTTAGGTTGCGTGGTTACTTTGAGAAGAATACAAATGATTGGTGGTTGACCGTGCTTAGTGGAATTCACAACCATGAGTTGGAGCCAAAGTTAGGCGGTCACCTTCTTGCGGGTAGAATAAAAGAGGAGGAGAAGAAAAGAGTTGTTGACATGACAAAGAGCTTGGCGTTGCCTAGGAATATTCTCACGGATTTGAAGGGAATAAACAAAGAAAGTTTGACGAATATCAAACAAGTGCACAATGCATGAACTAGATGACGAAAGGGGATAAGAGGTGACAAGACGGAGATGCAATACTTGATTGCGAAGTTGGAGGAGCATAAATACGTCTATTTCATAAGAGCAAATAGTGAGGAAACCACTCTTGAAGACATATTTTTTGTTCATCCGGAGGCAATTAATATGCTTAACACTTTTTCGACCGTTTTGGTCATGGACTCTACTTACAAAACCAATTTGTACAAAATGCCATTATTTGAGGATATAATTTAAATATAACTACAAGGCAACTGAGTTGTGCATTTGAAGCTAGCACACCCTTTATACAAAGGTGTAAATAGGGGTGGCAAAACGGCCCGTATAGCTCGCTATTTTTGGCGGGCTGAGTCAAAGTTTTGAACTCGCTTCCTATAGTTGGCTCGCCCCGCTTAACTCGATGAAAAAATGGAGCGGACACGGGGCGGCCCGCTTATCTCGTTTTTCATTTTATTTTAAACTTATTTTATCCTTTTGGATTTTTATTTTGGTTGTTGAATTTATTTTAGGATTTGTTTTATGTTGCAGATTTGTTTTACGTTTGCGGATTTTTCTTATTTTTCCACTAAGTATGATGTTGAGTTCGACAATTCGTTAATTATCTTGTTTTTATGATAAAAGCAACATAATTTTTTTTGCAACAATTAAGTTGTAAAAAAATGCATTAAAAAATTTGTTTACTTTTTTCTCTCAAAAAACAAGTTTTTTGTTTGGCGGGCCGGTCTCCGCCAACTCGTATGTCCGCCACTAAACGGGATGGGGTGAGATTTTGGACTCGGTCACCTAATTTGACTCAGGCTCGTCTCATCCCATTTTATACGGGCTTAAACGGGGCGGGCCACTTTGTCATCCCTAGGTGTAAAGTGTGAAGACTATCATGCTAAGCTGGGAATTTTTTCATCATATTATAAATTGAACCGTAGCACATAATTTAAACACTCACACATATTATGCACCAATTACTTGTTCTAGACCTCGACAATATGCTAAGCTAGCTAGGAAAATTTACAAGATTGTAGATGCTCCAGCAACATTCCCATATTATCATAATACTTCACTTCTTGTGGAAGAAATGGAGTAGTATTGCTTCCTTAATCAACCTCGTTTTTTCTTGTTTTATTTTCTTTTGTTCTCTTCCCGCCACTCACAAATTGGATAGATATTTGGGTAACCTTATCACACGTGAATACAATTTGACTAGCAAGTGTCATAAGGGCATTGTTTTAAGAACCTATAAAAAGAAATTTTATCTTAAAAATACAAGTTAAACAATGTAAAAATCATAACTACACAATTTTCGATGTCAAAGTTACTACATTTGGATGCTTAAACAATGCCCTAAAAACACTTGTTAGTATTTTCCATAAAATTAAATGGGAAATTGTTTTTGGACATTCATATATCCCATGTACATATGGAGAATGTTTGTAGTATACTCTATATGGGTGTATACGAATTTTGCTTCTACTACATTTACTTTGCTCTATTTATTGTTCATTTTTGAGAAAGATAAACACAAGTAATAGCTTAATGAGATCCACTTGTGGAATCCATGATCACACTAAACTATCACTTGTGTCTATCTCTCATAAATGGAGCAAAGTAAGTGGAACAAAGCCAACTCGGGTATATACAACTTAAAAACAAAAAGGTGATGTGATAAATGTAATACATTGTTGATGTGATAAAAAGAAAAAAATAGAGATAAAATGAGCGATGTGTTGACAGGTTTTGATTATTGTTTGCACCACACGTAATTTAGATGTAGACATATTTTTAGTGAGCGTAATAGATTGTGATGTTAAATTGACAAATTTTCGTTGTAGTATTTAGAACTTAACCGAGTAGGATTATCTACCTAATATAATTAAGAATAAGTCAGGTGTAATATCCCGCTTAGAAGTATCAGTTATAAGTGTTAGAAGCTTAATGTGCAAGCAATGGCAAAGTTGTAATTAGAGGGAATGGCAAAGTCGTAAATAGTGAGACAAAGACTATTTGGATAAATATGAATTTTATTCATATTTATCACTCAATTTCTCACTCAAGAAATCTGAAAATTGCTCCCTCCCTCTCTCTCATTTTCGCCCCTCTCATGCAATCATCCATAATCCATCTTTTCTTCCCAAACTCTTGTGATTCAAGCCCTCATCACACTCTTGTGGAAGTTCTTGCTAGCAAGCCTAGTTTTGGGGAGATTTGGAACAAGAAAAGCCAAGGATAGGAATCTCTATTAAGTTGAGGCTTTGAGATTGAAGCTAGGGCTTTGGAGTGCTGATCTTAGCAAGCATCAATTGAGGTTTAAGGTGAGCTCCTAGGGGTTTTAGAACCCACTTTGTATAAGCTTTGATGTTTATAGTATTATGAGCAAGAATTGCAAATCTAGTGCCTTAGTTCCTTTTGGGTTGTAATTTCTTGATCACATATGTTTTAAGTTGTCATATGCCTTAGAAATTATCCCATAAGCTGTTGTGATATTTGGGTATGCTTGGATAAGCCAAGAATGGTGAAAATCATGTTTTGAACTTACCCTATGCTGTCCAACTGCACGCAAAATCGTGTCACGATTGTGCAACCGTGTCACGATTTTGTAGGCAGATTATACCACGATTTCTGGGTAGAAAATCGTGACAAGATTTCCAAATCGTGTCACGATTCCACAGCATACAGGAACTATTTGTTTTTCATCAGCTCTTGCACCATTCTAGCCGTCCAATACTACTTCAAACTCATCAAGCAACGTGCAATGGCTATGTATCCCTATTAAGTATTAGAAGACCTATCCCTTAGAGAATGTATGGATTACTAGGGGAGGCATATGGCTTGATAAGTTAAGAACCTATAATAGGTGAACAATGTTATAGACGTATTCATTTCAGAATACAAGGGCAACAGGAATGCTTCGGCAATCATAGTTACAGATAAGTTTATAGTGTTTGTTCTTCAACGATTATAGGTGGCTTATGAGAACGATAAGCCAAGAATCATAGGTTATAGGTTATATGTTACAGGATTGTTATAGGATTAAAGTGATAGATTACATGTTTATATGTTAAAGTTAAAGAATTATATATCAAAGATAATGGCGTGTTTGCACGTTTCACAGTCATAGGGCGTGTTCAGCAGACTCCGGAATTCGCCGGATGGGACTTCTCCGAGAGGGTTGTCCACACGTTTCATAGGGAGTCCGGTGTTAGCCTGATTGTCAGGAATTTCATCGGGTCATAGGGAGATGTACTTCGGGGTTACTCCACCCGGATGCACTCCGTAAAACGAACTCAGATTAATTGTTTGTTCAACGCTAACAGCTAACATAAAACATTTTATATGTATTATGTTTCACAGTTATAGTTAAAGCTATAGTTACAGGAAGTATTACAGATACATGTAGATTACAGTTATAGTTATAGGCGGGTTATATCCCTTGGGGATAGAATTAAAGACTTGGCGATTCTAGCATTCCCCTAAATTGCCAAGGTAGGCATGGTGACCCTAGGTTCCATGTGGTTGCCAACAGTAGGTTGGGTAGAGCTCACTGAGACATTATGTCTCATCCTATTCCTTCTGGTGCAGGTTCACAGGCAGGATCACAGGCAGCACGCAACAAGGGTAAGGAGAAAGCTTTGGACTGATCGTGCTGATGTTTTATGTTTTATAGTTGACTGTATTATATGTTGTTGTATTATGGATGTACATGTACCAAAGAGGTGTTGTATGAACCTTGGATTGTAATATTACTATGTGATGTAATATTCAGAACGAACTTTTATATTGTGAATTAATGTATCCAGTACGAAATTTTAATACTCGTATAAGATCCTAGGCAATCTTAATATGGGTGTTACAATTTGGTATCAGAGCAGGTCGATTCAGACCGTGCCTTGATTCAAGTTTGTGGATCTCTTGGATCCGGGACCTTATTCTAAATGTTATATCTGGTTGAAACTGATCACTTTGACTTGTGTATGACAGTTAGGATAAGATGTCCGGGAGAAGAAGAGGTCCTGGAAGGCCTAGAGTAAATCATGCAAATGCTGAGGAAGCCGGAGGAGATCCTAATATGAATTTTTGGGCTCAAATGATGCAACAGCAGCAGGCGTTGCAGCAACAGTATCAAGAGCAGCAAGCTCAGGCTGCATTACAGCATCAGCAGATGATGCTTATGATGCAGCAGCAAGCCCAACAACAGACTCAAACTCAACATGAATGGATGGAGATGATGCACCAAGGACAAGGTGCTCAGCAGCAGACACCACCACCAGTAGTGGCAAATCCGTCTTTCCGGGAATTTAATAGAAACCACCCTCCTGAGTTTAATGGGGAAGGTGAACCTCCAGAAGCCAAGAGATGGCTAAAGCAGATTGAGAAAGTGTTCCGGATGGCGGAGTGCCCAGAAGAGAGTAAGGTATTGTTGGCTACCAATCAGTTCAGAGGCGCAGCAGAAGATTGGTGGGAATCCGCTCAGCGCAGAATGATAGCAAATGACATTGAGATTAATTGGGATAACTTCAAGGAAGCAATGCTAGAGAAGTATATCCCGATGTCATACAAAGTAAAGAAAGAACAAGAGTTCCTTGAGTTGAAACAAGGTGGCATGTCAGTCACTGAGTTTACTAAAAAGTTTGAAAAGTTGTCGTATTACTCCTCTCACAACGAGTATGCCGGTAATGAGAACTGGAAGATGAATCAGTATAGGCGTGGGTTGAGAGGTGAAATTGATACAACAGTGAGCCTTTAAAGAAATACCAGCTATGATGAAATGGTTCACGACAGTTTGGTTGCTGAAGCGGGTTTTGCCAAAACCACTAAAGAAAAAGCTGCATTATTTGAAAAGAGAAAGGGCAAGTTTCAAGATAGGTACCATGAGAATAAGCCTAAGGGCTCTCCTAAGAGGGGTAAACAGACGTTTTCACACCAGGCGAGTACCACTTGTAAGTACTGTGGAAAATTGCATTACGGTGAATGCATGAGGCAAACAGGTGTGTGTTTCGGGTGTAGGCAGCCGGGGCACATTTTAGCAAACTGTCCAGAAAGAAAGAATAAAAGTGGAGCTGAAGGTATTACTACAAGTAAAGGCAGAGTGTACTCCCTTGATGGCCAGAAGGCTTTGGCCAATGAAGACTTAATCGTCGGTATGTGTTACTTAGGCCAGAATCCAGTTAAAGTGCTTTTTGATTGTGGTGCAACATGTTCCTTTATTTCTTACAAGTGTGTAGAAATATTACAGTTGTATATGTCACCATTGATTCCTCCTATGACGGTATCTACCGCTACAGAGGGTGGAGTTGTAGCTAGTTTTATATGTGAAAATTGCCCGATCACTGTATCTAGCAAGACATACTACATAGATTTGGTGTGTCTTCCCATGATACAACTTGATGTGATCCTAGGAATGGATTGGCTTTCTGCTAATCATGTTTACATTGGATGTGCGGAAAAGTGTATTTTTATGCCTACAGATGATACGACTGAAGGTGTGGCCTTCTCAGAGTTAATTAACCGCACTCATCAGCTTACCCAGCTAATGTGTGCTCGGGATAGGGTTTTTATATAATGGTTACTGTGACTACAGAATCAGATCTGAGTCCCAGTGACATTCCAGTTGTCAGTGATTACCTAGATGTCTTCCCTTCTGAGATAATCAATTTACCCCCAGAACGAGAAGTTGAGTTTTCTATTGATCTCATTCCGGGATCGGAGCCAGTATCCGTGGCGCCGTATAGAATGTCACCGTCAGAGCTTAAGGAATTGAAGTCTCAGTTAGAAGACTTAATTTAGAAACATTTTATAAGGCCCAGTGTGTCACCTTGGGGTGCACCAGTGTTATTAGTTAAGAAGAAGGATGGTAGTATGAGGTTGTGTATCGACTACCGCCGGCTGAATAAAGTAACAATTAAGAATAAGTATCCACTCCCGAGGATTGATGATCTTCTAGATCAACTTAAAGGAGCAGCAGTATTTTCAAAGATTGATCTCAGATCAGGATATCACCAGATTCGCATCAAATCGTCAGATGTGTCTAAGACGGCGTTCAGAACGCGTTACAGACATTATGAATTTCTGGTTATGCCGTTTGGAGTGACTAATGCTCCAGCAGTGTTTATGGACTACATGAATAGAATTTTCCAGCCTTACCTGGATCAGTTTGTGGTAATTTTCATTGACGATATTTTGATTTATTCAAAGGACCCACAGGAACATGCCCAGCATTTGAGAATTGTTTTGGACATTCTCAGAGAAAATCAGTTATATGCAAAATTCAGCAAATGTGAATTTTGGTTGTCGGAAATCCAGTTTCTGGGTCATGTTATCTCTAAAGGAGGAGTGTCAGTAGACTCATCTAAAGTCGAAGCTGTCCTTAATTGGGCCAGACCAGTAAATGTAACAGAAGTTCGGAGTTTCCTGGGTTTAGCAGGTTACTACCGAAGATTTATTATGAGATTTTCACAGATTGCTTTGCCTTTGACACGTCTCACGAGAAAAGATGTGCCTTTTGTATGGGACGAAGATTGTGAGAAAAGTTTCCGGACTTTGAGGAAGAAATTATCCAAGGCTCCAGTGCTAGCAATACCGGATCCCGAGAAGAAATATGTTGTTTATTGTGATGTGTCCTCTAAAGGACTGGGCAGTGTGCTCATGCAAGAAGGTAATGTAATAGCTTATGCTTCTCGGCAGCTTAAATCTCATGAGGAGAATTACCCTACTCATGACCTCGAGTTGGCAGCTATAGTTTTTGCTTTGAAAGTATGGAGACACCATTTATATGGAGCACAGTTTGACTTGTTTAGTGACCACAAGAGTTTAAAGTATTTATTCAATCAGCGAGAATTGAACATGAGACAGAGAAGATGGATGGAATACTTAAAGGATTTTGATTTTGAGTTAAAGTACCACCCTGGAAAGGCGAACGTAGTTGCTGACGCCTTAAGCAGGAAATCTTTGATGAGAGCAGAAGTGCTGATGCACACTTGTGGTTTGTCTGAGAAATTTAGAGATCTTAATCTCAGCGTCACAGAGATGGACAATGGTATTTTGTTGCAAAGATTAAAGGTTACTTGTGATTTGCGGTCCAGAATCGCACAAGCTCAAGAATCGGATATGGATCTTCAGAGGAGGATTGGACAGTCAGAGTTTTCAAGGGTATCGGATGGTACTCTGCTGTTTGAAGGTAGAGTTTGTGTTCCTAATGATGCTAATTTGAAACGGTTAATTTTGGAAGAGGCACACAAGAGTAGTTTCAGTATTCACTCAGGTACCACTAAAATGTATCAAGATTTAAAGAAGGGTTATTGGTGGCCGGGGATGAAGACCGATATTGTAGAATTCGTATCGCGATGTATTGTGTGTCAACAAGTAAAGATTGAACATCAGAGACCTGCAGGGATGCTAGTACCATTGGAAATACCTCAATGGAAATGGGAAGAGATATCTATGGACTTTGTAACAGGGTTACCTCGGACTCAACGGGGACATGATTCAATTTGGGTAGTTGTCGACCGGTTAACTAAGTCTGCTCACTTTTTACCGGTTAGGACTACGTACAGGGCTGCTCAGTATGCAGAATTGTTCATAGCAGAAATTATGAAACTGCATGGTGTTCCAACTAGTATTGTTTCAGATAGAGATCCAATCTTTACCTCTCACTTTTGGAAAGCTTTTCAAAAGGCTTTGGGCACGAGGTTAAAGATGAGTACGTCCCACCATCCTCAAACAGATGGTCAATCTGAGAGAACTATTCAGACGTTAGAGGATATGCTACGTGCATGCATTTTAGAGGATGGAGGAAGTTGGAATAATCATCTGCCTTTAATTGAATTCTCTTATAATAATAGTTACCATTCTTGTATCGGAATGGCACCATATGAGGCACTGTATGGCAGAAGGTGTAGAACACCGCTTTGTTGGTCAGAGGTTGGAGATAAAAGTATTCTGGGACCTGAGATTATTCAGGAGACCACTTTAAAGATTAAATCCATTCAGGATAAGATCAGAACTGCTCAGAGTCGACAGAAAAGTTATGCGGACAAGAGGCGAAGACCTCTAGAGTTCGAAGTGGGAGATCATGTTTTCCTGAAAGTTACCCCTAAGCTGGGATTACGAGGTGTTTACAGGACAAAGAAATTGAGTCCAAGATTTATTGGGCCATTTCAGATACTCAAACGTGTCGGACCAGCAACTTATCAATTGGCTCTGCCACCGGTGATGTCAGGATTACATGATGTTTTCCATGTTTCATAGTTAAGGAAGTTCATTCCAGATCCTTTTCAACCAGTAGAGTTGGAAACCATCGACTTGAGATCGGATTTGACTTTTCGGCCCGAACCGGAACGGATTATTGAACGTGATGTCAAGGCATTGAGGAACAAAGAGATTCCAATTGTTAAAGTTATATGGAAGGGTTCTCCCTACGGTGAAGCTACATGGGAATTGGAATCAGAGATGCAGGAGAGTTATCCACATCTTTTTACAGGTAATTTCTAAATTTCGAGGACGAAATTTCTTTAAGGGGGGTAGAGTGTAATATCCCGCTTAGAAGTATCAGTTATAAGTGTTAGAAGCTTAATGTGCAAGCAATGGCAAAGTTGTAATTAGAGGGAATGGCAAAGTCGTAAATAGTGAGACAAAGACTATTTGGATAAATATGAATTTTATTGATATTTATCACTCAATTTCTCACTCAAGAAATCTGAAAATTGCTCCCTCCCTCTCTCTCATTTTCGCCCCTCTCATGCAATCATCCATAATCCATCTTTTCTTCCCAAACTCTTGTGATTCAAGCCCTCATCACACTCTTGTGGAAGTTCTTGCTAGCAAGCCTAGTTTTGGGGAGATTTGGAACAAGAAAAGCCAAGGATAGGAAGCTCTATTAAGTTGAGGCTTTGAGATTGAAGCTAGGGCTTTGGAGTGCTGATCTTAGCAAGCATAAATTGAGGTTTAAGGTGAGCTCCTAGGGGTTTTAGAACCCACTTTGTATAAGCTTTGATGTTTATAGTATTATGAGCAAGAATTGCAAATCTAGTGCCTTAGTTCCTTTTGGGTTGTAATTTCTTGATCACATATGTTTTAAGTTGTCATATGCCTTAGAAATTATCCCATAAGCTGTTGTGATGTTTGGGTATGCTTGGATAAGCCAAGAATGGTGAAAATCATGTTTTGAACTTACCCTATGCTGTCCAACTGCACGCAAAATCGTGTCACGATTGTGCAACCGTGTCACGATTTTGTAGGCAGATTATACCACGATTTCTGGGTAGAAAATCGTGACAAGATTTCCAAATCGTGTCACGATTCCACAGCATACAGGAACTATTTGTTTTTCATCAGCTCTTGCACCATTCTAGCCGTCCAATACTACTTCAAACTCATCAAGCAACGTGCAATGGCTATGTATCCCTATTAAGTATTAGAAGACCTATCCCTTAGAGAATGTATGGATTACTAGGGGAGGCATATGGCTTGATAAGTTAAGAACCTATAATAGGTGAACAATGTTATAGACGTATTCATTTCAGAATACAAGGGCAACAGGAATGCTTCGGCAATCATAGTTACAGATAAGTTTATAGTGTTTGTTCTTCAACGATTATAGGTGGCTTATGAGAACGATAAGCCAAGAATCATAGGTTATAGGTTATATGTTACAGGATTGTTATAGGATTAAAGTGATAGATTACATGTTTATATGTTAAAGTTAAAGAATTATATATCAAAGATAATGGCGTGTTTGCACGTTTCACAGTCATAGGGCGTGTTCAGCAGACTCCGGAATTCGCCGGATGGGACTTCTCCGAGAGGGTTGTCCACACGTTTCATAGGGAGTCCGGTGTTAGCCTGATTGTCAGGAATTTCATCGGGTCATAGGGAGATGTACTTCGGGGTTACTCCACCCGGATGCACTCCGTAAAACGAACTCAGATTAATTGTTTGTTCAACGCTAACAGCTAACATAAAACATTTTATATGTATTATGTTTCACAGTTATAGTTAAAGCTATAGTTACAGGAAGTATTACAGATACGGGTATATTACAGTTATAGTTATAGGCGGGTTATATCCCTTGGGGATAAAATTAAAGACTTGGCGATTCTAGCATTCCCCTAAATTGCCAAGGTAGGCATGGCGACCCTAGGTTCCCTGTGGTTACCAACAGTAGGTTGGTTAGAGCTCACTGAGACATTATGTCTCATCCCATTCCTTCTGGTGCAGGTTCACAGGCAGGATCACAGGCAGCACGCAACAAGGGTAAGGAGAAAGCTTTGGACTGATCGTGCTGATGTTTTATGTTTTATAGTTGACTGTATTATATGTTGTTGTATTATGGATGTACATGTACCAAAGAGGTGTTGTATGAACCTTGGATTGTAATATTACTATGTGATGTAAGATTCAGAACGAACTTTTATATTGTGAATTAATGTATCCAGTACGAAATTTTAATACTCGTATAAGATCCTAGGCAATCTTAATATGGGTGTTACATCAAGCCTTCCTAATTTTCATTTTTCTTGACTCTAATGTAGTGTAGCGTCTATTAGTAAATTAGCCCAAGATAAAAACTGTCTGACTAACTTTTTTCATTTTCATTGTATCTTTTAGGATTAAACTTGGGGAAGACGATTGAGAGTGTTACGGAGGATGGAAGACTCTACTATTTCGACATTTGACTTGAGCCCTTCCTACCTCCAAACTAATAAGTTTCTTCTTTGAATATATTTTTAGTTCCAAATAATGATAATGACATTATGTTATGGCGTGTACAATTAGGCCATCTTAATTTTCATTATTTCTTTCCTAAGTTGTTTCATAATAAGGATTTATCTTTGTTTAAATGTGAATCATGTGAATTTGCTAAATATCGTCGATGTCATTTTTCATTACAGTCCTAGAAACCATCAAAACTTTTTTATGATATTCATAGTGATGTTTGGAACCCTAATTGAGCACAAGTACACCTTCTCACAAAAAAGGGTCTATCACATTTATAGATGATCATTCAAGAGTAGGTTGGGGGATTTATTAAAGGGGGAATATGATGTTTGTCAAGCTGTAAATGATTTTTTTTAAATGGTGCAAAATCAATTTCATACAAATATTCAAGTATATCGACGTGATGATGGCAAGGAATGTTTAAACATAATGTGGGGTTTTTTTTTTTCTAGTTAAATTGGAATTGTGCATCAAAGTTCATGTCCTAATAGGCTAAACCCCAACAAAACAGAGTTGATGAAAAAAAATAAAAACCTACTGGAGGTGGCCAGAGCTTTACCTTTCTCAAATAAAGTACCAAATTATTTATGGGGTGAAGCAGTTTTAACTGATGCATATTAAATCAACACAAAGTTCTCAATTTTCAAACTCCAATTTATATTTTCAAAGAATGTTTTCCCATTACTCGTGTTTTAAATGATCTAGCCTTAAAAATCATTTGTTGGACAACTTTTGTTCATGAACATAACAATATTGGCAAACTTGAACCCCGTGGTATAAAATATATTTTTGTTGGGCACTCTATACGCAAAAGGGATATAACCATTTTGATCCAAAAAATAAGAAAATATTTGTCACTATGGATGTTACATTCTTTGAAAACCTTTTTTGATGATATTCATCTTCAGGGAGAACCGAAAGGATGACTCATTTCAAATAAAGAACATGTTTTTTTTTTAAATAACTTTCTCTTGCCTATATTACAAAATTCTAAGATTCGTACTACTGCACCAACAAAAAATGGCCATGATTCACTACCTGAATCTACTGCTGTTGTGATTAAGGAACTTGATGAATCCGAACCTACATTTTCTGAAAAGAAAATAATGACAATCTTGAAAACAATAATAATGATGGACTAATTTAAATGCGACAAATTGACGAGTCATCTAAAGAGAGAAAGTTCTAGGTAGGAAACGAGATTTGGAATGGAAAGTTTTTTGTGAGGAAGAACCAAGAAGAAGCCAATGAATCCACATTTCAACACCGCCATGAATCTGAACCAGAGAATAATCAAACTCTTAAGGAAAGTAAATGTAAGTCTATCTCTATATTTGAGAGTTAGGTCTATATTCATGTATAACTATCCGGTCGTATGCCATAGAATCGACCAACTATTTTGATACCGAGCATTGGAAGTAAGTTGATTCAATGGATTTCATGTTGTTAACCAGAGATGGAGACGTACACAAAGAGATATACGAAGTTATATTTGAAGTATAGAAAATATACAATTGATTAAGAGGAACCACTAGATGAGAAGTTATCTAAGTCTGATGCCAACACATCTTTCTATAACTTGTCTGAACTTACTTGCGATCCTGATACTAAACCAATTTTACAAACCTTAATTTAGAATTTTCTGTGAATTTAAGAATGATCGAAACTAAGTGCGGTCTTTGTGTTTTGATACACTTTGTTGAATTAATGTAGAATAAGGCCTTGCAATCTTTAAATGTGGTTCGTTGATCCTATGTAGTATTGTGATCCTATTTACACCTACAAATATTATCATGTTAACCAAACTCAATAAATAGGCAATTGAGTAATCAGGAGAGAAGGCCCCTCCGCCGAGTGAAGGATATGCGATGTTAGAAAAGTCTAGCGAGGCAGCTGATTCTTTTTCAAGGCCACTAACTCAAAATATGCGTCGTGAAAGACTCAAAACTGAGTCACAAGCATAATAAGACTGGACAATCACTACAAGAAATTTGTCATTTAGCAACGGCGTAAATCCGTCGCTAAAGGTCCAAAAACCGTTGGTATAGGTCATAAAACTTATACCAACGGACGTTTGCTGCCGTCTAGGATACATTGCTTATACCAACGGCAAAAAGCCGTCCCAATAGCTAATACCAACGGATAATTAGTCTGTTGCTAAAGATTTTGGAGCTATAGCAACGACATTTTATACCTATTTAATAGCTTTAGCCAACCTGTATATCCGTTGGTATAGGATACTGTTCGTTGCTATAGGTCTCTTTTTTTCAAATAAAATTCACCATAATATAAATATTTTTTTAATAATAACAGTAAAATTTTCACAATAATTCCTGACCAGAAAAATAATATATCTAGCAATACTTTTTTATTGCACCACACAAAATTTAAGGCAACATCAAAGAAAATTTTAATTATATTATCAAAGTATAAAGTCTTACAAACATATCAAAATAACAAAGTAATGTCAATTATATATAATAACAAACACCAAAAAAGATACTACGTCGACAAAAAAACACTAGATCAGCACAAACATATCCAAGATAAAAACATTTCTAAACTTTCTCTCTTCCATCTTGATCACTCCATTGACTTGAACAATTTGTCTGGTTTGGAGCACTAGCAGCATCTGTGGCCTATTAAAAATAAAAGAAAATGTTACAAACTCAACTTAATACATGTTATCATAATATTCGAAATATGAACTCGAAGAGTAAAATATCAATTATATAATATACCTGTTTTGCAGCTTGTAAAATAACATTCAAATCTTCTTGAGATAATTGATTTTGTATCACTGACATTATATTTGCCATAAATATATTTGTCCTCTCTTGACTTTCTCGCATTTTTTTAAGTTCATCCCTCAATTCTTGATTTTCAGACAAAGAAGCTTTTGATTTCTTAGGTTTGGGAATACTGCCTATACAACGCACATGTCCCCTCTTTTCAGCTCCTTTTACTTGGGAATAAATGTCATTCTTCCAAGGCATATGACTTTGTGTCTTTTGGACCGATTGAGAAGTTTCAGCCTCATTATTATGTTTGTTTAGTTCTTCCTGAAAAATTATAATAAATATATAGATTAAAAGAATACATTTTAAAATAGAATTCATTAATATGACAATCAAAACAATTGAACAGGGTCACTTTTATGTCACAATGAAAGGAACCATAAACCTTCTCAAATCCTGCTTGAAATCCAATTCTGTGAAAAGGGTTGTTTTCACATCTTCTATAAATACTACTACTGCTAAAGATAGCAATGGGAAGTGGAAACCTATTGTTGATGAATCTCACAGAAGAAGCAGCATTTAAATTTTCTAAAGAGAATGGGATTGATCTTGTTTCAGTTATAACAAGTACTGTTGCAGGCCCATTTTTCACTGCTAATGTACCTTCAAGTGTTAAAGTTCTACTGTCCTTGCTAACAGGTGAAACTGAAAACTACAAGATATTATCTGCTGTAAATGCACAAATGGGGTCAATTGCTTTAGTTCACATTGAAGATATATGCAATGCACACATATTCTTAATGGAACATGCTAAAGGAGAAGGTAGGTACATATGCAGCACACAAAGCTGTACACTGTCTAACTTGGCAGCTCTTATTTCCAAAGAGTATTCTAATCCAACTACGCTAAGCAGGAAGAGTCAGAAATATGACAAGGTTCCTACTGAAATTTCCTCAAAGAAACTAAAAGATCTGGGTTTTAGTTACAAGCATAGCATTGAAGAAATAGTACATCAAACAATTATGTGTTGCCAATTATGGTTATCTACCTGTACATGATCCAGAACAGAATTCAAAACAGAACAAAATTCAGAACAAAATTCATTAATTTAGTTCTGAATTCATTAATTTAAAGTACATAATCCAAAGTACATGATAACCATAATCTAGGCAACAACCGGGAATTCAGAACAGAACAGAATAGAATTCAGAACAGAACAAAATTCAGAACAAAACAGAATTCAGAATAGAACATAATAGAATTCAGAACAGAACAGAATTCAGAACATAATAGAATTATACAACAGCCGGGAATTATACAACAGCCGGGAATTAAAACAATGAGAATTATACAGCAGCCGGGAATTAAAACAATGAGAATTATACAACAGCTGGGAATCCAATTTCATTGATTTAACATATTGTTTCAGTATAAGTTATAGAATCAAAAAAGGTATGAATGAAAGAAAGTCTTACAATAAATCTTGCAGCATGTTCATTAACAATTGAACCATCTTTACGAGTACGTGTATCAATGTAAATCTCCTTGCGAGTGGGCCACACTTCTTTGGCTTTTTCTTTCTAATACCAAACAAATGAAATTATAAGTAATTTGTTTTATAAATACAATTTATTCAATTATAAGTTCAAATATTAACTAACCTTCTCATTGATCAATTTTGGGAGACTTTTTGTACCCACACAATGAATATCTTGATATCTTTTACGATTCAGACTATTAATTTTACTTACTTTCTACAATTGATTCAACATAATGTTAGTCGAAAGAAGGAACCAAGTTCAAATATTTTTATAATATGACAATATTTGTTTTAAATTTGACTTACTTGTGCCTCTTCAGAAAATCAATGATGAACCAATTCACGATATTGACTTGGGTCAACTCGAGAATCTGGTACAACGGATGCAACTTCTTCCTCCGTTTTACTTCTGTCAAATGCCTTTTCTTTTAAAGAACACTTCCATTGTTTCCACTTAATATTCATCTCAAATTTCAGATATTCTCTTGTAGTCTCATTCATAGGAGGATCAAACCCAAAGAATTTCTACACATATAGAGATGCGTTAAGTAAATACAGCATTAGGGATAAAAAAATATATTGTTAATATAATACCTCAATTTGCAGAATCATTTAAATACAACATTAGTAAATACAGAATTATTAAATACAACATTGTGTACAGCATTAGTAAATACAGAATTTCTACACATTGTGACATTGTGTACATAATTATTTAAATATATTGTTAATATAATACCTCAATTTGCAGAATCATTTAAATACAACATTAGTAAATACATAATTATTAAATACAACATTGTGTACAACATTAGTAAATACAGAATTTCTACACATTGTGTACATAATTATTTAAATATATTGTTAATATAATACCTCAATTTGCAGAATCATTTCATCCTTATCTGAATCAGGCATATCTTTCCAAGATTTGTATTTAATTGGAGCATATTGTTTCCTTCGAACCAAACTCCCTATGAAACGAGTAAGAGTCGTCCCTTTCAGACCAATGGCTCGACCACGATTGTCCAACTTAACAACTACGTAACTGTCAGGGTCCATTTCCCATACATCATACATTCTTGTTGGGCTTTTTTTTTTGGGTTGAACATCTACAAGTAAAACAGAAGATGTTATACATTCAAACATAAACTATAAATAAAATAAATTACAAAAACAGAAACTATATATAATTGAAACCTTTATTAATTTCTAGTTCTTCTTCTGCTTCTATATCTGAAGGAATAGAGTAGGAATCTTCAGACTCATGTGTGACAACTTCCACATGACTTGGGTTGGGCCTAGTTTCTTCAACATTGCTTCCTTGGGCATGAGTTGAGGTTGTATGAGTTTCTTCTGCATTACTTCCTTGGGCATGAGTTGAGGTTGGATGAGTTTCTTCAACATTACTTCCTTGGGCATGAGTTGAGGTTGTATGAGTTGCACTAGTTCCTTGGCTTGAGTCTTTTAACCTACGACTCCCAATATTCAATTTTCTCTTATTTGCCATTGCTGCAATACTTTCAATTAAGTTAGTGATGAACACAAACTTGCACTAGTATGATGACCATAGAAAGTAATAAGTCAAGTCCAATTGCATACAAAAAGGTATAAAATCATTCACAAAGGGAATAAGTGAATATCAACATAAAAAGCAAAACATTCACTAAAACATAATATAGAATCAAAACATTCACTAAAACATATTCTCCCAATCTTCCTCTTCTTCCTCAATCTAATTATTAACATCAACTTCAAAGAAATCATGTTCAAAGTCACACAATCACAAACTCAAAGTCACACTCAAAGTACACACTCATAGTCACAAATGCAGCAAACAACACACTCAAAGTCACAAACAGAATCAAATTTAAATTACAGTAACTTCAAAAAAAATAAACCAGCTCAAACTTGTTAATATAATTATATAATAATATCAATTTGGCTCCTCTAAGGAGAATTCTCACTTTAGAAAATACATAGAATCTCAAAAGATATTTTAATATAACCATGACTTATCATGATTGTGCTACATGCGTGTATAAATGATTTTTTAGGTGTATATACCATACCAACAGATTATTTGATTTACTAATTAATTATTATGCTTTACTTCATTGCTGGTCTAAATTGTCCCTTTAAACTCTATAAAAAAATTATTATTCTTTAAATTGCGGGTCTAAATTGCTTTACTTCATTACTTCATTGCTGGTCAAAAGTTTATTTTTTAAACTTTATAAAAAAAACACACCAAAAACTACGAGAGTTGCAATTTCAACAAAAGTATTCAAAGAAAAGCAAATCAAACTTTTTAATTTCAAACAATTCAAACTTTTCGGCATACCTGAGGCAACTAAATCACATATTATACTGTATATTCTACACAATTCATACATATACATGCACTTTGAAAACTGGGCAACAAAAAAAGGCAAAATCAAAACAAAACAAAAAATGATTGAAAACATACCTGCACGTGTGAATCTCTAGCACTTCTCTTAGGATCAGCAGCAGCGAAAACAATGTATACCAACACAAAAGTACCAGCAGTAGAGAAAAAAATCCCAAAAGACGGCTGAAATAGATTAGAGTTTGTTTAATTAATCATCAATCAGAATAAAATCAGAACAAGTCTGTTCCAAAATCAATCAGAATACCTCTTCTGAAAAAAAAACAAAACTGTTCAGTATAAGAGAAAGGTCTTCGAAATAAAACCCAAAAAATGGATCGAACAAATTAAAACCGAAAAATGGATCGAACAAATTAAAACTGAAAAAATGGATCGAACAAAAAAGCAAAAAGAAACCAATTTTTTTTTTTTGAATCAACAAATATTATTAGCAGAGGAAGGTAAAAGAGATACCAACACTCGCAAGAAACGAAGATACAACAACGCCGAAAAGGCGGAACACCTAGAGGCCAACCACTACAAAGAGAAAAGCCACACCCTCAAATACAAATAAAAGCATCCCTGTACCCTAAGACAGAAAATAAACAGCCAGGCCAAGAGGCGGCCCACTAGCCTAAACCAACCAAAGCTACCATGCCAAAACCTGTTCAGCAGTAGCAATTCTGTCCACAAAACCAGCTGCTCCCAGAACCTAAAAGGACTGCTGCACATAAAAACAACAGCCGTAAAACCCTAAACCAAAAGAAGCTAAAGAAGATATGAGTCTGGAGTGAGAGCTGGGTGCGTATTTATAATCAAAATGCAGGGCTGAGCCTAGGAAACCAAAACTATAGGCAGAAATTGTGCTTCTATAGGCAGCTTTCTGATCCATGTGTACGACAGTTTTCTGTGACAATACATGTGTACGACAGTTTGCTTCTATAGGAAACCAAAACTATAGGCAGAACCATTTAGCTTTCGATGTACACTATACACTCGCAGTTCTTTCTCTTTATATACACTTTCTTTGCAGCATGGGACTCACACCTCTTAAAGCTTCCAACATTTTTATTTTATGCTAACCCCGCGTGCACTAAGTATTATATAACGTTTTAAACATTATACTATTAGAATTCTCAGATTAGAAAAAGGTAAAAAAAATAAAGTCTTTAATTTCACATTACTATTATTATTATTATTTCATCATAGACGTGCTTCTATAGGAAACCAAAACTATAGGCAGAAATTGTGCGTAAATCTAACACCATAGTCTACCATTGTAAGATGAGAAAATTTTAGAGCGTACCAACTGTGTCCACCAAATTTGGTTTCAAAACTTTATTTTAAAAACATCTAGAAATTCATTTATTGTTCAAAAAAACAAATTGTTACCAACAGAATGGCAGAAGCATGTGACATAAAAAAGGTACATGTTACCTTACTCCCGTCAATTTCAAATAATTTATTCAGGTTGATTATATTAAGAAAAAAATGTCCCTATATATTCTTAGATTATTGTGATCAATGGAGGGAACAACTACTAAGCATCACCAAGCCAAATTAAAAGAAATAAAAAAAAGGTGATCATTATCACATTAAGTATTATATAACGTTTTAAACATTATACTATTAGAATTCTCAGATTAGAAAAAGATAAAACAAATAAAGTCTTTAATTTCACATTATTATTATTATTTCATCATAGACGTGCTTCTATAAGAAACCAAAACTATAGGCAGAAATTGTTCTTCTATTGGCAGGGCTGAGCCTAGTATTTATAATCGAATTTCAGATCCATGTGTACGACAGTTTTCTGTGACAATACATCATAAAAATCACAACAGAACTACTATATTAGAAATACTATATCATAAAAATCACAACACAACAGAACTACTATAATAATAAAAAAAACAACAATTTGGTATCTCCATTCAAAATCTACTATATCATTTTGGCATTTACATGTCACAAATTACAATCACAACAGAACTAGAATTTGAACATTGGATTAAACTAGAATAAAAGTGACACACAGCAACACAAACACAGTGAGGATGAAGAAGAAGTACCAAATATGAGGAAGTTGCACAAGCTTTGACATAAGAGGAAGAGGAAATCAATTTGGGGGTTTTAAGCATCAATCAATTACGAAAACATTGATTGAAGAAGATTCTATGCGATTTGGGGGTTTTGAGCGATTCTGTTCAACAACAGATTTGGGGGTTTTGAACAATAATCAATTTGGGGGGTTTTGATAAAGAAAGTGATTTGGGGGTTTGTGAACAATAATCAGATTGGATCGATTGATAAAGAAAGTGAGTTAGGTTGAATCTGGGTTTTCCCTTACCTCCACTCCATTGGACGATTTGAGGAAGAAGGAGAATATGGTTTACTACTGTTCTGCGATTTGCAGAAGAAGAAGAAGGAGAGTTACATTTTTTGTTTTGTGGAGGTTTTGCTTTTGTTGTGTTTTTTTTTTGTTACATAGGTTTTGTTGTGTGAAAAAAAAGCAAATGCTGAAAAAAAATAAATTAAAAAAAGATGGTGAAAAATTGGGCGCGCTAGTTGGAGCCAAGTGGAAATTTTGGGCACTTTTTTTTCTTTTAACCTATAGCAACGGCTGTTTAGAATTTCAGTTGCTATATTCATCTATAGCAACGCTTTTTTCTGTGGTTGCTAAAGGTGTCCGTTGCTATATGACAAATTTCTTGTAGTGAATGACACATTACCTACGATCTCTGCTCTCAGTGCCAATAAGAGTTGAGAGGGATGAGGGAAGAGACATGATTTGTAGTGGATATGCGCACAAAGGGAGCTTGTTAACAGATCATGCTGGGGAGAGGAAGTTGAAATTGAACGTGAGACGCCATGATCCCACTACCAAAGGAGTTATCACACAACACCCTCGGGAATTAGCCGAATAAGAGGTACGCATTGTTGACCACATTGTTTGGCTAATAGGAAATAGTCACACTATAAATACTTTGTTCATACATTTTAACTAACACATCTTATCAATCAAACAAGCTTATTTTTGCAAATTTATCCTTTGATCTTTATATTTTTATTCACGCGTTTTTTTAGTGTAGCCGAAAACTTGAAAACAATTGTACCTAATGTTCTACTTGAGAGTTGGGGAACCCACAACTAAGGAACATAGTTCCCTTCCAGCTTCCATCAACATACACAATTCTTTGCAGCCTCCCTGCACAACGTCAAACACTTCTTGAACTCCAAAGCTATTGCCTTCATCAGGGCACACCAACGTTCTTGGTCCTTTCCCTCAAGAATTGATAAATTTGAAGGGAAATTAACAATCCCATTCATGGCTCCATGAAAGATATGGATGGCAAAAAGGACCAACCTCATCCCGCCCCGTCAATAACCCGTCTGAAAAGGGGCGGAGCGGGGCAGACCAACTAGAGATGTAGAGTTGAAATTTTCACCCCGCCCCATTTTATGGCGGGTTGGCGGGTTGACCTGTCAATGTTTCTAATAAAAATATTAATTAAAAACTTCACATAAACAATGCAAAAATATATAAATTCAAAGCCAATTTAAGGAAATCTAAATATATAACTAATGACTCCACTAAAAAAATGAAAATAATCATTCAAACATATAAATTACATCATCTAAAAATCTATAATAAATCAATAAGACATTCAAAATAAAAACTCCATGAGTTATCAATTGTCTCACTGTTAAAAATATGAGGCTAAAATCATGAAATAAAAGTGATAAAATTAATTGAATTTTTTTCCCAATACACGAAGGAGAAAATTGAAAAATTGATTGTTACTTATAAATAAAAAAAGTGTAAAAGAGAGTTTTTTTTTAACACATCAACCCAACGAGCCAACCCGTTTTGCCCCGTCACCGTCCCGCTTATTAGCGGATTAGGCGGAGCGGACACCCCACTAGTGGCAGGTTCAAAATCCCAACCCACCCGTTAAAAAAGGTAGGTTAAACGGACAAATCCGACGAATCCAACCCATTTTGCCATCCCTAATAAAAGAATTTGTCTATTTTACACTCACACTCGTGTTTGTCATAGTGGAATTTCTCACTAATCCATTGTGCTACCCATAATCAGAACCCTAGCCGTCGATGCCAATTTGTTAGCGCATCAATCACTATACTTGCTCTAAATGTATTACTTAGCACAACACCAACCAAAATTTGGCTAGGGTACAAAACTACAAGGGTAGACAAGTGCCTCAATTTCCATTTTAATTTCTTTGATCCATTTCGTATCTTTCTCTTATTTTTTATATTCTACAACTTAATTATATGCATTTTCAAAATAAAAAAAAAACCAAACAACGCCGTATTTCACATCAAAATTTTGATGTCCAAAATATCATTACTCAATAAATAAGATGTGCTACTATTTCTCTAAAAAAACAATACTGAATTGTTTATATCCTTCAATTAATAACAACGACTTGAGCTCTCCATAATACTAGTGCTTAACCACGGTGATTATGTAGTTGCCAGCAAATTTTTCCATTTCATAGTGCCACTTACGTCCATTATTATCTCATTACCTAAGCATTCAAATATTTAAAGGGGACAACTTCGGTACCCATCAATAAAAGGTGGGTAACACAACCCATGCTGAGTTGACACCAATCAAAGTTATTTATTTGTTTTTTATTATTTTTAATGTTATATAAATACATTGTTTTAATTGGGCCAACTCAGCATGAGTAGTATTACACACCTTTTATTGATGGGTAGGGGTGGGAATAAGCTAGGTCGAGCTAGGCTTTGCAAGGCCTAAGCCTCACCTGCCAAATTTTTTAAGGCCTAAGCCTGACATGCGGCCTGTCATAGACTTACTTTTGAGGCCTGAGCCTGGTCTTCTGAAAGCCTGATAAGGTCTGCTAGCCTGTTTAAAAGCCTATATCATATGAACATTTTTAAGTAAGCAATGCGATCTAAGTTTAAATAGATTAGCAAACTAATAGATCAGTTAGATTAAACTCTCTTTTCGTAATCAACATGAGTTTTTAGGGAATTTAACTATATATTACATCATTTTTCAATTCTAGTTTATAATAATACATTTGTATATGCGAAAATTAATTTATACTAATAAACTTAAATTACTAACGAATTTATATTTTAATTCAAAGTACAAAATATATTATAATAATAAATAATATTAATCATATTTACTTAAATAGGTCGGCCTAATAGGCTTAAGAGGCTTTTTGAATGGTCTGTGGCCTGACCTTATAAGCTAAATAGGCTTCTCAAAAAAGCCCAGACCTTCTCTATTTAAAAAAAAAGTCTGACCTGACCTGTCGTAGGCTAGGTCGTAGACCCCTGTAGACCGGTCTAACATATTTCCATCCCTATTGATGGGTAAACAAGAATTTGCCAAAATAAAATAGAATAATAAATGCGTAGTACGTATTTATATATTGATCAAATAAAGATTCATTTTATAGATCATGCCTATTAGCTAGCATATAAAATTTCCCCCCACTCACGTAGTTTTCTTTTCCTTTATAAACAACATCTTAGACCAAAATTGTGCAAATTAAAACGTTGTATTCTTTGTGAGAAAGAATCACCAAAGGTTCCCTGCAAAGAGAGGAAGTACTGAAATTAAACTAGCATACACAACATAGTTCCCATAGCTTTAAATTTATTGAGATGGAATGGAGGAAATATTATTTGGATGCTTTACTCGTACCCTTAGGATTTATGATAATAATTGGTTATCATGTTTGGTTATGGCATAAGGTTCGAACTCAACCTTCTTCCACCATAATTGGAATCAATACTCATGGAAGACGTTCCTGGGTACCTTCCATGCTTAAGGTATGTATACTCATTTTCTTATCCTAAAAAAATTAACAAAAATATATTATAATATGATTTTGACATATGATATGCGTGAAACTACGTATTGATATCATATGACCAAATTATTTTTATGATCTTATAATACCTCCTATGTAATCTTGCATGTTTTAGCTACAAAGTTTATGTTATATATGTGTTTATGTACAATTCTAAACGATTGGTGAAAGATTATAATAATATTTCAATTGCAAAATAAAAAAGAGTGCCCTTCATACTTGGAATATTATGTTTTTTTTAGGGGTGGAATATTTTGGTTTTAGAAGCGAATGAACCCAACACGTTTATTTTCAATGCCTGCAAGTTGATATTTTTTGTGCCTAAATCGGATATTCTCCACATCTATATGACTAAAACAGACAACAAATTTCTCCCTCAAGATTTCTTTTCCCTTTTTTGATTTATCAATACAATTATAGTCTTTTATGAAGTATATTTTACGATAAATATGTTACAAAATATGATTACTAGGTGATATTTTCCAGTTGGAAATTTAAGTAAATTTGCACAGGAATTCCCTTAAAAAAAGTCAATTTGTACAGGAGTTGTCAAGTTACGTTACTAAGCATAATTATTTTGTTTTATAACTTATTAAAAATATTGAATTTTGTTGATCCAATGTTGAATATATCGTCATATCATATTAATGATCAAATTAGTACACAAAATTTTATATAAATTAGTAGCTATGTAATCCTATAGTTGGCATTTACTGTGTATTTAAAAAACTTTTTAAATTTTTTTTTTTGACAAAATAAAACCTCTTAATTAGAAGTTTAGATTTTTGAAATTTAATATTTATAGTAAAGTTAAATTGAGTAATTATGCTCCCTCTCCAACAAGCCGGCCCTAAATTTTTCTCTTTAGGTTTTCTCTTCTAGTTTCTTCATTGAGGGGGTGGTTTTGGATCAATTTTTGACTTAAAATCACTCATCTTCATTTTTTTTCTTCCTATATTTCAATCTAAATAAGTGATTTTCACGTAGATCTAGGTTTTTTCTTGTGCAGTGTTGTTTGATTTTCCGTCTTGTTGCGGTGTTAATTTGATTCATATCGAAAGATTTATTATTCAATCAAAGATTTGGGCGTCAACGTTGCAGATCCGGAGCATGAGTATTCCAGTCACTTTAATTTTATCATATATTTTTGTAGGCATTATGTCGTTATATGCTATTAACTTGGATGTTGTGAGTTTGTTCGCAGATTCATCCTTTAATACATTTTTAGCGGTGTTGAATTATATACTCTATTGATTTGAATGAATGACTATCATTTTGTTTTTGTCAAAAAAAAAACTTATAATACCTTCTAGTGAAGTTATTTGATAAAGTATTTTTTTAATTTTTTTTTGACAAAATAAAAACTCTTAATTAGAAGTTTGGATTTTTAAAATTTAATATTTATAGGAAAGTTAAATTGAGTAATTATGCTCAATTTTTGTTTGTTTGTTAAACCAACGTATCTTTTCATGCAATTGCGATGAGTTCTCTCCAAACATATATTTTTTCACACACATCGACTAGGAATTGATCACCAACCAAATGATCGAGAAACTCAAATATCTATCACTTGTGTCACACAAATTGATAACTCTTTGATTAACTCGATCCTTCAAATTTGTATGATTACATTGTTCGAAGGTTCTTTAACTAAGAACAATATAAACTCTCATTTAGATATATCATTTTATATATGTAAGTGGGGATCTCTATGAAGAATGCGAGTGAGGAGTACTCCCCACCCTGTTGAGATCCCGAAATAGGATTCACTACAATTGATTTCTCCCCGCATTCACACAATCAAGACACTGTAAGCCATCTGATATTGATTCCTAAAATATCGAGCTCAAATCAAGATCGTCCGATCTTGATCGAACAGACATTAAAGCATGACTGCGTTGTTTTACTGACTCAGCAAATCATGATCCATTCATGAGATCCCTAGTCTCATTGAAATTTCTTCCTTAACTCTTTTTATTGGTCAAAATCAATATTGTTAGTTATGTTAATATGGGATGGGTTCCAAATCCCAATATCATACACCACACCCCCAGGCCATCTCTCTTGACTTATCATATATATATATATATAGACACACACTAGTACTTCTTTTTATTGATTAACCGTAATGAGATTTTTTGACTTCTAATAGACATTTTTTGAACTTTATTGGCATTTGAAATATATTTTCTTATGATAATATTGATTTTAATCGATTGTTAAATTCTCAAGCGATCGTGTTTCTTGTTTAATATTCCTCCTGATATTTTTTTTTAATAATCCTCCTAATATTTATATACTTGTAAGTATAATGAAGTTATACCCCAATAAGTTATTCCGAATCACTTCATATCTATCGAATTGTTTTTCAATTCTAAAGTAGAAGTTTTACAAAAACTATATACCTAATTATTTAGTTCAAGAATATTTTACCGTGAGTTATATATAGATCCAGTCATGAGCAAGCCACCAATTCAAAGGGAAAATAAACACTACGAATATATTTTAAATTAAACATACTTAAATTACTTCAGATTTCAGAATCAACCGGGTTGAAAATGTAAAGTGCAATTAACAAAAAATAATCAAAGCATTAATTTTTTTTAAGAAGAAATAATCCAACATGGAAGATATTGCTCTAGCTAAATGGATTTCAGGGCCCCTACTTTTGGTATGATCGATGTTTATCAATTTAGAATCTTGAAATTACATACATACATACAAAAATGAATATATGAGAGAATCTTTATACAATTGGTTGGTGTAGGTTTTGGAATTCTTTAATGAAAATGCAGGGTCTTTTGCAAAATATGGCCCATCAATTTCTTATAAAAGTGGGTTAGTAAATCCATAGGAAAAAAGTGGGCTGACGTCTGCATTTTGTTTTCGTGGTCCTAAGTTGATTTATAAGTAAAAGGAAATGTGTCATATTTATGTTTCTGGCCACAATCCATGATGGTTTGTCTTTACATTAAGTGGGGAATGCTTTTCCTGTTTTCCAAGAGTTGATTAAATAATTCTAAGGCATGTTCTTCCTCCAGTCTCAAATGTAAGCAATTTTTCATTTTTTAAACCAAATATATTATTTATTGAATGAACCTAAAAAGTAAAAAGTTATTTATATTTGAGACCGGAGAGAGTATATATGAGTGTGTGTTTGAGATCAAAGTGTATGTATATTTTTTTTTTGGTTACAAAGTGTATGTATATTTTAATTGTAAAATTATTTTGGTATTCCTATTTTTATTTATATATCTAACTAAAATAATTTTTGACTATATTTTACTTATATGTTTGATCAAATTAAAATTACTAGACTCTTTTTACCTAAAAACCAGAGAGTCAAAATAAAAAAAAATCTCTTTCGCTTACAATGGATAATCAACATATTCAAACTTTACAACACCGAGTTAAGATATGAAATGGTTAAATGAAAATATGTTTTGATTTAGAAACTTTACAACTCTATGTTAAAAATTAATTTTTTGAGATACATATAATCGTTTAAGAAGTCAGTATCTCTTAATAAATATATTTTTTCATGTGCCCAAGCTTTGAATAACGTTTTGATCACAATTTTCTTTGTAGAAGATTGTAAATAGTTATTAGTGTTACATACAAATATTTCTCCTTTCTTATATGTAGTAGTTGTAATGTACCTAACTTAAGTTATATTCCATACAATCCATGCAAAGGTAGATTCACAAAATCAACATTTCATTTTGTTCATCACAGGATATTGAAAAGAAGAACATCCTAGCAGTTCAAACACTACGTAATCTAATAATGGGATCAACACTTATGGCAACTACATCCATTCTCCTCTCAGCTGGTTTGGCAGCAGTCATAAGCAGCACATACAGTGTGAAGAAGCCTCTCAATGATTCCATTTATGGAGCTCATAGTGAATTTATGGTAGCCCTTAAATATGTCACACTCCTAACTATATTCTTATTCTCATTTTTCTGTCACACATTGTCCATTAGGTTTTTCAACCAAGTGAGCATCCTCATTTGCACACCACAAGATGTCTTGTCCTATGCTGTCATCACACCTGAATATTTGTCTGAGCTTTTGGACAAAGGAATTGTTTTGAGCACTTTTGGAAATAGACTTTTCTATTCAGCATTCCCTCTTTTGCTTTGGATCTTTGGACCTGTCTTGGTTTTCTTGTGTTCTGTTGCTATGATTCCAGTGCTTTATAACTTGGACTTTGTTTGTGGGAATGGAAAGCAACATATTGTGAAGATTAATGACAAAGGAGGAGACAATTATGTTTGATGTTTAGAGCTAATTAGAGGTTTAATTATGCAGGTCCCTGAATTATTTGGTATTTTTTCAATAGGTCATTGAAAAAGAAATGTAATCTCTTTTTCAATAGGTCATTGAAAAAGAAATGTAATCTCATCTCTGAACTTTTAAATAATTTGTAATTAAGGTCTTTTATGAACTTTTAAATCATTTGTAATTACAAATTATTTTGAAAATTCAAGGATCAATGAAAAACTTTTTAGTGCAGGGACTTTTTTTTATAAATTATTAACAAGTCTAGGAACTTAGGTACAAATCTTTATTTTAATTTATCAAGCTATTTAAAATTTTTCAAAGAGTTCAAAAACCTCAATAATAGTTAAACCTTGATATACTATAACATGAAATAGATAGGAGATATATGTGTGTGTACGTATGTACAATTAGATTTGTATCATCTACTACTTTCAAGTTGTAAAGGTGTTTGTGTTTTACTCACACAAGCTATTCATGAACTGGCTTTTCTGCCCTGGCTTTGATTGTGATTTCCATATTCATTAACCTTTTATCCTATTTCCAAATTAGTGGAAGCTTTTCACTAATTATGGCACTAAAGTGCCTTTAGTTTTCACTGTTTGAACAAATTAGGCATAATATTAAAGATAATTATCTTCGAACAGGCCACCTAGTAGGAATATAATTTTTTTGATTTATTAAACTCAATATCATATCACAGAAGAGACTAACTTATTTCAACGTGAGTACCATTTTGGACCAACTTGAAACCTTTAAAATGTAAGTGACCGATTTGAAACTTTTAAAACATAAGGGACTAACTTGAAACATAAAATAAACATAAGGGATCAAACATGCAATTAAACCGTCTTGTAACAACGATAAACATTACATAATAAAATAAGTTTATAAACACTGTGAAAAAACAAATATGACACATAACTTTAATATTAATTGCATGTTTGGTCCCTTATATTTATTTTTGATTTCAAGTTGGTCTCTTATATTTTAAAAGTTTCAAATTGAACACATATGTTTTAAAAGTTTCAAATTGGTCCCAAACGTTACTCACGGTTGAATACGTTAGTCTCTTCCGCCACATAATATTGAGTTTAATAAAACAAAAATAATTTTTTTTTTAAAACTGATTATGTAAATAAGTTAAATTCTAGCACCCATATTCTCAACTCAGATCTCTAAATGGCCAAGTGACAGAAGAGACTAACTTATTTCAATGTGAATAACATTTTGGACCAACTTGAAATTTTTAAAAAATACGAGACCAACTTGAAATGTTTAAAACATAAATGACCAATTTGATACCTAAAATAAACATAAGGGACCAAACGAGACATTCTTCCAGTCACAAACACAAATGAATAGTGTTTGGTTACACACTTAAAAAAACTATTCCTTAAAATACTAAATCATTTTATCATCAATTTCTTTTTCATTATTAGGAAAAATCTTTTAATGTGTCTCTCCAAACACTATTCATTATATTTGTGACTATAAGAGAATTCATCGGACCAAACATGCAATTAAGTCTTTAATAAACTATCCAGGGACGAGATCTCCTCATGACGAAGGGTATGATCTCCATCCTCGTCCACAAAATAATTGTTAGGGGAACTTTATCTTCAATCTCCATGATTGTGGGAAACTAATTCTTACCAACAGAGCTCCAAATAGGACGGTCTCCATGATGATCTCCACTTACATATATATATACATTGACATCCCCACTTGAGGGTTTTATGTAATAGTTAATTTGCTTCTAAGGTTTGCATAATTGAGCATTAAGTCATGGGGGTAAAATAGCAATTAATTGGGTGTTGAAGTTAAAGAAGTCAGCAAAGTTACATTTCCATGATGGTAGTTCCAAGCTTCCTAGTTCACGGTCCATCAATAAGTTCCTGTTTTCTACTTATATGTCGGTCCTTTTGTTCCTCATTCCTACTCCTAAAGTTAATCAATAATTGTTCCACTCGAGGATTAAACTCTGCTCCCTACGAATTATAAGTCTTTAGGTGAAATTCATTAGCCACTTTCAGCTCATTCAATTAGTTCACACTTTTCTAATTTATTACATTATCTGTTTTGAAGGCATTTTATTTTATTTAAGTAAACTATGTTTTGTTTTATTGTGTGTAATATTGGATTTAGTGATCTATTTCAAAGTTCTATTACTTGAAGAATCATGTGACCTATTTTTAGTTTAGAATGAAGATCCATTTTAGTCCATGAGAAAATTTGAAACATTCAATTTATTCCCTAAGAAAAATAAAAGCAATTTTTAGCCTCTGAGAAAAATAAACGGGGAGAAGTTAATCTCTGTCTTCTTTGCACTTTGTTTGGTCGATGAAGAAAATATAGAATAAAAAAAAGAAAGTGAAAAGAAGAGATTATTTAGTAGTTTGGTATAAGAGAAATTGAAAGGAAACTGTGATAGAAAAGAAATATGTGTATTTATCAAATGACATAAATATCCTTAAACAGAAACTTGTTATGATAAAATTAAAATAAGTATTTTATTACTATCAATAAAAATTACAAAATATAAAGATAAAAATATAAAATATATTTCATAACAACCAATTAATTTTTTTCAATTTCATAAATTAATAATAAAATGAAAGAAACTTTAAAAATATTTTATGCATTTACATTACATATTATGAGTAATAAATTGTAAGAAAATAAAATTAATAGATAAAATAAGATCAAAATTACCAATCACATTTATATAATTAATTAAAGATTAAGTATGTTTTTTGTCTCTAGAAAATTATAATTTTTTTTAGTCCCTACAAATATTTTCTTCAAACATTGGTCCTCCAAAACAATTCTATTACCAAAAATTAGTTTTTAGCGTTTATTCTGTCCTGTGTTGAGAAAAGTAAGAATTCAGAACGGGCTTGCTATGTGTTGAGACCCTACCATTTCTCTTTAGCAAAAAATATCAACAACTTCGTTAACCTCTCTAAAATTATGTTGCAACTTAAGGGTCCATTTGATGGTCAGGATAGAATAGAGACAAAATATGATATGAAGCTGAATAGAGACAATATATGATATGAACATGATAAACATTAATCATATCATGTATTTGATGCGCACATGATAACAAACAAGATATCATTATATTTAAATGAAAAATTACTCTCATAATTAATTAAATATTGTAAAAATGGCTTGTAATTAATTATAATAACAAATACATGATGTCATTATTTTAAAAATGACAACATTTTAAAAATGACAGAATATCATGATATTAATAAATAAGGAATGATCTTCTAATCCTATCAGGATAGTTTCTAACCCAGCCTATACTTAGAATAAAAATTACAAAGGAAAGTCAAGATATGAAAGAAAAATGGTTTATTTTATCCTATCTCTTTGGTGCATCAAACATGAGATTTAAGTAGGATATGATTAATATATAATATACTGTCTCCCTATCCTTACCATCAAACGGGCCCTAAAGTTTGACAATTCATTGAGCAACCCGGTGATTTGAGACACTAGAACTTAATAGGGATAACCTCATCCACACCTAGAGCTGTCAAATAGGTTGGTTCGATCTGATGGGCCATCAAACATAAATGGGTTAGAGGCCAACCCATTTTCTAAATGGTAGTGGGTTATACATGTCAATTTGTTTGCTAAATGCATTTAAGCCTAAAAAAATTTAGACTATTACTTTTCCCACCCTATTCATTTCTCGCGCACCTTATTTCTTTCACAAAAATGCCCATGAGGTTTCAGATTCTATAATCCGAAAGGAGTTTTGATGTTTTCAGATGATAGAATCCGACATATGCTTATATATAAGCAAAAATCAATTTTTTTCCCTTTTCAGTACTTGAAAATTTTGCTTTTAAAAACAATAAAAGAACAAAGTAAAAAAATGATAAAATCTGTCAAATAAAATAAAAAAATATAAAAATTCCACCAAAATAATTCTAAAAATCAAATAAAACTAAAGCAAATTATTTTGGATTTTTCTGAGAACATGAAAAATAAAATAAAAAAAATGAAAAATGGGTCTAAACGATGATAATATTTTGGATTTTGTGGGCCGGAGTTCCGTAAGAAGCCCCCTTATAGGAGGGTCGTGATCCTTGATTTTTTATGATTTTTTGGGCAAGTTTCGGAACAAACTGATCAAATAGACCGAAAATCGGATTTTTGACTAGGACACAACAGAAACATCTAAAAATGATCTAAAACACAAAGATGGGGTTAGAATGATTAACATGGTTCTTAAACTGACTATCCATGTTACAATCATACCCAATATTTGTGCTGATACAATTCATTTTATATAATCTGAATTGTTTTCCCCTAAATTCCTATCACAAGAGGGGTGTTTAGGGGTTGTTCGTATTTTATAATTCGAAAGAAACAAAAAAATGCCCTACTTAATGGTATTCAGATGATATAATTTAAAAGGAAATGTTAGCAAGTGCCCCCAGACACTTTTTAAGACCTTTAAATGATAACTTTTTATGAAAATATGTGTAATCAATGCATTGGAATCGAAATATTTAACTTTTTTATAAAATAATTTCTTCTTTAGGAATCTTTAAAAAATGCTCCGGGGGCACTCGTTAACAAGACCCTAATTTAAATCGGTGAAAAACTCATTTTTCCACTCCAAAACAAGGAAAAACTTACTTCATCCGTCCCTTTTTATAGGAGTAGTTTACAAAAAAGTTTTGCCCCTAAATATAAGATTATATACAAATTCCTAGATACATTGATTATCTTTTTCTAAATATACCCCTTATTAATACTACTAATTTGTCTTGGTATATGAAAAGTTAACATTAAATATATATTGAAGTAAGGGTAATATAGTAATAATCACACATATTTGAGACAACTTTATTACTCCAACAACTTATTTTAATATTAGTGATTTTTGTAAACTACTCCTGTAAAAAGGGACGGATGAAGTATTTCATATTATAGTGTCCAAAAATCCATGAAAATGGATAGGGTGAGACAAATATTAGAATTTTTTTATTATTGCACTAATTTGGAAAATGAAACGGTAGAGAATTCAAAACTACTCACACTTTACACTAGGTGACGCTTGCGTATTGTTTTTGAAACGTTACACTACACTAGGTCTAGATTTTTCTTTCATAACAACATAAACTCGGTTTAGGGTTCATACTTGAGTTTACTCTAAGCTTTTGAAAGATCATGGCGCAAAAATGTGAAGGACGTGCTGTGGGAATAGACCTTGGCACAACCTACTCATGTGTTGCAGTATGGCAGGAACAACATAGTAGAGTAGAGATTATTCACAATGACCAAGGCAACAAAACTACACCTTCTTTTGTTGCTTTTACTGATGATGAAAGGTTGATCGGTAATGCCGCAAAGAATCAAGCTGCTACCAACCCACAAAACACTGTTTTTGGTAACTTCATTTCTTTACTTTACTTATTTAGATCTATGAAACATGGACACTGACACGAATACAACACTGACACGTCGACATATGTAGTAATTTATGAAAATGACATAATTGAATGTAATGACATGTGTTGTGTCAATGTTAGTGTTAGACAGAGACACATGTCCTCGATTAGAAGTGGCGGTGCTGCTACAGAGCTTTAAATATGTACTATTACGAAAACCACTAAAATAGTCTTTGACATTGTTTGATGTTTTCAATTTAGTTCTTGACAATATGAATGTTTTAAATTGATCCCTAATTCGGTAAAACATTTCCCTTATTCATTGTTATGTGAATGTCCGACTAAATATGTTGTTTTTACTTGATAATGTGTCTTTTAAGTGACTAAATATGGTGTTAATTGATAATGTTTCTGTTAAGTGTACTGTTAGAAGTCCTGATTATGGAAATTTTAAAAAAAACTACTTGAATATGTATAACATTTAAGTTAGTCACTCTGTAAAACTCCATGAGTTGACGTCGTCCCAGATGTGGACATGGTCGTTAAACCAAGTCAGCAGTTTGGACTTCGTCAACGCACTCACATAGTACAAGGACTAACTTGAGTAACATTTTATAGATTGGAGTTTTTTCTTTTTGGAATTTCTGTGATGTCAATTACTAATTTGAGACTTATTCACAAAGTCAATGATCAATTTAGTGGTACACTCGTTCTGCATTCTTCATTGTGACTAGGACTTCCGACTGAAACTTAACGGACACATTATCTAATAAAACACATTTCGTCACAAACGTTCACAAACAAATGAATATGAGAAACGTTTTACATAGTCGGGGATTAATATAAAATATTCATATTCTCTAATCTCTAGGACTAAATTGATAGCGTATCTCAAAGTCAAGAACTATTTTAGTGCTTTACTATTTTTTTTTACTCAAACAAACAATATTTACTATTATTGCCGCATTGCTATGTTTGTTGAACAAAATAATGATAGGTGAAAAATAATTATTAATATCCTTTTTTCAGATGCTAAGAGGTTAATTGGCAGAAAATTTAGTGATTCTGATGTTCAAATAGATATGATGTTGTGGCCATTCAAAGTTATTGCTGGTGTTAATGACAAACCAACGATTTCCCTTAAGAATAAGGGTCAGGAGAAACACCTATGTGCTGAGGAAATCTCATCTATGATCCTCTCAAAGATGCGGGATATTGCAGAGGAATATTTGGAATCACCAATTAAGAATGCAGTTATCACCGTGCCTGCTTATTTTAATGATTCTCAGCGAAAAGCTACTGTGGATGCTGGTACCATTGCTGGCCTTAATGTTTTGCAAATAATCAATGAA
Organism: Medicago ruthenica; assembly: GCA_018208015.1. Lineage (NCBI taxonomy): Eukaryota > Viridiplantae > Streptophyta > Magnoliopsida > Fabales > Fabaceae > Medicago > Medicago ruthenica. Next base: position 34,206,211 of record CM031371.1, on the reverse strand, counting down.
CCCACTGCTGCAGCTATTGCATATGGACTTGACAAGAGATCTGACTTTGTGGGAGAACGAAATATTTTTGTCTTTGACCTTGGTGGTGGGACTTTTGATGTGTCTCTCCTTACAATTAAGGATAAGGTCTTTGAAGTTAAGGCCACTTCTGGTAACACTCACCTCGGAGGAGAGGACTTTGATAATAGAATGGTGAACCACTTTGCAAAGGAGTTCCAGAGGAAGCATAATAAGGATATTAGTGGAAACCCTAGAGCTTTGAGGAGGTTGAGAACTGCGTGCGAGAATGCAAAGAGGACACTCTCTTTTTCTGTTGTCACTACTGTTGAAGTAGATTCTTTATATGAGGGAATTGACTTCCATTCGTCAATCTCTCGTGCCAAGTTTGAGGAAATCAATATGGACTTCTTTAAAGAGTGCATGAGGATTGTTGAGAGTTGTCTTGTTGATGCTAAGATGGACAAGAGTAGTGTGCATGATGTTGTCCTTGTCGGGGGCTCTTCAAGGATTCCCAAAGTGCAGCAGCTATTGCGGGACTTTTTCAATGGGAAGGATCTATGCAAGGGCATCAACCCTGATGAGGCTGTCGCTTATGGCGCAGCTGTGCAAGCTGCTTTGTTGAGTAAAGGCTTTAACAATGTTCCAAACTTGGTGCTGCGAGATGTTACACCATTGTCACTAGGTTGGATGCTAGATGATGGTGTCATGGGTGTGGTGATTCCGAGGAACACTTCCATTCCTGTTAAGAAGACAAAAGTATTTTATACTGTTGAGGATAACCAATCCAGTGTCCTTATCGATGTTTACGAGGGTGAAAGAACAAGAGCGAGTAACAATCATTTTCTTGGGTCTTTTTCTCTTTGCAACTTACCCCGTGCTGCTTGGGGCCTTCCTTTCAATGTATGCTTTCATATTGATCAAAATAGCATCCTAACTGTTTCTGCTAAGGAAAAATGGACTGGCAATATGAATAAGATTACGATAACCAATGACAAAGGAAGGTTGTCGACCAATGAAATTGAGGAAATGATTCGAGACGCTGAGGATTACCGTGTTGAAGATAAGAAATTCTTAAGGAAAGCCGAGTTAATGAATGAATTGGATGACTACGTTAACAGAATGAGAAATAATTTGAAACTATTACCGGAAGAAAACGAGAAGATCAATTCTTTAATTACAATGGCCACAAAGTTGCTTGATGAGGATGGCCCACAGATTGAAATAGATGTTCTTGAGGATAATCTAAAGAAGATTCAGAGTATGTTTGAGCACATTATAGCCAAGACTGGCTAGTTTCCTTTTATCTTTTTTATCAGTTAAGACTTTGATTATTGTGTAGCAGTTCTTATTTTGATAATGTAGCAGTTAACATTTAATAAAATTTATGTTGAACTGGTTATTTAAATTGATGTTGTTACCATCCTTCTAGTTAAATTCGAGCGATGTTTATTGCATTGGCAAAATATATAGACTGCAGTATTTTGACAGGTGCTATTGAAGTTGCTTTTCAGTTTGAACCTTTGGATTGACTCTTGCTCATAGTTGTAGTGGTCACCTTGTGGTACTGAAAACAAGTGTATTGAAGGAAAGAGGTGCAGTGCGGTTTCAGATTCATATTTGATTGGTGCAAGGTGTAGCCTTGTGAAGCTGAAAGATAAGCTTGCATTTCAAATCTTTAGTATTACCTCTGACAAATAAAGGTTGGTTGTCTTGTTATTATATTTCAATTTACTCTTAGCTGTCAGCAAATGTGGTGTTAAATATTTGTGTAAACTGGATGTTTCCTTTTCCATGTTACTATGTAAAATTAGACCATGGTGTGATAACAGTCATATTTTAAGTTTAAACTGAATCTTGAATTGTAGAATAGTTGTGTTGCTTAAAAAAACAAGGAGTAAATACTCAATTTGGATTCGTGTATCAACTCAGTCACTCATTTTATCAAGATAGTCCCTCCGGTAGTTTCACTCTATTAAGTTGTGATGTGTCACGTTTAGTGACACACTGGCGCAAAAGGCTTTGTACTCGTAGGGAAACGTCAAGGACTAAACCGACACGATGCTAGATTTTTAAGCAAAACTATGCATCGTGGAGTTCATGTATGTATAAGATAAACTATACGTCTTCATTATATAAGCGAAATTCTCTTAGGAAGATTAAGAACGCTTTCAAGAAAGTAAGTGGAAAAGGCGAAAATGTTGTAACGATGTTCTAGAAATGGAAGGAAGGCTGCTGAAGAATTATGTTTTCACTACCAATATGTTAGAATATTTTATTATTTAATTATATTCCGATATCATTATTTGAGCAAATATCGTAATAATAATTATATTAGCTATTTATCAATTTAGAGCCTTAATTGATTAGTGATCAAATTAAGTAATAAGACTAATTAGATTTCTTTTTAGATAATTAATTAATTAATTGATATGGACTCAATATGGGTGGATGTCCGGATGATCCATTAACGGAATAATGGAAACTCTAATGACCATCCAATATAAAAGAGGTTATGGTCCCCAATACACCGTACTACTCCGTCCCAAAATATAAGCAAAATTGAGTCAACATAAGTTGATGTATTTGGTACAAATTTTGAACCAAATACATTAACTTTTGTTGACCAATTTTTGCTTATATTTTGGGACGGAGGGAGTACATGGCAAAACTCTCTCTTCTCCCCATCCGAAGAGAAGCATAAAGGTACCAGTTGAGGAAGAACCAAATCAGCCACCGCTAACTCTATTGTGTGTTTCAGATCATCTCCTCTCTTTGGTTATCCTTGTTAATGAGAGAGCTGCCATCAAAGCTTAATCAGGTATTCCTAATACCTAAAGTATTAATATTTTGATAAATCAAACATGTCGTAGATCCGATCATGATCATGTTCAATGTTTTTGTTTGCTTCCGCTATTGTTTCATAATTATTGAACATGTGTTATGAATTCTGTTTTTATTTAGATGTAATTTCCAACAAGTGGTATCAGAGCGGTCTTCAAGTTTGATTTATTGGGATATTAAGAATAAAGTTTCTAATTTATGTTTCAATCATGTTCCCAAATTTTGCATGAACCCTAATTTGATTTCGGAAATTTTGTTAATTATAAAATGATTTTCACGGTTTAAGAAAAGACTGATGATATGTTACGGTGAAAAACACATCTCTTATAGTTTAATTTGTGTGATTCTACCTCGGATGGATTTTGATGACGTTTTTATACGTGTGAACGTGAATGCTAGTATATCCAAATAAGCTCTTTCTATACAAGTTTTGGGCAAATTATTCAAATTTATGAATTGAGTTTCAATTTATGTTTCAAGGTCGCCGATCTAATGGAATGATCGAATGATCATATCATGGTACTGAAACTTTGTTTGATTTTCCTTATGAAATCGTTTTTGTTGGTGACCATTAATTAGGATTATTTGTGGGTTTAAGTGTTGAATAGTGCTTATGCAAATTTGTTTTTTTTTTCTTTTGTGGACTTTGTATATTTGAATTCAATTAATTCTTGTGGGATTCGTTTTTTTTTTTGTATTAATTAAAGTCCAACACGTAAATTTTTGGAGAATAAAGATTTGGATATGGTTTTCAAATTGATCAGTATAATTGGTTCTCTTTATACAATTTAGATATATACAAGAATATTTGGATTCCGATCAAATTTAATTGTTTAAATTTTGATTTTCGTATTTTTCAATCAAAATCTTTCGGTTTAACTTATTCATAAAGTTTGTTGTATTGTTATATCTATTCGGTCTTTATTATAACATATACAAATACATCGTTAACAAATAAGTATTTGGATTTGATTTGTTTTGAAAATTTGATTTGAAATGATTTTTAAATATCATTATCATATTTTGCAGCTTAATTTCTATTTGAAATTAGTTTTGATTCACAAAGATTTTATACATAAAGTTTATTTTGAGAAGTATGCAACTAAAGGGTTAAAATATATATGTGATATATATATATATATATATATATATATATATATATATATATATATATATATATATATTGCATCACATAGACAAAGAAGAGAATAATAGCAATAGCTTGCATAGCAAGTAACTAAGAAAGTTAGTTACTCGACAATAATCCTATGCATATAGGCCTATGTTAGTTAGCATATGGATAACTAGTTGTATATATACTTGTTGTACAAGCTAGTTTCATTAATGAGAATCATTTTTCTTCATTCTTTTCTCAATTCATAATATGGTATCAGTTTCCTTTTCTTTCTCTCTCTTTGAGAGTGTTTGTTACAATTCAGTTACGATTCAGTTACACTCTTCCGCCATTGATGCTTGATTTTCAAGCTTTTGCATTTTCTTCTTTCTTCATCAATTTTTCATTGATCTTCTTTGTGCTTTCTCTGTTTCTTCTCTTTGTGTGATTCTGTTTTCGCTCTGATTTACCATGCCTCCTCGTTTGGCTCCAATTGTTCAGATTCAACAAGCTAATCAAGATTCAGTGTACTTTGTTCATCCTAGTGAAGGTCCAAATTCGGTTCTTGTTACTCCGCCTCTCAACGGCTCAAATTATCTTGCTTGGAGTCGTTCTATGAGATGTGCTTTGGGGGCTAAGAACAAACTTCCCTTTGTTGATGGGTCTCTCCTTGTTCCTGATGTGCTTGATCTGAATCGCAATGCTTGGGAACGGTGCAATCATCTTATACATTCTTGGATCATCAATTCAGTTTCTGAACCAATTGCACAAACTCTGGTTTTTCATGAGTACGTTTTTTATGTTTGGGAGGATTTGAAAGAACGCTTTTCCAAAGCGGATCGTATCCGTATTGCTGCTTTACGTTCCTCAATTCACTGTCTAAAACAGGGTTCTCGAAGTGTTCTTGACTATTTCACTGAATTGAAGTCACTTTGGGAGGAATTGAATTCTCATCGTCCTCTTCCTATGTGTTCTTGCATTCCTCAATGTAGATGTGACGCCATGCGTGCTACTAGAAATCAACGTGAGGAGGATCAAGTTATTCAGTTTCTTCAAGGTTTGAATGATAGTTTCTCTGTTGTTAAGAGCCAAGGCTTCTTTTGGATCCTCTTCTCCTTGAACAAGGTTTATTCTTTGGTTGTTCAAGAAGAAAGTCACAATGGTGTAGTTCTTCCTCTGGTTTCAGATGCATCTAATGTTCTCATCAATGCGTCTGAGTCACGCAAGCCGTTTGGACATGGCAAGAATTCATCTTCCACTAAGCATTCATCACGTTTTTGTACCTTTTGTAACAGAACTAATCACACTGTTGAGTTCTGTTATCAAAAGCATGGTCATCCCAGCTTTAATAAGCAAAGTTCATCTGTTAATGCTTCTACTGGTGAGAATTCTGAGGTTGCTAAAGGTGATAATGCAGTGGCGCCTTCTTCTGGTTTGAATCAAGATCAGTTACATCAACTTGTTTCCTTGCTTCAACAGTCAAATTTGCTCTCTTCTGCATCTTCCCCATCTGTTTCCAATTCCCTTCCGCCTACCTCAGATCCTTCTCCCTCCATAAACACTATCTCATGCATATATTCTGTTTCTTCTTCTTTTCCTTCTGATTTTTGGATTATTGATTCAGGTGCCAATGATCATATTTGTTCCTCTTTACAGTTTTTTCGTTCTTTCTATAAAATTAAGCCTATTAGAGTTAACTTACCTAATGGTCAATTTGTTTCAGTTGAATATGCTGGAAATGTCATGTTTTCTTCCACTTTGCATCTTTCTCATGTCTTGTATTCCCCTTTGTTCAAACTCAATTTGATCTCTGTTTCCAAATTATGTGCATCCCTTTCTTGTCATGTTCATTTCTTTGATTCTACTTGTGTTATTCAGGACATGAAATGTCATTAGATGATTGGTTTGGGTGAGTTGGTGAATGGTCTTTACAGACTGAAAGTACACTCTCCAGCTTCTCCTGCCATCAACTCTATTTCTTCTTTGAATCTTGTTCCCAGTTTTTGTAATAATGTAGTTTCTAATACTTACATTCCTATGTCAGCCTTGTGGCACTTCAGACTAGGTCATTTGTCCAATCAAAGATTATCTTCTATGACCAATTTGTACCCCTCTATTTTGTGTGATAATAAATCAGTTTGTGACATTTGTCATTTTGCTAAGCAAAGAAAATTACCTTTTAATACTAGTTTATCTCATGCATCTTCAAAATTTGAACTCATTCACTTTGACATATGGGGTCCCCTCTCTATATCATCTGTTCATGGTCATAAATATTTCCTTACCATTGTTGATGATTTTAGCAGATTTGTTTGTATCATTTTGCTCAAAGCTAAGTCAGAAGTTTCCCAACATGTTCAAAATTTCATCACTATGATTGAAACTCAATTTCACATTACACCCAAAACTGTCAGAACAGATAATGATCCTGAATTTTCACTTCCTACTTTTTATGCTTCCAAAGGTATTTTGCATCATATGTCTTGTGTTGAAACCCCTGAGCAAAATGGTAGAGTTGAAAGAAAGCACCAACATATTTTGAATGTTGGCAGAGCTCTCCTTTATCAGTCAAAGTTACCTAAAATGTTTTGGTCATATGCTGTCAGTCATGCTGTTTTCCTTGTTAATAGAGTCACCACTCCTTTACTCCAACATAAATCTCCTCATCAATTGCTTTATGATGCTATCCCTGATGTGTCTGTTTTCAAAGTGTTTGGATCTTTGTGCTATGCTTCTACTCTTCAAGCACATAGAACTAAGCTTGATCCCAAGGCTAGAAAGTCTCTTTTCTTGGGATACAAATCTGGTGTCAAAGGTTACGTTCTTTTTTATTTGACCTCCAAAGAGATATTTGTTTCTAGAAATGTTTCCTTTCATGAACATATTCTACCTTATAAGAGTTCTTCTATGTCCATTACTTCAGATTGGGAGTATTTCCCATCCTCAGACTCAGGTTCAGAAGCTGAACCTCAGACTCTGGGTTCAGAAGCAGAACCTCAGACTCTGGGTTCAGATGCTGACCCTCAGACTCTGGTTCAGAACCACACTTTTTCCTCATCTGTGTCTCCCACATCAATTCCACCAATTCCTGCACCTCCTCCTTGAAAATCTTTGCACACCAAACGTTCACCTGCATACTTAACAGATTTTCTGTGTGATTCCACTACTAATTGCTTACAGTCTTCTTCTTCCAATTTATACCCTGTTTCCAATTATTTGTCCTTTAACAATTTATCTCCTTCTCATTGTCGTTTTGCTTTGTCTCTTTCCACTCACATTGAGCCCAAAACTTATGCTGAGGCTAGCCAATTTGACTGTTGGAAACAAGCAATGCAGGTTAAGTTGACTGCTCTTGAGAAAACTGGAACTTGGCAGGTTATTGATCTACCACCAAATGTCACTCCTATTGGATGTAGATGGGTTTATAAGATCAAATATCATGCTGATGGTTCCATTGAAAGATTCAAAGCTAGACTAGTTGCCAAGGGTTACAATCAAGTGGAGGGTCTGGATTATTTTGACACATATTCTCCTGTGGCAAAATTAACAACACTTAGACTAGTTTTAGCTCTTGCTTCTATCCACCATTGGCATTTACATCAATTAGATGTCAATAATGATTTCCTTCATGGAGATTTAAAGGAGGATGTTTATATGATGTTACCTCATGGCATCACTTCTGATAAGCCTAATCAGGTTTGCAAGCTTGTTAAATCTCTCTATGGGCTTAAACAAGCTAGCAATGGTATGAAAAGTTGACTTCCCTTCTCCTTCACCATGGTTATACACAGGCTTCTTCAGATCATTCTTTGTTCACTAAACACTCTGCTTCTGACTTCACAATCCTTTTGGTTTATGTTGATGATGTGATTCTAGCTGGTAGTTCTTTAACTGAATTTCAATCAATCAAGAAAATCCTCCATGATTCATTTCAGATTAAAGATTTGGGCCAGCTAAAATACTTTCTTGGACTTGAGATAGCTCATTCAGACTCTAGTATTTCTGTCTGTCAAAGGAAATATTGTTTGGACTTACTCTTTGATTCTGGTCTACTGGATTCCAAACCTGCTTCTACTCCTTCTGATCCTTCTTCCAAGTTACATCAAGATACTAGTCCACCATTTGAGGACATTGCATCCTATAGAAGATTAGTGGGAAGGTTGCTATATATGAATACAACCAGACCAGATATCACATTCATCACTCAACAACTCAGTCAGTTTCTAACCAAACCTACTACTGCTCATCACTCTGCTGCTTTAAGAGTACTCATATACCTTAAGAGTTGTCCTGGTCGTGGTCTATTTTTTTCTAGAGATTCTAAACTTCAAATCTTAGGGTTTTCTGATGCTGATTGGGCTGGATGCATCGACTCCAGGAGATCTGTTTCTGGACAATGTTTCTTTCTAGGAAAATCCTTGATATCATGGAGAACCAAGAAGCAATTGACTGTTTCTAGGTCTTCTTCAGAAGCTGAATACAGAGCCCTTGCAGCAGCTACATGTGAATTACAATGGCTTTTATACTTGATCAAGGATCTTCAGATTACTTGTGACAAGCTACCTGTTATCTATTGTGACAACCAAAGCGCACTTCACATAGCAGCCAATCCTGTTTTTCATGAGAGAACTAAACACTTAGAAATAGATTGTCACATTGTTAGGGAGAGATTGCAAGCTAAGGTGTTAAAGCTCCTTCCAGTTTCCTCAAAAGAGCAGTTAGCAGATTTCTTCACAAAGCCTCTCTTGCCTCAGCCATTTAATCTCTTACTATCCAAGTTGGGGTTAATCAACATCTATCAACCGCCAACTTGTGGGAGGATATTGCATCACATAGACAAAGAAGAGAATAATAGCAATAGCTTGCATAGCAAGTAACTAAGAAAGTTAGTTACTAGACAATAATCCTATGCATATAGGCCTATGTTAGTTAGCATATGGATAACTAGTTGTATATATACTTGTTGTACAAGCTAGTTTCATTAATGAGAATCATTTTTCTTCATTCTTTTCTCAATTCATAATATATATATATTGCCTTTTAATAATGAATCTCAAAATATTATGAAGAAATTTTAGTACAGAAAATAAGAATTTGATTCTTTAAAGTTTGGGAAATAATAATTCTAGTTTTGTTTGTTTATTTATAGACATATAAAGTTTGTTTCCTTTATTTAGCAAAACATTAATGCTAGAGTTATGTTTTATTTTGTTTAAAGAATCATTCAGTTTATACATGTGAATCAATTGTAGCATGAATATTTTTGGCATATAAGATTCAATTTTCTTCTAATTTAAAATTGAATATTTGCTTTATAGCATGATTGTGATGTTTGATTTTATTGTTATTAAGATTCTACAATAACATTATTTTTCTTTTCCTCCAATCGTGCATTTTGGACATATTTCATGTTATTTCTGTTGTTGCTTTTATGCGATATCCGTAAATGTATTGTCATACACACATTGGTGTGATTTGTGACTTACATCTTCTTTTGAATTCTTGTGAGTTTGTCTTCACACTTAAGGGTTGTCAGTGGCCTTATGGTTACTTAGCGACATAATAGACTAATTCGGCCTACATTATGTTAGTAATGCCTTGTAAATTTAAAGACTATTCCCATTTAAAAACATTTAATTTATTGTGAAATGTCTAGTAATTGCAGTTGTTTTGGTTGAAGCAACATGTTGCCAAAGTAACCTTTGTTGCGTAGATTTAATTCAACTGAACTTACAAAGGACGTAGTATGCAATTATTCATGCGAGTTGTCGTCGGCCCCAAGGAAGGCACAACTTGGCCGGATAATTACATCCATGTGATAGTAAATGCGTGGTGATTATAAAGTAATTTTCCATGTAAATAATAGGATACCCGAAGATGACTATTATTTGACAGGACTTATCATCCCATTTAATATATATTAAAATTATATAGTAATTGCGGTTGAGTCGGTTGAAACAATAATGTTGCCCAAGTAACCTCTGTTGCGTAGATTCGACTTAACTAAAGTTACAAAAGATGTAGTGTGTAATTATTTATGCGAGTTGTCGTCGGCCCCAAGGAAGACACAACTTGGCTGGATAGTTCCATACCTGTGATGGTAAATATGTGGTGATTATAAAGTAATTTTCCATGTGGATAATAGGATGCCCAAAGGTGACTATTATTTGACAGGACTTATCACCAATGTTTGATCATTACATTGAGAGTACCGCTTGCAATTAATTCTTAGCAATCCAAAGATTGTGTTTTAATGGTGCACTTGGTATCTTGTTAAAGTCTTTTATTTACAAATAAAGAAACACGTTTCTATAATATTTTACTGACATGTGTGATAATGTTGTGCGAGTGTAAACTTATTTATATGTTTAAGAGTTTACATTCACACAAATATAATGGTAAACATATGACAATTATAAGAATTTATTCTTTGTCAAAGTAAATTGTCATTGTTTGATCATTGTTTTAAAATACCGCTAGCAATTGATATTATTGTTGAAAGACTTAATATTGATGGTGCACTAGGTATTTTGGTGAGTACTTTTGCTACTCTTGTTCTCTTTAAGCTAATATAGTTTTATGTATCTGTTAATTTGAGGTAAATATTTTTTACTCTAAAAGTTTTAACTTTTAGGAATTAAAGAATAATATTAACATTGTTCTTGGATCTAGACCTTAGATAAGGGTGGAGAAACTCACATTCTCTCTCAAATTCAGCACCTAATGTGAGAATCAAGTTTGACAAGTGAGTATACACCAAATCTCATAGGTCACGTGTGATCATAAAGCTAAAATATCATATGTATTAGAGGTGTTATTTAAGATGAATTTTTTTTTGTCATATTTTCTTTGCTTAAACTAAGGTGCTTTTAAAGCAATATAGAGAAATACAAGCTCTCGTTGGAGAGTGGGTATTTCATTAAGGTTATTAGGCAAAAAAAATGTTAGGAGCACATTATGTAAACATTTAATCCTGCTAAGACACTATAATTTCGACTATCATATGACTTCTTCGAAAATTCAGTAACTTCGACTATCATATGACTTGTTTGAGAATTCAGTATTTAGTATTCCCTTTGCACAATTAAATTTATAACTGTTCCAGTTAGAAATGATCATTTAAATTACCAATTCATAAATAGTGCAAATAAGGAAAAGTTGAAGCAAGAGAAAATAAAATAGTGCTCATTCGAAAAATACCTCAAACATAAGGGCAAATAAAGAAAAGTAGTCTTGACTGACTTATGTCCAATGATGTTGAAAGATATATCAATTTAGAATGGACAAAGTCGATAAAGATTGCTTTATTCATTTTTGAACTATTTTTTAGATTGTCATTAATGAATTATTTTTGTATTTAAAAGACAATTCGGTGAATCATTACTTGGATTGATTTTTGTTTTAATTTCTCTTTGAATAAATCAATATATTTTGAGTTTTATTTTCAAATAATGATTCAATGTGTCTTTTAAGTTAAATTATTAAAGTCAATTCAGTTATGAATTGTGACATTCTATAATGTTTAAGGGTTTGAAAACTATAAATTTTTCGTCCCACAAATTAAGGAAATTTTGAGACATAAATTGTTATGTTTTCTTGAGGATATTAAGTTTGAGGAGAGATATGGTAATATAACAAAATTGAATGAGGAAGACTTAGTTCTAAGCTAATTCATATAGTTACTATTATTATAGTATATTTGGATCCTCATGAGGACATTATTGTTCTTCCTCTCCATCAAGTTAAGAAGTTAATTCATATAGATCAAACTCAACACCCTCAAGAACTAGGGCATCTGGTGTCATAAAGAATTGACTAATAAGAAAAATTCTATTTAATATATTTGAAAGACTCTATTAAGACAGTCAGATACCAGTTTGCTTATTATAATTTTGGAGCTGCATAAGATGGATTTCAATATAGTGTTTCTTAATGGTGACATTAATGATATAATATGGTGCAACAGAATAAAGCTTTTGTGTCAATTGATACAAAGTAGATGGTTTGCAAAGTCATGAAATCCACTTATAAGTTAAGAAATTTGTCTCTTTAGTGTTACCACAAATTCTCATAAAGTAATTGTCTCATTTGGTTTTGAGATAATATTAAGTAGAGTTGTGAATTTAGTAAACTCAGTGGGAGTAAATTTATATTCCTATTTTAATGTGTCAATTTTATTTTATTTAGTCAACTATGATATATGTTAGTAATGTGAAACCAAGGAAATCTCTAACAAAAGTTAGTGATGAAAGATCCTAGGGACACCTCTTTTGTATTAGGCATTTCAATACTTAGAGATTCTTCTCAAAGTATTATTCAGATATCACAAAAGAGTTATATCAGTAAAGTTGAAAATAAATTGACATTAAAGTTAATAAATTTTTGGATGACCTCAATCACCGAGAGAGACTTTTCAGTCTCAAATATTTTCCATTAGAAAATTTATATTCAGAAAATTGAGTATTTTCCTATGTTTTGTCTATAGGATTCTTATGTATGATCATATTTATACGCATTTGGAAATAGCGTATATAACCAGATTGTTTGACAGATATTTGAGCAATTCAATGCTTGAATTGTTGAATATGCAACCATACAGATTTTTTAAAGAGAACAAAAGAGCTTATACTCACATCAGGGACCTGGGAATTTGGAGATCATTAGTGTGTTAGACTCTGACTTTTGGATGTGCGTATATAATACACATCCTGACTCAGGAAATGACTGTGAGTATTTATGTCACTTGGTTGCATAGTAAAAATGTATTGAAAAACCATTTAAGTTATATATAGTGACATAATGGAGTCATATAATGTTTTAATAACAAAGTTTATAATGTTCATTACCTTATAAATTATTGATGTTAAGTGATAGAACATTAGAGACAAACTCTATCCTAGGTGACCCACTAATCAAAGACATGACACCTAAGGTCTTTCATATGATTGTTGTCATTAAGGATGTCTTAGATTAGTGGGAGTCTCTTTTATTCTATGTTCTATACTTTTGTTTTGATATTGATACAAACTTTGTGTTATGATTTTCTGCAGAAATAAAGTTTATGAGGTTATCTTTGTTATAACCATTTATGTATCATTTGGTGTAAATATTGAATTTGCAAACTTCGGTTTGATCTCACTAAAGTTTTCAGTTGGACCAGTTGGAAATATGCATGATTTAGAGATCACATTACATGAAATTTCCATGTCACTCATCCATATCGATCTATGTCATCAAGTGCATTAATATGGTGGTCGTTGGGGTTCTGTCACGTTATATGTCAGTGACGACAGCCGCGGTGGTCCCATTATTAATGTATGAGGTGTACCAGATTGTAGAGTTGAAATCTAAAGATAAATAGCATTCAGACGCGCGCCTAAAGAATTCTGGTATAATTATTAAGATATGTAGCCCAAGTGGGAGATTGTTGGAATATTTTATTATTTAATTATATTCCGATATCATTATGTGAGCAAATATCGTAATAATAATTATATTAACTATTTATCAATTTAGAGCCTTAATTGATTAGTGATCAAATTAAGTAATAAGACTAATTAGATTTCTTTTTAGATAATTAATTAATTAATTGATATGGACTCAATATGGGTGGATGTCCGGATGACCCATTAACGGAATAATGGGAAACCCTAATGGTCATCCAATATAAAAGAGACTATGGTCCCCAATACACCGTACACGGCAAAACTCTCTCTTCTCCCCATCCGAAGAGAACTTGAGGCATAAATGTACCGGTTGAGGAAGAACCAAATCAGCCGCCGCTAACTCTGTTGTGTGTTTCAGATCATCTCCTCTCTTTGGTTATCCTTGTTGATGAGAGAGCTGCCATCACAGCTTAACCCAGATATTCCTATATAATACCTAAGTATTAATATCTTGATAAATCAATAACGTCGTAGATCCGATAATGATCATGTTCAATGTTTTTGTTTGCTTCCGCTATTGTTTCAGAATTATTGAATGTGTTATGAATTTTGTTTTTATTTAGATGTAATTTCCACACAATAATCAAATTCAACAGTTTCATCAATTTTTGTTGATTTGGGTGGAAATATTTGGAAATTAAGTGTTGTTTAGTTTATCTAGGACATCAAGATTCATGTGTATAACTCATCATTCTCCATCTCTCCAGATGCTAGATGAATTTAGGTAAAGCAAATAGTTGTCTGATAAATTGTTATGCTCAGAAATATACACCCTAGCAGCCACATAACAAATATTGCAACACTTCTAGGAAGAATTGTTTTCATTTCATACTTCTTATGCACTTGCATTAATAGAGACCCTTCCAACCGTGAAGAAAAAAGGTGAAGAACAGATTCATGGAACGGCTATATATGTTAAGAATGCCATGAGCTCACAGTTAGTTAATTTAACTTTATTGGTGGTTTGTGTTGATTCCTATTTTGATATCATGTAAATTTGGTCACTTAATTCGCCATCTTATAGTCATATCAGGAACAGAACCACCATTAAATGCAGTGAGACCACACCATGAACCATCCAAAAGCAAATACTCTAAAATCTTTTATCCTATTCCAATGTGGGAGTCACTCCTTACTCAAAGTATGTTTCTTAACCCATATAATTACTTGATATGCCATTGCCATGCATCCCATTTTCACCTCTTTTTCCCTCTAAACAACATATTAATCTGAATTAAGACAAGACAAAAACACCGAAAGCATGTCATGTGACAAGAGTACTACTACTGTGTCTGTGTCATCCAATATACACACATAAGGAGGAAACAAACTAATGTGCAGTGGCAAAAGGTATGGTCCTATGTTAAGGTATTAATTAATTAACGTATGCGACGCCGACATAAAACTTTTTTGGAGCACTATAAAATTAAAGCATGAAAGCAATTGGGGGCATAAAGTTATAGGTAGATATGTATGGATGATTAGTCAACAAACGGGTACTAGAACACACATGTAATCCATATATGGATTTTAACAAAAGGACTAAAAACCAGTGTTATGGGTCCCTCATGTTTTCATTATCATCAAGATAAAAAATTGCTTGGCTTATAATCTGCTATGCTGGATTGAGACTAATTAATTGCTATACATAGATTAGTTACTGGATTATTGTAAAAGATTAAGGGTATATGGGTATAAATCAGTTTTATTTTGACATCTAATTTTACCACTATAGATTCAGACAAAAAGTTAATATTTCAATTTCACTCCAAAAAGTTAACTTGAACTGCCCAAAGCACATGTATAGCTAGCATTATCTAGTATATCAAATACTTTAGCATATTTATATATTTCATTGTCAAGTGACCTTGATAATGTGGGACTTGATTCCAACTTCAATACTTATAATATAGTTAAGTGACCTTGCTAATGTGAGACTTAAATCCAACTTCAATATAATTATAAATAGTGAATTTTAATTTGATACATGTCTATAGTTGATTTAGAGTGTGCCCCTTTAAACTCTTATATACAATAATAAGAATGTTTAATTAAATCCCCATAAGCCAATAATTTTACTTACATAAATCGCACTATAAACAATTTTTTTAGCTTTTGCAAGAATGCTTACAAATATATATATATATGTCTGTCAATTTTTTTTTGAAAGGAAATATATGTCTGTCAATTATTCACATATACTACTCCGTCCCAAAATATAAGCAAAAATTGGTCAACAAAAGTTAATGTATTTGGTTCAAAATTTGTACCAAATACATCAACTTATGTTGACTCATTTTTGCTTATATTTTGGGACGGAGGGAGTATACTCGAAAAAATGTTACTCTAAAACAAGTAACATTAGAATAATGCTTTCTAAAAAGTTAATTTCATTTGTTGCTAACAGGTGATCCTCTTTGGGATAAAGCAGAAATAATGAAGAAGCTAAAGTTCAAGAAATAATAATGATCTGAAAAAGAAATCAAAAGGAAACATCGTGTCATAAATAATAATATGATTAATTAATCCCCTAAAGCCAGAATGCCTAATTATAGAAAAGAACACTATTAGTGTCCGACATAGATGTTATCCTTTGCCATTAAAAATTAAATGCGCATCGCTATTAATCTTCTACAATCCCTTCATTTTAGGGATTCTAACTAGTCAAGGGTCCCTATCAAACACTATGCTCTTATAACTTTTTCACATATTGCCACTCACTTGGTGCCAATTTGTATTGACGACGAGTTTGGCTCAATCACGTTGTGCCATTGTAATTTGTGTAAATGTTACGCTTTGAAATTTTGGCAAAATCACAGTGTTTGGTCAAATTTTACGTGATTTCAAACATTACCTTAGCAATTATTTAATTACAATTTACAAGCTGCATACTACACAAACAGAAATAATAAAAGTGACCATCTTTACCCACACAAAATTGAATGCCAATGCTAGATTCCTATCTTTCTTTCATAATAACATAGATGATATGGATGACACAAAGGGAAAAAAT
The DNA here is from genome assembly GCA_018208015.1 of Medicago ruthenica. Lineage (NCBI taxonomy): Eukaryota > Viridiplantae > Streptophyta > Magnoliopsida > Fabales > Fabaceae > Medicago > Medicago ruthenica. Next base: position 34,189,797 of record CM031371.1, on the reverse strand, counting down.
GTGGGCCAAAATTGCTTGAATTGGTCCCCTATTTTCTCTACCCAATCAAGCATGGTTTTGGACAAATACTTTGGCAACATGACAATCTAGCCTGTCCTTTTGGTTGGCAGATATCATCTAGCCACTTGCTACTTTTAGAAAGAATATCAGTGAATGCACAATCTAATATATATGATATCATATCAGACAATGTATGATTATACAATAGCCAGTGATCAATTAGCTTCATGAAGTAGAAAAAAGAGAAGCATATATGACACCTAAGTGGAGCTTACATGAAGAGGCAGAGAGTGTAGTACAGCCAAGGATGACTTGCCGGCCGGCGTTAGTGAACTCAAAGGCAAATGATGACTCATGTTCACGCATATTCTCCGGCCGGCAAGTTTTTCCTTGGCTATATTGGACTTTCTTCTTCTCATGTAAGTACCACAGTTAGGCCGGTATAACCATTATTGAAGCAGGAAGCATTTCCCTATCTACATATGAGATAAGTGCAACTTTGTTGATGATCATACTAAGCCATAGTGTCTATTGATATGTGAGTTTGAAAATGTATTGTGTTTGGTTTGAATAAATGTCTTGTTATTTTCTTTTTCTATTTTCACTTTTAATTACATAACAGTCATGTTTTTACTCAATTTCTTTTTCATGTTTTTAAAGGAGACAATGTGAAAGCAATTCAAACCACATTTTGATGATTTGATGAAAGTGTGAAACTGAGAGTGAAGAGAATAAGCAAACTTATTTCTTACAGAATGGAGGTGATTTCTTATATGCATATATCAAGATGTTTTTATGTATTTATCTGTGACCTGTATAGCCATGTGCGAATAGTATGCATGCATGCACATATATGTTGAACTTTTTTTACATATGCTGAGTCGTCCAAAGTGGGCCAAGCATTTTGAACATGCAAAATCAGTCCATTAATGAAACTTGTGCAGTCATGGCATATATTTTTATGGGTGCTCAATGAATAGTACTTTTGGTTCATCAATACTTGCATATTATAACACTTGTCTTTGGCACTTACAAAATGCTTCAAACATGAGCTAATACATATTTGTACTTCGTTATGTTCAGATATCTAAATTTAAGATTTCTGTCACTAGACCCTCTACCCCATGTTTCACTTTTCAATATGGTTATGGATAGTATAAATATAAGGGCTACTGTTCTTATATAAATCTTATTGAACATGAACAAAAATATACACTACACAAAATATCTTAGTAATATTTTTTTTTAATAGCAAAAATAATTTTATTAATCAAGGATAGAAATAAGTACCCGTGGTACTAAATTTCCACAAAGTATATGTAGGACTCTTACTATCTAAAAGAAATCCCAAAATAATCAATATGGATTCATCCAACAAAATCATCTTTCCAAAAACATTAACCATAACCAAGATACTTTCTTGATTTCTCTGAATGGAATTGAAAACCATTCAGAGAAAAGGCAAGGGTATCTCAAACTCCTACCCAAAAACCATAATCAAGATACTTTCTTGATTTCTTCCACCACCTCTTCTACTCTCGAGTTTGTTGCTTTAAATATATTTACATTCCGCGCCTTCCAAATGAGTCAAAGAGTCGTGTGCCAAATCAACATAACACCCTTCTAGTCAAAGAAGCAAAGATATCTAACAAAGTAGTAATGTTATCCGGAAGTATAATTACCACCCCCATCCATTTAAAAACCTCATACCATATTTTACTTGCAAAATTGCATGTCATGAACAAGTGATCCTCCAATTCCACCACCTCCTGACAACACACACAAACAACATCCCTAGCAACACCCAAAACCTTCCTCTTCAAAAGATTACCTCTTGTTGGAAGACGATTCAATAATAATTGCAAAGAGAAAACCACCACTTTGAAATGTGCAAAACTTTCCCAAACTTTTTTGAACTTTCCACATTTGATCGAATCTAAAGAAGGAGGAAAGATAGAGTTACAAAGATGAAGATACATTACATTTACCTAAAATCTACCATGACTATCAATTTCTCAACTCCAAGCATCTTTGTTTGCCATTAGTTGAACCGATGATAACAAGTCCATAATTTTATCCTAGATTTCTTCCTCCAATACAAAGAATGGCCTCCTCCAAGAAATCATTCAACTCCACCTATCTTCCACCCAACCCCCCCATTTCTGACACAACAATTTTTTTCTTCTGAGATTCCCCATAAGCGAGTGAAATCATGCATTAGAGCCTTTTCTCCACACCAATGGTTCCTCCAAAAAAGGGTCCCTCTACCATTGCCTATTTTCTTCCTAACCACCTCAACAAACACATTACCACGTGACCTGAATTCCATCCTATTTCACAAATATCCCTCCACCACAATGAATCCACTTTTTGTCTATTTGTGCATACTAAATCCAGATTATATCTAATACCACAACCATATTTTGCCTCCGACACCCGCTTCCATTGAGAATCCCCTTCTACTAACAACCATCACCTCCACTTTGAAAGTAGCGACATATTAAATAATCTTAAATCCTTAAGACTCGCAAACAACCTCACCTATTTGGCCTACAATTTCTTCCCATTTTAACCAACTAATTTTCTTTCCACCTGCCACACCCACCCACAAAAAATGCCTTTGAAGACGAATAATATTCATCCACACACAAGTTGACATTTTGAGAAATGATAAGTGAAATATTATAATTGATGCCTAAAAGGAGTTAATTAGAATCACCCTTCCCCCTAAATTCCCAACATATTCCACAAAGAGTTAATTATTTTTTTAAGGCAAATGCTAACTTGTGCCCTCTAGGGCACATGTTAAGTAACTCATTATAGAAATATACATATAAAAAATCGTGCATTTAACTTCTTAAAAGTTAAAATATTGTGTTTTCTAATGCAAAGTTGCTTTTTTTAGGTTCCTTAACATGTACTCTTAGGACACAAGTTAGCATGACCCTTTTTTTAATAACCTCCAAAACCGGATTCCAAGTCGGTGCCTTCCTCAAATTCGCCCTCACCGGAAGACCAAGGTAAATAAATGGCAATTTGGCCCCACTTACGGTTCAAAAACATGGCCGCCACATCAAAAAATCCCTTATCCACATTCAACCCACATGGCCTACTTTTCGCGAAATACATTGAGACCGGACATCAATTCAAACCACGTCAAAATTGCTTCATTGAACACAAGTTTTCCACACACACATCTCCTATGAAAAGAATTTTGTCCACGTATTGACGGTGAGATACCACTACTTTTAATTCAAGAATTTATAATCCTTTGAGAAAACCTAACTCAAATGCCTTTGACATTAATGCACCTAGTCCCTAGGCCACCAACAAAAATATGAAAGGCGCCAAAGGATCCTCTTGTTTTAACCGCCTTACTAATTACCACTTCCTCCATTGGACTACCATTTACCAACATCGACAACGACCCCAAAAATACACAAGCCGTCATCCAACCTTTCCACTTGTCCTCAGAACCATACCGCAAGATCATATAATCTAAGAATTTTTAACTTACCGAGTCGTATGTCTTTCCAAAGTCAACTTTAAAAATTAAACATTATTTCTTTGATCTCTTTGCAATTTCCACAACTTCATTTACCACCACCACCCCATCCACCAAATACCTCCCCTTAATGAACACCAATTGTTGTTTTTACACTAATGAATCCATTACCACCGCTAACCTCATTGCTAGAGCCTTTGCCACTAATTTGTAAAGACTTCCCAATAATGAAATTAGTCGGAATTCACCCAAAGAATGAGAACTAAAAGTCTTTGGAACCAAAGTGACAAAATATGATAAGAAGATCTTTAGATGTTTAGACTTGGAATGGAATTCTTGAATCGTTACATTGATGTCTTCTTTTAGCACACCCCATAAAGCCTTGAAAAATGCGGTATTATACCCAAAAAAAGTTATAGGAAACCCACAACCACCATAAAGATAATGAGCCATTAGAGGAAACAAGACAAACAAGAGTCCCCTATATTGGTAAACATATTGATCTCAAAGACAAATCATATTGCCCTTACTTTCGTCACCAAAAGACAGTAAGAACTACATGCTTAACCAAGAATGAACGCATACTCATATCTTAAAAAATGACAAAATAAAGAATAATGGGCCATAAAATAGATTCCAAGGCAATGCCTATTCAATAAACACATAAAAACTCACAAGTAGGAAATAAAATTGCAGATGTTTTGGAAATCACGAAAGATACAAATAATTTATAAAGATGCAACAAGAAATTGAAATCAAAGGTGTGTTAATCAGAAAAACATAAAGAAGGCAATAAGTGTACTGGGTATGACGGAATTTATGAGTTTTTGTTTTGACAGGTTCTCTTACAAAAACATCCATCATATTGACGATTACAGTAAAGGCTTCCTGAACATTGGTAATTTCTTGATAAAATAGTTTTGTGTCCACTTTCATATATTGTTTTAGTTTGTTAGCAAATTTCAATCTTCCTCCCATTCATTATTTCAATCCTTCATCATGAACTAGTTCTCCCAAATTTGTAGTATATATCTGGAAATATTTTCATTGGTTGAATCTCCAGTTTTGCCAGTAAACCTTTTAAGTTTTGGAACCTTAATTAATCCCTCTTGGGATCTCAGTTTGTTAGATACGATCTATAACAAATCTATTAAACACTTGTTCATCAATTTGAATCTCATTCAATATTGTTCTTGATCAATAAAAATATCCTATCTCAGTTTCCATATTATGGGAAAATTTACATTTAGATCATTTCTATTCAACACATGTACATTGCCATAGTGTAACCTTGTGGACTTACACCCGTCATATCCGATTTCAAATTAATGTTTTCATTATAATCTGGAACAACTATTATACCATTAACAAGATGTGGAACTTGAACTAGGGCTATATATCTTGTTTGGACATTTTCATTTTTTGGGGGTCATTATTACTAATTCTTGGTTCATCCTTAACATTTGTGTGGCTAATGCAACAAAATCATTATTTTTATTCTGTATCAATAATGTAACAACTGCATTCATTTATTGAGTAAACATATTTACCATATCACGATTGCTATCATCAATCAGCTATTACCCACCGGCCAAAGAATATTGTTACAATCCTACAACATTAGGTCATATGTAGAAACATTGACTTCGACACATTTGTAACAACGACATTAGTTACATTCAGTGAATTGTTATTGTAATATCCCGCTTATATGTATCGATTATTAGTGTTAGAACCTTGTGAAGCAAGCATGGCAATTTTGAAATTAGTGGCAATGGCATTAAGGTAATTATTTCAAAATGGAGGATTATAAGAAAAGAGAGGTAAGATATTTTCTTACCATTCTCTTCATTCCTTCTACCCTCTCCAAAATCAGCTCTCTCCCCCTTCTCTTCCTCAACCACACGCCCCTCTCCCTAATTGCCACAATCTAGTAAACTTCACCCCAATTCTTGTGAAGAAATTCTAGCAAGCAAGCTTGGCTTGGAAGTTATAACAAGAGAAATAAAAGGAGAAGTAAGGAAGAATCAAGAGAAGAGGTATATTCAAGCTTGGGTTTGGTGATTAGAAACTTGGCAAGGATCAAAGCTAGCTGTAACACCCATAATAAGATTGCCAAGGATCTTATACGAGTGTTAAAATTTCGTACTGGATACATTAATTTACAATATATAAATTCATTCAAATATATTACAACACATTGTAATATTACATTCCAAAGTTTATACAATCCTTTTTGATACAAGTACATCAAAACACAACCATATAATACATTCAAACTATAAACAGATAACAACAGCACGATCAGTTCGTAGCCTTCTCCTTACCCTTGTTGCGTGCTGAATGCGATCCTGCCTGTGAACCTGCACCAGAAGGAATGGGATGAGACATAATGTCTCAGTGAGCTCTACCCAACCTACTGTTGGCAACCACAGGGAACCTAGGGTCGCCATGCCTACCTTGGCAATTTAGGGGAATTCTAGAATCGCCAAGTCTTTAACCTGCCTATAACTTTAACTATAACCTGCCAGTAACTATAAACTTTCTGTGACTGTAACTATAACTATGAATCATAAAACAAATAAAGTGTTTTATGTTAGCTGTTAGCGTTGAACAAACAATTAATCTGAGTTCGTTTTACGGAGGGCACCCCGGGTGGAGCAACCCCGAGATACGTCTCCCTATGAACCGGTGAAATTCCTATCATATCAGGCTAACACCGGACTCCCTATGTAACGTGTGGACAACCCTCTCGGAGAAGTCCCATCCGGCGAATCCCGGAGTCTGATGAACACGCCCTATGACTGTGAAACGTGCAAGCACGCCAATATCTTTAATCTTTAATTCTTTAACTATAACATATAAACATATAAATTGTCACTGCAATTCTATAAAAATCCTGTGACCTATAACCTGTAACCCTTAAATCTTGGCTTATCGTTTTCATAAGCCGCCTATGATTGTTAAACCATTCCTATTACTTTGTATCCTAAAGTGGATAAAACTATGAACTTGTTACTCATCCTATAACTCTTGCTTTCCTATCAAGGATTTAGGCATATCGTTGTCATATGCCACTATAAGAAGTCTGCCTATTCAATAAACCCCAACTCTACATTTCCAAGCCTTGCATAATCCTTACTTCTATACTTTTATGACCTTTGGGAAGCTTTTAGAATGAGATAAAATGGTGGGCAAGGTTTCCAAAATATATATATAAAATCAGTTGCCAAAAAGCCACGCCCGCGCGCACCAGGATCCCCAGAACAGCTCAACGAAGTTGGGCCGTCCAGGGTTGGTCGCTACAAGCGCCCCCTTGGTCGCTACAAGCGCCCCTGGTCGCTACAAGCGCCAGTGTGGTCGCTTGAAGCGCGGGTAGGCAGGGATTCATCCTGCCTGGTCGCTACAAGCGACAGCCCGTCGCTACTGCGACCGTATCAGTACAAAATCATGTAAAAATGTGATTTTCCACCATTTTTGCCCATTCAAGGTTACCCAAGCTTCTAAGACATGTTAAAAATGATTTTCCATCACAAAACATCAGTTGAAAACATGTACAAGCAAGGATTATGACTAGCAAGGAAATTAGGGTAAAATTTCAAACTTTCTATAACTTTTTCCTATGAAGCAAAACACATAAAACTCACACTATGAGGGTTCTAAAACCCAAGTTGAGCTCACCTAAGATTGGTAGCAAGCTGGCTAAGCTTCAATCCCAAACTCCAACTTGTAAACTTCCCTTTTTCTTGGTTTTTCTTTAGTTTTTCTTGCTCCAAGTTCTTACAAAGCCTTGATTGCTTGAAACCCAAGTGTTTATGGATGAAATGATGGATTAAGGATGAAAGATAGGGTGGGTCGAAATCTAGAGAGAAGGAGGAGAGATTTTGTGATTTTTTTGAGAGAGAAAGAAATGAGATAATTGTGAAAAAATTCATATTTATCCACTTATATTCTTTGTCTCCATAATTACGACTTTTCCATTCCAATACGTTTAATTCCTGTAACAGTGTTAATTGCCTCGCATAAGTGGGTTATTACACTCTACCCCCCTTAAAGAAATTTCGTCCTCGAAATTTAGAATTTACCTGTAAAAAGATGTGGATAACTCTCCTGCATCTCTGATTCCAATTCCCACGTAGCTTCGCCGTAGGGAGAACCTTTCCATATAACTTTGACAATTGGAATCTCTTTGTTCCTTAAGGCCTTGACATCACGTTCTATTATCCGTTCCGGTTCGGGCCGAAAGGTCAAATCCGAACTCAAGTCGATGGTTTCCAACTCTACTGGTTGATAAGGATCAGGAATAAACTTCCTCAACTGTGAAACATGGAAAACATCATGTAATCCTGACATCGCCGGTGGCAGAGCCAATTGGTAAGCTGCTGGTCCGACTCGTTTAAGTATCTCAAATGGCCCAATAAATCTTGGACTCAATTTCTTTGTCCTGAAAACACCTCGTAGTCCCAGCTTAGGGGTGACTTTCAAGAAAACATGATCTCCCACTTCAAACTCTAGAGGTCTTCGCCTCTTGTCTGCATAACTCTTCTGTCGACTCTAAGCAGTTCTGATCTTGTCCTGAATGGATTTAATCTTTAAAGTGGTCTCTTGAATAATCTCAGGTCCCAAAATGCTTTTATCTCCAACCTCTGACCAACAAAGCGGTGTCCTACACCTTCTGCCATACAATGCCTCATAGGGTGCCATTCCAATACTAGAATGGTAACTGTTATTATATGAAAATTCAATCAAAGGCAGGTGATTATTCCAACTTCCTCCATCCTCTAAGATGCATGCACGTAGCATATCCTCTAACGTCTGAATGGTTCTCTCAGATTGCCCATCTGTTTGAGGATGATGGGACGTACTCAACTTTAACCTTGTTCCCAAAGCCTTTTGAAAAGCTTTCCAAAAATGAGAAGTAAAGATAGGATCCCTATCTGACACAATGCTAGTTGGAACACCATGCAATTTCACAATCTCTGCTATGAACAATTCTGCATACTGAGCAGATCTATATGTAGTCCTAACCGGTAAAAAGTGAGCAGACTTAGTTAACCGGTCGACAACTACCCAAATCGAATCATGACCCCGTTGAGTCCGAGGTAACCCTGTCACAAAATCCATAGAGATCTCTTCCCATTTCCACTGAGGGATTTCCAATGGTACAAGCATCCCTGCAGGTCTCTGATGTTCTATCTTCACTTGTTGACACACAATACAACGCGATACGAATTCTGCAATATCGGTCTTCATCCCCGGCCACCAATAATCTTTCTTTAAATCTTGGTACATTTTTGTGGTACCTGGGTGAATACTGAAACTACTCTTGTGTGTCTCTTCCAAAATCAACCTTTTTAAATTAGCATCATTAGGAACACAAACTCTACCTTCAAACAACAGAGTACCGTCAGATGCCCTTGAAAACTCTGAATGCCCAATCCTCCTCTGAAGATCCATATCCAATTCTTGAGCTTGTGTGATTCTGGACCGCAAATCACAGGTAACATCTAATCTTTGTAACCAAGTGCCATTACCCATCTCAGTAACACTGAGGTTAAGGTCTCTAAATTTCTCATACAAACCACAGGTGTGCATCAGTACTTCTGCTCTCATCAGAGATTTCCTGCTCAAGGCGTCAGCAACAACGTTCGCCTTTCCCGGGTGATACTTTAATTCAAAATCAAAATCCTTTAGGTATTCCATCCATCTTCTCTGTCTCATGTTCAGTTCCCGTTGATCGAACAAATACTTTAAACTTTTGTGGTCACTGAACAAGTCGAATTGTGCTCCATATAAATGGTGTCTCCATACTTTCAGAGCAAAAACTATTGCTGCCAATTCAAGGTCATGAGTGGGGTAATTCTCCTCATGAGATTTAAGCTGCCGAGAAGCATAAGCTATAACATTACCTTCTTGCATGAGCACACTGCCTAGTCCTTTAGAGGACGCATCACAATAAACCACATATTTCTTTTCAGGGTCTGGTATTGCTAATACTGGAGCCTTGGATAATTTCTCCCTCAAAGTCCGGAAACTTTTCTCACAATCTTCGTCCCAGACGAAAGGCACATCTTTCCTCGTGAGGCGTGTCAAAGGCAACGCAATCTGTGAAAACCTCATGATAAATCTTCGGTAGTAACCTGCTAAACCCAGGAAACTCCGAACCTCTATTACATTTGTTGGTCTGGCCCAATTAAGGACAGCTTCGACTTTCGACGAGTCAACTGACACTCCTCCTTTAGAAATAACATGCCCCAAAAACTGGATTTCCGATAACCAAAATTCACATTTACTGAATTTTGCATATAACTGATTTTCTCTAAGGATGTCCAAAACAATTCTCAGATGCTGAGCATGTTCCTGCGAGTCCTTTGAATAAATCAAGATGTCATCAATGAAGATCACCACAAACTGATCCAGATAAGGCTGGAAAATTCTATTCATATAGTCCATAAATACTGCTGGAGCATTAGTCACTCCAAAAGGCATCACCAAGAATTCATAATGTCTGTAACGTGTTCTGAACGCCGTCTTGGACACATCTGACGATTTGATACGAATATGGTGGTATCCAGATCTGAGATCAATCTTTGAAAACACTGAAGCTCCCTTGAGTTGATCCAAAAGATCATCAATCCTCGGTAACGGATACTTATTCTTTATTGTTACTTTATTCAGCCGACGGTAGTCGATGCACAGTCTCATACTACCATCCTTCTTCTTAACCAACAACACTGGTGCACCCCAAGGTGACACACTAGGCCTGATGAAATGTTTCTGAATTAAGTCTTCTAATTGAGACTTCAATTCCTTTAACTCTGATGGTGACATTCTGTAAGGCGCCACTGAAACTGGCTCAGATCCTGGGATGAGATCAATGGAAAACTCAACTTCCCGCTCAGGGGGTAATTGGCTTATTTCCGAAGGAAAAACATCTAAATAATCACTGACAACAGGAATGTCACTGGGACTCAGTTCTGACTCTGAAGTCACAGTAACCATTACATAGAAACCCCTATCCTGCGCACACATGAGCTGAGTAAGCTGATGAGTGCGGTTGATTAACTCTGACAAAGCCACACCTTCAGTCGTATCATCTGTAGGCATAAAGATACACTTTTCCGCACATCCAATGTACACGTGATTAGCAGATAACCAATCCATTCCTAGGATCACATCAAGTTGTATCATGGGAAGACACACCAAATCTATATAGTATGTCTTACTAGATACTGTGATCGGACAATTTTCACATATGAAACTAGCTACAACTCCACCTTCTGTAGCGGTGGATACCGTCATAGGAGGTATCAACGGTGACATAGACAACTGTAATGCTTCTACACACTTGTAAGAAATAAATGAACATGTTGCACCACAATCAAAAAGCACTTTAACTGGAGTTTGGCCTAAGTAACACATACCAGCAATTAAGTCTTCATTGGCCAAAGCCTTCTGGCCATCGAGGGAGTACACTCTGCCCTTACTCGTTGTAGTACCTTCAGCTCCACTTTTACCTCTTTTATCTGGACAATTTGCCAAAATGTGCCCCGGCTGCCTACACCCGAAACACACACCTGTTTGCCTCATGCATTCACCATAATGCATCTTCCCACAGTATTTACAAGCAGCACTCGCCTGATGTGAAAACGTCTGTTTACCCCTTTTTGGAGAACCCTTAGGCTTGTTCTCTTGATATCTATCTGGAAATTTGCCTTTCCTCTTTTCATATGCTGCAGCTTTCTCTTTAGCGGTCTTAGCCAAACCCGCTTCCGCAACCAAACTATCGTGAACCATCTCGTCGTAACTGGTATTCCTTTGAAGGCTCACCGCTGTATCAATCTCACCTCTCAAACCACGCCTATACTGATTCATCTTCCAATTTTCATTAGCGGCATACTCGTTGTGAGAGGAGTAATACGACAATTCTTCAAACTTCTTTGTAAACTCGGTGACTGACATGCCACCTTGCTTCAACTCAAGAAATTCCTGTTCTTTCTTTACTTTATAAGACATTGGGATATACTTCTCTATCATTGCTTCCTTGAAGTTATCCCAGTTAATCTCAACATTGTTTGCTATCATTCGGCGCTGAGCGGATTCCCACCAATCTTCCGCCGCGCCTCTGAACTGGTTAGTGGCCAACAATACTTTACTTTCCTCAGGGCAATCCACCATCCGGAACACTTTCTCAATCTGTTTCAGCCATCTCTTGGCCTCTGGAGGTTCACCTTCCCCATTAAACTCAGGATGGTGATTTCTGTTAAATTCACGGTAGGACGGATTCGCCACTGCTGGTGGTGGTGTCTGCTGCTGAGCACCTTGTCCATGATGCATCATCTCCATCCACTCATGCTGAGTTTGAGCCTGTTGTTGGGCTTGCTGCTGCATCATAAGCATCATCTGCTGATGCTGCAATGCAGTCTGAGCTTGCTGCTCTTGATATTGTTGCTGCAACGCCTGTTGCTGTTGCATCATTTGAGCCCAAAACTGCATATTAGGGTCTCCTACGGCTTCCTCAGCATTCGCCTGATTTGATCTAGGCCTGCCAGGACCTCTTCTCCTCCCGGACATATTATCCTAACTGTCATACACAAGTCAAAGTGATCAGTTTCAACCAGATAAAACATTTAGAATAATGTCCCGGATCCAAGAGATCCACAAACTTGCATTGTATTTTAATGACCCAAGGCACGGTCTGAATCAACATGCTCTGATACCAAATTGTAACACCCATAATAAGATTGCCTAGGATCTTATACGAGTGTTAAAATTTCGTACTGGATACATTAATTTACAATATATAAATTCATTCAAATATATTACAACACATTGTAATATTACATTCCAAAGTTTATACAATCCTTTTTGATACAAGTACATCAAAACACAACCATATAATACATTCAAACTATAAACAGATAACAACAGCACGATCAGTCCGTAGCCTTCTCCTTACCCTTGTTGCGTGCTGAATGCGATCCTGCCTGTGAACCTGCACCAGAAGGAATGGGATGAGACATAATGTCTCAGTGAGCTCTACCCAACCTACTGTTGGCAACCACAGGGAACCTAGGGTCGCCATGCCTACCTTGGCAATTTAGGGGAATTCTAGAATCGCCAAGTCTTTAACCTGCCTATAACTTTAACTATAACCTGCCAGTAACTATAAACTTTCTGTGACTGTAACTATAACTATGAATCATAAAACAAATAAAGTGTTTTATGTTAGCTGTTAGCGTTGAACAAACAATTAATCTGAGTTCGTTTTACGGAGGGCACCCCGGGTGGAGCAACCCCGAGATACGTCTCCCTATGAACCGGTGAAATTCCTATCATATCAGGCTAACACCGGACTCCCTATGAAACGTGTGGACAACCCTCTCGGAGAAGTCCCATCCGGCGAATCCCGGAGTCTGATGAACACGCCCTATGACTGTGAAACGTGCAAGCACGCCAATATCTTTAATCTTTAATTCTTTAACTATAACATATAAACATATAAATTGTCACTGCAATTCTATAAAAATCCTGTGACCTATAACCTGTAACCCTTAAATCTTGGCTTATCGTTTTCATAAGCCGCCTATGATTGTTAAACCATTTCTATTACTTTGTATCCTAAAGTGGATAAAACTATGAACTTGTTACTCATCCTATAACTCTTGCTTTCCTATCAAGGATTTAGGCATATCGTTGTCATATGCCACTATAAGAAGTCTGCCTATTCAATAAACCCCAACTCTACATTTCCAAGCCTTGCATAATCCTTACTTCTATACTTTTATGACCTTTGGGAAGCTTTTAGAATGAGATAAAATGGTGGGCAAGGTTTCCAAAATATATATATAAAATCAGTTGCCAAAAAACCACGTCCGCGCGCACCAGGACCCCCAGAACAGCTCAACGAAGTTGGGCCGTCCAGGGTTGGTCGCTACAAGCGCCCCCTTGGTCGCTACAAGCGCCCCTGGTCGCTACAAGCGCCAGTGTGGTCGCTTGAAGCGCGGGTAGGCAGGGATTCATCCTGCCTGGTCGCTACAAGCGACAGCCCGTCGCTACAGCGACCGTATCAGTACAAAATCATGTAAAAATGTGATTTTCCACCATTTTTGCCCATTCAAGGTTACCCAAGCTTCTAAGACATGTTAAAAATGATTTTCCATCACAAAACATCAGTTGAAAACATGTACAAGCAAGGATTATGACTAGCAAGGAAATTAGGGTAAAATTTCAAACTTTCTATAACTTTTTCCTATGAAGCAAAACACATAAAACTCACACTATGAGGGTTCTAAAACCCAAGTTGAGCTCACCTAAGATTGGTAGCAAGCTGGCTAAGCTTCAATCCCAAACTCCAACTTGTAAACTTCCCTTTTTCTTGGTTTTTCTTTAGTTTTTCTTGCTCCAAGTTCTTACAAAGCCTTGATTGCTTGAAACCCAAGTGTTTATGGATGAAATGATGGATTAAGGATGAAAGATAGGGTGGGTCGAAATCTAGAGAGAAGGAGGAGAGATTTTGTGATTTTTTTGAGAGAGAAAGAAATGAGATAATTGTGAAAAAATTCATATTTATCCACTTATATTCTTTGTCTCCATAATTACGACTTTGCCATTCCAATACGTTTAATTCCTGTAACACTGTTAATTGCCTCGTATAAGTGGGTTATTACACTAGCAATCAAGGTGAGCTCCCTAGGGGTTTTAGAACCCACTATGTTATGTTTTGATGAATATTTGTATATTGATCAAAGTTATGAACTTTTGAGCCCTAACTCTATTTTGCTAGTAATTCTTGATCATACATGTTGTAACCTGTTGATATGCATTAGAATTTATTCTTTAAAGTTGTATGATGTTTGGGCATGATTAGATAAGCCAAAATGGTGGAAATCCTGTTTTGAACTTGCCCTATGCTGTCCAACTGCAGGTAAAATCGTGTCACGATTTCACAACCGTGTCACGATTTTATAGGCAGGAACCAACACGATTTCTGGGCAGGAAATCTTGACACGATTTCCAAATCGTGTCACGATTTTGAAGTGGACAGAACCATGTTGTTTTTCATCATTACTTGCACCGTTTCAGCTATCTAATACTGCTTCAGACTCAAGGAACAACATGTAATGGTTAAGCATTGCTAATAAGCATTTAAAGACCTATCCTTGAGAATGTTTAGATCATTATTATGGGTTGAGGATAGGCACAATAGTGAGAGAATGGATGCCTTAATCCACAAGTTATCATAGAGAAGTATAAGAGCTAGTATTGAGTTTATCCCTTACTAGGCAATTCTCAAACACTCAATTAAGTACGAACAAGCCAAGAACGATATAGTATTCAAGTTTAGAACCTATTATAGGTTAAATAGATTTAGAGTGGTACTCATCATGTACTAAGCACAAGAATGATACTATGCTCATAGTTAAGAACCTTTAATAGGTTAAGCATTCAAGAATGCATCAGATATGCAAGAGACATAAGTTATAAGATATATATATATATATATAAGAACAAGAGTTATTAAGATATTAAGACGTGGCCTTCGTCGTTCACGCTAGTTGGACACGAATGGTTCATGCAAAGTAAAGACTGAGATTAATATTATTAAGTCGTGACTTTCATCGTTCACGCTAGTGGGACATGAAAGGTTCATGCATAAGTTTAAAGAATATTAATTCGCGTCTTCCGTCGTTCACGCTAGTGGGACACGGGGGGGTATACGCGTAAGTTAAGATTATTAAGTCGTGTCTTCTGTTGTTCACGCTAGTGGGACACAGGAGGTTCACGCTAGTGGGACATGTTATTCCGCAAGGATGACCGCACGACGACAAGAGGAGTCCGGTGTTAGCCTGATATGATAGGAATTTTCACCGGTAGAAGGGAGATGTATTCTGGGGTTACTCCACCTGGATGCACTTCGTAAAATGAACTCAGATAATTATTGTTTGTTCAACGCTGACTTACTAACTTTATAATTAAGAATGTTGTATATTAATACTTATGATTTATTAAGAGAATATGACAATAGTCAGCAGAGGAAGCAAGTGATCCTAGGATGTCCCCAGATCACTAAGTATAAGTTTAAGTTTAAAGTTAGAATATGATAAGACATGATTCAGACAAGTAGTGATCCTAAGTTTCCCCCCTTGATCGCGAAATATGTAGAGAAAGACGGCGATCGTAGGAATCCCCAAAATTGCCGAGAGTAGGCACGGCGACCCTAGATTTCCCCTGTGGTTGCCAATAGTAGGTTGGGCTGGAGCTCACTGAGACATTATGTCTCATCCCAATTATTCTGGTGCAGATTTTTCAGGTAAGCAATAGATGTTCGTGAAGATCTTCAGGAAGACGCTGGATGGAGTACAGTTGCTCGTCATGGACAAGCTCAGGAGGTTTACAGATTGCATAAGTATATGAAAATGTATTTGATGATATTTGGATAATTGTATAAACGAGCCAATTGTACTCATTCAGTAGTTTTGTATGTATTAATATTATTGAAAATTTTAATGTACCCAGTATCAGATTAATACACATGCTAAATATTCTAGATAATTTAGTATGGGTGTTACAATTGGTATCAGAGCAGGTCGATTCAGACCGTGCCTTGGGTCATTAAAAATTCAATAAAAGTAGTGGGACCATTGGGTTCCGGATGTTGTTCTAAAGGTCACATCTAGTTGAGCCTGATCAACTCAATCTAGTATATGACAGTTAGGATAAATGTCCGAGAGCTGAATGTGACCAAGGAGGAACGAAGTTTACGAAGAGCGAAGATCAAGGTGATAGAATTTTATGACGGAGTTGGCGAAGAAGTATCCAACGCCAAATGGTGGCCATCAAACTGTAAAGTAACGAAGCCTGATAGTGGCAAGGTCTCAGAGACATAAGGGATATTTATCTGTGAGGTGAAGTACCTCAACCCAGTTGGACACGATGTTGGACGATACCTCATCTGCGGAAGACATACGGATTAAGAAATTATGGAATACTCTAAGGATGACGTGGAACCTTAACGGGAACCGCAGTTTGAGGAGTTAAAGTGAAGTATGGATTAAGTATCAATTCTGAGTATAGCATTAAGGAATTGCGGTACCAAACCTAGAGACTTGAAAGGTGGAATTATCGGTCGGCTTGAAACCTCTAGACTCTCAGCAAAGATAGAGTGTTGATGAATCGAACTCGTATCGTATGAGATTTTAATGTCCAGACAATTAAGGGAATTAATTATGGATTAAGTGAATTATCTGGACAATGAAGCTAACCGCTCAAGTGTGGTCTTTGAGCATGACTCACAAGTAAGTTTAACCCCATCAGATCAGCCGCACCTCCCGAACCATAAATGCTAGATTTGGGAATTAAGAAAAGAAGTTGGTATGCAACCTAAGAACTAAGATGGATGAATAAGTGTTGATAATAAGACCCGTTGCATATCGAAGCGTGAACCAGATATTCATATGTGTTTTATTAGTAAGAAGATTGGAAATAAGCTAAGCTTAACTGAAATTTTATTCAACGAAAGGTGTATATTAATGGTCAGTCATTGGGATTTAGTGAACTGATGGACGAATAAAGTTGAATTTCCTTGATTGGATGAAGAAGGCAAGTTCAAGATGACACAAGATTATAGTAGACCAGTGTTGAAGGATGATCAGAATTTCAGCCGAGAAATTATGTTGAGATTTTAATATACGGAGTATCGTCTTGAATATGAAAGGTTAGGATTGAGGTTAATGTTAGGGAGTTATATGTTCTCAACCGAAGAATTTCCTTCCACAAATATTATAGAAGCTGAAAGAGATCACCTCGTGTCGATAAGTTTCCGAGGGCGGTAATAAGGTATAGATTTCGGATTGTTTAACTATAGGCAGAATTATTCAGATGTTAAGAACAAGATTTGAATTGTGATGCGGTAACAAGTTACTGGAGGAATCCAATAGATAATGATAAGTGCAAAAGTTTAAGATCGATTAAGCGGGCACTCGAAGGGACGTAACCTATGTTTGGGCGTACAAGAGAACCCGTAAGAGTTTGAATCTATTCCAAGACGGATTGTTCCGGAGGAACTCGAGGGGCAACCTAAGAGATATGGTAAGATAATAGAGACCGAAGTTGTCTCGGGAAGATTATGGATATGAAATCCTTACGGATAAAGATAGAATGATTAGAAAAGGGACTCAAACCCCCAATGGATTCAGTGTATGAAAGATGTGAACCTCCAGAAACCATAAGTCATTTATAGTTAAGTTGGAACTAGAGTATAAGCCGTTTGATAGGAGCATTGTTAGTCTCGTAACAGTTACTGAAAACCATTTACGGGTTTTAGCGTATTATCGTGAAAGTAAGTATATGGTCCATGTAAGAAAGGAAACATAAAGTCAGGTGACGACCAATTCGTAAGTTAAGCAGATGGTTTAAGTTGCAAGAGAAATGATAACGCCTGATGGTTCTGTTACGGTAGTTACAAGTGACAATAGTGAAGTCTTCCTCCGAGGCCAACTCAAGTGTTGATAATCAGAGTGGCGCAGCGGAGTGGTAATCCAGGAGTGAATTAATGAACAATACTAAGCTGAGGCTTAGAGGATGAGAAGATGTTAGATGCTTAATTCTTATTATACGAAATAGCAGAGAGTATAGACAACTTGAACACATCACAGGTTCTAATAGAAATTTTTGGAAGTTAAGTTGATGGATTCTTCAGACCTCGAACCCATGAGAAATGGAATATATGGTAAGGAATAGGAAAGATGTGCTTCTAGCACTAAGTTTGAATCAATGGAAGTTATCGTTAAAATGGTAGTTTGGCTATTTTAGCTCAACAACATCAAGTATACTTGAATAGTAAGTTAGTCTAAAGAGAATTGAGCATGAGATAGCATCAGTACAAGTTGCACTCGTAAGATGAAATTGGTGAGTTGAAGCATTGATCAGAAACGACAATGCGGTAGCATGTAAGTTATTCCACATTGTAGCCACGTTATGATAACATGTCGTATGTACCAGGTTTGTGATACCGAATGTGTTTTAGTTAAGAATATTCAAGGATTTTAAATTTGACGTCCAGAAAGTAAATAGAGGATTAAAGAATTGATGAGATTAAGTGTGCTGTTCGAGTAGCGGCCAGAATAGAGTTTTCCTTTCGAAAACGGAGGGTGTCTTTGAACGAAATAAGTTTTAACGCCGACAGAATGTAACAATAATTTATGGGTTGTTATATACTCAAGAAATAAATACGAGTAACATTGGCGGGGCAAACCTGGCAAGCCAGTTGAAAGGCAAATCCCGGATGTTACAATATGAGTTAAGAGTAAAAGAAAAAGATTCCCAGATGATGCGGTAGTGTCTCAAATATGATTAGATCAAGAATGATGTCCCGTTAGTCGGACAAGGATGATGTGACGTACTGTGTACCCGTTAGTAGAGTACACGTACTCAGCCATGTATGTAAAAATTAAGTGCTATGAATTGTATTATTTGATAATATGTGAGACGACTTATACCACCCATCATTTGAATTAACCCCTATGAGTTTGGGATTATCGGTGTAGGAAATATTTACCCTACGGCTAGAACACAAGAATGAGTTGTGACATAAATTGTGGGAGATCATCAAACTTCTAGTAAATAGAAATGATTTCTAAGTTATTAAGATAAGAGACGTCGTAGACCAAATGGAGCGGAACAGGAGTAATCTGTAAGAATTCCGCAAATCTTTAAGATTTTCATAGTGAAGGTAATGATTGCGATTGTGATAAGTAGCACATCGTGATGTCAGGAAGAAAGGAGCAGGTGCTAGAGGTGAAACTCCTGCTTGTACTTATGATAATAATGAAGTTGGAATGATCCTTGCATCTGTAGGTGAGTACACCATATCAGATGTTCGGTGTAAGAATGATTCTATATGGAAAGGTACGATATACATCTATGAGTAAGGTGTCGTCGTATGGGACAAAAGATAGAGATAAGAATTCATTGGAATTAGTATTCAAGGAGGATAAGATTATCCAGTAAAGTATTTGAGGTTTAGCAACCTTAAGATGGAATTGTAAGAAGTGAGTCGAGTAAGGAACCTAGTCAAGTGAATTGGATAAGATGGTTCAGACAACCACATATCCTTTTTCTTAAGAGTTATGTAATAAACATCAAGCCTTCCGGTCAAGGAAAAGATTGTCGAGTATTTTCGACCTATAGAGTTGGAAAACCATGAGATCCTGATAAGCAAGTTGAGTAAAGAATTAGCCAGTAGAGAAAGAGATATGAAAGGTATATATGTATTTATATATGATTTCAAGGGAATTCTAAATTTCGAGGACGAAATTTCTTTAAGGGGGGTAGATTGTAATATCCCGCTTATATGTATCGATTATTAGTGTTAGAACCTTGTGAAGCAAGCATGGCAATTTTGAAATTAGTGGCAATGGCATTAAGGTAATTATTTCAAAATGGAGGATTATAAGAAAAGAGAGGTAAGATATTTTCTTACCATTCTCTTCATTCCTTCTACCCTCTCCAAAATCAGCTCTCTCCCCCTTCTCTTCCTCAACCACACGCCCCTCTTCCTACTTGCCACAATCTAGTAAACTTCACCCCAATTCTTGTGAAGAAATTCTAGCAAGCAAGCTTGGCTTGGAAGTTAGAACAAGAGAAAGAAAAGGAGAAGTAAGGAAGAATCAAGAGAAGAGGTATATTCAAGCTTGGGTTTGGTGATTAGAAACTTGGCAAGGATCAAAGCTAGCAATCAAGGTGAGCTCCCTAGGGGTTTTAGAACCCACTATGTTATGTTTTGATGAATATTTGTATATTGATCAAAGTTATGAACTTTTGAGCCCTAACTCTATTTTGCTAGTAATTCTTGATCATACATGTTGTAACCTGTTGATATGCATTAGAATTTATTCTTTAAAGTTGTATGATGTTTGATCATGATTAGATAAGCCAAAATGGTGGAAATCCTGTTTTGAACTTGCCCTATGCTGTCCAACTGCAGGTAAAATCGTGTCACGATTTCACAACCGTGTCACGATTTTATAGGCAGGAACCAACACGATTTCTGGGCAGGAAATCGTGACACGATTTCCAAATCGTGTCACGATTTGGAAGTGGACAGAACCATGTTGTTTTTCATCATTACTTGCACCGTTTCGGCTATCTAATATTGCTTCAGACTCAAGGAACAACATGTAATGGTTAAGCATTGCTAATAAGCATTTAAAGACCTATCCTTGAGAATGTTTAGATCATTATTATGGGTTGAGGATAGGCACAATAGTGAGAGAATGGATGCCTTAATCCACAAGTTATCATAGAGAAGTATAAGAGCTAGTATTGAGTTTATCCCTTACTAGGCAATTCTCAAACACTCAATTAAGTACGAGCAAGCCAAGAACGATATAGTATTCAAGTTTAGAACCTATTATAGGTTAAAGAGATTTAGAGTGGTACTCATCATGTACTAAGCACAAGAATGATACTATGCTCATACTTAAGAACCTTTAATAGGTTAAGCATTCAAGAATGCATCAGATATGCAAGAGACATAAGTTATAAGATATATATATATATATATATATATATATATATATATATATATAAGAACAAGAGTTATTAAGATATTAAGCCGTGGCCTTCGTCGTTCACGCTAGTGGGACACGAATGGTTCATGCAAAGTAAAGACTGAGATTAATATTATTAAGTCGTGACTTTCATCGTTCACGCTAGTGGGACATGAAAGGTTCATGCATAAGTTTAAAGAATATTAATTTGCGTCTTCCGTCGTTCACGCTAGTGGGACACGGGGGGGTATACGCGTAAGTTAAGATTATTAAGTCGTGTCTTCTGTTGTTCACGCTAGTGGGACATGTTATTCCGCAAGGATGACCGCACGACGACAAGAGGAGTTCGGTGTTAGCCTGATATGATAGGAATTTTCACCGGTAGAAGGGAGATGTATTTTGGGGTTACTCCACCTGGATGCACTTCGTAAAATGAACTCAGATAATTATTGTTTGTTCAACGCTGACTTACTAACTTTATAGTTAAGAATGTTGTATATTAATACTTATGATTTAATAAGAGAATATGACAATAGTCAGCAGAGGAAGCAAGTGATCCTAGGATGTCCCCAGATCACTAAGTATAAGTTTAAGTTTAAAGTTAGAATATGATAAGACATGATTCAGACAAGTAGCGATCCTAAGTTTCCCCCCCTTGATCGCGAAATATGTAGAGAAAGACGGCGATCGTAGGAATCCCCAAGATTGCCGAGAGTAGGCACGGCGACCCTAGGTTTCCCCCGTGGTTGCCAACAGTAGGTTGGGCTGGAGCTCACTGAGACATTATGTCTCATCCCAATTCTTCTGGTGCAGGTTTTTCAGGTAAGCAAGAGATGTTCGTGAAGATCTTCAGGAAGACGCTGGATGGAGTACAGTTGCTCGTCATGGACAAGCTCAGGAGGTTTACAGATTGCATAAGTATATGAAAATGTATTTGATGATATTTGGATAATTGTATAAACGAGCCAATTGTACTCATTCAGTAGTTTTGTATGTATTAATATTATTATTGAAAATTTTAATGTACCCAGTATCTGATTAATACACATGCTAAATATTCTAGATAATTTAATATGGGTGTTACAGTTATTGTATCTGTATGCATGTAGGCCATAAAGAAATTCAATTGTAGGGTTGATGTGATTTGGAGGTCTTCCAAACAGAAAATTAGCCAAGGGTGGTCTAGTATTTTTTGAAGGAATGTTTGTAATAAGATTTGAATCAAACAATTGTCTAAAAATTATGTTTTCCAATTCTCTTGAAATGTAATTCTTGTAGCGGTTACATTGATGCCATATATGAATAAAAGCATTTATCTTTTGTATGCTATTTTCAAAAATCTCATTACCACCAGTGGGTGAAACCTCTCCAACAGCTCCAGCAGTTACATTTATAATCGCATGAACTTTCAGTGAACTTCCTAGGATTATAGAACTGGATTTCTCCACGCTTGAATTAGCACTTACAGTCCTTGTCATGATCATAGCACACATATAATTTTGTTTCTTAAGGATGTTATTTGGATTACCAACTTTACCATTACTTAATTGCATAAAAATAACTTCTTCAAGATGTAAATTTGTTTGATTTTGAACACATAATTTAATCAAACAAGCCCCGTTATGGGTATGCCAATTTGTTGTCATTGATTTTTATATTATTAGAATAGAAATCATCAACAAGTAGAATGTTTAATTTGAGATATTTACAAGTTAAATAGTAATATTCTATATGTTCAGCCCAAAAGTGCAAGTTTTATGTGTTGACGCAATTAATGCTTGCATATATCATGAAAATTAACAACGGTAAAACTATCTTTGAATACCCAGGCAAGGGACACCGTGTTTCTTAATGCATAAAAGTGTATGATTTTGATGTAAAAAGCTTATGCACTACATTGAACTTAAAGTTTGAAAAGAATAAAAACGCGCCAAGAAACGTAAAATGCAGAAAGTAAAGCGTATGAAATTAAATTGATAATAAAAATGAATTTTAATGAAATTAAATTATAAACGACTTGAATTTTAAAGTTACTGAAAAGTAAATTACAGAAATTTAAAGTGCAGGAAAAAATAAATTGTATTAAAAGTAATTAACTTTAAAATAAAGACGACAAGAAAATAAATGGCATACTTAATGAAATTCAAATAATCGACAATTATTTTATGTGTTAGATGTAATTTGAGAAATGCATTAAGTAACCCTTATTACAATACCTTCGACCCCTGTTTATAAACATAATTAGATGATTGTCACTGACATTCATGTTTGTCCCGTGTCTTAGGATAATAACTCTCTTAGAGACTTCATTTCTATGCAGGTTTGGCTTCATTCAACACACATGTTTATGAATTTGTAGAATCTATGTTGTTGACAAGTTTTTTGTTATGTATGTCTTGTTACTGTTTATTTATACACAAAGTCCACAAGCCTTCATCTTCACCTTACATGCACTTGATTTATCCTTCATATTTTTATTTATAAAATTATAAATAAAATTTTCTTGCCTACAAACATAAACTAATATAGGTATCTGTTTAAAAAAAGCCGTCTCATTTATCATGCAATTTCAACTTCATTTTTGGATGAGTTCTCCATTTGGGGTGAAAAACTAGAAATTAGTGTGAATTGTACATGTCCAGTTCATAAGCTAGAAATCATAAAACAACTAAGCTAACAAAGAAAAATTACATTTCAACAAACGAGTAGAGAAACGAGGAAAATATCTTGTGAGACGTTGAACAAAACTGCGAATCAAATTCATCTAAGCTTAAACGCAATAGAAGATTAATTACATGCCTAATACCAAACTAGATTTAGAATTGATTCTTTATCAACAAGAAAAATTGATGATGTCAGATAAAGCATTGGAGTGCGCAAAATTAAACATGCAAAAAATTGTTGATATATAATAACTTTTATTTTGACAAGTTTATTTTTTATTAGAAATTTCTGATTGAAATAACATCAATCAAAATCACAACATAAATTTTAAGACACCATCAATTTGATAAATTGAGTGCAACAGCCTTGTCATCAATTTTCTTCATATTTTCAAGAATCGTAAGAAGGTTCAGCTTCTTCTCATGATTGTCTTGTTTCAGCTTTTTCAGGTATTCCTTGGCTTCAGTAATCTTCTGCAAAAGGAGACTTTCTTTGTTCACATAATTTGTCTCATCTATCATAGATGAATTTTGGTACCTCTTAAGAACTTGTTTGGCTCCCTCTAGATCTGGCCACACCTCTGTTTTAGAATTAAAAGGATTGGAAATTACAACACAAGCTGAAATACCACAAAGAATAGTGAGTTCTCTCACCTTCTCGAAGAGAGCCTTCTTTCTCCGCATGTAGGCAGCCTTCCTTGCTAAATAATTAGAGATAAATGCTAGTTTCACCCTATTCCTAGCCATGGCCTTGCAATTTTGAAATGAGTGTGGAATCAAAACTTTTTTTGCTTTATTTTGCTTATGCCTTATGGCTTTTATAAAGAGTAATACCTATTATTTTATTAATTTTAATATTTAATAAAAATTAAAGATAATCCTATTAATGAATTTCAATAAATACTTTAATTTAAACAATATTATTACATAGTCTACATTTTTCTATAATATTTAATAATAATTATAAAAAGGATCTTAAATGTGAAAAATAAAATATAATAAAAGTATATTATGGTCAAATATATTATTAAATAATATAAGATAGAAAAAATAATGATTAATCAAAGTCAATATTGATTATTATCGTCAATGTTTTTAATACTTAATTTAGGGAAATTCTTGTTTACCCATCAATAAAAGGTGGGTAATACTACCCGTGCTGAGTTGGCCCAATCAAAACAATGTATTTATATAACATTAAAAATAATAGAAAACAAACAAATAACTTTGATTGGTGCCAACTCAGCATGGGTTGTGTTACCCACCTTTTGTTGATGGGTACCCAAGTTGTCACCCTTAATTTAATGTGTGTCAAATTAATTATTTTATCATTCATATTATTTAATATCATTAATATTTATAATTCCTTTCAAAAAATTAATATTTATTTTATCAATTTATGGTGGAATTTATATATAAAAAATATTATATAATTTCAACTTCTATATTATTTAATTAATTTGTAAATTATCCTATAAATTTAATCCAATCTTGATTATATTTTATAATTTAGTTTTTACATTGAAATTAAAATCTTTTCACCATTATAAAATTGCTAAAAAATTAGTCAAATGATTTTAAATTTTAAATATTAATTTTATAAAAATAATATTTTCTTTAATATACGTTCTCTAAAAAAAACATTAATATACGTTTTTTTCTAAGCCAGAAGAAAGGACATGCATCAAGGGGAAACGCTGACATCCCAACTAGGTTGGCACCCCGATGAACCCCCATCCTATGCTGCCAAACTAAAAAAAAAAATTATTAAAAAAAAGGAGAAAAGTATGTACAAGAGGGGGGACTATACCAAAACCCTCCAATAACGATAAAAAAAAGGAAAACAAAAAGGAAGAAAATCAACAACCGCCTAAGGGAATCTATAACTAGGCAGACCACATCTGTCCCTATAAAAATCAAAGGGCAATTATGGTTGTAACACAGTCAACCAAACTGAACCCATAATAACTTATATGTGCACCAGTTGCCTTCTCTGTAATTGAACACCAAGATTACAAGCATTATGCCACCTCGAACATTCCAATAAAAGACATTCATTGGGTAGTTGGAGAGGCTTCACCCCTTGAATGGGTTCGATATGGCGACTTCCCAAGCTGAAGTTGCTTTATCTTTTGCTTATGTTTCTTTGATAAGACATGTGTGAATGGCGCTTATGTTGACTCCTTATCATACTTTTGAATCCTACGCCACAATTCCAAGTCATGCTGCATATTCAGATTACTGTGAGATTCGTGCACGTTCTCATGCGTAACCAACACCGGGTTGCTGTCATCTGACACCAATGCACTCAATGTACCTTCAGCCGAAGCAACTACCTGATGGTGTCCCTCCACTGTCTGTGTTGGACTCGTGACATTCTCTCAATTAATTTGAACTACCTCCTCATTGTTATGGGTGACTGGAATCTGAGTTTGCCCTGAAGAAGAGAAATCTGATGGAGAACTTGTAGGGGATGCAATGTGCACGTCATTGTGCGCTACCGTATGCTGGACCAGAGAGGGGCGCTCCTCCGTAGCAGAAGCGGAGGAAACTATCCAAGAGGAAATCAACTTCACGTCATTGTGCTCTACCAAAGATGAATGCGGAGCAGATGCGACAAAAACCTTAGGAACATCTTCCCGAGACTTCTGAAGTGTTAGCTTCACGCCATCTGAATGCACATCATCGTGCTCAACCTCGGAAACGAATTCCAACACAGTAATAGAGGTTTGAGGCAACGTACCCTGTGGAATTTCTCCCGAAACATTTTGTAAAGCAATATTGTTTGTCCAAGAGGATATTGTATGTCCTTGAATCGCTACAGTGGCTGTAGAAGAGGGAGCTGCAACAGGGACCATTGCCAAAGAGGTACCCGTAACTCCATGCGCTTAAGCAGAGGCACCTACAACACTACGATGCTCGCAGGGCTGCCAAGTAGGAATTGGTCTTGGATTTGTCTCTGCAACCATTGTTTCTTGCCTCGGTCTGGTTTCTCCTTTGCTGCATCCCAGTGAAGCCACTTACAAGTAGCAACATTGTGACCAATTACATAACAGTGGTGGCAAAAAAGAGGTCTCCGCTCGTATTGAACTTCAACCTTAAATGCAAAACCTTCACGTTCCACAAGAATCTCATCATACCCTGGTTAGATAAATCAATGTCCACTAAAATTCTCGCATAGTGACCAAAAACCCTGTTACGTGTCGGAACATCCACCTCAATTGGGGTACCAACTGTAGTTGCAATTTCCTTCAACGTCCTTTCCCTCCAATACTCTTGTGGTAATTCGACCAAACGAATCCAAGTGGATGCATGAGTCTGCTTATGCGAGTAGTGATTAAAGTCCTTTGTCCATTGTGAAAGACGAAGGAGAGCTGACTTTAGATTAATGGTACCAGCAGCCCATACTCTACGTAAATCCTCAGCAAACTCAAAATGAAAATCATAGTATCCCCTGCCAAGAGATACCAATTTCCATTTATATGTTGTTTTCCATAATTGGCCTAACTTAGCAACCAGATCACATGTCGTATAAGGTTTGTCACCCTTATTCAATGTCAGTCGTCCCCGAAGAGCATTCTGACATTCAGTCAAACCTTTCTTGTATTCTTCCTGACAAGGAACCAGAAGAGGTGTTTCATTAATAGTCGAACTCTTGCCACCAAGCGCCGCCGCAAAAGATTTCAGAGGTGCATGATTCGCCGATGAGGAAAGAATCTGTGCCACCAACGAAGGAGCCGACGAGCCTGACAATTCTGCACCAATCAAATGCCATATGAAATCGCCGCCACCAATTCACACAATTATAGGTTTATCAAACAAAATTCTCAAACGAACAAGCAACACTTGAATTGGTAACCAATTGGAATTACGTAAGCTATTGGAACCAAAAAAGCTGAACACGTGAAAGAGTTGGAAGCTACTCAATCCCAAGTTTCAGGAACAAACATGAGCCAAGTGGATTAAATGTGAAGGATTGGAGTTGAATTTTAGTGAATTGGAATGGTTGAAAACGGGTGTTAAACGGCACTCATACGTTATATGTTAATTATTTATGTATTTCATTTCTAAATGGTTCTCTATAGTTCCATGAGACACAACACTATTGAAGATACAATCGAACAATAGTCGTCGCACTTTATTCTACAAGAACTCGAATTTTAATTTTTTATGTTTTGAAAGACTAGTTTGTTCTGCTATACCCAATCTGAATTGGAATAATATTTAATTAATATTGTTTATATATTCTCATTATTAACACTGAAAAAACCATTTTTAAAGTAAATAAATCACAATTTTACTTTCAATGGTTATTAATGATTTTTTTTGATAAATTTTAGTCATGGAAACACTCTAAGAAAGATATTTTTTAAATATTAATGTCATAGAACATTTTTAGAATAATATACATAATAATAATTTTATTTAATAATTAGTAATATATTTTAGTCTTTGAAGCTTCCATTTATTTTTTTAAGAAGAAGCTTCCATTCATTATATATTACCAAAGTTTAGAACCTTTTGCCTCTCAGCTTCATTTTGCCTTTGTTGTCAAGAGATAATCTATGGCTTCCCTTTTTTAGGGCTTTTCTTTTGTAATTAGGTGCATGCCTTCTCCTTCTTTTCAATTTAATTTCTTTGCTTTGAAAAAAAAACATTGTTTAAGAAATGTTATTATTTAATAATAACTAGCGTTTAGACGAACACTCCGTGTTCGTCTGCCCGCTCTTCTTATTGTAATAATGCATATAAATTACGAACAATAATTTTTATGAAATTTTGATTAAAATTAATTTGATCTGATTAAAATTGCAGGTATATATAATAGATATTTTGTACTTTCATATTGTAATAAACTATACTTATCTTTTTCAATGATACCAACAATATAACAAATATAATATCTTTCCTCATCTTCTTCAAAAAAAAAATATCTTTCCTCCTAAAATAAATTATAATATCTTTCAAAAAAATATAAGAGATATAATATAAATATATTTTTAAATAACACCAACAAAATAACATTTTTATGGTCAAATTTGACCAATGGTATAATTAGAAGGAGAAAAACCAGCATAAAACGGCATATTTTCTTTATATATAATATATATTACTTTTTTTAGGGATTATTTAACAATTACTTATGCATATCAATACTAAATATTTAATAACGATGAACATCAATTCCCCTAAAAAAAGATGAGCATCAATTATTTTTATAAGCAAAATTTTCAATATATATATATATATATATATATATATATATATATATATATATATATATATATATATATATATATATATATATATATATATATATATATATCAACTTCCATTGAGGATAATCATATTCAAGCATCGATGAACATGGAATATAGAGACAAGACCGAAATTCAAAAGTTAATATATCAAGTTGTAGTAGAATAACTATTTCCAATATATCCAACCCTCATTGACTTGTGCATAAATTTTTGGCCAAATTACTACATTAGTGGTTCTTTAAATTTTGGGTTTTTAACAGATTAGTTCTTTAAATTATTTTTTTCTCATAATCATCCTTTAAATATTAAACTGTTTGCAAAGTTACCCTCCCATTAATAAAAAGCTGAGTTGGTCGTTAATTGATGACATGATATGTCCACGTCAGAATATTTTTTTTTATTAAAACCAACAAATTCATCCATGTTCATCCTTTTAAGTTTTGGGGTTTGTAACATTTAAGTCTCAAGCTATTCATGCTCATCATCTTCGTTTTCACACAAAAGTAAACCTACAAAAAAATATAATAACAAATCTCTCTGTCACAACAAACAATCTGAACCCATAAATTTTTCATCTTCACACAATGATTTTGGCATAACTTGTCACAGTCAACTTTAACATAACCGTGAGAATTGAAAACCCTTTGATCTGAGGTTAAAATTAAAATAATATCAATTTGAACGATTATTATATGGAGAATGATAACCAGTACTCCAAGGACACTGATTAAACAACTAAAACTTCTATTTGTGGATTGCTTAATTAAGAGAAATGATATTTGTATAACCATTTTATGACAACTTTTTTTACAACCCTCTCATACTCACATGATGTTCTTATATCTCTCTCCATTTCTCTCTCTCTCTCTCTCTCTCTCTCTCTCTCTCTCTCTCTCTTGTTTTTAATCAACAAGAAGAAAGAAAAAAATTGTTGTCATAAAAGTTGTCAACAAATGATTGTACAAATATCATTACTCTTTAACTAATGTCCTTATGACACTAGTTAGCAAGACACTTATTATTATATCTATTAAAGGATCAAAATATGAGAAAAAATTGACGGAAAGAATTTGAAGATATATATTAAGGCTAGCATGAATCAACGAGCTTTTACATGAATTAACCGATATAATTGAATTGAAGAGATGTAATACCGGGAGATCTGCTGCGGAGGAATTTGAGGGAAAGATTGGAATTGGATTGACCCGTTTTTTTGGATGCAACACATAGAGTTGTCAATTTTGGGGGCCTTGGAAATTTGAGCCCCAACTCAAGTTCTGCCTTCAGGACGCAATAACGGCTAACTACTGCTGCCCCAGCGGCAGCTTACTGCCGTTGTAAAGTGAACCGGCTGCAGCTTACTGCCCTTGTATCTTTGCCGGCGGCAGCTTGCTGCAGTTGCAATTTTTTGTGTGTGGATGGGTTCCACCGACACTTTCTGTGGTCCACAACCCATAGAAAGTTCTATAAATAGGCAGTGTTATTTTCATTGCATCAAAACTCAACAGTTTATAAGATGCGTGTTGATGGGAGCAAATGTGTTCCAGCAATAGTTCAAACACCTTCCCTTTCATCACAATTCCTCTTAAAAACTAAACAAAAAACCACTAAACTAAACACTTCCTACTTCTTAAATTTATTTTTTGTTTTGAATTGAATGTGGAGGCATAGATAGTTTAAAAGATGGGTGGTGATGTGAGAGAAGGTGTTCAAAGTCACTCCTCTTAAAAACTAAAAAAGAAGCCATAAAATATGTGCCAAATCTGAATGATTTTTTGTTGTTTTTAGCATTTTCCCTTTTATCACCTTTCCTTTTATCATTTTCATTCACTCATTTATGGTTTTTCTACATGCATTGTTTGATTGTTTGATTTTGTAGCATACTCAGATGAAATGTGGTGTTATGGGGAAACAAGATTGCAACGGCACCGTTGAAAACTTAACTGGCGGTAGCTTACTGCCGTTGTGTAGCTCCGATCGGCAGTTAGCTGCCGTTGGGGTCATTTGGGTAATTTCATGGTGTTTTCTAGCAAACAATGAAGTGGGAACAACAATTTTCAAGCTCTTAAGAATATTGATCGAGCCCCATTTTTCATAAGTCCCAAAGTTGCAAGTCCCACATATGAAGAGGACCCCGTTTGAATCCAAAAAGTTAGGGATTTATAGGGGGCCTAATAAGTGGAACTTTTCAATTTGGGACTTTTTTGACACCTCTAACAACACGTCACATCTTCAATAAGAAATCCAGAGAGAGAGAGAGACCATTTGTAAATTGTTAATGAGAAATTGAAAACCGAAATACACAAGTCATACTTGATTCAACAACCCAAAATTAGAGCTTTTGAATAAACCCATTCGGGTTGGCTTGGAACTTGGAATGTGCTCCTATCTCAAATTCCATTTTTCCTGATACCATAAATAAAACCAGAATCGCGCCAGAAACAAATTAATCACTTCTTGTTGGCTAATATAGAAAGATGCAGAGTGAGCAAATTATCAAATTGACACTTTGCACATCATACATTCCTTGTTATCTAGCAGAATTCTAATTCCAACAATAATATTTTATTGAATATAGCTCATCATTTTTGGTTAAAAAGAAAGGTAGCTCATAATTTTTATGTTTACCATAACCTCAACTCACTAAACATAAAACGAACAGGGTTATTCTTTAAAAAAAACGAACGGGGTTCAATATGATCCAGAAACAGGACCACCACCACAAATATAAGCTTTATTGCAATTCAAGTGGGCTTCAAATTCAAACATATTGAAGGCTTTTAGATTTTATATTGAGACTAACTCATTCTTAGAAAACCAGCTTGTAATATTATGGCTGCATATACTTTATAAACACTACATGCCAAATCTCTATGCAATGTGTGACTAAATCATATAAACTCTATCTGATGTGGGACTAAATCCAAATGAAGGTGGTGGAGGCTGAAATGAAGACAACCCAAATGTCGTAATTAGGTGACTAAAAACGGACCGCAATAAAGATGGATTTCCAACAAAGGCTATAAAGAACTAATTAAGTGCAAAATTGTGTCAAACTGCCAAAACGAAAGTGCAAAATCGATTTTTTTTTATTTTTTAATTACTACAATTTTCCAAATCAATGCAATTAAAATTCCAAAATAGCCAATATCTTAATGCAACAAATCTCAAATAATAATTCCGATTGGTGCAAATAACCAAATATGTGAGAGGAGGAACAGTGCGAAGAAATCGATATTGAACGGAGGAACCAAACATCAAAACGTAAAGCAAACAAATTATCAAACTTTTGGGTACTCAACAGCAAAAGCATGAGTAGTTCAATGAGGATTGAACCATGTTTTAGATATCATGTTAATAATATAGAGAATCAAGTAGAAGAAAGAATAACAAAGACGGCTAGGCTTTTATATACTCAATTGCATAAAATATCAAAATAAATGTTACAAGATAATATATAGTAATAAATGCATAATAACAAACAACAAGTTTTGTGAGGCTTTGAAAGAGAAGGAAAGTCTATATCAAACTATTGATAAAGAGGAGGCTACTGTTTAAATTTTTTATGCTTATGTTAAAATAATTATAATTAGTTCCCCAAATTTAAAGACCTAATTTTACAAAGTATTTAAAAGTTCATGAGTCAATTAATTACAATTTTTTTAAAAAAAGTTTAGAGTCCTAATTAAACTTTTTTGGTTCAAAGACCTAGTTATATATTATTGACAAATGGATAAGAAACTTCATCTGGAGTGGAGACATAACCAAAAGAAAAATGGTAACAGTCGCTTGGCATAAAATGTGTAAGCCTTTTGATAAAGGAGCACTACTACAGAAATGACTTTTTACATCAGTCGAAAATGACTTTTTACATCAGTTGCCAACCGATGTAAGGTGGCTTGATGTAGTATGTGCACTACTTTTTACATCGGGTACGGACTGATGTAAAAACCTATTTTCTACATCAGTTCTATTTTCGACTGTTGTAATAGATGCACTTTAAAATTTCACAACGGGGTTTTCACATCAGGTATAAGTTAAGGACTGATGTAAAATATGTGTTTTTCACATCAGGTATAAGTTAAGGACTGATGCGAAATCTATATTTTTTTTTTTTTAAATTGCTTAATAAATAAGCTTAACACTTGCTCTTTTCTTTTATATTAAAAATATAAAAACAAGTGTAAATATACAGATTACAACTTGATTACAATTTGATTCTTAATATGGGTGGTCTCACTTGCTCTTTTCTTTTCTGTAGCATAACTGATTTAGTAAAAGAATCAAGCCATAACAAGTGGTATTCAGCTTACAGATGCACAGGTTTTTCAATTAAATACAACTTGATTACAATCAGCTAATGAATGATCAAGAATGAAGTAACAGATCAAAAAAATACAAGTGTAAATATACAAATTACACATAACCTTCACATCATAAGTCTTTCTGGACCATAGCTTCCAATGCGGTTAGACTTTGGGAGATAAACTTATAAGCTGTAGATGCATGGATGGAGGTACTATGATTATCAAACAGAGTCTGCTGGTCTATCCTTGGGAGCAGAGGAAGTTTCAAGAACCAAATCACCAATTCCCTTAGGCGGACCAATGCTGCATCGAGCTGTGTTATACGTCTGGATAGCTTCCTTTATTTTTTGAAACTGTAATGTTCAAAAGTACGCATTAGATTATTCTTAATGTATTTACCTCAACCATATACATCCATCATCATACATTTGTCTCACTATTAGGCATCTGAGCTACGCATTTCTAGTCCTTAACAAGGAAAATATGTAAGTGAGCATATGTAATTTTTCCATACACTTAGATAATCCACTTTCTGAATACAACCAACCAAGCACTCAAATAGGCATTATTTTTCAGTATCTTCTTGCATTCAGCTATTTCTGCATAATTTAGTTCTAGCCCTTACATTTCGAAGAGAATTATGCAGGATGCCAATACTGAAAACATAAGCATCAGGAATGTTAAAAAGAAATACTCGCCAGTTTTATGCATTTTTTTCTGTTTTTTCCCTATAATTCTATGTTACATAGAACACTCCCTTTGTCCCAAAATAACTGTCACATTTGCGGGAAAGATTTGTCCTAAAAAGAAAGTCATTTTCAATTTCCAATGTAGTTTTTAATAGAGTTTTTCCAACTATACCATCCAATTAGTACTATGAGCATCACTCCTATTTTTCACTCTGCATTTATGATACTAAAAATACATCAATGGCTAATAAAGACAATTTAGTAAAATCACCATTCTCGCTCTTTCATTTATCATATTTTCTTAATCTGTGTGAAATGTGACAGTTTATTGTGGGAGGGTGGGAGTATATATAATACTGTTTAGCAAGGAGTGAAGCTATGTTTCGATATAAACACTTCCTGGTTTCAGACTGACCGGAAATATACAGTTGGTTTGATGATTGGAGTGGGGGAGTTAATGAGTGGGGTGATAAGGAGTGAGAGGGTTCGATCTTCACACCAACATAATACTCACTATATTAACATTTTGCCATTCATAAAATTTAGAAAAAAGAAAAAAAATTGACACTCCTTATCTTAAATTGAAGCTAGAAACGCTGACCAGAACTAAATAGTAAAAATTACCTTGGCAAGTGAACATGAAAATGATTCCAGCTGCCCCTCAGCCCCTCTATAGAAGTGGAAGTAAGGAAGTACTTTAACATTCAGACTTTTGCACATTGGCTTATTCTCATCAAAATTTACTTTGAGGAAAATAATTTCAGGGTGTTCTTCAGCTGTTC
Organism: Medicago ruthenica; assembly: GCA_018208015.1. NCBI lineage: Eukaryota > Viridiplantae > Streptophyta > Magnoliopsida > Fabales > Fabaceae > Medicago > Medicago ruthenica. Next base: position 34,155,038 of record CM031371.1, on the reverse strand, counting down.
TGCATAACTGCCAAAGTCATTAAACAAATATATCAGGTACAGGAAAGCTGATAATTTCAGCAGCATGCAAATTAAAGCATAGTAAGTGATTTTAAAATATCATCCTAATCAGAAAACATTACAGCCGCGAATAGAATTTTTCCATTTTCTCTCTTCATTTCATACTTCATCTCCTTCAAGACATTGATTATGAGGATTCATTTAAGAAGTTGAAGGATATGCCTCACTATCTAAAAATGAGGATAATGATTATGTTGTGGAAGAGGAGACTAACTAGATCTTTTTATCTTTTATCACTAGTTAGAACTACTGTTTAGATTTTGAGTTTTAAGTCACTTTTAATTAGTTTCTGATTTTTCTGGTTTTTCTGGTTTTTAATTAGAAAGGAAAAATACTCACAAGGTTTGTCTCGTTCCTAGAGTGCTAGAAGCATTGCATTGTGATGTACGAGACCTGTAGTAGCTGGAAGGAATTAGAGTATGAGCACAAGTTAATATTATCAGTTCTGACAAAAATATGAAACACTATTTAAATTGTACTGAATAAATTGCAGAATGAAAAAAAAAAATCCTACGATTTTGAATTTGACAAAAAGTTACATTGCATAATTTACCTGTTCCAGTTCCATAAGACACATCAAGTGTTTTCAATTTTTCTTTCAATATTTGTATGGTAACCATTAAAAGTCCAAGTAGACCCCTGATATCTCCAACCTGGAAATGACATACAAGAAGTATAAAACCAAAATCTATATCATAGTATATTCCTCACTAAGCTTCTATATTTTTCACTTTATTTTCATACCTTCATAAATTTAGACCCTCCAAAGTATTCTTCTTGTTTAAGGCGAGAAGTTCTCACGAAACGCGAAACATATGTAGCTTTTCCATCTTTGATGCGCGAACCATGAATCATTCTGCAATTCATTGATACTAAATTATAACCTTGTGTTAAAATCCTTTAACAGTAATGAAAAATAATGAACAAAGCAAAAGGAGATATACAAAAGGAAAGGAATAAAAGAAGGGGGAAACCGTCAAAGCCACTCAATGTTATGTTTTTATATTGAGCCTGATCAAAAATCAAATATTGCTAATCCATTGATATGAAAAATTCATTAACAACAAACTTGAAAGATATATATGTATTTGCTTAAAGGAAGAGAATCACGCACCCATCTCCATCAAACCTGCAAAAATAGAAATAAAAATCAATGTACTGATAAGTAAAATATATGGTTCAAATTGAAATATAATTGAAAATCAATATTGATAACCTATATAATGTAAATAAATATACTCCAATGTGCAAGTTCTCGTAATATACTGTTGAAATTGAAACTAGACAAGATAAAAAAAAGACAAGAAAAAGTTTACCAATGATATCCAGCGACGGGAGAAAACTTTGGATTAGGTCCCACCCTGACAAACTCTCCATTCAAGCAATCCTACATTAGACTTCAAATGGTTAGTGATGAGTGACAGGACATGATATTGTTCTAATGGTTAGTGTGTTACAGAAAAGTGTTCTGTTAGAAAAGCAATACTCAACAATACCCTTGTCCACGGGTAAATTACGTTCAAATATGTAGTTAATTACTTTCGTCAGACGGTTAACGAATATAATAATGTGTTACAACTCATTAATCATTCACTCAACACGATTTTGAACGTCATTAATCACCGTACACGGCAAAAAAAAAAAACTCTCTCTTCTCTCCATCTGAATAATAATATATGGATATGAAAAAACTTAAGGCCTCTGGTGATTGGTTTAGAAGCCGGGTACAATCAAAAAGGATGAAAGCCAACAATACTTAAGTGTTATCTCAAATATCATGTAAAACACATCATAACAGCTTAGATACACTCTTCCTCGCCTGGCACTGTTAGGAAAATTGAGCATAAAATAAGAAGGTTGAAGCCAAAATGAAATGCAGTGTCATTGTTTAATTAAGCAACAGATGAAAAACCAACATTATATTTTCATTTTCATCCATTCGAGTTCCAATATCAAATTGCAACTCGTACATTAGTACATTAATGTGAAAGTACTCGATTTGTAAACATATCAAAGTTCATAGTCAAATACTCCATCCATTCCAAACTAATTTTCGTATTAGCATTTAAAAAGTGATGCAAAATAACAGTCGCTTTGCTTTTTCAATGTGATATTCTTTTCTTTTTCTAATTCTACCTCTAAATAAATATTATCTGCACTACTTTCAAGTCATTATATTCCACTATACATTTATGAAAATGACTAACAAGCAACAGTTAATCAGGATAATTTTGTAAACATGCAATATTCTTTAGTTTAGTTATACATTTTCTTAATCATGCGAAAAAACATAAAACAAGAGTTATTATGGAATGGAGATAGTATTTTTTCATTAAATTTATGATATGAATTGAACAAACATCTGTAGTTCTGAACTTACTCCTCTCCAACATCTCTGAGTATGTTGGTTAGCTGATTTGCAATTCCTAAGGCCAAGGCAGCATTGTATACACTCTCTGTTGTGGCTTGCGAATGCATTGAAATGCCCATGACCGGAACACTCATTAAACCAACAGTTCCAGCAACATAGTAACAATAGAGATATAGTTCATCAAAGCTTTTGTATCTTGACTTCTTAAGATCCATTCTCATTCCTTCTATCATATCCTTAAATGGCTGCATCGACACAAACAAAAGATTCGGATAAGTCCTCTAACGCTGAAGGTCAACATATTTATCTGTCTGTCTATCTATTCAAAGAAAAGTCTTTTTCTAATGGGCATGTGTTGGAATTTCAACGTTTTTTTACCAAACTTGCAAGCTTATTATACGTAACAAAACATATTTGCATGTTCCAAAAAACCATATGATATATGGGGACAAAAAGAACCTTGGCTGGAAATTCAAAAAATGTTTCACCAAATCTTTCACCACTTGTTGCCTTTCAAATTACACATAATCCATATTACATCATAGAGCATGTTAGAAAAAAACAGTAATGATGGTTTTCATGTAGATATCTAATTTGGTGAACAAAATTAATCAATACCTGTATATCTACCGGAAATCGGTTAACGGTATCTGATAAAGCAGCATCAAGCATATCAAATGGACGCCCTTGGAAAAGTTCGTCCAATCTTGATTCCCACCTATCCATAGCAGTTGCTGTTATATGTGAAGCATTAGGGCCATCAACAAGTTCATCCGTCCTCCTACACCACACTGAAAAAGCAATAGTATTTGACATCTAATTAGGGAAATCGATCTTGATTGATATAGAAGTAGTCTTGCACAATAAGAAGGGACATAGACACTGATTTCTGAATTCTAGAAGACTAAATCAAAACTTCATGTATATAAGTTATTTTAAATATCAATTAAAAAAAAAGATTTTCAAGATTGCAAATCCTATAGCAAAAACAGTCCATTAGATTAACTTGTTGAACATAAACTGCCGCCATGAGTTTAAAAATATTACATGCAAATTTATAAGTTATTATGTTTTTTGGAAACTAAAAATTTTCCTATGCATTTAACTTTCCCAGTGTTAGATACTTCTCAACTCAAAGACAGTTTGTTAATCATCATAATCATAACGAAAACCACAATTTGTTAATAATCATTTAAAAAGTAAAAATAAAAGAGTCTTGAAAAGTAAAAATAAAAGAGTCTTGGAGATAGAGAACGGTATCGTATAACGAGCATGATCACTCACCATATATCGCCCAGATAGCTCTTCGCCTTTCGGGAGTCATTAGAAGAGTTCCTGAGAGATAAAGTCCCATGTAAATAAATTGGACTCAAACCATGTCACAAACCCAAATTAAATCTAAAGATAACATCCTCACTTGAAGGAAAGATAATAGAAAGCTAACCCAAGTAAAATGTTTTAGCATATTCTGCGCAAATTTCTCCACAACGGTCATAGGCTTCACTCAACAAGCTCAAATTCCCAGGCAAAACAATTTCCGGTTTCACTTCAAGTTCACCGGTAGAGTTCAGCTTCCTCTTAACCAAAGACGCCTGCTTCAGAACCACATCATATACCTTCTGCTCAGACGAAACAGCCACTTCTCCTGCAGTTGGGTTTGCGAGCACATTCGATAACAAAGGGAAGTTACTAGCACTCTCTAAGCCAGGCTGACCAACACATGCATACTTAATATCTGTACTCAATGAGCAAAATCTCCGTGTTTTTTTCTTATCATTTTTTTTAGCTCTAATTGACACAGAGTCTCTACACAAGAACCTCGAAGAATCTACGAGCTTCACAACCCCGAAAGAATCAAGTAAACCATTGGAACTGGAGACTTCTAAGCTAGGAGAGGAAGCAACCCTTAATAATGTCACAGACATGACTAAACTTTTGTTGTGTTAGGAACCTCCTTGTTAGCTAACCTTAACTTCCTCCTATTCCTCAAATATGAATCCTTGAGAAAACCATTAAAATTTGTTGTTCATAAAAAAACCCAGTTGAAAACACAAGCAAAGCAATGCAAAGAAATTTGCTTTAATCCAATAAAATCCTTGGAAACACCACTTTTCCAGCAAAGCTAACTGTGATTATGCCAACACAAACAATAAAATTTCATATTTAATATAACAGTAACATGACATCAACATAAAGTAAAAACAAAAACAATAAAATTTCATCATACAACAAGGTTCATGGTTTTAAATTGCGGTTGGCAATATAAAAGATTTTGAGGTCTCAGCAATAACATCGCAACCACAATTTCGACAACATCAGCAGCATTTTGCTATCATATAAAGGTTCATAGCGTAACAGCAACCGCAATTTAAACCATGATAGAAAAAAACAAACAATGGGGATCTCAATCATAACAGTAAACTAAAAAAAAATATTACATTAGTCACAAAGAAAGTATGAAACAACAGCTTATGTTAGCTATGACTTAAGAGTTAAAACTTTAAATTCATTGAAGCAAAAAAAAAAGAAAATAACACCTTTAAATTAAGAACTTATTAGTACTCACAAAGCTACACGGAAATTCAACTAACCACAAAAATGAGCAAGTAGTAGTAGCATGAAACAAGGAAACAACAAAGCATACAACTTTGTTGGGTGTTAATGGTTACAAATTGAATTGACCCACTTATATGAATCTGCCATTAATTGAACATATGTTTGAAAACATCAACATCATGGAGCAAAAACTAACAATGGCCACTAAAAAGATTAGTAATTTATTTTGAAGCACTATTGTGTATTTTAATTAAATATCAAATATCAAATATCAAAAACAGAATCAGAATAATTCCCAAATCAAAATCAACAAAAACAACATCAAATCAAAATCAACAAAACAAAATCAGAACCAGAATATCTCATCTCACAATAACCCAAATCAAAATAAAAATATTGTAAACCTATATTCCCAAAATTAGATTCAAATTATAGTGAACAGTGCCGCGAAGAGTAAATTAAAGAGGAAAACAGACCTGAACAGTGCGTGAACCCGTGAACAGTCCGCGTTTGAGTGAACGGAAAAGGGTAAATGGAGAACGGAAGGGAAAAGGGTAGTAACGCGTGAACAGTGCGTGCCGGAGGTAGTAACGCGTTTGAGTGAACGGTTGGAGAACAGAAAAGGGTAAATGGAAGAACGGAAGTAGAAGCTGCGTTTGAGTAGAATGGAAGAATGGAAGAACGGAATGGAAGAACGGAACGGAAAAGGGTTGGAGAACTGGAAGAACAGAAGCTGCGCGCGATTGTGTGAGAGAGGGTTTCACGGAAAAAGGGTAAAATGTTATATTGAAAGCCCTTTTCCCTACAGGTATGTATGGCCTGATGTGAAAGATAATTCACCAAAATAACGAAATTGCCACCGTGTTTTGTTTTCTCTACAGGTATTATATGGCCTGATGTGAAAACGTTTTAACATTTACTTTTCCCCTCAGTTATTCCTCTCAACTGATGTAAAAACTTTGTTGGTAATTTCGAAAATGCCACCGCGTTCACTATCACATCAGGTATGTCATCAACTGTTGTGAAAACTTTTTTAACCATGTTGTAAAATGTATATTTTCCACTAGTGGAGGGCTAGACGTAAGATCATTGACTACTCTTAATGAGGAGACCAATCTCAAGCTTGGGTGGGATATGCTCAATTCCAATCAATCTTGGGCCATCTTACTTTAAAATGTGAAAGCTAAATATCCCAAGATTTTAGAGAATTCAAACTGGCTGCTTGGCACAGGAGAAAATATCAACTTTTGGTCTGATTGTTTGTTTGGGACTCCCATTGCGGATAGACTAAATCTTCCTCATAATGTGGTGTCTCAAATCTCATCAACAGCTAATGATTTTATCACAAATTCTAAATGGAGCATTCCTCCCTCAGTTCAACATACTTTCCCTCAACTGAGTCAAATTCTTATGCATGTAACCATTCCCATAGTTCCTTTGGAGGATAAACGGGTTTGGAAAGAGTCTAGCACTGATAGCTTGTCCCTCAAGGAAGCTTATATTCACAAAACTACCCCTGGCCATAAAATTCATTGGGCTAAGTCTATATGGGAGTCTTGACATTCCACCTTCAATGTGTAGTAATTGTTCTTCCTGTGCAAAATCAACCTTTCATCTCTTTTTTCAATGTAATTTTGCAATTAAGCCTTGGTCCTGGCTTGCAACCATTCTCAATAATACTCTACAATTCAATCACATTAATGACATCTAGAAACTTTGTGATAGAAGCTGGACTCCCCAATGTAAAGTAGAAATCACTGCATGTTTAATTAACCTTCTCAACACTATTTGGTACACTAGAAATCAAGCTAGATTTCAAAATATGAAGATTCTTTGGAAATCACCTATCAATCTCATTATTTCAAGCGCTGCTATTTCTGGAAACAAAACAACAAAACTTCTGCTATGAACATGACAGAGTTTGTGATTCTGAAGGCTTTAAAGATTAACACTAATCCTCCTAAAGCTCCAATAATCAAAGAAGCGATTAGGCATCCTCCAATTACTAACTGACTGAAGGCCAATACTGATGGTGTTGTGGTTAAAAATCCTATGAAGACAGCTTATGGAGGCATATTCAGAAATTCATACCGCTTCACAATGGGTTGCTTTGCTCAAAATTTGTCAACAGATTCTGCATTTATAGCTGAGATTAATGGTGTCATGCTTGCTATTAAAATTGCAAACGATAGAAGCTGGCAAAATGTTTGGCTTGAAACTGATTCCATGTTGCTTATGATGGCCTTCAAAAACTCTCTTATGATACCTTGGACCATAAGAAACAGGTGGTTGAACTGCATAGAGGTGACTAATAGGATGAACTTCATGGTGACTCACATATTTGAATGAATATGTGTAGTGTGCTTTGCACTACTCTTGGTTAAAAAAAAAAAAAATCACAAACTATTTTCTTTATTTATTTTAGGATCTATTTATAAAACCTCGAAATTGCTTTAATTGATCCCCTATTTTCTACATTCAATCAAGTACTGTTTTGGATAAGTTTAGCAACATGGCAATCTGGACGTTCTCTTGTTTGAAGATATCATACGTACGTACAGCCTCTTGCTACATTTAGAATAAAAGTAAATGCTCAATTTAGTATATATGATATCATATCAAACTATATATTGTACAGCAGCCATATTGCGAAACCTACGTGAATAGGAAGAGAGTGTAATTCAGCTAAAGATGATTTATCAGCGATGACATGCATCATGCTTAATAGACTTTCTTCTTCTCATTATGCCCAACCATCAAAGTATTCCTTGGCTATATTGGACTTTTAGGCTCAACCATTGAAGAAGGTAATTATTCTCCTGGCTGTACTTATGAGATAATCAGATAAGTGCAACTTTGTTGATAATTATTCTTGCCACAATGCTATTGATATGAGTTTGAGAATGTTGAGGCGTGTTTGGTTTGAGAAAATGTCTTGTTTTGCTTTCTGATTTCACTTTTAATTATAAAATTTTCACATTTAATTTAACAGCTAGCAAAGAGACAGTTTTATTATAATAATGCAAGAAGTAAAAGTAGTATTAAATTCTTACAAAAAGATGAAGTACAAGTAGTACTTTGCCCATCCAAAAAATGAAGATGGAACCATGGACATTGTAGGTAATGTGAAATTTCCACGAGCATTGGTGGACCTTGGATCAAGTGTTCATGTATAGTCCTTTGATGTTGTCAAAGACAGTTTGGGGATGCAATTAGAGTCAAGTAAAACCATGATGCAATTCGTTGATGGATCATGCAAGAAAATATGTGGGCAAGCTCAAAGATGTTCATATTCAAGTAGATGAATTTATGTTTAAACAAGATCTATCGGCGATGAAAATGTATATTGGGGACTCTATCATACGTTTTGCATGAATCTTGTAATTTTTTTTATTGTGAATGAAGTCGTGGAAAGAAACAAGGCCGTGTTTCTCTTTTGAGTTGTAAACTACTGAATCAAATAAACCAACTATATGTGAGATAATGACATTTTGCTACCCCTTTGAGCTGAAAAAATAAAAAAATTATTGTTTTGAAAATAATTAACCCTGAAACCAATAAAAAGAAAACCATGTCATGTCCTCTTATCTTAGGATAGAAAAACACCTATTTTTACTAGGGTTTCATTCAAGTGGAAACGAAAAGGTTAATTTGAAAATTTGAAAAATCAATTGAGAAAAGTAATATGAATTTGGTGATTGAAAATAGAATGAAAAGAAATGTGTTTGAAAGTTAGCTTGTCAACGGAAATGAAAAGAAAAGGAAAAAGAAAAATTGTCAAGTATAAATCAATAAGAAATCACCAAGAATGAATGATTAGTGGAAAGAAAAGGAGTGATTAATGTAAATAGTTATATACAAATAACTCCCTAAAAAAAATTATATACAAATAATAAATACTTTCCTATTCTCAGGGATTTTTGAATCCAAAGAAAAATAAAGAATTTTTGTCGTCACATATATCATGGAAATTAACACCGTCGAAACTGTCTTTGAATACAAAGGGCAATGAGCATCGGGTTTTTTAATGTAGCAAAGTGTATGATTTTGAAGTAACAAGCTTCTGAACTACAATGAACTTAAAGTTCAACATTTGAAAAGAATAAAAATGTGCAAAGAAATGTAAAATGCAAAAAGTAAACTGCATGAAATGAAATTGACAAGAAAAATAAAGTGCTTGAAAAGTAAAATGCAGAAATAATACATGACTTGAATAGTAAAATTATTAAAAAGTAAAATGCAGAAATTGAAAGTGCAAGAAATAATTTAAATTGCATTAAAACTGAATGACTTTAAAATAATTTTGACAACATGATAAATGGAATACTTAATCAAATGTAAATAATTGACGATTGTTTTATGTGAAGTTAAATTATCAGTCTTAAGAATGGGGGGCTTGAATTGTGACTCTTTGAAAATTCTGGTTGCTTCTGCAACTTTGAGAAGAGATTCATATTTGCTATTAGAAGTATGTATCAAAATGAATCTTATAAAAAAAGAGATTGAATGGATGTACTAGTTTCTGAGCTATCAAATAAAGAGATAAAGGATAGAGAAGATGACACGATGAAGTTATCCTGGCTCACCCTAACTAGTCAGCCCCCACAATTTGTGAGATTTTCCAATGTGATGCTTGAGATACCCTCTCGAATACCTCACTTGTTTCTTTTATTTTCTTGGTTTACTTGACCATACTAGTTCAGGACAACCTCTTAAGACTTTCACAATCCCACAATTCATCTTTATCACTCTAAATGTGATTTGTGATGTCCTATCGACTAGTTACAATGGTTGTTTGTGTTCTTGATTTGATTCTAATCAAATTGATCTCACAATGACATCACTCATATATATATATATATATATATATATATATATATATATATATATATTTGTGTGTGTGTGTTTCTCTAAGTTCAATCTGATCACTCCTAGTGAATCTGAACTTTTGCACACTTAAAATGATGTGCCAAAGATACAGTGGAGGTTTGAATGTATTTGGGATTTCTATCTAATGTTTGAGAATGAATCTCAATTTTATAAGTGATTCTGATATTTTTCAAGCAATATACTCTTTCTGCTTCTGATCTTTTTTAGATATGATGTATGACTCTCTTTTGCAAAAATACTTGTTGAGTGATGTGAGTTGAGAGTTTTTTTTTTATCTCTTTTGAATCATGGTTATCTTTATAGAGGTTTTTCTTAGTGATCAAGCAAGGGTATTGCCATTAGAAAACTATCAGTTATTCTTGTCTTTTAAGCTTTGCCTTGATGACCAATTTTCTCCAAATACTTGATGTTATCCCTTGTGCTTTGCTTCTCATCTTCTGATCCATGGATTTTATCTATTAACAATACTTTAGATATGTTTCTTTCATCATTCATTTTGATGTTTTCTAAATTTTTCATTTTGAAGCCCATTCTGATCATACTTCTGATCTTCAATATCTCAACCTTATGTGCTTCTAACTTGCAATTATGATCTACCTAATCTTGACTCTTAAGTACACTTGATTCCATTATGATCTTCAAAAAATTTATCTTAACTTCTTAAATGAGATTGGTTCTTGAACACTGATTCTGATCTGCATTAAACTAGCCATTTTGAAGTGGTTATGATCTTCCTAAGATGCAATATGAAGTGTTTCTAATGCCTGTTCTAAAGTTCCTTTTTATTGAAGTATTTTGTTAAAGAGATTTACATCTGATTTCTTATTTCCTCGGTTAATCTTGTTCTTCATTCTAATGTTCCGATGAGATGTTTCTAATATCATTCTAAATAACTTCTGATCAACTTGAAGTCATTCTTAACACATTTTGATGTTCATAATCATGTTTCCTTGGATATCTTTGCATTTTGGATTTGTGATATCCTATTTTAAAGACCACTCAAAGAAACTTGTTAGAAAATAACATATGTAACATCCCGCTTAATTCTTCAGCAGTTGAGTGTCAGTCATTAAGTTTGATGGAAATCATTTTAAAAGAGGGCAATATGGTCATTTAATTGAGCTAGTATATAAGAAAGTTTTTATCCCTATTCTTCATTTTACCCTTCTACTCCTAACAAGTCAGAAAACAACTCCCTTCCTCTTCTCTTTCTCCATCTCTCACACCCTTATATCATTTCCATCCTCAAGCTTCAGTTTTCTTCATCAAACTCCATTGGAATCAACATGCAACCATTGTTGTGTCAACCTTAAGCTAAATTATATCAGTAAACAAGCCTAGAAATTCTCCTCTCCCTTTCCTTAACCGGAAACCCATCATTCCTCTTAAATTTGAGATTGTTCCATTGGGTGAGCTAAAATTGTATGCATGTGTATGTTCAGCTGAGGATTCAATGTGTTGGGGTTGATAGGATCAAGAACTGCATAAAAAGGTTAAGCTTGGACAAGATAAATGAGATTTAAGTTGTTGCATATGATTCTCTTAGTTATTCTTTGTGTTTGGTTGCTATTATTGAACATTGGGAATTGGAAGCTGAATGTTGAGCTAGAGGTTTAAGCAAAAGCGGTTGGTAGTTGATGTAGAAGGTTTAGAGAATGGAATCAAGTTATGGCATGTTGTTCTATGCTAAATGAGATTATATGGATACTTAAGTTGGGTTAAAGGATTGGTGTTTGGCTGAGAGGTTAAGCATAAGTTGTTGTTTGGGATGAAAGTTGGAAGCAAAAGCTATAAGTTGATGCATAAGCTGTTTGAAGTGTTCAGAATCAATTAAGGTGAGTTCCTTTAGATAGATCCCACCCTTGGGGTTGTGTGTGTGATTATGTGTGAGAAAACAATGATTCATATACTAATATAATCAATTTTAGGTTTCCCCTAAGTTAATGCATGCATTAGGAAGTGTTTGGTACTAAAAATCTGTTTTCTGGCTTATGGTAATCGATTATCATACTTAGGTAATTGATTAACGCCATCTGTTTGACTAAAAACGTGTTTTGCCTTGTGGTAATCGATTACCACCATCTGGTAATCGATTACCAGTAGCCCATAATCTTAAAAATGCAAATCAGATAAGTTGTGTCCCGTAGCAGGCCCAGGTTAGGTTGGTGGGATTTTCTCAGATAAGGAATCCACACAATGATAAGAGGAGTTCCAGTGTTAGCCTAATACGATAGGAATTTTCACCCGATAGCAGTGGGATGTGGTCGGGGTTACTCCACTCGGTGTATTCCGTAAAATAAACTCAGATTAATTTTTTGTCACACGCTAACCTTCTAACATAAATATGAAAACATGATATGAATATGACAAGACTTATGATAGTATTCAGTTAGTGAACCTAAATTACCCCCGATCGTTACGACATGCAGAACATAATAGTAAACCTTAAGTTAGGTTCAAGTAAAGACAAATGGCGATCATAGGTTCCCCAAGATTGCCTACATCTTAGGATAGGTGAAACTCACTGAGACATCATGTCTCACCCCAATCCCTTTATTTTTATTTCAGATAAAAATGTTGATCGAGGTGACAAAGAACAGGAGAAGCAGGTTGATCTAATTCCATCAAAAAAATTAGATAATTGTCACTAACATGTATGTTTGCCATGTGTTCTAGGATAATAACTCGCTTAGACATTTAATTTCAATGCAACTTTGACTTCATTTGGCATACATGTGTTTGAATTTGCAGAAGATATGTTGTTGACAAGTTGTTACTTACATATATAATGTTACTCTTTATTTATTCAACAAACCTTCTTATGTACCATAATGTAGTTGATTTCTCCTTCGTATTTTTATTTATTAATTTATAAAATATAAATAATTTTTTCTGACCAACGAACACAAACTAATATATTAAGAAAAAGCCATCTCATTTATCATGCAATCTCAACTTCATTTATGGATGAGTTCTCCATTTAGGTGAAAAACTAAAAATTAGTGTAAATTTTACATGGTCGGTTTATAAACTAGAAATCATATAAACATCTAAGATAACAAAGAAATGTTATAATTCAACAAACGCGTAGAGAAACAAGGACAATATCTTGTGAGAAGTTTAAAAAAAAAAAAATTTGAATTAAAGTCTTCTAAGCTTTCTACTTTATTTTAGATAAAAGTGACAACCTTAAACAAAATAGAAGATAAATTACATGCCTAAATCCATACTAGATTAAGGATTGACCCGATATCATTAAGAAAAATTGATGATGTCAGATAAAGCATTGAAGTGTGCAAAATTTAACAAGCAATAAAAAACAGTTGATATATAATAACTTTTATTTTCACAAATTTATTTTTTATTAGAATTTTTTGATTGAAATAACATCAATCAAAATTACAACATAAAGTTGTAGAGAACATCAATCTGATAAATTGAGTGCAACAATCTTTTCATCAATTTCCTTCATATTTTTCTCAATTATCTTATCAAATTCTTTCAAATCTGAAACGGTCAAATCATCTAGCATGTTTTGCATGTACCCAATCATACGAATGTTTAGCTCCTTCTCACGATTGTCTTGTCTCATCTTTTTTAGCTGTTCCCTAGCTTTAGTAATCTGCTGCAAAAGAAAAGTTTCCTGGTTCACATTCTTTTTATCATCTTTCATATATGAATTTTGATACCTCTCAAGCACCTGTTTGACTCCATCTAGATCTGGCCACACCTCTGTTTTAAAATCAAAAGGATCGGAAATTACAGCACAAGCTGGAATACCACAAAGAATAGTGAGTTCTCTCACCTTCTTGATGATGCCCTTCTTTCTCTTTTTGTAGGTCTCCTTTCTTCTTGAATCATTGGAGATAAAAGCAAGCTTCACCTTCTTCCTAGCCATGGTCTTGCAATGTAATTGCAAGGAAATAAACGAATAATAAGTTTTTTTTTTTTGCTTTACTCTGGAAATGCCTTCTGGCTTTTATAAGAGAAATAATTTTTGTCACCGCTAGGCTCTTTAAAAAAATAATTATAAATAATTATATTAATGAATTTTAATAAATACAGCATTTTAAACAAAAAAATAATATTTAAAAATTAATTTAAAAAAATAGGAGTTTAATTGCCAAAATAAAATATAATAAAAAATAGACTATGGTCAAATTTGTTATCAAATACTATACGATACAAAAGAATGATTAATCAAGGTCGATATTGATTCCTTCAAAACAAAAAAAAAGTAAATATTGATTATTACGGTCAATATTTTTTTTTGAAGAAATTACGGTCAATATTTATAAAATAACATTTTATATAAGTTAAATTACTTATTTTATAATTTGTATTACTTAATATCATACATATTGAATTGATCGTATTATGGTTGAATTGTAGGAAATAAAACATTATATAATTTCAATTTTTATATTATTTAATTAATTTGTAAAGAAATCAAATAATTTTATTTTAATCTTAATTATATTTTTACAATCTAGTTTTCACATTGAAACAAAAATACTTTAAAAATAGGAGTTTAATTGCCAAAATAAAATATAATAAAAAGTAGATTATGGTCAAACTTGTTACTAAATACTATACAACACAAAATAATCATGATTATCTTTAAAAAAAAAAAAAGAATCATGATTAATCAAGGTCAATATTGATTCCTTCAAAACAAAAAAAAAAGTCAATATTGATTATTACGGTCAAAATTATTTTGTTGAAGAAATCACGGTCAATATTTTTAAAATAACAATTTATATAAGTTAAATTACTTATTTTATAATCATATTAATTAATATTATTCATATTTAATTTATCTAATTATGGTTTTTTTTTTGCAAAAATTTATCTAATTATGGTTGAGTTGTAGGAAATAAAACATTATGTAATTTTAACTTCTATATTATTTAATTGCTAAAAAAGTTATTAGTCAAATAATTTTAAAATTTAAAATATTGATTTTATACAACTCAAAAAATATAATTTAAAAATTATGTTTCTTTAACATACATTATAATTTAATTATTTATTTATTTTCATTTTTCACGGGTTCTTTAGTGTTCCATGAGAGGCAACACCGTTCGAGGTACAATTGAATAATAATAATAATTGACATATCTTTCTACAAGGATTGAGTCTTAATTCTTTACATTGTGGAAGACTATTCTCTTCCGCTAGACCCAATCCAGATTGGTATATTATATAATATTTGATCATATCTAATCTCATTTTTAAATATGAAAACAAACCTTTTTTAATGAATCCGAATTCTACTTTCAATGAACCACAATATTTTTACCTTCCATACAAAAATATTTATCAATTATTTTTTTAGTAATTTTTAGTCTTAGAAAAACTCTAAGATTTTTTTTATTAATATACTGTTTCCATAAAATATTTAGAAAAACTCTAAGATTTTTTTTATTAATATACTGTTTCCACAAAATATTTTTACAATAAGATGCGTACTTATCATTTATTTAATAATTGATAATATATTTTAGTCTTTGATGCTTCCATTTATTATATATTATTAATTGGATGCACTATATTAAAGAAATGTTATTAATTATGATTACATATGCATATCATTTTTGAGGGGATTGTTAAACATATGCATATCATTATTAAATCTTTAATAAAGATGAGCATAAATTATTTTTGTAAAGAAAATGTACAATATTTATCTTTTTAATTATCTATACCATATATAAAGAAAATAACATGTTTTGTCTTTTTTGGGCTGACTTTTTCTCTTTCCAAAATTACCCCCAACGTTCAATACAAATAACATTTATAACAAATAGATAAGAGTAAATTCAAATATTAAAATAAAAGTGTAACAAACATAATATGAGTATATATATATGTTCAATTTTTTTCATTTATCCTTTAAAAAGTGTAATAAACTAGATGAAAATATATATATATATATATATATATATATATATATATATATATACTTACTTTATATAATGAAAATATGAGATTTTTGGCTGGATTTTTCATTATCTTAATTATACTCTTAAACAACTTTTTCTATAATAATGAATGTTGTTGGTGTCATTACAAAGATAAGAATTTAGGTTATATATTTTTGTTATATTGTTGGTGTCATTGAAATAAATAAACATGATTAGTTTAGTTTGTTATAATTTGAAAGCAACAAGCATTTATATTTTCACTTTAAATCAAAATCAAAATTTCATAAAAAAACACCGGTCATAATTTTCAAACGTTAACACAATAAAAAGAGCGGAAAGACAGACACTTGAGTGTCTGTCTTTTCGCTAGTATACATAAAAAAAATAGTTTCTCACCCTCCATTGAGTAAAATCACATTCGAGCATTGACAACCATTAAAAATAGATAAAACTCTCGACTGAAATTCAAACATTCGTACATAACATTGCGATAGAATAACTAATTCCAGTATATCCACCCTTATTGACATGTACATAAATTATTATTTAAAATGTTTTTTAGACTGCAATAAAATATACCAATTCTATCATTATTTATTTTTTAAAATATTGAGCTGACTATTATTTTTAATGTTGAGTTAATTAACTATAATTTTCTAATACAATATTTTTTGTGGAGTATAAGGTTGACTTGGTGGCTAGGTGGGAGAGTTAAGAAGTGAAGTTATAAAGAAGGTTTTGGGGTAGATTCCTACCACCACCAAATACTAACATTGATTGTTTTTTCTTAAAAATTTAGCTATAATATTTTGGTGGCTCATAGGGAGAGAGTTCTTCTTATAAAAAAGGGTGAATGTTCAAATAATTAAGTACCTTGCCATTAGATTTTTTTTTTTTTTAAACAAGAGTAGTGCAAAGTGCATTACTCAATTCCATTCACCAAAAAGTACAGCGCAAAAGAAAAGGAGGGACAAACCCCCAACCCTCTCGAAAAGGATACAAATATGAATCTGGGCATACCCAAGATATTCCTGACTAACTCACTTCTAACAATGTATGGAGAGTCCTGCCACCAAAAAGAATTATTGATAGATAGACCAAAATTGGATAGAGAGTCAGTACATGAATTTTATTCCCTAAAAATGCGTGTAATAATAAAGTTCATCCCCTTTGTAAGCTCTAAACAATAAAACCATTTGTTTCTTATGCTCCAAGGAATCAAAAAGGAAGACTGAAAAGCAAGCATAACTAACATAGAATCTATTTCCAACCAAATATTTGACCAATTGTTTTGAGATGCTATTTCAATGGCTAACATAGCATATGAGACTTCTTCCATGAATACAAAATGCTAGAATCTGTATGAAGGTTCTGAGCAAAGCAACCCAGAGACCATTTAAATTTCAGAATATTCCCCCACAAGCAGCTTTTAAGGGATTTTTTTTTTTGCTACATCACCGTTATTATTAAACCTTGATCCAGTTTGTAATAGGTGCCTCCCAAAACAAAGGTGAGAAAAACACAAGAAAGAGGGGTTGAATTATGTTGGCTTTTTCTAAAAATCTTTTTAAGTGCTTGAACAAAAACAGAGCAACAAATAATCAGAGAGAGAATAGAGACAACATAAGCAAATTATCCTGGTTGACCCTACAATCCGAGGTTAGTCCAGCCCCCTTGCACTTCCAATGGATTTTTCATTATAATCACACAAGATTACAATTGCTCCAACATACAAGTTAAAGACTTCCTTAACTCACACAATAGGACTTATGCAATCAGAGTTTTACAAATAAATTTGTATGTGTTTACACTTTAGAACTCTGAGAGCACTAAACTAAATTTAAGTTCAAGAAGCTTCTGATACTTAATAAACTCTAAGATACTAAGTTTGTTAGAATTTTCTAAGTGTTTGTACGCTTTTGAATTTGACAGAGTTTTGACACTTGTAAAATCTGTGTAGTCTTTTAATTTCTTCAAAATTCTCAGGTCTTTATATAGGAGTGAAATGAGAGAGCCGTTGTTTGAAGAGTGTTAGCGCATCAAATTCATCCTTGAGAATCTTTGATCAGATTTGAAAACTTTGCCTCTAATGAATAAAGTCGTTGAATAGTACTATAGGGGTCCTTTGCTTCTTTGGGAATGATCCATTACATTCTCTTTGCCCTTGAAATTCTTTGTTTGTTTCTGCACGTGGTCAGAAGAAGACAAACAATATTATCATAAATTTGAAAATGACGCTCCTTCAGAAGAAGACAAAACTGGTCAGAGTCACCCAGACTACGGACATGTCCTTTAGAACTTGCTTCCTTCAGAGTATGAATCCATCAGAGCTTGTTCTCATCAGAGTATTCAAGGCTTGGTGCATCTTCTGATCAAAGCTTTGTCTTTTCATTGACCTTTCTTCAGATAATCTTCTAAGTCTTCAAAAGTTACCAATGCTTCTTTTGAGTACCAAATTGCTTTCCTTTGTATTCAGAGCTTGATGTATCAGAACCAAAAGCTTAACATCAAAGTCAGAATTCAATTTATGGTCCTGCACACTTGAACACAAATTAGAGTACCAAGTTGTTCTTTCATACATTGTTATCATCAAAACCCTAGAAACATTATTCTAAAACCCACTTTGTTTCAACACAAACAACTTCTTTGATGAGAGGTGCCTTTGGAGGATGAATATTGATCTTGAGGACTTTCAAAATGACAAATTATATCATATTTACTATAGTAGTCCTTGTTGGAACAAAATGTATGAACAAGTCTCTTTTGAGTTTTGATGATAACAAAGTGTTAAAAAGAAAATTGGATATGCTAATGCTTGTTCTAAGTGTGCCGGACCATATAATTAATTGTTGTATCTAATGGTGGTTCTGAAAGATCAAGTTAAGAGCAAAAGGAAAATATTGAAGCTTGTGTTGCAAGTCTGAAAGACCAGCGTCTGAAGGTGCGTCTGAAAGACCAGCGTCTGAAGGTGAGTCTGAAAGACCAGCGTCTGAAGGTGTGTCTGAAGACCAGCTTCTGAAGACAGCGTCTGATGAACAGTGCATCTGACGACAGCGTCTGATGACCAGCTTCTGAAGACAACGTCTGATGAACAGTGCGTCTGAAGTCTGCTTCTGAAGAAGTGCGTCTGATGAACAGTTCGTCTGAAGACCAGCTTCTGAAGAGGTGTGTCTGATGAACAGTGTCTGAAAGACCAGCTTCTGAAGAACTACGTCTGAAGACTGGGAGTCTGAGTCTGAGTCTAAGTTTTAAGGAAAAGCAGAAGTCAACATCTGTCACTATCAACAGTAAAGTACTGTACGGTCAGAACAGCTCTCTGCAACTTTTGCCTCCTTAGACGAAACACGCAGCCAGTTTTTAAGGAAACAATTCAAATTGTATTGCTCTGTTTTCTGAGTTCGCACACAATGTCAGGAACAAATTTAATGCTGGCTGAAGCTTCTATTCCAAACGGCTCTATTTGATGACCTGACAATCTTCTCAACAGCTCTTTCTTCCTCAATAAAGATCTGAAGATTTGAAGAAGAACTTGTTCAAGACTCTGAAAAACATACTCTGTTTTCTGGAAACGTAATTCTGTCAAATCTGAAAGTCATCAAATAACTTAGAAATTCTTACAAATCTTTTTATCTTAGAATTTCTTAAGTATAGAGTCTAAATCTGTGTTGTATTTTGTGAACACCACTGATAGTATATCAAGTGTTCAACTCAAACATATTCCTTCGTAAATCTGTTTGAATCAAAGTCTCTCGCCTGTGTGCTTGAGCAATCAAAAGTTTCTTACTTAGTGTTTTAGCATAGGAAGTCTCTTACTTAGTATTTGAGCAATTGGAAGTCTCTTACTTTGTGTTTGAGCATAGGAAGTCTCTTGATTTGTGCGTGAGCAATTGTAATCTTTGTGATTATAGTGAAAATCTCTTGTAAGTGACAAGGGGACTGGACTACTTCCGGGTTGTGGAAGGAACCAGGATAAACTGCTTGTGTCTCTCTCTCTCTCTCATTTACTTTATATCCGCTGCAAAACAACTCTGAAAATAGTTTCAGAATCAGATCAATATCTGATTCTAAACTAACCTAAGTTTTTGAGAAAGAGAAAAAAAAGGCCAACACAATTAAACCCCCCATTCTTGTGTTTTTCTCACCTTTAGTTGGTATCAGAGCTCCGGTTCTGATATTTAATCACCTAACAGTGAGTCAGTAAAGATCCCGAGAAAAACATGTCTTCTGGTGTATCTGGTGAATCCACATCCAGAAGTGGTGGTGGTGATTATGGTACAGATGAAAGGAAATCTCACTCACACCATAAACCTCCTATGTTTACTGGTGATCCTGAGAAATTTTCATGGTGGAAAAGCAAAAGGTATAGTCATATCATTGTAATAGATGATAGTCTATGGGACATCATTGAAGATGGTATAGCTATACCAGTTGATGAAGAAGGAGTAGCTACTAATAGAAGAGGCCTTACTGATACTGAAAGAAAGATCTACAGAAAGCATCACAATGTAAAAGGTATCATTGTTGACTCTCTGCCCCACAATAAATACTTGAAGCTGAGTGATAAATCAACAGCAAAAGCCATCTTCACCTCTCTCTACTCTAACTATGAAGGAAACAAGAAGGTTAGAGAAGCAAATGCAAATCTTCTGGTTCAGCAGTATGAGCTGTTCAGAATGAAGGAGGATGAAAATATTGAGACTATGTTCTCAAGATTTTAGACTCTGGTTTCTGGACTTCAAATTCTGAAGAAGAGTTACTCCACTGCTGATCATGTGAACAGGATCCTCAGAAGTGTGCAATCTAAATGGAGACCTAAAGTGACTGCTATTGAGGAAGCTAAAGATCTAAATACTTAGAGTATTTAGATCTTTAGCTTCTTCAATAGCAGTCACTTTAGGTCTCCATTTAGATGGCACACTTCTGAGGATCTTGTTCACATGATCAGCAGTGGAGTAACTCTTCTTCAGAATTTGAAGTCCGGAAACCAGAGTCTGAAATCTTGAGAACATAGTCTCAATATTTTCATCCTTCTTCATTCTGAACAGCTCATATTGCTGAACCAGAAGGTTTTCCTTAGCTTCTCTAACCTTCTTGTTCCCTTCATAGTTAGAGCAGAGAGAGGTGAAGATGGCTTTAGCTGTTGATTTATCACTCAGCTTTTGATAATCATTGTGAGGTAGAGAATCCACAATGATACCTCTAACATTGTGATGCTTTCTGTAGATCTTTCTTTCAGCATCAGAAAGGCTTCTTCTGTTAACAGCTACTCCTTCTTCATCAACTAGAATAGATATTCCATTTTCTATGATATCCCATAAGGAGTCATCAATTCCAATGATGTGACTGTACATCTTGCTTTTCTACCAAGAAAATTCTCAGGATCACCAGTAAACATAGGAGGTTTATGGTGTGAGTGAGATTGCCTTTTATCTGTACCATAGTCACCACCACCACTTCTGGATGTGGATTCACCAGAACCACCAGAAGACATGTTTTTCTCAGGATCTATACCGACTCACTGTTAAGTGATTGAATATTAGAACCGGAGCTCTGATACCAACTGAAGGTGAGAAAAACACAAGAAGGGGGGGTTGAATTGTGTTGGCTTTTTCTTTTCTCTTTCAAAAACTTAGGTTAGTTCAGAATCAGATGTTGATCAGATTCTAAAACTATTTTCAGAGTTGTTTGAAGCGAATAAAGAGTAAATGAGAGAGACACAAGCAGTTTATCCTGGTTCCTTCCACAACTCGGAAGTAGTCCAGTCCCCTTGTTACTTACAAGAGATTTTCCACTATAATCACAAAGATTACAATTGCTCAAGCACAAAGTAAGAGACTTCCTATGCTCTAACACAAAGTAAGAGAATTCCTATGCTCTAACACAAAGTAAGAGACTTCCTTGCTAAAACACAAAGTAAGAGACTTCCCTGCTCAGACACACAGTCTAAGACTTCCTTGCTCAAACACAAAGTATGAGACTTCCTTGCTTAGACACACAGTCTAAGACTTTCTTGCTCAAACACAAAGTATGAGACTTCTAGTTGCTCAAGCATGCAGGCAAGAGACTTTGAATCAAACAGATTTACAACATAAATAAGTTTGAGTTGAACACTTGATATACTATCAGTGGTGTTCACAAAATACAATTCATATTAAGACTCTCTACTTAAGAAATTCTAAGATAATAAGTTTGTAAGAATTTCTAAGTGTTTTTGATGACTGTCACGTAAAACAGAGCATGTGTTTTTCTGGAACAGAGTCTTGGAGTCTTGTTCTTCTTCTTCCAATCTTCAATCCTTTATAGAGAATTAAAGAGCTGTTGAGAAGATGCCATGTCATCAAAATAGAGTCGTTGCAAATGAAGCTTCAGCCATCATTCATTCTGTTCTGGTGTGCGCACAGAAAAGAGAGCATGGCAAATTTAAATTGTTTCCTTAAAACATGGAGAATGTTTTGGCCAAGGAGACAACTGTTGCATAGAGCTATTCTGACAGTACAGTACTTCACTGATCACAGTTGCAATTGTTGACTGTTACGTTTCAGACTTCAGAAGCTTCTCTTCAGAAACAGTTCTTCAGAAGCTGGCATTAGACACTGTTCATCAGAAGCACTTCTTCAGAACCTGTTCTTCAGACGCACTGTTCATCAGACGTTGTCTTCAGAAGATGGTCTTCAGACGCTGTCTTCAGAAGCTGGCCTTTAGACGCACTGTTCATCAGACGCTGCCTTCAGACGCTGCCTTCAGAAGCTGTCTTCAAAAGCTCTTCTTCAGACGCTGATTTTCTTCAGCCTTGCAACACAAGCTTCTATATTTTCCTTCTTGCTCTTAACTTGTTCTTTCACAACCATTGTTAGATACCAATCTTTAAGTACATGGTTCTGCACACTAGATTCAAGAGCATTAGCATATCCAATTTTCATTTTAACACTTTGTTATCATCAAAACTCAAAAGAGAGTTGTTCATACATTTTGTTCCAACACAGATATGCTTAAGAGCCAAACAAAAGGAGAAGTCTTGGTACCTGGACAGTGGATGCTGGCATTACATGATAGAAGGAAAGTCTATGTTCCAAACCCTGACCATGAAAGAGGGAGGAACTGTGGGATCTGGAGGAAACCAAAAAGACTAGATCATTGGTACTGAGCTGTTGAGAGCTTTGCAGATCTTCAGCTCTCAGTGGACACTTCAGAACCTGAACAGATTTCTGAGTCTGAAGAATGTCCAGAAGCTGAAAATCCTCCTGTAGCTGAAAATCTCTCAGAAGCTGACACTTCTCCTGAAGACAATCAAGAACATTGTTGGAACAAAATGGGTGTTCAGAAACAACCTGAATGAACAAGGAAAGGTAGATCAGTAGCTCAACAGAGGTATGATTTGTTCTCTGTTATACTTAACAGCTTCTACATCAGTTAGAAGACTATCAGATTCATGAAAACATCATTCCTATCTTTTGTGATAATACTGCTGCAATCTGTTTGTCTAAAAATCCAATTCTACATTCAAGAGCCAAACATATTGAAATTAAACATCATTTTATTAGAGATTATGTTCAGAAGGGTGTTTTGGATATTCAATTCATTGATATTGATCATCAATGGGCTGATATATTTACAAAACCCCTCACAGAAGATAGATTTAATTTTATTAAAAAGAATCTGAACATGCATTTCATCTCTTGAAAAAATTGCTTGACTCTGAATAGAAACTGAGAATTTGAAGTTCATTAGAAGCTAAGACTTAACAGACACTCACTTTGAGAGTGTGAAGAAAGTTCAGCTTCTGAAGACATCAGAGTTTGAGTTTCAGAATCTGTATTTTTGACTTTTGATAAAACTCATTATAAGTGGACACTTTACACGTGGCCCACTAATGAGAGTGAATCTGAACAGTTGTCTAACACATGGTCAGAATTTGATAAGTTATAACTGCTGGGCAGTGATGAATTAAGCTTTGAAAGTTGTACTTTGCCCCTCCCAAAGTCATCAATGTGCAGTTGTGTTTAATGTTTTTCTGTTTTCAGTTTTTGAAATGTTTTAAAAACACTCAAAACACAGTCACACTTTCACTTTCTCATCTTATATGTTCAGTTTTCAGACACATTTAAAAACTCTCATTTTTGTCTAAAAAAGTTCAGTAGTACTGAATCATATGTTCTGAACAATTGTGTCTGAAAGAGTTCAGCAGTATTGAACCATATGTTCTGAACAATTGTGTCTGAAACAGTTCAGTGGTACTGAACAAAATGCTCTGAACATTTTTATCTCACGTTTTAACTCTCTTAAATTCTTGTATTTTCTTTTTGTTGATGACAAAAGGGGGAGTAAAAGTAATAAGTATTTCAGGCTCTGAGCTTACAGAATATAAGTTAATTTCTGATAATTAATTAACTTAGGAGAACAGCTTCTCATCTCTTAACCTTTGTAAGATAATTCTGTGAAAAATCACTCAGAAACAGTTTGATTTTTCACCTGTTTGATTTAAACTGAATTTAATTAACTTGGATAAGACTCAGGGGGAGCTTACAAACCTCACCTTGTGAATTATCAGACTCAGGGGGAGCTTACAAACCTCAGACCCTGAAGTCAACTTGTTAATTAAATTAACAACAATTTTCTATTAATACTTATGTTTGTCATCATCAAAAAGGGGGAGATTGTTGGAACAAAATGTATGAACAAGTCTCTTTTGAGTTTTGATGATAACAAAGTGTTAAAAAGAAAATTGGATATGCTAATGCTTGTTCTAAGTGTGCAGGACCATATAATTAATTGTTGTATCGAATGGTGGTTCTGAAATATCAAGGTAAGAGCAAAAGGAAAATATTGAAGCTTGTGTTGCAAGTCTGAAAGACCAGCGTCTGAAGGTGCGTCTGGAAGACCAGCGTCTGAAGGTGCGTCTGAAAGACCAGCGTCTGAAGGTGCGTCTGAAGAACAGTTTCTGAAGACAGCGTCTGATGAACAGTGCATCTGAAGACAGCGTCTGATGACCAGCTTCTAAAGACAACGTCTGATGAATAGTTCATCTGAAGTCTGCTTCTGAAGAAGTGTGTCTGATGAACAGTGCGTCTGAAGACCATCTTCTGAAGAGATGCGTCTGATGAACAGTGTCTGAAAGACCAGCTTCTGAAGAACTGCGTCTGAAGACTGGGAGTCTGAGTCTGAGTTTTAAGGAAAAGCAGAAGTCAACATCTGTCACTGTCAACAGTAAAGTACTGTACGGTCAGAACAGCTCTCTGCAACTTTTGCCTCCTTGAACGAAACACGCAGCCATTTTTTAAGGAAACAATTCAAATTGTATTGCTCTGTTTTCTGAGTTCGCACACAATGTCAGGAACGAATTTAATGTTGGCTGAAGCTTCTATTCCAAACGGCTCTATTTGATGACCTGGCAATCTTCTCAACAGCTCTTTCTTCCTCTATAAAGATCTGAAGATTTGAAGAAGAACTTGTTCAAGACTCTAAAAAACATACTTTGTTTTCTAGAAACGCAATTCTGCCAAATCTGAAAGTCATCAAATAACTTAGAAATTCTTACAAACCTTTTTATCTTAGAATTTCTTAAGTATCGAGTCTAAATATGTGTTGTATTTTGTGAACACCACTGATAGTATATCAAGTGTTCAACTCAAACATATTCCTTTGTCAATCTGTTTGAATCAAAGTCTCTCGCCTGTGTGCTTGAGCAATCAGAAGTCTCTTACTTAGTGTTTGAGCATTTGAAGTCTCTTACTTAGTGTTTGAGCAATTGGAAGTCTCTTACTTTGTGTTTGAGCATAGGAAGTCTCTTGCTTTGTGCTTGAGCAATTGTAATCTTCGTGATTATAGTGAAAATCTCTTGTAAGTGACAAGGGGACTGGACTACTTCCGGGTTGTGGAAGGAACCAGGATAAACTGCTTCTGTCTCTCTCTCTCTCTCTCATTTACTTTATATCCGCTGCAAAACAACTATGAAAATAGTTTCAGAATCTGATCAATATCTGATTCTAAACTAACCTAAGTTTTTGAGAAAGAAAAAAAAAGGCCAACACAATTCAACCCCCCCTTCTTGTGTTTTTCTCACCTCCAGTCCTCTTAGTCTTGTTCCCTAACTGAGATATACTTGATATGATGAGATTAATAGATGCTTTCTAGTGTATCATCTTATTCTGAAATCTTGCTTGGTTTCTAGAATACCAATAGTGCTGAGCAAGTTAATGATACCTGCTTTGATTGCCACCTTGCATTAAGGTGTCTAATGCCTATCACAAAATTTTCCAGATCTCATTAATAGAACTAAACTGCAGAGTGACATTGAGAATGGTAACAAACCAAGACCAAAGTTTGATAGAAAAGGCACAATGAAAGAATAAGTGAAAAGAATTTTCAGTGCAAGATAAACAAGAGATACACATAGAGGGGATGTCGCGGCCTCTCTTCGTTAATTTCTCATCAGTTGGAATCCTATCATGCATGATCCCCCAAGCTATATGGGACTTATATGAGGAATATCATGACCCCATATAGTTTTGGCCCAATGTATTTTTTTGGCCAACTGTTGATTTATACATTTATGCTTCCTTGAGTGACAAGTCACCTGAACTTGTATGCTTCCAAACTATTATGTCTTCT
The DNA here is from genome assembly GCA_018208015.1 of Medicago ruthenica. Lineage (NCBI taxonomy): Eukaryota > Viridiplantae > Streptophyta > Magnoliopsida > Fabales > Fabaceae > Medicago > Medicago ruthenica. The sequence continues at coordinate 34,128,626 of CM031371.1, read as the reverse complement.
ATTGACACATGGAATTGTGACTTTCCATACTAATTGGTTCAGTTGAGGGTAAATAAGCTGAATTGAAGATGGAATGCTTCGGTTAAAGTTAGAACTAAAGACACTTATAGTAGAATTGAGGTTAGAAATAACATTTTGGGGGATATTTAGAGTAGTGGAAATGAGGGGACCACACCAAGAATCCCTCCAAAAATTAATCTTGTCCACAGAGCCAAACAACCAATGAGAATTCTCTAGAGTTACATCATATTCCGACTTTACACTACTCCAAATTGAAGAAAAGATATGATAACAAATAAATCGTCTATTGTTAATTGCCTTTTCCCTTAGCAGGATAGCCCAATCTTGATCTGCATTCACCAATTCCCAGCAAAGTTTTAGGTTAGATGCTTTACTAAGATAAATGAGTAATCTTATATCTAACCCTCCATTCATCCAATGGTTTACTTGTGCCATGCAATAGTTACCAGTTTTCTTTTGGTTACATAGTTTTTGATATTTTCTAAGGGTTTAAATACATTTTTGTTCTCAATAAATATTTAAAATTTCATTTTTAGTCCCTCTATTTTTTTTAGAAACAATGGTCCTTAAAATATTTCATGTCAACATTTTTGTTATTGTTTTAAGTCAACTCATGTATACCTTTCAAAATTTTAAATTATTTTTTGCAGTAATGTTTCCCTTCCAAATGGGTTTTGATTCCTTTTTTCATTTAGTCATGTTAGAATAAGTTCGCTAGGTTTTTTTTTTATTTGAGCAAAATATCCTGTTGGATCTTGTAAATTGGGAATGGAAGAATTAAGGGAGGAGGAGATGGAGGGGTTTCAACAGTTACTTTGTTTGTATTAGTGTGAAGATTTTTTTATAGCAGAAATAATTTATTTTCATTTTCTTCTTTGTCCGATGAAGATGCAAAAAATGATACAACTTGAACAGAGTGGAATAAGTGAAATTTTCTTGAGAGAAAAATTGTAACACCCATATAAAGATTGCATAGGATCTTATACGAGTATTAAAATTTCGTACTGGATGCATTAATTTACAATACAGAAAGTTTAACTGATTATGTTACATAACATAAGTATCAATACATCCAACTGTTACTACATAACATCTCTGATATTATACATCAATATGCAACATCTGAAGACATGATAACTAGAATAACTAGGAACCAGCACGATCAGTCCAAAGCCTTCTCCTTACCCTTGCTGCGTGCTACCTGCGAACCTGCATCAAAAGGAACGGGATGAGACATAATGTCTCAGTGAGCTCTAGCCCAACCTACTGTTGGCAACCTCGGGGAACCTAGGGTCGCCTTGCACTACTGTTGGCAATCTCGGGGAAACCTATGATCGCCAAACCTTAACTTTTACCCATATAGGGTTATACCTGCCTGAGCCTGCTAACCTGTGTAGTCATAAAACTGGACTACTTCCTGATAATATAGTGTTCGAGGGAAAACCTAGGATCACTGCCTGATAACTAATACCTGATACCTGATACCTGCCTGAACATAATAAAGTATTTTCCTGATATTATTATATTAGTATGTTAGCGTGTAACAAACATTATTATCTGAGTTGATTTTACGGAATGCCCCCGAGTAGAGTAACCCCGAAGCACATTCCCGTGATAACCGGTGAAAATTCCTATCTGAGGCTAATCACCGGACTCCTCCTGCCTGTGTGTGTGGTTATCCTCGTGGAAGATTCCTACCCGTTCCAGCTGTATCCGGAACCCCCTGTGGTCTCTACCTGACGAGAGCACAGAAGACACATGATTATCTTTAAATTAAAACTTATGTGTGGTTATCCTCGCGGAAAGTTCCTCCCATTCCAGTAGTAACTGGAACCCCCTGTGCTCTCTAACTGCGAGAACACAGAAGACACAAAGTTTATCCTGGTAATTAAGTAAGTATTCCTGATATAATACCTATCCTGATATTCCTGATAATTTTCTTGAACTGATACGTGTACCCCCAACATCACTCTGACGTGAACAACTGAGGCACGTCCTGATGTACATATAAATGTACCTGAAACTGGGGAAATCCTAGTACCTCTGCCTACGGTACACTATAACCTGCGTGGTTAAGGGTATCCTGAAACTAACCCTTAACTAACCTGAATTCCTGTGGATAAATTACCCATCACTCTGTATGATACATATGCATTTCCTATATTAATCCTTGAAGGCTCAAAAACATCTATATTCCCAAGCATTTCAAAGATCAATGGCATGGCACAACTATTAGTTAAGAAAAAGGCATCCTGGGTCTGAGTCTAAGACTGAAGATTCTGAGTTTGAGGTTTCAGAGTCTGAGGTTCTGAGTCTGAGATTTTAGAGTCTGAGGTTCTGAGTCTGAGGTTTCAGAGTCTGAGGTTCTGAGTCTGAGGTTTCAGAGTCTAAGGTTCTGAGGTTTCTGAGTCTGAGGTTTCAGAGTCTCGCAGAGTGATGACCTTGAGTCATGTCTTAGTTTTAGCCATCTTTTGATGTTGTTTTGTACATTTTAGAGAGTTTTTATTTTGGTTTCTCATGCTGAAAGTAAACATGGTTAGAAGGAATAAGCAATTTTGGAACATGAAGATTTTGCAAGATTTTAAGAAGTTTCAGAGTCTGAGTCTGAGTCTGGAGCCAGCATCTGAAGTTCATCGTGCCACGATCGACATGTGTCGTGGCACGATGAGAAGAGGGTCATCAGAAGCTGAAGTTCTTTAGAAGCTGAAAATGGTCAGAAGCTGAAGTATCGTGAGTTAGAAGCTTAGTTCTTCACTGGAATTTTCGTGCCACGATGGGGGCATCCCTCGTGCCACGATGGAGCTTTAAAAGCGTTGACCTGTGTTTTAATGAGGCCATCGTGCCACGATGGACTGGTGTCATGGCACGATGGGTCAGTTTCAAAAACAAGGGTTATAAAAGCCAGATGCGTTTTCAGATCGATGGGTTGGATTTTTGGGACGAAGAAACTGAATACAGAACTGGAGATTGATTTTGGAAAGGAGCTGTTCAATTCTAGGACATTGGAGTTGAATCTTTCCACCCTCATTCTTATTGTGTAATGTCTCTTATTTCTTGCTATATTTTGTATTATAAACATTAGTAGCTAAATCCTCTATTGTTAGGGATGATATTAGCTAGATGATGACTTTTGCCTTGTGACCTTAATCTGATCATTGAATAAGTTTATTGAATCATATTTCTTATCTTGCGCTTAATGCTTTTATTGACTGATCACCTTTAAATTGATGTATGATTCATATTGTGAAACGAAAGTTGAATGTATGAATGCTTTAAGATAAGAAATTCTCGCCTTTGTAATCTAGGAATAGATGCAAACCCTTGAAACCGTTTAGTAATTCTAGTCCGTTCATGCTTAATTCTAATTTGTAAAACTTACTAAGGAATTAGAGTTTACTTTAGAATTAAAGATTCTGTCGCTAAGGAATTAGGACAAGAGTATTTCAGAGAATTAGGTTATGATTCGTTAAACAAGTTCAGTGATCATTTTTAAGTGAGTAGCTCGAGTTCGTCATCTAGTGAAGCTCATCCCTGCCATGCTTTCTATTCTTGAAATTCAAACAAGTTTTATTTTCTGCAATTTTCCATTATTGTTATTAAACAAACTTCAAACCCTTTTGTTCAATTGAGTTCTAAAAATTACATTCTGATCGTTAAACGCAGTCCTCGAGTTCGACACTCGGTTTACCGTTTTAACTTTACTACTTGAACGATTTCGTACACTTGCGAAAATCGCCATCACAGAGCAAAGTCCTGTTCACTCTGCGATCGTAGCAGAACTCAGAGTTCAGAAATTGTGTTTAACTTCAAAATCTTGGTACCCAATTGCTCAGTGGTCTTTAAAACATGCCAGGAACTCAATTTAAACTGTAAAAACATACTGGAATCAAGGATTAAACAGGAATTACTCACATGTATCAAAAAGGGGAAAAACTATCCGTTTTCCTAAATCTTAGGAATTAAGTTGTGATTCTCACACAAATATAACTCAAAAGGATTAAGCTACTCTAAGGAACTCACTTAATACTGGCTGATCTTGCCAAGCTTCCTTCTACCAAAACCCTAGCTTTGGGATTCCTCCTCTTGTCTTGGTTTCCTTAGTTCCTCTTGCTTCAATCTTTCCCAAAAGCTTGCTTGCTGGCAATACAAGGAATTAGGGAAGAAAAATTGATGGATTAAGGTTGGTGGTGGTGTTGGCCGAATTCTAGAGAGAGAGAGATAGAGATTTTCCAACTTTGTAGAGAGAGAAGGGAAATATGAAAATGAAATAATTCTTGCCTTGATTCCTATATAAAACCCTTCCATCTCAAAATTACAATTTTGCCCCTACTCGCTCGTAATTCCTCTGATACTGATAAAAGTTACGCCTACGCGGGATATTACACTCTACCCCCCTTAAAGAAATTTTGTTGTCGAAATTTAGAATTTACCTGAAAATAGATGCGGATAACTCCTTTGCATCTAGGATTCTAGCTCCCAAGTAGCTTCACCGCTGGAGAACCTTTCCACACAACCTTGACATCACAATCAACAATCTGTTCTGGTTCTGGCTGAAACGTTAAATCTCATCTCAAGTCGATAGTTTCCAATTTTACTGGTTGAAAAGGATCTGGAATGAATTTCCTTAATTGCGATACATGAAAAACATCATGCAATCCTGACATAGTGATAAGTGCTTAAATGTTGTTATATTTTGGTACAAATTTAGGCACTTATGTTTACTTGTTGTACAAGTTATCTTAGGATTAGGGCATAAATGTGTTAAAAATGCAATGAATGTGATCCTAAGCCTTACCCCATGTGTTTATGCAGGAAATACATGCTTGAACCTGATTGATGCAAAAGATTGAAGATTTCCAGGAAGCCATCGCTTGAAGCGCAGCATCCATCGCTAGTAGCGAGCTTAGGCAGGGATTATCAGGAGTTCATCGCTTGTAGCGATGAACTGGACGCTTGAAGCGAGCCTAGGCAGGGAATTTCAAAGGCTGGTCGCTAGTAGCGACAGACCTGGTCGCTATAGCGACCAATGGGGCGGTTTAATGCTGATGGTGACGTGGAGCTCTTGGATTGGCCAACTGAAGTCCTCGCTACAAGCGACAGGCTGGTCGCTTGTAGCGAGCGTACATTTTCTCAGCATATAAATAGATTTTTAAGCTCATTTCTTCATAGATAGCTTTTTATCAGTTAGAATATTTTTCCAGAGCTTAGAAAACTTATAATCTTTGAGAGAGAATAGGCTTAGAAGGAGGAAAACTTCATATAGCAATTAGATTTGGATTGAAGAGGATCTTAAGAAGCTTTGAGACATCAAGCTCTCAACTATCTTCATCTTTCTTTCCTATTTTGCAAGAGTTGTCATGAAAATGATCAACCAATCTCCTTTGTTGGGATTGATAGGTAATCTATCACTCATGTTGTAAACTTTTGATTATTCAATATATGATTCTAGCAATTTTTATATACCATTGAATTTCTTCTTGCTTTTCAATCTTATGTTTGATTTAAATGTTGTTGAAAAAGGCTTTTGAATCTAGGTTTAGAATGATTTTCTATCAAGATAAGAAATTCTAGAAATGGGATTTGGTTTTGATAATTACATTATAGTATTGGATCATAATGCTTTTGGATCGTTTAATAGATTGAGAAATCATCGATTAAACGATACAATCGATCTCACGATGTCATTTGGGAAATCAATGATGTTGATGAGCAATACGTAATAATGCAATATACACTACTAGAAAAATCAGTTTTAGTGAGGGTATAAATCCCTCACTAAACTGTTATAATTCCCTCACTAACAAATTTAGTGACGGATTTTGTGACGGCCAATAATCCGTTCCGAATTTTGGCCTTGCTAAATATTAGTGAGGGATTTTGGATTCCGTCACTAATTGATACGGATAAAATCCGTCGCTAATCATGTGAATCCGTCACTAAATATGAGGCAAAAATGTCCTAAAAGTGGGACAATTCCCTCACTAATTAGTGAGGGATTTGTGTTCCCTCTCTAACAGCGAGGGACCATTTCTTCCTTATCCACCAATATTTCCGTCACTAATTAGTGAGGGATTTGCGTTCCCTCTCTAATAGCGAGGGACAATTTCTTTCTTAATCACCAATATTTCCGTCACTAATTAGTGAGGGATTTCTGTTCCCTCTCTAATAGCGAGGGACCATTTCTTCCTTATTCCCCAATATTTCCGTCACTAATTAGTGAGGGATTTGTGTTTCCCTCACTACAAGAAAAAAGACATTTTGCAACTTTTTAACATATGTTGCCCAATCAAATTGATTTTTGGACATTATGCCTGAGTAAAAAAAATGGTAGAATTGGAGTCATCTGATCTTAATCAAATGGTCCATATCGCATGATTGTGTCAAATGCCAGATTTCCTCAACGCAATGAATTAAAATCCAAACAATATATCATTGGCACTAAAAAAAGACAGACGGTCCTGAAATTAATTGAAGCTTTGTCCACTATAAAACATAAGTGAATTGTTCTATTAAAATTGGTATTAATTGAAGAGTTGAAAAACTATACACATATAAAATTACAGTGTAAAAACTCATAGTTTGGTGAACTATATCCAAAAATGCAAAACCATTTCAAAATGCTCTTCACTGGTTGAACCTGAAAGACTGAGTTCCATTATCACAAGTCCATCAATATCTTCAGTCTTTCCATGCTACTGCAGTGTCCAAAAGCAAGAGTTACTCGTACTGAAATATAAAACTCAACCCATGAGTAAGATCTCTAATTGAAACAAGAATAAATGACATCCAAAAATGAGAATAGCATCAAAATGCGGCTCACAGTAAGTGTATAACATTAAATCAAGAAAAAAATATTGATTCTTAAAATATATAGAACAAAAACTGTTTTTAATCCACGCCAGAAGATACAAATTTTGTATAATTCTAGACTAGAAAATGTAGAGTTGTAAAACAGAATCTCAGCCCAAAGCCATAACCAGCGGCTGTACCTAAGCAGTACATAGTAAAGAATTAAACAACAGCATCAGCAGCAACACGTGATTTCAAATATATATATATTCTACAAGGGTTTGTCTACTTTGTAAGGTTTGAGGCCGAACACAACCCGACAAAGCGGCTTGAAAGGTGAAGATTGCCTAGCATTAGAAGTTCTGTTTAGGCCTTATCTAACACCAATATGAGCCTTGAGTTTTTTCTATTACACCTGCTCACACCCAACACTACTCAACTAGGTACACAAATAATACGGTGGCCCATTCATGTGTCTAGGATGGACACTAATGCCATTTTGTGTTTTTGGTCCTGATTCAACTTCATCAAACCAACTTCTACGGTGAGGATTGCCCGGGCTTTATAAGCTCCGCTTAGGCCTTACTTCTATCCAAAGAGACTTTGATTTTTCCCAATACTAATCCACTACGTCTTAGAGTAAATGATAGATTTTGTATTTTTCCATGAAACATAAAACAGCACTGTAGAGAAGAACCCACTCCCAAAAGATAGGGGATGTAAAGACACACTGGTGATTGGGATATCCATGCACCCACACTGGTGATTGGACAAAAACACAAACATATGCGTTGCTGAAAGCAAATGCAATTATGACAATTTTTATTGTATGTATGTATGCATTAGATGGATGAGTTAAGACATAATGAAACATGTTGCAATATACCTTGATCAGTTTTCCACTAGATGTAAGATACTTTAGTTTTGCTGACAACAACTTTTTGAAGTCTGCCGGTGGCCGGTATTGGTCCTACAAAATACAAAGTGATGAAATTAAACTTATGTTTAACACAAAAACAATATTGTATAATAAATATCAGATAGAGAAGTATCCAACCAAATGTAATGCTATAACACTCTAGTTTGCTTATCACAGTTGAGGTACGACCTTTTACTCAAGTCTAAGTTTAGGCCTTCAGCTATGGCAAAATCTTCCAACATACGACCAATGAGATTATAAGCAAGCAAAAGATTTTGGAGTGCTATCCATATCATTTGAATTTGTGAATAACAAAATAAAGACAAAAATAGAAACAGGGCATAGTATTGAACTTATAATAATAGGTTTCATATTATTTCACATACACCACATTTGGCAGGCAGTATAAAATTCAATATGCAGTATAAAAGTAACAATCAGGAAGAGCACAAATTTGTACACACTTAATAGCATTTTTTTTTTTTGCAATTAGTCATTTTAGCCATGGCTCATGTAAATCCAAATCAAAATGTTACTAATGATAAATCCAAATCCAAAAAAAATGTTACGCTAATGTAGTGCTACTTACCAATCTCCCAGGTTTTGGCGTGGACCATGCAAATCATTCCTCAAACTCAAATACTTCTTCCCTTGCATATTCAAATACTTCTTCCCTTGGAGCTGGATCATCGTCAACAATATTGTAAACTACCCTGAAAATCACATCCAAGACTGCAATCAGCAACCAAAGTCATTTGTCCACTTTTTTGTTTATTAGAACTCTGATAGTAAGCAATTTATATTTCAACAAAGGATGGAGATGAAGATAGGAAATATTAGAGTCTGTTCTGCATGTGAAAACATTTTATGTTTTCATTGTTTTTCACTATGTTACTATCTGTTTTCAAATTCTACAGAAGAAAAAAAAAAGTTGTTTCATTAATCATTATCATGTTCAAACTTCAAACAATACAATAATTTTATAATCAAATTTAAAAAGTAAAAGTAGAAAATACGGTATCATTTTCCTCCCACAAACTCTTAAGATTCTTTACGTCATCTTCACTCATATCTTTCACTTTCTTCGTCTTATGAAGGTTTAATCTTAACAAGGTTAAATGAATTTTAATAATTTATCTTTGAAAGTGAAAAGCTTCTAGCTACCACATCATATAAATTTAAACCTCTGATCTACTTTACTAATTTAAACCTCATAAAATAAACACTGAATTGCAAGCAACATCAACAGAGAGTTACAGAAGAACAATAAAAAACAACTCAACGAAAACAGACTCACATGGGGGCAGTACTTAGCAATAGCAGTGGCAAGTGACTTAACAATGCCGGCGTTAATGTTGAAAAGATCATCACGAGTCATTCCAGGCTTTCTGGGCACACCGGCAGGAATTATAACAACATCAGCGCCCTCCAAAGCTTTTCCAAGCTCATCTTCACCTGCGTACCCAGTTACCTGCCATTAAAACCAAAATTGGAAACAAAAAATCCTCAATAATAGCTCAACAACATCAAACTAAATTAAAAAAATTCACGGCATTGCAGAAGGGTAGAATGTACAATAACATCAAAAAAAATGTGAAGAAATAAAAAGGCATGATTGGTGCATGTATATTTGTTCGCATCAACGGGGAAGATATGTATAAGCCACAAACCTCAACCAAGGAGGTACATATTGAGGAACCCAGCCAACAGTAGAGAGAAATCCGGCCAACAAGTTCGGTACGTTCTTTATTCTGTAGTTACACAATAAAATCCGTGTATAGTGTTGGATGATAATAATACAGAAGCAAACAACAGGAGCTGATGAAAACAATTATTTCTTACGTCGATGACACCGGTTCTACCAAGCCACACAAATTGATCAAGAAACAAGAAAGTGGACAGCAATGCATTCTTGGACTGAAAAAAAAACATTCAACAAGACATTAGGAAAATAAATTAAAGATTGAAAAGGATAATGTTCTAAGAATTATCATACCTTTCCCAACAGAATTAGGGGGAGGGGTGTACCCTGTGGTGATGGACTTATCAGAGCATGCAGGTCATTGACAAACTGCAATTAAAGAGTGAAGTATATGAGTGACTATTATTACATGAACTAATTATTGGCAACATCATTTTTTATGTCAGAATGTCTATTGGAATGTTATAGATGGGTAAATTACTAATCAAAGCTAAGTATTAGACTTTCTCAAATTTATCCTTTTATACTTGTGTCCCTCAGAACCCGAACAAAGAATATTAAGCATACTATAGATCTTGTCTTCTTTAAACAAATCAATCATAGAGGATATTTCATTATAAACTGCATACTTCAGAAAGAAAAAGAAAATTAACCTAACCTTAAATAGACGAAAAACTTTTCGTGCTAAGCTGGTTGTGTTGTCAACATTCTGCGCTTTACCAGGTTCTCCATTACTCAAGAATTTGGAACCATATTGTATTGCTCTGCATATCTTGTCCCTTGCCTCAGCCTTGTTCAAATACAAAACAAGAAGGCCAAGCTCTGCCCTGGTTGCATCCAATGTACTCATTTTCTAAGCTAATTAGTAATCACTGTCATAAACAAAATCACCGCACAGTTCAGATTAAATGAAGAGGGCAAAGAGAATTTGGTTTTACTAATCTTACTTTCCAAAGCATTGTTTTTAAAGAGTTCTTTAAAAAAATTCAGTGCCACGTACAAAATTGTTAAACTGTATTCAAAAGAATAACCACAAAGCTAGTATAAAAAATTTCAAAATGCTGATAATTTGGACTAACAATTTAGCACTGCCATGAGAATTCATCAAGACAACGAAAGCCTGATAAGTATGACATTGGTAAAAAAAACAACTCTAGCGACTAGCAGACCTTCCACAATGTAAGTTTCATCATCTGCTGAACTATTGTTTGAATGTAAAAAACGGAAGTTTGAATACTCATATTTCTTGCAACCATCAAATCCAATGGAGAAACTCCATTTAAGATATCAGAAAAGTGAAAAACACAGAGGAAACACATTGAGCTTCTTTAGATTTCAATTTATAGCAGAGTGAATTTTCTTTTCCATTTTCATTTATTCACTCAGCCTTCAATCAAGAAACTAAACATAGCAAAAAGCAGCCTTCAGATATGAATCTTTCTGCCGGGCGCATGAAGCACCCCTATTTTTCTTGGATTGCATTTTAACATTTCCCACAAAAGCTAAATTGTTGTGCTACAACATCAAACTAAACCCAAGCACAGTTTAGTACATCATTGCAAAAAAGTAAATCCAATATAAGGGTACCTTCATGTTCTAAAATCAAATGAAACCATAATAGTAAATAAATCCTGCATCTCTGCAGTTCCCTCCCCCACAAAAAAGGTTAATTACCATAACATTAAAATACAAAAAAAGAGAAATGAGATCGTCAACAGTAATGAAACCTATGAAGCACCAAATGAATCTAACAATAACTAAGTAGCTTATTAAAAGCTTATTATAGCTTATTAGCATATTATACCTTATTATAAATCTAACAAACACTTGACTAGAGTCAACAAGGGATGTAAAGGGAAGGATAAAGAATGAACCTGAAGCTGATCTTTGTGACGGTGGTGAAGCTGAGAATCTGAGTTGAGTTTGGCTAAGAAGCTGAGAATGGAGCTTGGTGGTGGATTGAATCTCTGAATCTAAGCATCTAATCTCAGAATCGAATATGAGAAGTGAAGCTCGGTGGTGCCAAACGGTGGTGAAGCTGAGAATCGAATTTGATTGACGGTGGTGAACTCGGTGGTAAATCTCAGATGTGAAGCTCTCAATGTGAATCGAATCCGGCCCGGCCGCGAGGAATCAAGAGATCTTTGCCGGTTCTGACTTGGATCTCGGGTGACGGAAAAAGGCGCCCAGAAGTGACGAGCAGTCGCGGTCCTTGGCTCTAGGCGATAGGCTAGCAGTAAGCTTGGCTACAGCGAAGCGCTTACCAAGCGCGAAGGAGAAGTGAAGATTTGAGGGAGAAGTGCAGATTTGAACTGGATGTGAAGGAATGGCTTAATTTTGGGGGAAAAATTTAATTTTAGGGTTTGTAAAAAAATGAGGGGGAATGTTTTAGTATAAGAGGAGGGAAAGCCAAAATTGGGGGAATTGTTTGTGAGGGATTAATTTCCTCACTAACCATGTAGTTGACATTAGTGAGGGTTTTAGTGAGGGAAAAATTAGTGAGGGATCACTTCCGTGTCTAACTCCGCAACAAAAGTTTAACTCATCAATTTTGTGAGGGATTTAGTGACGGAATTTTTGTGAGGGAATATTTGTGAGGGATAATTAATCTTTTCCGTCACTAATGTTTGTCCACTCGATTTTTGTGGTGAATATGAAAATCCGTCTCTAAAACCGTCACAATTAGTGAGGGATTTTTTTCCCTCCCTAAAATCCGTCTCTAATTTGCGTTTTTCTAGTAGTGATATAAGAAAACGCTAGAATTCGTATTTGTGATCAATCGGATATAACCAATGTTTGATTGATGAAAGTCAATCCTAAACACCTTCTATGTCCTATTACTCTACCATTTATTTATTATGTTTTAAAAGTATGAGTAGTGTAGTAAAACAAACAAGTAAACCCTAACTTAAGACGATAATCGAAGTTGAACGGAATATGATATCACATTAATCCCTGTGGAACGATATAAAAACTAATACTTGCATTCGTGCAATAACACATAGCCAGTGGCAGAGCCAATTGATAAGCTGCTGGACCGACGCGTTTAAGTATCTGAAACGGCCCAATAAATCTTGGACACAATTTCTTTGTCCTGGAAACGCCACGTAATCCCAACTTAGGTGTAACCCTCAGGAATACGTGATCTCCCACGTCGAACTCTAAAGGCCTTCGCCTCTTGTCCGCATAACTTTTCTGACTACTCTGAGCAGTCCTTATAATATCCTGAATAGATTTAATCTTGTGGTCTCGTGAATAATCTCTGGTCCCAGAATACTCTTATCTCCGACCTCAGCCCAACAAAGTGGTGTCCTGCACTTTCTGCCATACAATGCCTCATAAGGTGCCATTCCAATATTGGAATAGTAACTATTGTTCTAAGAGAATTCAATCAAAGGCAGATGATTATTCCAACTTCCCCCATCTTCTAAGATGCACGCACATAGCATATCCTCTAATGTCTGAATAGTTCTCTCGGATTGACCATCTGTCTGAGGATGATGGGACATACTCATCTTTAACCTCATTCCCAAAGCCCTCTGAAAAGCTTTCCAAAAGTGAGAGGTAAAGATTGGATCTCTATCTGAGACAATACTAGTTGGAACACCATGCAGTTTCACAATCTCTGCAATAAACAACTCTGCATATTGAGAAGCCCTGAATGTAGTCCTAACCGGCAAGAAGTGAGCAGACTTGGTTAACCGGTCTACAACTACCCAAATCGAATCATGCCCTCACTGAGTTCGAGGTAATCCACTTACAACATCCATAGATATCTCTTCCCATTTCCACTGAGGAATTTCCAATGGTACTAGCATCCCTGCTGGTCTTTGATGTTCAATCTTTACATGTTGACACACTATACACCGTGACACAAATTCCGCCATGTCGGTTTTCATGCCAGGCCACCAATAATCTATTTTCAAATCTTGATACATCTTAGTGGTACCCCGATGGATACTGAAACTACTCTTATGGGCTTCTTCCAGAATCAGTCTCTTCAATCCTGCATCGTTTGGAACACAGATCCTACCATCAAGTAGCAACGTGCCATCTAATGCCTAAGAAAACTCTGATTTACCGACCCTTCTCTGGAGGTCCATATCCATACTCTGAGCCTGTGCGATTCTGGACCGCAAATCACATGTGATCTCCAGCTTATGCAACATAATGCCATTATCCATCTTGGTGACGTTGAGATTAAGGTCTCAGAACTTCTCATACATACCACAAGTATGCATCATCATTTCTACTTTAACCAAGGCTTTCCTACTTAAGGCGTCAGCAACTACGTTCGCCTTTCCTGGATGGTACTTTAGATCAAAATCAAAATCCTTCAAATATTTCATCCACCTCCTCTGTCTCATGTTCAATTTCCGTTGATCAAACAAATACTTTAAGCTTTTATGGTCACTGAACAAGTCAAACTGCGCACCATATAAATGATGCCTCCATACTTTCAATGCAAAGACTATAGCTGCTAACTCAAGATCATGAGTAGGGTAATTCTCCTCATGAGATTTAAGTTGTCGTGAAGCATAAGCTATCACATTACTTTCTTGCATGAGCACTGTTGAAGCAGTATTTCATACAACAAACGTAAGTATTTTCAATTATCGTCTCCTCAGGGATTAGGTGCGTTACTTCGAACCGTTCAACAATCGGTATTGTTTTGAGTTTTTGGGTTTGTACAACTGGTTTCATAAACTAACGGAATGTAAATGCGGGAATTAAAACGACAAGTAATAGGGTATCAAAGCGTTAGAATTAAAGTTCATCAATCTTGCAAAGAATGTAATAAATAAATCATGCATATGAAATTAGCGTTTTAGCATAAATATCACGTATCGCTCTACAATATCATTGATTTCCCAAATGACATCGTGAGATCGATCGTATCGTTTAATCGACGATTTCCCAATCAATCAAACGATCCGAAAGCATTACGATCCGAAACTTAGTGCAATTATCAAAACCCAAATCCATTTCTAGATTTTCTTAATTTGATAGAAGATTATCCTTAAACATAGATTCAAAAGTATTTGTCAATATCATTTGAATCAATCATGAGAATGAAAAGCAAGAATAACTTCATAAACACTTAAATTGCTAAATCATATATTCACATAATCATTTGTTACATCAAAGCTAGAAAGATTACCTCTAATCCCAACAAAGGGATGTTAGTTGCTCATTTTCATGACAACTATACAAAAGATGAGAGAAAAAATGAAGATCATTACCCAAAGTCTTGATTTCCCAAAGCCCTTGGTGATTTCCACAATTCAATCCTTTTGCTCCTTGAAGATCATCTCTTCTAACCCTATTTACTAAGTCCTAAACTATTACTAAAGCAATCCTAACAATTGGAAGAAAAAGTACTCAAAGTTCTCCAACTGGTTATATCAGAAAATGAGCTAAAAATGCTTTATAAATCTGAATTTTTGCACGCTCGCTACAAGCGATGAGCTGGTCGCTTGTAGCGAGGAAGTTTTATGGCCAATGGGGATCCTCCACGTCAGCATGGAGCCTTAAACCGCCCTTGGTCGCTTGAAGCGACCAGTCCATCGCTTGTAGCGATGAACCTCTAAAAATCCCTGCCTATCCTCGCTTGTAGCGTGGCATATGGCGCTTGAAGCGATGAAGCCTTCAAATTCCCTGCCTATCCTCGCTTGTAGCGAAGAAGTGTGCGCTTGTAGCGATGGCTTTGATAAAAACTTCATTTCTTTGCTCAGCATGATCAATCATAAATTTCCTACAATAATAACATGGGGTAAGGCATAGGATAACAAATATAGCATTTTGAACCATAAATATGGGCTTATCCTATGATAACTTGTGAAATAAGTAACATAAGTGCCTTAATTAACTGAACAATTTAACCACTTTCAGGCACTTATCAAGCACACTACCAAGTCCTTTAGAGGACGCATCGCAAAATACAACGTATCTCTTGTCAGGATCCGGTATCGCTAGCACTGGGGCCTTAGATAATTTCTTCCTTAAAGTTCTGAAGCTCTTCTCACACTCTTCGTCCCACACGAAGGGCACATCCTTTCTTGTGAGACGTGTCAAAGGCAAAGCAATATGAGAAAACCTCATAATAAATCTTCGGTAGTAACCTGCTAAGCCCAAGAAACTTCTAACTTTAGCCACATTCTTAGGTCTGGCCCAATTAAGGACAACTTCAACTTTCGACGTGTCTACTGACACTCCTTCTTTAGAGATAACGTGACCCAAAAACTTAATTTCAGACAACCAAAATTCACACTTACTGAATTTGGCATATAACTGCTTCTCTCTGAGAATGTTCAAAACAATCCCCAGATGTTGGGCATCCTGAGGGTCCCTTGAATAAATCAAGATATCATCAATGAAAATTACCACAAACTGATCCAGATAAGGCTGAAAAATCCTGTTCATGTAATCCATGAACACTGCTGGGGCATTAGTCACTCTAAAAGGCATAACTAGGAATTCGTAATGTCCATAACATGTTCTGAATGCTGTCTTGGACACATCCGATGACTTGATGCGAATCTGGTGATATCCGGATCTAAGGTCAATCTTAGAAAATATTGTTGATCCCTTGAGCTGATCTAAAAGATCATCAATCCTTGGAAGAAGATACTTATTCTTAATAGTTACCTTATTCAACTGGCGGTAGTCTATGCACAATCTCATACTACCATCCTTCTTCTTAACTAGCAAAACTGGTGCACCCCAAGGTGACACACTAGGCCTGATAAAATGTTTTTGAATCAAGTCCTCTAACTGGGACTTCAATTCCTTAAGCTGTAAAGGTGACATTATATATGGTGCCATAGACACTGGCTCCGCTCCTGGAATGAGATCAATAGAGAACTCAACTTCACGTTTTGGGGGTAAACTGGTTATCTCAGAAGGAAAAACATCTGGATATTCATTAACAACTGGAATGTCACTGGGACTCAGCTCTGATTCTGACGTCACAGTAAACATAACATAAAAACCCCTATCCTGAGCACAAATAAACTGAACTAACTGGTGGGTACGATTAATCAGTTCAGATAAAGCCACACCTTCTGCTGTATCACTTGTAGACATATAGATACTCTTCTCGGAACATCCGATACAAACATGGTTAGCGGAGAGCCAATCCATCCCTAGAATCACATCAAGTTGTACCATGGGAAGACACACTAAATCTATATAGTATGTCTTACTAGATACGGTGATAGGACAATTCTCACATACATAACTTGCTACGATTCCACCTTTCGTAGTGGTAGATACAGTCATTGGAGGAATCAATGGAGATAAAGGTAACTGCAGTGTTTCTACACACTTATATGAAATAAATGAGCAAGTTGCGCCACAACCAAAAAGAACTTTAACTGGATTCTGGCCAAGATAACACATACCAGCAATCAAATCCTCATTAGCTATAGCTTTCCGACCATCTAGGGAATACACCCTGCCTTTGCTTGTTGTTGTTCGCTCTGTTGTTCCCTTACCTCGCCTATTTGGGCATTCTCGCAAAAAGTGTCTGGGTTGCTTGCATCCGTAACACACATTAGCACCCTCCATGCATTCTCCTTTATGAGCTCTCCCACATGTCTTACAAGTAGGATTAGACCGTGGAGAGTAGGACTGCTTTCCTCTCTGAGGGGAACCCTTTGGCTTCAGCTTATCATGTTACTTGTCTTGAAATTTACTCTTTCTCTTCTCAAAAGTTGCAGCTTTCTCTCTAGCGGTCTTGGCAAAACCCACTTCAGCAATCAAACTATCATGAACCAAATCGTCATAACTTGTATTTCTCTGAAGGCTCACTGCGGTGTCAGTTTCACCTCTTAGACCCCGCTTATACTGATTCATTTTCCAGTTCTCATTTCCTGCATATTCATTATGAGTGGAATATTACGACAACTCTTCAAATTTCTTAGTAAACTCCGTGACCGACATACCACCTTGCTTTAATTTGAGAAACTCTTGTTCTTTCTTTACTTTATATGACAATGGTAAATACTTCTCTAGCATTGCTTCCTTGAAGTTTATCCAATTCACCTCTACATCATTAGCCAACATTCTACGCTGAGTGGATTCCCACCAGTCTTCTGTTGCGCCTCTGAACTGGTTTGCTGCATACGAAACCTTATCAGCTTCCGTGCACTCAGCCATCCGAAAAATATTCTCCATCTATTTTAGCCACCTCTTGGCTTCCTGAGGATCGCCCTCTCCATTAAACTCGGGAGGGTGACTCCTATTAAATTATCAGAAGACTGGATTTCCAACAACTGGAGGCGGTGGAGGCTGCTGATGGAAACCTTGCCCCTGGTGCATCATTTCCATCCACTGATACTGAGATTGGGCCTGATGTTGCACTTGTTGTTGCATCATTTGCATCATCTGCTGATGCTGTAATGCAATCTAAGCCTGTTGCTCCTGATATTGTTGTTGCAACGCTTGCTGCTGATGCATCATCTGAGACCAGAAATTCACATTAGGATCTCCTGCTTCCTCATTGGCCTGATTTACTCTAGGCCTTCCAGGTCCTCTTCGTCTCCCAGACATCTTATCCTAGTTGTCATATACAAGTCAAAGTGATCAGTTTCAACCAGATATAACATTTAGAATAATGTCCTGGATCCAAATGGTCCATATACTTGGATTGTAATTTTTAATGACCCAAGGCACGATCTGAATCGACCTGCTCTGATACCAAATTGTAACACCCATATAAAGATTACCTAGGATCTTATACGAGTATTAAAATTTCGTACTGGATGCATTAATTTACAATACTGAAAGTTTAACTGATTATGTTGCATAACATAAGTATCAATACATCCAACTATTACTACAAAACATCTTTGATATTATACATCAATATACAACATCTAAAGACATGATAACTAGAATAACTAGGAACCAGCACGATTAGTCCAAAGCCTTCTCCTTACCCTTGCTGCGTGCTACCTGCGAACCTGCATCAGAAGGAATGGGATGAGACATAATGTCTCAGTGAGCTCCAGCCCAACCTACTGTTGGCAACCTCGGGGAACCTAGGGTCGCCATGCACTACTGTTGGCAATCTCGGGGAAACCTATGATCGCCAAGCCTTAACTTTTACCCATATAGGGTTATACCTGCCTGAGTCTGCTAACCTGTGTAGTCATAAAACTGGACTACTTTCTGATAATATAGTGATCGAGGGGAAACCTAGGATCACTGCCTGATAACTAACACCTGATACCTGATACCTGCCTGAACATAATAAAGTATTTTCCTGATATTATTATGTTAGTATGTTAGCGTGTAACAAACATTATTATCTGAGTTGATTTTACGGAACGCCCCCGAGTGGAGTAACCTCGGAGCACATTCCCCTAATAACCGGTGAAAATTCATATCTGAGGCTAATCACCGGACTCCTCCTGCTTGTATGTGTGATTATCCTCGCAGAAGATTCCTGCCCGTTCCAGCTGTATCCGGAACCCCCTGTGGTCTCTACCTGACGAGAGCACAGAAGACACACGATTATCTTTTAATTAAAACTTATGTGTGGTTATCCTCGCGGAAAGTTCCTCCCATTCCAGTCGTAACTAGAACCCCCCTGTGCTCTCTAACTGTGAGAACACAGAAGACACAAAGTTTATCCTGGTAATTAAGTAAGTATTCTTGATATAATACCTATCCTGATATTCCTGATAATTTTCCTGAACTGATACGTGTACCCTCAGCGTCACTCTGACGTGAACAACTGAGGCACGTCCTGATGTACATATAAATGTTCCTGAAACTGGGGAAATCCTAGTACCTCTGCCTACGGTACACTATAACCTGCCTGGTTAAGGGTATCCTAAAACTAACCCTTAACTAACCTGAATTCCCGTGGATAAATTACCCATCACTTTGTATGATACATATGCATTTCCTATATTAATCCTTGAAGGCTCAAAAGCGTCTATATTCCCAAGCATTTCAAAGATCAATGGCATGGCACAACTATTAGTTAAGAAAAAGGCATCCTGGGTCTGAGTCTGAGAGTGAAGATTCTGAGTCTGATGTTTTAGAGTTTGAGGTTCTGAGTCTGAGGTTTTAGAGTTTGAGGTTCTGAGTCTGAGGTTTCAGAGTCTGAGGTTCTGAGTCTCGCAAAGCAAAGTCATGTTCACTCTGCGATCGTAGCAGAACTCAGAGTTCAGAAATTGTGTTTAACTTCAAAATCTTGGTACCCAATTGCTCAGTGATCTTTAAAACATGCCAGGAACTCAATTTAAACTGTAAAAACATACTGGAATCAAGGATTAAACAGGAATTACTCACATGTATCAAAAAGGGGAAAAACTATCCTTTTTCCTAAATCTTAGGAATTAAGTTGTGATTCTCACACAAATATAACTCAAAATGATTAAGCTACTCTAAGGAACTCACTTAATACTGGCTGATCTTGCCAAGCTTCCTTCTACCAAAACCCTAGCTTTGGGATTCCTCCTCTTGTCTTGGTTTCCTTAGTTCCTCTTGCTTCAATCTTTCCCAAAAGCTTGCTTGCTGACAATACAAGGAATTAGGGAAGAAAAATTGATGGATTAAGGTTGGTGGTGGTGCTGGCCGAATTCTAGGGAGAGAGAGAGAGAGAGAGTGAGAGAGAGAGAGAGAGAGAGAGATTTCCAACTTTGTAGAGAGAGAAGGGAAATAAGAAAATGGAATAATTCTTGCCTTGATTCCTATATAAAGCCCTTCCGTCTCAAAATTACAATTTTGCCCCTACTCGCTCGTAATTCCTCTGATACTGATAAAAGTTACGCCTACGCGGGATATTACAAAAATAGAGAGAGGAGACAAAAATATAGCGTGGTAACAAGTATGGAAATCAAGTAGACTTATTCAAGAACCCTCCTTCAAAAACGTAGACTTACTCAAGGGTTAAATAAGTTTTTAGGTCCTATAAATATATCAAATTTTGATTTTTTAAAGAATAGAATTTCGTTGTTAATCTTTTTAAAAAATTTCTTCAAATAATTATCCTTCAAATGTTTTTTATCATCGCTTTTTGTCCATTTTTTAAGTCAACTCATGTGTATTCTTCACATTTTTTAATTAATTTTTTGAGGAATGTTTATAATATTATAAGAATGTGTCCCACAAAAATTTAAATTTATTTAACAAAAGATAAATAAAATATAAAATTTGAAGAGCCAAATACATAATAATTAATATTTATATAATGTTACTCTAAGCTTTCCCTTTATTTATCATTATCATATGTGGAAAAAACCAATTCCAAAAGAAATCTAATTATATGAGTTAATTAGTGCATTATGTTGTGGACGATATTGCTATGCTTGTTAAGGAGACATGAAGGGGTTTCAGTGTAATCCTAAAAGACTCATTGTTATAATGTTATAGCAATTAAGAAAATTAAGACATTGATGATGTGGATTGGTTGAAATTTCATTATCTAATGTGAATGTAAACTAGATAGAGCATGTAAGAGAGGAGTATTACTGTTTTGAAATTTCATTATCTGATGTCGAATATTTTGAAACTTAATTCACTCACCAAAAAATTGGCATGTCTTTTTCTCTTCAAAAGTGCTGCTAGAAAGGAGTATTTTCGACTTAATTCACTCACCATAAGGTTAGAGTGGATGCTATTGTCAGAGGGGAAAAAAAGAGCTAATTACGGTCGAACGTATTAGTCATCCCAACAATTAAGTTGCTACCATGTATTCAGAGAGACAAAAATTAAGCCATAATTTATTAGAAAAACCAGGAACCAAGGGCATAGCTAAACTGTTTGCATAAGAAATCGATGCTATTAAAAGGAGAAATATATAATTTCACCAATTTACATTTTAAAACTACTCCAAAAGAATCTAGCTTATCAGCATATCATATCAATTATATTCCCTAAATATATGATAAAATTTGAAATGCACTGAAGATGACACTTGAACACAATTACGCCATTTGTTCCCATATTTACCAAGGAACACATGATTATAAGATGTTGTGAAAAATTGCACCACCAAAGAAGAATCAAAGTTTAACCATATAGATTTGTCCAACCTCTTTAGTGAGCCACTTGTGTAACAAATATCACAACTTTCAATTTTGCTTGGAAAGTAGTTTTAATACCAAGATAGCTTATCTACATATATATTATACCAAATCGATACTGGAACAATGGAACCAAACTTCAAAACCTAAACAAACAAAATCTCAAACTTTTGCGAACAAAGCAGCAGAAGCGACGACTATTATAAGGAGGATTGAAATATACGCTAGATATCATGTTAACAATATAGAAAATCAAATGGAATAGAGAATAACAAAGGCAGCTAGAATTTCATTAGAATACTATTTGCATAAATGTTATCCAAATAAGAATATGGGTGTTACTATTGAGGAGAGTATTTCCTCTAATAAAGGTTATTCATGAAGTCTTTGACAAACAATTCTATGACTCAGCTCACATTATTTTCTATTTCTAAAACCTCAAAATTGCTTTAATTGATCCCCTATTTTCTACACCCAATGAGGCAATGTTTTGGATAAGTTAGCAACATGGCAATCTGACTGTACATTTGGTTTAACGATATCATACGACCTCAGCTTGCTACTTTTAGAATAAAAGTAAATGCACAATCTAATATATATGAGATCATATCAAACTATATATTAATTGTACAACAACCATAGTGATCAATTAGTTTCACACAAAAAGAGCACCATAACCAAGTATTCCCCTAAGCAGCTAAGGATGACTTATCAGCTAAGCGCAAAAAGAGCACCATATGACTTATCAACTATTGTTCAATTATTACCAGAACAACTATTAAATATTTATTTATAACTACTAAATAGAATCTGCAATCTTATTAGGTAACACATTAATATCTTCAAATTATGGATAGTAGTATTCCACTTCAACACATTCAACTTTTCAATCTAAAAATCAAGAGAGAACAGAAACTCCAAAAAATTGTTTGGTTAAATAGGATTAAAAACGAGTGAACAACACACCGAATATTTCCAAAACTCTATTTTTTTCACTGTTCAAAAACTATCTGAATAGATTCAACCTAACTTAAAACTAGTTAAAATTGACTCTAAAAATACTAACTGTTGAAGAATTATTGCTAGCCCAGATTGCAAATCTTGTGATATAACGGGATAACAACATACATAGGCATATCATGGGGTAGATCAACTGGTTTGAACAACGTTAAACATAGAAATACCACACAACATCCAATATATCCTAATAATGTACTTAATCTACACTTAAGTTCATTATGTAATTTAATTAGACCTAACCAACCATTACCTTAACCAACCATTACACTTAAGTCCCAAAAAATAGCAGTCATAAAATAACCCTTATAGATCACATACCAAATGATTTAAATCAAACCACACACATTTAACACGAATTGAATACATAAAATGTATATCAAATAACATATTAACAGTAACTTCTAACATCTAACAACTAACATTCAAACATTACATAAGCAGCAATAATCATAACTAAACACAATATTCAATTTAACGATCAGAGATAGTCTAATAACATAAGAATTTGACTAAGTTACATCTTCCCGATCGTGCAACCTAGTGTAAGATCCCTCTTTAACATACTAACCCTCACACATTTTATTCCTGATTTAACCCCTTCGTACCTTAATCGACAATTCAATTTGTACACGAATTTAAATTACAGATGATGACTCCTAATGTTATGGTTCTTAAGGATTTGATATAACTCAAGTAACAACAAGAGTAATAATAAGAGAAAAATGTTTTTTTTTTTTAACAATTATTCAAAATAGAATATGATTACGAATTTTATTGATCAAAGGATGGGTCTAATAGGTGACAAGTAACACTGACATTATGCTCTTCAAATAGGGTTATTCACGACAACAAGTAGATTCGAAATCCATTATTGACACTTTTATGTTATTTGAGCTTTTGGGAATTTGGATTTCTGGTTCACATCAAAGGTAATGAATTTTAGGAGATGCTGCAAAGGGTTTGTCGTTTATTGGGGTGTCAAACTAGTTAGGATGTCAATGAATCATAATGATGCATTAACACTTCTAATCTTGCTTAACAATATAAGTTAATGATTCTGATTCAAGTTTCTTTTTATATACAAGGCTTCCTTTTTGAAAATATGGGGTTTTAAAATTGAATTTGGATTCAGTTTCGCAAAAAGTGTAACATACTATGTTTTTCGGAACTGACCGACAAAAATCAAAGGATTTATGCAATAGGAAAATCGATTTTCCACTTGAAACAATTTTTTATTCTTAAAAACTAATTTATGTCTATACAAATGTATTTTATCCATTATAAGTTAATGGCTAAACATCCAAACATCTAACAATTAACACAACCAGCTAAAAATGGTTCTAAACGAAAATAGTAAAAACTTGGGGTGTTACACACTTCACCTTAATTCATCTCCAAATCTCCTGCACAATTTCTTATTTTTGCCTTACAGGTTCCATTGTTTTTGTGCATTATACTATTTTTTAGGACAAATCATAAGTTTTGTCAAACATGCACAAGTAAAATGGTATTGCACTATACAAAAGTATATTTTTCACTATTGGATCAATAAATCACATCATATCTCATTTAATTTAGTGGTGGGATTTATTGATTGATTGGTAAAAACAAATTTGTATATAATTAATGCAATACTTGTCTTACTTGTGCAACATAGAATTGGCCTGCAACACAATGTTATGACGAATTAAACCCAATGATCTTATTTGGTAAAAAAAAAAGTTGACTTATGTACTTCCATTCTACCCTACCTATATATAATATATTCCATACAGTTTACACTCAAATATTTATTTTATTTTATTTCGTGATTCCATCCCCTATGATGTAGCTAAACCACCTTTGCTCATAGTGGTAGTTAACTCACAAATAGTGCCCAGATATTAGTTTTTGGAGTTTTTGTTCTGTTTTTAGTGAAATTGTGGTCCGATGTGAAAGGACTTACAAAAGTTTGAACTTTGAACGTTTATCTTGCACCGTGTGAAAATTCTTCATCTTTTCTTTCTTTTTTGTTGTCTACTTTGAATTTCATATATGAACTTATCTATTGAATAAAATTTTTGTGAGACTCTTTGGGAGAGCTTAATAAAATAACTATGACATGTTTATCAGTTGGTTACAACTTTTTTCCATAACCTATCTAAGATAATTTATGAAACCAACTTATAAATTTATATGAAAATCTTTTGAGTTTATTTTATATTCATTATTAAAATAGTTTATAAATAGGAACTTGTTTGATATGAGCTTAATAAGATATTAATCCAATCAAGATATTTGTCTTGATATATGATACTGTCAATCTTGCTTTTGTTAATGTCATATTGTCTTCCTGAATTTAATTTAATTTTATATATATATATATATATATATATATATATATATATATATATATATATATATATATATATATATATATATATATATATAGTTATGTTGCTTTTCTGCATTGCTGGATAATCCTCCAATGCATACATTTCATTCAAGGCTTGATAATGATTATTCTATGCTGCCTATATATTGAGACGGATAAAAATTTAAATGGCATAATTAATTGGATAGTTTAAGTTTCAGGCAATCAATATTGTATCTTTTGCATGTCCAACTTTCCATTTGAATGAGAGTTGTCCACATAATTGGTAAGGTTTCTGTCATGGTTTTAAGTTGTGGTTACGATTTTTATTACACTGTAAACATTATATTGTGGAAAAGTGCGGCCAATATCGTCAGAATCTTGATTTCAATTCTATTTGAAGACCTCAAAATTTGTTATATTACAATTGTGGACCCCAATTTAAAACCATGTTATGGGTTTAAAAAAACTACTCCCTTCGTTTCTATGAATAATACTACTTACATCAAGCCACCTCATATCCCACACCAAGTTGAATCCTCCTTCACTGGACTTTCTTTTTCTTTCTCTAAGGCTTACTACTGTCGAATGCACAATTATTGAAATTTTTATGTCCATTTGATACAAACAACTAACAAGTTGATTTATGTATGAAAACCATTTCTGATAATGTATTGTTTATTTTAATTTCAAATGTGCTATGATGTCTTGCGTGCATTTTTTTAATTATTTATTTGAAGAGAATCAAGTTGGGTCTTCGTTAGTCAATTATTCCTTTCACAAATCTACAACTTCCACAACACAGTATTGTTCTTTTGGAGTAACACTTATCGAACATGAACATAAATACATACTAAACAAAATTCCTCATTAATTAATCAAATACGCTAATATCCAATTCATAAGTTGAGACATTTAACATCAAATATTAAACAACAAATATATGAATAAAATAGGGTATGATTTTATCATAATAGTCGACTTTAAAGTAAACTGCACATAGGCCTGGCGCCACCGGAATCTCATGTGTTTAAGCAATGAAAATTGGCCGCTTAGTCGCCTCTCCTACAACATTCACAGTTTGGTAGACTCTCTCGTCACTTGTTTCGCTCCTAATTCTATTAGTCAGCCGATTGCTAGACTCATTAAGTGGAATAGCGGCAATCACTCCTGCACCATCCTTAATGTAGATGGTAGTTGTCTGGGCACCCCCATGAGGGCTGGTTTTGGAGGAGTCATTCAAAATGATGCTGGATTTTATTTATCAGGTTTTTCTGGTTATATTCATGACTCTTCTGACACATTGTATGCTGAGCTATTTGCTATCTATCAGGGCCTAATTTTGGCTAAAAGCTTGAACATAATTGAGCTTGTTTGCTACTCCGACTCTTTACAATGCATCAACCTCCTAAAAGGCCCAACTTCGAAGTTCCATGTCTATGCGGTCTTGATCCAGGATGTGAAAGATTTGCTCGAGCAGAATAATGTCATTGTTTTCCATACGCTTAGAGAGGGTAACCAATGTGTGGATTTAATGGCCAAGCTAGGAGCCTCTTCCAACAATGAGCTGCTATACCATGCCTCCCCCCCCCCCCCCCCCCCCGGATGATCTCATGTATCTCCTAAGGATGGATGCTATAGGTTCTTTCTACTCTAGAGAGTAGTCTTTTTGTGTTGTTTTCTTCTTTTTTTTTTTCCTTTTGTTTGTCCTGTAACCAAAAAAAAGTAAACTGCACATAAATATTTTCCAGTTAGAAATTTCAAAACATTAAAATAATCAATAACATAATGCATAATATATGCATTATGCAGGGACAAATGCATAATATATGCAGGGGCCGAAGTTTGAATCCCGGACACCCCACTTCTCCACATTTAAAATGTTTGAGCTCTAGTCACTAGACTACTTGACCAAAAAAATAAAAAATAATCAATAACAAGACAGTGAGCTTAACGGTTCATTAAATAATGATATAGTATGCCAATTTAATTCAAAAGTCATAGAT
This sequence comes from Medicago ruthenica, assembly GCA_018208015.1. Classification (NCBI taxonomy): domain Eukaryota; kingdom Viridiplantae; phylum Streptophyta; class Magnoliopsida; order Fabales; family Fabaceae; genus Medicago; species Medicago ruthenica. The sequence goes on along the minus strand of CM031371.1, from coordinate 34,101,775 downwards.
TCATGATGGATAAAATAGCAAGTGTACTATGGTGTCGTCAAGTAGTAAAATTTATAAAGTTCGTATCCGCGTCGATTGTATTATTTTAACTAAACTACTACGATGATGATTAGGATTAGTGTAACTAATTTGGGGGGGAGGGAGGGGGGGGGGGCGTCATTTGAAAATATGATTGGGTTATTTTTCCTTAAGAGAAACACACACACACACACACACATATATATATATATAGAGAGAGAGAGAGAGAGAGGCAACTAGGTCATGTCAAAGTCACTTCCCCAACGACATTAGTCAGATTTATTAAGTTTTTATTTTATTTTAATGCAAGTTGGCCATAAGGAAGTCCAATTATAGGGTCATTTGGAGTACTCCCAAATGAAGGTTGCCAAGGGTGGCATAGTACTCGCTCAAGGAATGTTCTTAATAAGAGTTGAATCAAACGGTTGTCCAAAACCCATGTTTCCCGAATTCTATTGAAATGTAAATCCTTGTAGCAGTTCCATTGATTCCATACAATAATAGAAGCATTTATCTCTTGTTCGTTATTTTTAAAAATCTCATTACCCCCAGTGAAAGAAACTTGTCCAACCGCTCCAAGATTAAACCTCATGAACCATTTTGAACTTCCTAGAATTAAAGAATTAGAGTCCAATGTGCTTGAATTAGAACTTGAAGTTGCTGCCAAGATCTTAGCACGCGTAAAATTTCGTTTCTTAAGGATTTTCTTTGGATTAACAAATTTACTATGACTTAATCGCATAAAAACTAACTTCTTCAAGATGAAAACTTGTTGGATTATGAACACATAATTTAATAAAACAAATCCCATCGTGTATGCCAATTTTTTGTCACTGTTTTCTATATTATTGGAACAGGAATATCTATCAATGATCATCAACAAATATAATGTTTAAAATGACAATCTTGTCTTGTCACAGTGCTCACATATATCATGGAAATAACAGTGTTGAAACTGTCTTTGAATACCTGGGCTAGGGATTGGGGTTTCTTAATGCAGAAAAGTGTATGATTTTGATGTAAAAAGTTTATGCACTACAACGAACTTAAAAGTTCAAGGTTAGAAAATACTAAAAATGTGCAAAGAAATGCAAAATGCAAATAGTAAAGTGAACGAAATTAAATTGACAAGAAAAGTAAAGTGATTGAAAAGTAAAGCGCTTAAATTATAAATGACTTGAATTGTAAAGTTACTAAAATGTAAATTGCAGAAATTTAAAGTGAAAGCAAAATAAAATGCACAGTAAAGTTAATGAAATTAAATTGACAAGAAAAGTAAAGTGTTTGAAAAGTAAAGCGTTGAAATTATAAATGACTAGAATTGTAAAGTGACTGAAGAGTAAATTGCATAAATTTAAAGTGAAAGCAAAATAAAATGCACTGAAAGTAAATGACTTTAAAAGAGATTTGACAAGAAATTAAATGGCATAATTAATCAAATGCAAATAATTGACAATTGTTTTATGTGTTAGATCTGTGTTATGAAATGCATTAAGTAACCCTCGTTACAGTGCCTTTGACCCCTGTTTTTATACAAAACTAGATGATTGTCACAGACATGCATGTTCGCCGTGTGTACTTGGATAATAACTCTCGTAGAAACTTCTCTATGTAAGGTTGGCTTCATTTGAGACATAAGTGTTTTAATTTATAGAAAGCTATGTTGTTGAGAAGTTGTTTCTTATGTATGGTTTGTTACTTTTTATTTTTTCACTATGTCCACAAGCCTTCTCTTGCATCTTACGTGTACTTGATTTCTCCTTGTTATTTTAATTTATTTATTTATTTATTCATAAAAATATAAATAAATCTCTAACACAAACTAATATATTTTGCTTTTTAAAGAAAATCCATCTCATTATTCATGCAATTTCAACTTCATTTTTGGATGAGTTCCTCATTTGGGTGAAAACTAAAAATTTGTTGACTTGTACATGGCCAGTTCATAAACTAGAAATCATATAACAACTAAACTAACAAAGAAAAATTATTATTCAACAAGCGAGTAGAGAAACAAAACTATGAATCAAAATTTTGGTGGCTTCTAAGTTAAGGGAACAGTCATCCCCCTCATCGATGTAACATTAATAATATACCATAATATCTATTTGAGGGTCTAGATTTGTTGAAAGCATGTAGGTTTCTATCTTTCTTCGAACACTCAAGGTCCTTTTATAGGAGATTTGAATAGAGTCATTGTTTGAAAAGAGTGCCAGCACATCAAGCTTGAGAAGTTTCCTTAAGATTTCAAATATTTGTCTCTTAAGGATAATTTCGTTGAATAGTACATCAACAATCCGTTGCTTCTTTAGAAATGATTTGTTGCATCCACTTTGTCTCTTGCAAAGATTTGTACGTTATTGCAACATATCTTTTAATTCATCATGGACAAAAAGTACTATTGTCCTATAGACAGTGACGTTTCTTTAAAAGAACACAAAAGTGGGTCAGATGTTCATCAGAGGGTTGACCATTGACTTTAGATCAGATTTTCGTCTCAAAACTTGATGAATACTTGATCAAAGCATTAATTTTCATTGACCTCTTCGTATCCGAGCTTTGTCATAAGAGCGTAAAAGTTGTTCTTCTTTCTTCAGAGCATTGTGTTTTAGGGTCAAAATGTTGACTTCAAAGTCATAATTTAATTATATGGTCGTGCTCATTTGAACTTACTTTATAGTACTCAATTGTTCTTCTATACATTGTTATGATAAAAACCTTAGAGATATTGTTCTAAAACCCATCTTGGTTCAACAATCATCATAAATTATTTTCAAGAAAATGTTCCAAATCCCTAAAATCCAAGAATTTCATGTAATAGGAAATTTTGAAGCAAAAGTTAAGCACAATAAAAACCGATTTTTATACGTTGGAGAGATACATGATAAGAATTCATACACCCAAACCATCATTTTGTATCCTAAATAATGGTCTTGTCCAATTCATACAAGTAAGAGTTTTCCATGGCTTTCTTTGCATCAATCTACATCCAACATTTTTAATATCTCTCACAATGGAATCGTCGATGAACCTCACTATCTAACGTGGAAGGTTTTGTTGAAAAAAAATGGGGTGGCGGGGATTGAATTGGGTGGGTCAAGGCATAGATGTTGCTTCTTTTTTTTTTTTTCCCAACAAACCTCGACCCTTTAATAGATCTTACGATATATTATGTAGTACACCGGTGAGGGACTTGATTGCTCCCTCACCTTATAAGCCACCCAAAATCTTCTAAAATAGAATATCAATTTCCTACGTGATTCTAGATCAGGTTCAAGATTAGTTCTTTATCAACAAGAAAAGTTGATGATGTCAGATAAAACATTGGAGCACACAAAATAGAACAATCGAAAAACTGGTGATATATAATAACTTATATTTTGACAAGTTTTTTTTTTTTTTTATTATAAGTTTCCAATAGAAATAACATCAATAAAAATCACAACATAGAGTTTAAGAAAACATCAGTTTGATAAACTGAGTGAAGTCATCTTGTCATCAATTTCCTTCATATTTTTTTCAATTAGCTTATCCAAGTCTTTCAAATCAGAAAAAGTCATATCTTCTGGCAGCTTGTTGTTTTGCATGTACCAAATCATAAGAATGTTCAACTCATTCTCATGATTGTCGTGTCTTTGCTTTCTCAGTTGTTCCCTAGCTTTAGTAATCCTTTGCAAAAGGAAACTTTCTTGGTTCACATTTTTTTTCTCATCTTTCATATACGAGTTCTGATACCTCTCAATCACCTGTTTGGCTTCCTTCAGATTTGGCCACACCTCTGTTTTAGAATCAAAAGGATCGGAAATTATAGCACAGGCTGGAATACCACAAAGAATAGTGAGTTCTCTCACCTTCTTGATGATACTTTTCTTCCTCTTCTTGTAGGAAGCCTTTCTTGTTGAATCATTGGAGATAAAGGCGAGTTTCACCTTCTTCCTAGTCATGCCTTCGCAATGTAATTGCTAGGAAAAAAGACTAGGAATCAGTTTTTCTTGATTTGCTTTGTGTTTGAAAATGAATTCCAGCTTTTATAGAGAGCAATATTTGTTTTCACCTCTAGTCTCTTGAAAATAAAAGAGCAATACATATATTATTTTATTAATTTTAGTATTTAAGAAAAAAAATAAAGATAATCCTATTAATGAATTTTAATAAATACTATATTTTAAAATAATATTATTACATGGTCTACATGTTCAAAAAAAAATATTCTACGATATTTAATGATAGTTATAAATAAAAATAGGAGGTTAATTTTGAAAAATAAAATGTAATACAAGGTTCTTTAAAAAAAATACAAGGTATAGTATGGTCAAATTTATTACTAAATACTATAAAATAGAAAGAAAAAAATATGGTTAATTAAGGTCAATATTAACCTACTTGGGTTGGGTTAGTGGTATGAACTTGGGACTATGGAGTTTGTTCATCTTCAAGGTCTTGGGTTCAATACTCCCTAGTACCAATTTGAGTGGGATAATTTAGATTCTTCAAAAAAACTAAGGTCAATAGTTTAGCTTCTTCAAAAAAGTTAAGGTCAATATTGATTATTATGGTCAATATTTTCTTTTGACAAAGTTATGGTCAATATTTTTGAAATTTAATTTTGTATCAGTCAAATTATATTCTTTTATCATTAATGTTTTTTTTTCGAAAGTTTAATCATTAATGTTATTTAATATCATTAATATTTATTTGTAAAGTATATATTTTTATAATTTAGTTTTTATATTGATAATAAAATCTTTTCACAATTATAAAATTGCCAAAAAATATATTCTTAGTCAAATAATTTTAAAATTTAAAATATAAATTCAATAAAATAATGTTTTTTCAACATACATTATAATTTAATTAATTATTTATTTCATTGCTGATGGACTCTCTACGGTTCCATTAGAGGCAACATTATTCAAGGTATAGTCGATCAATAATTTTGGGCACCTCTCTACAAGGACTCAAATCTTAATATCTCATGTTGTAGAAGATTAGTCTCTTCTGCTAGACCCACTCCAAATTATATATTCTTTTCGGTCACAATTATAAATAATTTTTCACTTTTTAGGTTCATTAAATAAATGATGTATGTAGTCACAATTATAGACCACATACATCATTTATTTAATGAATCTAAAAAGTGAAATGTTTCTTATAATTGAGACTGGAGGAAGTTTTATTTAAGATTCGGTTATATATAATGTCATTGTTAAATATGGAAACAAACCTTTTTAAGGTAAATGAATCACAATTTTACTTTCAATTATTATTAATGATTTTTTAATCATTTTTAGTCACGGAAAAACTATAAGAAAGTTTTTTCAAAATATATTATTATCATAGAATATTTTTAGAATAATATAGATATTTGTCATTTATTTTATAATTAATAATATTTTTTATTCTTTTCCCTAAAAAAATATATTTAGTCAAAATGAACACTAACGTTCTTAAAAAAAAACACTAACGTGTCTGTTTTTCCGCTTTTATCAACAAGAAATGATAAAATGGTAAATAAATAAATAATTTATTAGAGGATAAAATCAGAAGAAGAAATATTGCAGTAAAACACAATATTTTTTTTATAATGCAAAAATATGGTGTTTTTCATAGTGTCCAAGGATGTAGTCTTGGGGGTTGTAAAGAAATCGTCGAGGTTGGATCCGACGTCCAATGTGCCCTGGAGAATTTAGATGCTCTCACCGGTGGTTCGTATTGTTATATCATGGCCTCCGCCGACCCTTCTACAACGGTCCAGTTTTCACAACTTCTCGACATCGTCTCGACGATTGGTCCATACACTACCCCCTTCTTTTAATAATATATACTAGGAGGAGGAGGAGGAGGAGGAGTTGCAGCGACTGGAACGGCGAGGGGGGTGTACCTGCAGACACTCCGACGCTCAAGTCAGTATTGAGTTAGAATTTGGGGGGTTAAGAGATAGAGAAAGTCTAACCTTGGGGACTGCTGAGAGTCCCCATTATATAGTGTAGAGGATGCAGAGGAGCCGTTGTAAGGGACATGTAAGGCTCGGCGGTTACAGATTCGTGGGAATCGTAACCGTCGAGCGAGATTCACATGAACATGGGGGAGACGTTATTCTTCGGTTTGAATGAGTCTCCGTTTGCTCCGAGCACCCCCCTCGCATGGGGGAAGTGTGTTGCGAGGAAAGTGGCCCCAATGTTGGATTTGAGTCTGTTTGATATTGGACCTATGTAAATGGGCCTTTGAACATTTGCTCGGTCCAGAATAGTAGCCCCACAAGTCGTTGCTCTTGGTAAAGAGTGATGACTTATAAAGACGAGGGTACCGCTCGTTGAAAGCTTCTTTAAAGGTGAAAACCTCAATTTGTGCAAGTTTTTGATGTGTTCGCGAGGAGCTTGATCGCACGACGAGTTTTCCAAGAAATAAAATTCAGAGGAGAGTCATGATTTCTTATATATATAATATTTTGAGTTCAGATTACACGCTAACTGTGCCTAAACAAATATGGGTATGGTTGAAATTGAGCATATTTTTATTTCAGCTTTCGCATGTGACCCTTCTTCCGCTGGTAAATATTGGAAAGCTTTGAATCCAATAGTGTTAAACCATCAATGAATATATTTCTCGAAATTTGTGTGTACATGTATTATCAGTTTTACTTAGTTATGCTTGATTTATATGAAGCCTATTTTGTATCGTATTGCTTGTTAATATTTGATAATGTGCTATGATGTCCTTGTGTGCATTTTGGTTACAGACTTAATATTTGAAGAAAAACAAATCGTTCTCCTTTAGACCATTATTATTTTCACAACAACTCCTAAAAATATTGTTCTTTTGTAATAACTTATTGAACATGAATAGAACTACATACTAAACTTGACAAAATACCTCTGCGATATATCAAATGCAAGAAGCTTTTAGACATCTCATCATTAAAATAAACTCATTCTTCCGTCACCTGCAAAATTCCAGACAACAAACATATGAATAATAAGGTATAATTTCATCAATAACAACGCATAGTATATAGCCTACTTTGAATGTAACTGCAATTTGGAAAATATTTTCAAATTAGCAAATTAAACACATTCATACAATCAATTATAACACAACTAGCTTGATGGTTCATTAAGTAATGCTATTGTATTCGAATTTAAATCACAAGTCATAGATTCACAACCTCCCCCGAAGCAAAAAAAAAAATATCTATAAGATATAATGATACAAAAATTGAAAGTGAAAAAGACCAAATACAATATCCATCAAGATTGTGAGCTACTTAATGCATGTATATAAAGGGAAAAAAATTAAGTCCATTATTCAATGAAAGACAAACAGTACTAAAATGAGTTGATATACTTCATAGCTACGCTCGAAATTAAGATATTATCATTCATGTTACATGAAGTAATGAAAGATCAACCTCCACCAATGGAAAATCCGAAGCCTGAAAAGGGGAATCATTCACAGTGAAAGAAATTAATTTTGGTGTGGATATCACATAATTATATTTATAAGTTGGGTAAGAAATATCCACGATGGTTAAATTTGTGAGTGTAGTGTTGGTTATAAGAAGGATCCCTTCCACCTTAAAAGTTAGAGAGCTGGGATAATGAAAATAAAAATCTTTAATGAAAAGGTTAATTTTTTATAGGTTAAATCCCAACACATAGTCAAAATGCAAGCTTGTTAAAGCATAAAGATTAAGAGATTTAGAGGTCCATTTCTTCTTCAAGGATAACAAGTTGAACCATAAATATGAAGAGAGGTCGGTAAATGAGAAATAAAAACACAATCAGACAAACCAAGATTGGGTGACACTATTACTTTCAATTTCTTGAGACATTGAAAAACAACATGTGTTATAAGATCAGTGAATATCTTATGTTGAAAGAAACAACGATGATCGAAGTCAAGAGTATGTAAGGGATATTTTCCCTTACTATGAGATGACACAATCCGAGATACAAATGCAACAAAAAATATTAGCTTGTTGATTTCAAATGAAATTAGTTTAAAATCAGGGAGGTGTTTTCAAAGATTCTCCAATCGTTTTGATAAGACGCTAGTCTTAACCACGTTTTTTATCATCATAAATGACATTATGTAAAGTAGAATTGTTTTTGGCAATTCATTGTGTTTGTCCTTCTTCATCTTCAGCCTCTCACACGTAAACGTTGGCGCCATTTTCTTAGGTTCTCTTCTAATAAGATCAAATTAAGCAAAAAAAAAAAAAAAGTAGAAAAAATATTGTGCAGGATACTTGTTCTGCTCACTACATATTTCTTGCATATGCAAGAACTAAATACCTAAAAAAAAAAAAAAACTAGATTAAACCCAAAAGGTGTAAAGTGTGTGTTAGATTTCGTAGTGATAAAACTGATTAAAAATTAATTAATTTTAGTTTATTTTACAAGAATTAATTAATTATAGTTAAAAGTGAAGTAATTGTAAAATAACTTATATTTGGTCACTAAGGTTTGTTTTAACAATGAGGTGTCACACTCCAAACGACCAAGTAAAGCTCCAAGAATAATCTTTGCAAATACTATGCATCCATCCAATCTCTACTATACAGTGAAAACAAACAACCCTTACTCAAGTGTTAAAGGGAGTTAAAAAATGTCCACGAGTCCTAGCTCAACCGGTAAAAAAATGTCGAAATTATTAGGTCGGATACCGTGACCAGGGTTCGAACCCCGACTCCTCCACTTATGTGAGAGTTTCTAATGACTACTGTCATTTCGTCTATCTAAAAACAAATAATGAGTTAAGAAATAAATTTCAGCATAAACATCATTTGAGCATCAAATTTTCATGAGATCTAAAGGTATTTGCTAATATACACCCACTAGTTTTTATGTGGGAGTATTTTAGCAACATGCATCTTTAGGTGTATTTAGCCACTTTTTAGTTATCACTTGCTAAAAATTCTAATATATATATATCAAAATCAATTTAATCTTTCTAGAACCACGTTTATCTCCTATTTTCTAACCAAACACAGTTTAATATATTTAATAGTAACAAAAAGTCATCTCATTTCACATGCAATTTCAACTTTCATTTTTGGATGAGTTCAACATTAAGTGAAAAACTAGAAATAAGTTTGAATTACATGGTCAGTTCATAAACTAGAAATCATAGAACAACTAAGGTAACACAAAAGGATTATTATTGAACAAAACAAACAGAGAAACAAGAGTCATTACCTTGCAACGGCTCTTTGCTTAATTCCTGGCTTTCTTCAACAACTCTAATTCCCTCTATATAAGGATGAAGAATTGAAGAAGAAAATCGCTAAGACTCTTGAAACAAAACTGATTGAAGTGTGCTCTGTTTTTGCTGTCAAAATTCGAAGTTCACTAAAACTTCTTTGAAATTCTTACAACTTGTAATCTTAGAATTTCTAAGTGTTGAGTCTTATTCCTGAGTTGTATTAAGTGAACACCTCTGATATTTGATCAAGTGTTCAACCCAAACTTACTTTCTTTGTAATTCAGTTTGGTTCAAGTCTCAATCTGCGTACTGAGCATTTGCAGTCTCATTACTTAGTGTTCTGAGCAATTAGAGTCTCATTCCTTTGTGGTCTGAGCAGGGAAGTCTCATTACTTGGTGTTCTGAGCAGGAAGTCTCATTACTTAGTGTTTTGAGCATTAGAAGTCTCTTACTAGGTGTTTGAGCATTGTAGTCTCATTCCTTTGTGGTCTGAGCAATTGTAATCAGTTTGATTATAGTTCAAATCTCTTGTTAGTAACAAGGGGACTAGACTACTTCCAACTTGTGGAAGGAACTAGTATAAAAACATTGTGTGTCTCTCTTCCCTTCTCTCTTTTCATTTGAATCCACTGCTAATTAACTTTGATAAAAGTTCAGAACTTTGATTCTGAACTTAACATAATTTTTGAGAAGAAAAGAAACCTAAGTTTTTAAGTCCACACAATTCAACCCCCCCTTCTTGTGTGTTTTTCTCACCTTCAAAACTCTCTTATTTCTTAAAATTCTGGAAATTTTCTTTTTGTTGATGACAAAAGGGGGAGAAAAAGTAAACAAGTATTTAGGCTCTTGAGCTCAAAATATAAGTTAAATTCTGTCAGTTAATTAACTTATAAGGGGAGTAAAAGGTATTGCTCCTGAGCTCTGAACATAAGTTAAGTTCTGATTGAAATTAACTTATGAGAACTGTTTTTAATCTCTGATAAGGGGGAGAAAAAATTCTGAATTGATTTTTTGTGAGATAATACAATTACTCTTAGTGAGTTGAAATGAATTTTAAATAACTTGGATAAGACTCAGGGAGCTTACAAAACTCATCATGTGGATTATCAGACTTAGGGGGAGAGCTTACAAACCTCAGAACTTGAAGTCAGCAAGTTATTTATAATTCTGAGTGAAAATTTCACCTTATTGTTTTAAGTTAAAATTTAATTAACTTGGATAAGAATCAAGGGGAGCTTGCAAACCTAACCTTGAGGATTATCAGACCTAGGGGGAGCTTGCAAACCTCTCATGAAGTCAACTTGTTAATTAAACTTAACAACAATTCTGAAATTCTCACATTTTTTATTTAAACTTAATTTAATTAACCTGGATCAGACTCAGGGGGAGCTTGCAAACCTCACACCCTGTAGTTAACTTGTTAATTAAACTTAACAACAATTCTGAAATTCTAATCTGTTTTGATTTATACTGAATTTAATTAACATGGATCAGACTCAGGGGGAGCTTGCAAACCTCACACCCTGACGTTAACTTGTTAATTAAATTAACAACAATTTTCTATTAATACTTATGTTTGTCATCATCAAAAAGGGGGAGATTGTTGGAACAAAATGTGTATGAACAACTCTCTTTTGGGTTTTGATGATAACAAAGTATTAAAAAGAAAATTGGTATTGCTAATGCTTTGTTCTAAGTGTGCAGGACCATGTTCTTAATGTTGGTAATTAATATTGGTTATGGAAGAACAAGCTAAGAGCAAGAAAGAAAGCATTGAAGCCTTTGTTGCAAGTCTGAAGCAAAACTGGGTCTGAAGCAGCTTCTGAAGACTGAGTCTGAAGACTGCGTCTGAAGGGTGCTTCTGAAGGCAGAGTCTGAAGACTGCGTCTGAAGGGTGCTTCTGAAGGCTGAGTCTGAAGGTCAACGTTGGTCAACGTCTGAAGGCTGAGTCTGAAAGTCAACAGAAGTCAACGTCTGAAGGCTGAGTCTGAAGGTCAACAAAAGTCAACGTCTGAAGGGAGCGTCTGATGAACAGTGCTTCTGAAGGGTGTGTCTGAAGACCTGAGTCTAAAGACCTGCTTCTGATGAACAGTGTCTGAGAAGCTTCTGAAGTCTGACGTGGAAGGAAAAGCAACTGTCATGGTCAGCATTTAATGCCTGCAATGTCAGAACAACTCCAATGGAACAGTTGTCTCCCTGGCCTAAACATTCCCCAGTTTTTAAGGAAAGATTCAAAAATTGCGTGCTCTGTTCCTGCTCAGTTCAGCACACATTTTCAGTTATCCTAGCTTCCAATTGCAACGGCTCTTTGCTGGATTTTCTGGCAATTCTCAACAGCTATCTTTTCCTCTATAAAAGGGTAAAGATTTGAAGAAGAAAATTGCTAAGACTCTTGAAACTAAACTGACTAATAGTGTGCCCTGTTTTGCTGTCCAAAATTCGAAGTTCACTAAAACTCTTAGAAATTCTTACAAACTTATAATCTTATAATTTCTTAAGTCTAGAGTCTTATTCCTGTGTTGTATTAAGTAACACCTCTGATATTTGATCAAGTGTTCGGCTCAAACTTAATTTCTTTGTAATTCAGTTTGAACCAAAGTCTCAGTCTGCGTGCTGAGTATCCTGAAGTCTCATTACTTAGTGTTCTGAGCAATTAGAAGTCTCATTACTTTGTGTTCTGAGCATTGGAAGTCTCTTGACTGTGTGTCTTGAGCAGGGAAGTCTCATTACTTTGTGTTCTGAGCATTAGAAGTCTCTTACTAGGTGTTTGAGCATTGAAGTCTCAATACTTTGTGTTCTGAGCAATTGTAATCAGTTTGGTTATAGTTAAATCTCCTGTAAGTGACAGGGGGACTAGACTACTTCCAACTTGTGGAAGGAACTAGTATAAAAATATCTTGTGTCTTTCTTTCCCTCTCTCTTTACTTTTGAATCCGCTGCATAAACTCTTTGAAAAAGGTTTAGAACTTGATTCTGAACTTAACTTAAGTTTTGAGAAAGGAAAAACTGCCCACACACAATTCAACCCCCCCTTCTTGTGTGTTTTTCTCACCTTCAGCATATGACTAGAATAATGTATCAGGTATACTTATAAGAAATTAAGACAAGAATCAGACTATAAGATTAAACGTGTCCATCAGGCTCCGGATTATGCCGGATGGGACTTCTCCGAGAGGGTTGTCCACACGTAAGATTATAAGACTATGCTAAACGTGTCCAGCAGGCTCCGGATTACGCCGGATGGGACTCCTCCGAAAGGGTTGTCCACACGTATGTCAAAGGTTAAACATGTCCAGCAGGCTCCGGATTATGCCGGATGGGACTTCACCGAGAGGGTTGTCCACATGTAAGTTAAGTTCTGTCCAGCAGGCTCCGGATTATGTCAGATGAGACTTCTTCGAGAGGGTTGTCCACACAACGATAAGAGGAGTCCGGTGTTAGCCTCAGATAGGAATTTTCACCGATATGATGGGAGATGTACTCCGGGGTTACTCCACTCGGATGCACTCCGTAAAATGAACGAAGATAATTATTATTTGTTACAAGCTAACTCTCTAACTTAATGATAACAGAAAGATGTATATTTATATTACAATGAGAATATGACAAAGTAGTCATCAGATATCAAAAAGTGATCCTAGTCTTCCCCTCGATCACTAAGTTAGCATATTGTAGTCTAGTTTCACGACTCCACAGTGTAGCAGGCACAGACACGTATAAACCCGAAATGGGTTGAGATTAGAATGTGGCAATCGTAGGTTTCCCCCGAGGTTGCCACACAGCCTAGGATATGTGAAGCTCACTGAGACATTATGTCTCATCCCAATCCATTTGATTCAGTTTCAGGTAAGCAAAATGTTCGTGATGATGTTTATCAAGGAGAAGCTGAGTGGAGTGCAGTTGCTCGTCATGTACCAGCTCAGGAGGATATCAGTAAATTTATGTATATGTACATTTAGTGGTATTCGATTAATTGTATAAAATGAACAACATTTGTATTCATTCAGAAGAATTTTATTATTATTGAAAAATTTAATGTATTCAGTATCAAGATTTAATACGCATGCTAAATATTCTAGATAAATTTAGTGCGGGTGTTACAGGATCTTTGATTAAGATGAAGTAGATCTCTTATCATCTCATCCAACTTCTTTTCCGTAAAAATGATATAATACTTTAAAATAAAATATTTATCCATAAGAATCAATTTTGGGATATAATTACTCGAGATTTTTTTATGTAAGCGCTAAAAACAAAGAAAACAAAAAACTAAAAGCTTTGGAAAAAATTCACCAAAAATAAGCACATGGAAAGAAAACAACAACAAAGCAAAAGAGTCAAAATCATGAATTATATAAAAAGTTCTTTTTAGAGATACATGATCTTGTTGATAGAGCAAGAAATGCATAAAATAAAGGTAAAGGCAAAAAGGTAAAGGATAAAAAAAATGAATAAGATTTTATTTTGGAGTGCGCAAAATTGAACAACCAGAAAACTAATTACCTGAGCGAAATAAGCTTTTATTTTAAAAAATTTATTTTTTATTAGAAATTTTTTATTGAAGTAACATCAATCGAAATCACAACATAAAGTTTAAGACAACATCAATTTGATAAATTGAGTTCAACAATCTTGTCATCAATTTCCTTCATCATTTTCTCAATTAGCTTATCATAATCTCTCAAATCCTTAAGAGTCAAATCATCAGGCAACTCTTGGTTTTGCAAGCTCCTAACCATAAGAATGTTCAGCTCATTCTCATGGTTCCGTTGTATTTGCTTTTCTAGTTGTTTCCTGGTTTTAGTAATCTTTTGCAAAAGAAAACTTTCTTGGTCCAAGTTATTTTTCTTGTCTCTGATATATGCATTCTGATACCTCTCAATCAGTTGTTTCGCTCCCTCTAGGTCTGGCCACACCTCTGTTATAGAATCAAAAGGATTGGAAATTACAGCACATGCTGGAATACCACAAAGAATAGTGAGCTCTCTCACCTTCTTAATGATACCCTTCTTTCTTTTGTTGTAGGAAGCCTTTCTTGCCGAATCATTCAAGATAAAGGCAAGTTTCACCTTCTTCCTAGCCATGGAAAAACTATAAAGAATCAGTTTATTTTTCTTGCTTTGTTATGCAAATGCCTTCTGGCTTTTATAACGATCAATATATGCTTTAACCATTACTCCCTTTTATAAAAAAAAAAAAAAGTTGAGAAATACTTATATTATTTTATTAATTTTAGTATTTAATAAATATTAAAGATAGCCCAATTAATGAATTTTAATAAATTATGTATTTTAAACAATTTTATTATATAGTCTACATTTTTTTCTTTAATATTTAATAATTATTATTAAAGATATTGGGGGTTAATTGTGAATAACAAAAATGATAAAAGTAGATTCTGGTCAATCTTTAAAGTATCCAATAAATAAGTCAATCCTATAATATTTAATTGGGGGTTGATTGTGAATAACAAAAATGATAAAAGTAGATTCTGGTCAACTTCTATAATATTTAATTAATTTGTAAAGTATCCAATAAATTTAAGTCAATCTTCCCCTAAAAAAAGTCAATCCTATGTATATTTTTATAATTTAGTTTTTACATTGAAATTAAAATCTTTTCACAATTATAAAATTTATAAAAACATTATTAGTCAAATATTTGTAAAATTTTAAATATCAATCTAATAAAAATATTATTTTTTATTACACATTATAATTTCATTAATTATTTTCTTATTTAATTTTTTTTACAAGTATTTACTTATTTCATTTCCTATGGGTTCTCTATCCTTCCGTGAAAGACAACATTATTCAAGGTACAATTGAACAATAATTGTCGGCACCTCTTTCTATAAGGACTGAAATCTTATATTTCATGTTGTGGGAGACTAGTCTATTCCGCTATACCCAATCCGAATTGGTATGATATTTAAGATTTGATTATATATAATCCCATTGTTAAATATGAAAACAAACCTCCCCTAAAAAAAAGTTGAAAACAAACCTTTTTTAATGTAAATGAATCACATTTTAGTCACGGAAAAACTATAAGAAAGTTTTTTTAAAATATATTATTGCCATATAATTTTTTTAGAATAATATACATATTTATCTTTATTTAATAATTTATAATATATTTTAGTCTTCGAAGCTTCCATTTATTATATGTTATTTATAAATTACTTGTGCATATCAATATAGTTTTCTTGCTTTGTTATGCAAATGCCTTCTGGCTTTTATAACGATCAATATATGCTTTAACCATTACTCCCTTTTATAAAAAAAAAAAAAAAAAGTTGAGAAATACTTATATTATTTTATTAATTTTAGTATTTAATAAATATTAAAGATAGCCCAATTAATGAATTTTAATAAATTATGTATTTTAAACAATTTTATTATATAGTCTACATTTTTTTCTTTAATATTTAATGATTATTATTAAAGATATTGGGGGTTAATTGTGAATAACAAAAATGATAAAAGTAGATTCTGGTCAATCTTTAAAGTATCCAATAAATAAGTCAATCCTATAATATTTAAATGGGGGTTGATTGTGAATAACAAAAATGATAAAAGTAGATTCTGGTCAACTTCTATAATATTTAATTAATTTGTAAAGTATCCAATAAATTTAAGTCAATCTTCCCCTAAAAAAAGTCAATCCTATGTATATTTTTATAATTTAGTTTTTAAATTGAAATTAAAATCTTTTCACAATTATAAAATTTATAAAAACATTATTAGTCAAATATTTGTAAAATTTTAAATATCAATCTAATAAAAATATTATTTTTTATTACACATTATAATTTCAGTAATTATTTACTTATTTAATTTTTTTTACAAGTATTTACTTAATTCATTTCCCATGGGTTCTCTATCCTTCCGTGAAAGACAACATTATTCAAGGTACAATTGAACAATAATTGTCGGCACCTCTTTCTGTAAGGACTGAAATCTTATATTTCATGTTGTGGGAGACTAGTCTATTCCGCTATACTCAATCCGAATTGGTATGATATTTAAGATTTGATTATATATAATCCCATTGTTAAATATGAAAACAAACCTCCCCTCAAAAAAAAAATTTGAAAACAAACCTTTTTTAAAGTAAATGAATCACATTTTAGTCATGGAAAAACTATAAGAAAGTTTTTTTTAAATATATTATTGCCATATAATTTTTTTTAGAATAATATACATATTTATCTTTTATTTAATAATTTATAATATATTTTAGTCTTCGAAGCTTCCATTTATTATATTTTATTTATAAATTACTTGTGCATATCAATATTTAATATTTAATAATGATGACCATGAATTATTTTTGTAGGGAAAATTTGTAAAATTTAATAATTCAAGTATATACATATTTTTTTCACCCTCCATTTAGGATAACCATATTCGAGCATTGACAAACATTAATTGTAGACACAGCTCTCAACCAAAATTCAAATATCAGTATATCACATTGTGGTAGAATAACTAATTCCAATATATCCAGCCCACGTTGACATGTACATAAACTTTTATTTATAATATGTTTTAGGTTTCAATAAAATAAATCAATATTATAAAAAAAAAGTGTTGACTATTATTTTCGATGTCGAGTTAATTTAATTTTATTAATACAATAATTTTTGGGGAGTTAAAAGGTTCAATTGGTGGTGGGTGGGAGAGTAAAGGTGTTTGTGGGGTTTGATTCAGGAGTCATACTCCCTCCGCCAACGACGACCAACTCCAAGACTATCAGAAGTCGGAAGAAAAACATCTACCTGTGGAATCCATTGCAGGAGGATTTTCCTTCCCTATAACACCTCTGAAGGGAACATCAAACAGAAAGATCGCAAAGGTACTCACAATTGGTCCAAACTGGAATCCAATAAAGACAAGGCATGTTTTAGGATTTGATGATGATAAAATGGTTGACGGCGTGCGCAGTGACGGATCTAGAAATGAGCGGCTCCCGCCAGCTTCTGGAGGAACCTAATCACATCGGAATGAGAGGGATCCTGAGGTCGTGCAGGTATGGGACTGCATGGTTGAAGGAAGGCATATAAGAATTGTTTGGTACTACCTATATCAACAAGATGCATCTTCTTTTCGGTAGCCTAAACCATAAGAACTCCACAGTTAAGCGTGCTTGACTTGTAACAATTTTGGGATGAGTGACCTTCTGGGAAGTTTCCCAGAAAGCGTGCGAGTGAGGACAAAAAACGCTGAAAAGACTCGTGTTGGTTTGTGGGGTCAGTCGGCAATCCTGAAAGTCGTCTGAATGTTACACATCATCTCTTCTCAATCGGTTTCACTCTCACAGATTTGCAACATGGGTCACTCTCGGTCTCGCTATCACCTTCACTCTCTCTGCCACCATCATCTTGAGGTGTTGTTTTTATGATTTATGTATGATTTTGTTTTCAGTTATGTTTGATTTGTTCTGGTTTATCTGAAATTAGAAATTTTTATTGCACTTATTATTTTTCTATCCATTTTGTAACGGAATCATATGTAATTTGGTTTGATAATTTGGACTATCAGGTAATTTGGTTAAGTTGTTTTGAAAAGTTGGTTTAATAGTTTCAATTTTCAGTTAATTTAGAATATTGATATTTTGGCTATATGTTGATATTTCATGTTATTTGATTTGATAATCGTCGTGTTATAAATACTTCCATTGATATTTAAAGTAGAAATCAAATCAGTCGGTCAATGAAATGTTAAAGTGAGAATATTATTCGATAATGCATTACAACGCTGCCATCAAAGATGGAGAAAACATTTTTTTCACTAAAACAAATTATTCCCTACGAGGATGGGGAGGGGATACCGAAACCTGTGAGATTCAATTTCTCATCCGATTGAATATGGGTAGGCTAATGCGCAAGTATATGTGACTCGGTGATGGTGATAGGTAAGGTCAAACCCGTCCCCACGACACCCCCATTGTCGTGCCTATATATAAGGGTGTTCAAATCCAAACCGATCCAAAATAAAACCGCAAACCGATCCAAAAAAATCGAAAAAACGCAAAAAATAGAATATTTTTGGATGCTTTTGGATGTTATTTTGTAAAAACTGCTGGGATCACATCAAATTTCGGATCACTTTTTCAAAACTAAACCATACCGAACTGAACCGAAAAAGTAAATATTAATACTTATTTATTCTTTTATTAGCATTATTATGTTGCTTGTTGATTTTTAATTTTATATATTGCACTAATTTAAAATAATCGATAATTTTCATACTATAATTTTAATTTTTTAATATATTTTGCATCAAACCTATTATTTTACTGTGTTTATGTAATATTAATATTAATAAAAAATGATATTCTTCAAAAAAGAAGTAAATAAAAAATATATATTTTGCATTTTGGATATCAAAAAATCGATCCAAATTAAACTGCATATAGTTGGATTGGATCGGTTCGGAATTTTTTAGAATAGTCATCCAAACCGAAACAAACCACATGTGATTTTTATTTTGGATCTGATGCCATTTTGCCTCAAAACTTATCCAAACCGCACCATGACACCCCTACCTATATAGATTGAATAATCGATCGATTTGAAATACCAAAACAAAGCTCCCTAAAAACACGAATTTATAAACCTAAAAGTAAGATCGAAATCATTGAAGAAACATTGAAGAAAAAGAAAAGTATCACTCCATAACCTAATTATCTCGCACGACTGTGCAATGAGAGAAATGCTAGGGTCACACATATGTCAATTGATTACATTGCAAAGTTTTAACAAAGCATCTATCATATCAATTTCAAGTATAGTGTATTCAACAATTAAAAGAATCATGCATTCAACTAATAGACACGAAAATGATTAGCAAATATGTAACCCAACAATATTCAAGTAATACTTAACAAAATAGAACATAGTCTGATGTGAATAGAAGGATAGCAGGTTGCATACTCGTTAGAAGAAAGTCAACATTAAATGATACTATATGCAGCTTAAATAATGCAATCAATTTTAGAAATTTCAGATCTAAAGAGTACACTCATCATAAATCCATTTCCATAATCATTATCTCCAACATATTGACGTCGAGAATATGGCAAGAGTTTCACAGAAGTGCTGTTTGTATGGGAGAAGAAGAGAGAAGAAAAGGTATCAAAGCAGTTGAAGATGCAACCGATAACACATGCATGACCATCTTAAAAATGGCTTAATTCATCTAGTAAACGGTTTTATCATCGATTTAGATCAAAAAATCATGATTGGTAATTGCGTAGTTACTACAACAAATCCATATTCGGCAGAAATTGAATTTACTATATGCCAATAGCCAGAGACTAATCTTTCAAAATAGTGAGATCCACTTAAGAAACTAGCTTATTTCAACAAGTGCTCTTCCAATCACACTGGTCAAGGGTCGAACTCGTAACCACATGTTGGCATGTCCTATCTTAGGTTATTACACATGAAAGTATTTAATCAGTACAAAACCACAACGTCGAATTAGTAGAAAGCTTGACTTTTGCAAGCTCAGGAACTAGAGATCCTGGCTAAAGTGTTTTTCTCCTAGTATTCTATTGGCAGCGAAACATGTAAGCAAAATAGTTTGCAGGCACAATTAATAATCAGGAGGTGCAAAAAGCATAATATATCAATGTAGGCGCAAATCAGGATAGTAATAAATAAGTGTAATTTTTTAGGCGCAAATCAGGGGTGTGCAAGTGCACACATTGAGCTCAAGGTAGTTCTGCCCCTGACTCTACACTTCGCACACAACGGTTAAAGAAGCAATGTTTAACGGCCTAGAGTAGCAAACGTTGGAAGCTTTCAATCCAATGGTGTTAAACCATCAATCAAAATATTTCTCGAGATTTCTCTGTCACACATACATGTATTATCAATCTTATACTTATGCTGTTGATTTATATTAAAACCATTTTGTATGGTATTGCTTGTTTAAATTTGAAATGTGCCTTGTGTGCATTTTGGTTACAGATTTAATATTTGAAGAAAATCAAATTGTTCTCCTGCAGAAAATTATTCCTTTCGCAAGAACCACTATGAATCAAATTGTTCTCCTGCAGACTTAATAACATTTATTGAACATGAATTGAAATACACACTACACTTGACAGAATACCTCAATATTATATCAAATAGAAGAAGTTTATATACATCTTATCATTGAAATAAACTCATTCTTCCGTCACCTGCAAAATTCCATACAACAAATATATGAATAATAAGGTATAATTTCATCAATAACAACGCATAGTATATAGCCTACTTTGAATGTAACTGCAATTTGGAAAATATTTTCAAATTAGCAAATTAAACACATTCATACAATCAATTATACCACAACTAGCTTGATGGTTCATAAAATAATGCTAAAGTATGCCAATTTAAATCACAAATCATAGATTCACTATAAGAAATAATGATACAAAAATTGAAAGTGAAAAAGACCAAATACAATATCCATCAAGATTGTGAGCTAAATAATGCATGTATCTAAAGGGGGGGAAATTAAGGATCTAGATAGTTAATATTGAAACATCTAATAACAAAATAATGCATTAAAATGCTAGCAGGGCGAATATTGATATCTTTATTTTTTTTTTGTTAGAGTACTAAGTGATATCTCATCTCTTGAAGCAAAAACGGAGAAAAGAAAAACAAAATAAAGGAATTTATATCCAAGAATTCAGCATGCATGCAGGTCAGCTTCATTAGTAATAGTAATAATATTTTATGTACTAAAATGAGTTGATACTTCCTAGCTATGCTCAGAAGTATTCTAGCAATTGAATTTTTTTTTATTTTAACAAAAAAGAAAGAAATATATTATCATGCATATTACCTGAAGGGAGGAATGAACAACCTTCACCCATGGATTATCCGAAGCCTTAAAAGGGGAATCATTCATAGTGGAAGAAATTAACTTTGGTGTGGATATAACATAATCTACTACTATCATAAGAAACCTGATTACCACCATATCTCCATAATTACACTTCTAGAATCTCACTAAATCCCTTAATTTATGGGTATAATCGTCATTTTCTTGCCTTAATCAATTTTAAGCAATTAAACAGAGCAATTAATGCGCACAAAAGTATTTTCGTTTTCCAAGCAAACTTTTAGTCAGTCCAGGTATTTATTTTGTTTTCCCAGTGCACCTTTTGTTTTTCCTTTTTCCTATACTCCAAAACCTTTCACATCCCCTTCTTCCTCTAATTTTGAATTGAAGATTTCCTCCCTTTTATTCATCGACCATATTCATGGGTGAGTGTTATTTCTCTTATTCCAATCACTTTTCCTTATATCTCTCATTCCAACTCATATGAAAGTGGCTTCATACCACAATTTTGTCTTACATACCTTCTCCTTCCTCTTCAACTTCCGTGTATTCTTACTTTTCTTCTCCTTGGATTACCTTTCACATCTTCTCCTTCCGTCTTCAACTTCTTCTCAATGGTATGACCTTACATTTGGTCTTAAATTGGCTTAACATCATACTAATTATTTAAAAGAAAACTGACTTCATACCACAATTTTGTTAGCTTGCTTCTGATCTCACCAAGCCATCAATAATTTTGTTTACTTGCTATTTTGATGTACTTCATATGTCATTCCAAATTTCCAATGGAACATGTTTTTTTGTATAAATCATGATGCACGAAGGTGGTAAAAAAAACATAACCGCATATATAAGCCGATGAAATCCACGGGTACGGTGCAAATATTTCAATGTAACTTTGCCCATGTTTCGTTTGGTTATGTGCTTATCAACATGTTTCTTTTGGCTCTCACAAAATATGTATGCCACATGTTTTTGATTTTATTCCTCACTCAGGACTAGAAGGAATAAGAGTCATATAGAGTAAGTAAACATTCAGCAAGATAACTAGGTTGGTTTTGATCTTAATGAATGGCATGTAAGTTTACTTTAAACTAGGGGGTAATCTTTCTCTTCAATATGCAGGTATTATTGATGCATATAGCATATCGAAAGCGACATTGCATTTTTTATAGAAAAGTAAAGAAGAAAAAAAACAAATAAATGAATTTATCAAGTGACACATATTCTTCATAAGGATAGAGTTTAGAGAGAAAGGGTTACGTCGGAGAATAATGTGACTTTCAGTTAAAATTTATGTTCGAATACATTAGCTTTGAGTTTTGATGTACTTCGTATGTCATTCCAAATTTCCAATGGAATATTAATGGAATGTGTTTTTTTGTATAAATCATAATGCACGAAGATGGTAAAAAAAAAACATAACCGTATATATAAGCCGATGAAATCCACGGGTACGGTGCAAATATTTTATGTAATTTTGCATATAAAATAAACAAATTTTTTTTATAGAAATGATATATTAGTGTTGGTAATTTAAAAAAATATTCATGAGTTTTCTCTATTTTATAATATTGATGTTATATATCAACTACAAATAAACCAACCTGTGCATTAGCGTTTTACATGTAACTGCACAAACAATATTAATTTCTCCCACTCAATCCTAATTAATATACAGCTACCTATAGATGTGTTCCAATACATGTTATTCTTGATTTATCTATCTCTTCTTTTTTCCCAATACTATTTCTCATCCAAAGGTCGCGTTATTTATTGTCTGAGACTTAATACCATTTCATTTAACTTTGTTTATAAATACAAGTTTTTAGTAAGATTGTTGAAACTCATTTACAATTTTCGATCATTTTAGTAAAAGAAAACTCCACAGTTCACTTTTATTCACAAGTTCTAATTGTGTAACAATGTTTTCATCAAGAGCAATTGTTCGAAGAAGAAGCAAAAGGTGGATTTATCGCAGTCAATATCATGAATGAGGTATAATATTTTTAACTAATGAAAAATAAACAAGTAGTTTTAAGTATGTATAAAGTATAACAAAATCCAATAAAATTTAGTTGATGGTTAGATTGATTTGTGATGGTTATTTCTTTTAACTTCACTTTTTTTTCCACTTCTCAATAATTTCAATACATTTTATCAGTCTTATAGTTACAAGATAAATATGTTGGATCCTGTCTGTGATATTTGCTAAATCTGAACAGAATATATAAAATATGCACATGTTTTTTATAATTTATCATATTGTTCAGATCTGAACACAGTCTTTGATATGTTTACGTGTAAATATATAAATGGTTAACTTATGGTTTCTTTGTTTTTTCTTTTGCGTGACAATCAAGCCATATGGAGAAATTAATGTGAAATTTGTTGAAGAAATTTTAGTGAACTTGGAGAATATTTTGTTTTGGTGGACACGAAGGTGCCATGTTAAATTTAATCAGAACGACCATCATCCTCTATCACTAATGGTTGGCTGAATATGAGAGATGTTTATGGAATCATTGGAAATAAGTTGGTTTTGTTTACATATTTTGGGAATAATTTTTCTACATTACTATTCTCCCTGATCCAATGGATCCATCGCGGTTAGCATCCAACCACAATTATCGTTTAGGCTTACAAGACCCATATGAGTTTCAAGTTACATTGACACCGTACACTGCAACTGGTGCATAATTGGTAAAAAAACTAAAAATTATACACTCTTACATTCTTTTTACATATATAGCCAAATTGGCAGCACAACGAGTTTGATCTTTTATCACTATTGCAAACTC
Organism: Medicago ruthenica; assembly: GCA_018208015.1. NCBI lineage: Eukaryota > Viridiplantae > Streptophyta > Magnoliopsida > Fabales > Fabaceae > Medicago > Medicago ruthenica. The sequence continues at coordinate 34,077,903 of CM031371.1, read as the reverse complement.
TAAACTCTAAACATCAAATCTTCCCGATACAATGAAGTTGTGCTTTATGGTCCTCAATATGCCGAAGTAAATTGCATGGTTTTGAAATGGAAATCAGCAACAAAGAAGACCACAAAAATTGGACAAGGGTTGATGATTTTTTGTGACATAAACTACTTTTATGTTGGAGATGTGTTGAAGTTTAAGTTAGTGAATAAAAATTCATCAAACTTAATGAAAGTTACCAAAATGTAGTAAAGGATATGTGTCTTTTGTGTATATGTCAAGAAAAGGAGTCTTAGCACTTTTGTTAAAGTAGTTAAACAATTTCAAATCTCTTTAAGTTGTTTAATTAAGTATATTGACCATTTAGAATTTGTTTTAATTTCTATGAAGTTGACGTAGAAAATTTGTTGATTACAAGTATTTATGGTACCAAATATTTCTATCGTTGTTATTGTAATATTACACGACCCGTGCGTATGCAAGGGTCTATTACTAGTTGTAAGTAGAAAGCTTGACTTTTGCAAGCTCGGGAACTAGAGATCCTGGCTAAAGTGTTTTTCTCCTAGTATTCTATTGGCAGCGAAACATGTAAGCAAAATAGTTTGCAGACACAATTAAAAGTGAGTTGAAAAATAAATTTGAGCATAAACATCATATTTTAAGTCAAAAACTATAAAGCTGAGCATCAAATTTTCATGAGATATAAACGCAAATATAATTTTACTCAAATATATCGAAGTCAATTTTATCTTTCTAGAACCATGTTTATCTCCCCTTGTCTAACCAAACACAAACTAATATATTTAACAATTAAAAAAAATCATCTCATTTCACATGCCATTAAACTTCATTTTTGGATGAGTTCAACTTTTGGGTGAAAAATTAAAAATAAGTGTATATTACATGTTCAGTTCATAAACTAGAAATCATAGAACAACTAAGGTAACACAAAAAGGATTATTATTGAACTAAACGAGCAGAGAAACAAGAGAAAATACCTTGAGAGACGTTGAACGAAAAAGTGAATCAAATTCTTCTAAGATGTCTGGTTTGTTTGAGATGAAAGTGATGCTTGTAAACGAAATAGAAAATTGATTATCTGCCTAATTTCATACCAGATTTAGGATGGGTTCTTTGTAAGCAAGCAAATTTGATGATGTAAGATAAAGCATTGGAATGTGCAAATAACTTTTAGGGAAATTTTTTTTTTCTGGCCGTGTTGCGAAAAAAAATGATTTTTTTGACCCCTTTTAAAAAGTAGTTACCAAAATGATTCACTTTCAATTTTTGAGGTTTTTTTTTTGTTGTTCAGTGCCATTACCGCTATTCCAATTGGCGGTAATGGCAAAAAATTCAAAAGGGGTGCAGGAATGGCACTGTAGCGTGCAGGAACTGCATTGTAGCGTGCAGATTGCCAGGCTTTGCTTTTTTCTTTTTTTTATATTGATTGACCCATTACCGCCAATTGGGCCGGCGGTAATGGGGGACCCCCTTTTTTTTCGTTTTGTTATTTTTTCTACCCCTATAAATACCCAACAACATTTCTTTCATCCAAATTCACTCAAATTTTTTCTTACATTTTTCTCACTTCTTCCACATTATGTCTGACTCTGGCTCAGATACAATTTCTCCTGCTTCTCCTCCTCCTCCTCCTTCCCCTTTAAGATTGGTCACTGTTAAATTTGATCAATATATACGACCTTTTGAAATGGTAGTAACTCCATGTATGACTTTAGTGGAGTTGAAAAATTATCTCAATCATATTTTTTGTCTAGCTAATGAGCCTTTACGAAAAGTCAGTAAGATTTATTACGAAGAGCGGTTTATCGATTTGGGATCGCATAAAGACTTTGATTATTATTACGAATACAAACTTCTGAAGAATGATGTTGATGTTCAAGATATGTTTTCGTCTGAAAAAAATGCACAAGGTCCATGGTATCTTGACGTTAAGTCAAAATAGTCGATACGTGGAGAATCAATTGTTTTAATGTTGTTTGTTTTCTTGTTTAAGTTCATGTAATTTGGTTTGAGTAGTGTTTTGATTAATTATTATATTTTCGCGTTTGTCTTATCTCGTCTATTATATAATTTAATTAACGTAATTAAAATAAACATTAAAATCATAATACGTGAACGTGAATTTTTTTTTAAATGACTGTTATGTGTAAATGGAGTCAAAATATTAGTGCATTTTACGTGTTACCAACGACGAAATTTGATTAAAGATTAAAAAAAAAGTAACAAATAATTATAAAAGCTTGGTTGAACACATAATTGATAATGAAATTAACTACTGGTTATTTAGGATCGGACAATTTCTCCTAACATGTCCGGAATGCCGACACAACCCACACAGTCTCGGTGTCGGTCTTCTTTCTTCCACCTCCTCGTCCATTTCAGTCCTAATGTGAGTACTATTGGGTCGACCTTTCTTTAGTCTTCGCATATCTGGATTATGGCAAAGCTCGGGACCGTTGTATGGGGGCCAATAACTCTTGTCGTGGACAACCTTAAATGATGTGTTGTAAATGGCATAAACACTCTTGTTTTTGAACACATCTGGAATAGGAGTTGTGTAGTCATAGTGAAATGAAGAACACGCGGCTATGACATGGGAACAAGGCAAATGCAAAGCTTGATATTTCCCACAATCACACCACCCTGCTTGGAGGTCCACCTTGAAAGGGTAACTTTTCCGACGTTGATCACCACATGACAATCAAAATTGTTGCCGACGGCCACTAGGTGATCGTGACCTCACCCGTGAACGACCATGTTCCTCTCCACCAAAACTTGCACCATCGCAGCGCTTGTCCCCATACCTGAACCTAAAACCTCATCGAAGACCTCTGAACCTTGAAACCATCGTTGTCCATTATTTAAAGATGAACCTAACCTTAATCCTCCATGTTAACTGAAACCCCTTGACCTGACATGTCCTTGATCAACCAGTCAACTCGCTTTCCAGCATCTTAAGCTCCTCAGAGTCCAATCTCCTTGATCCCCGCATATGTGCCACTCTTGTTGGACACCCCCCTTCCCATTGAATACCGACGCGGTTGCCTTAGATGGAGCATAGGGCCGCCACCTCTCTTTCGACACTTTATTTGCGTGTATTATGTTGCATATAAGTATATAATTAAAATATATTATTCTCTCAAAAATATGTATTTGTAGAAGGGTTTGATTAAAAGAGTAAAATGGTAATTTAGTTTTAAAAAATTCTCCCATATTTTATAAATTAAACATATATTTAATTAAAATCTTTCTCACCTCTGTGTCACCCTTTCCCTTCTCTCCATTAACATTTCTTTATCCCTCCTTGTTGAACCAAATAAACCCTAAAGATTGTAGTTTGTTCTAAAAAGAAAAGATTAATTAAGTAAATGATTCTTATAAATATCTAGAATTTCTTTTTTAATCCTTACAAAATAAAAATTATCCTTTTTAGTCTTCGCAACATTTTCCTTTTGTATTTTTAGAAACAAAAGATACCGAATAAATTTTTTATAAAGACTAAAAATACTTATAGAAAATTTTACAAAGATTAAAAATAGTGACCAAAAATTTACAAGAGATTAAAAAATATGATTTTTTTTATCTATACTATATACTATATATCTTGTATATAAAGAAAATAGTCTTCTTTGGTTCTTTTGGACTGACTTTTTCTCCTTCTAAAATTACGTTCAACTTTCAATACAAATAGTACATATAACAAATATAAGACTAAATTCAATATTAAAACAAAAATGTAACAAATTGTATATGTCCGATTTTTTCCTTATCACTTAAAAAAGATAATGGATAAGAGTGAATTCAAATATTAAAAAAAAAATTTACCAAACACAATTTTTTTTGTTACCACACAAAATATATCGTGTAACAAACACGATATGAGTATATGTCCAATTTTTGTCCTTTATCTTTAAGACAAAAGTATAACAAACTAGATCATGTATATGTCACTATAAATATAATCAATAAGAAAATGATAGTATTTTATTTTTATTTTATATACAGACAAACCAAAATACACCGAGTTGATAAATATTTTTGTTATATGCTTTGATAATAATTTGTAGATAAATCGATGTACGGATAATTTCCATTAATATTTATAAATTATAATCAAAATTATACAAACAAACATAATAAAATATACACACACGTTAGCGCGGTAAAAAGAGTGGACAGACAGACGGTGTCTCCGTCTGTCTTTCCGCTAGTATTTATAATACATTAAATAAAAAAAGTATTTATAATAACAATTACTTAATGAGGAGGGATCCATTGACTCCAAGAGTAAGTCTAAACATTTACTCCAAATCCTTGCCATCAATTATTTTTAATCTAACGGTTTTACTGTTTATTTTATTTACTCCAAGTCCTGTTAAAGAATTCAAATTAAAACTGGAAAAGCATAACCAGAGCTAAAATATTCAAAATAAAGCTGTAAAACATCCAACAATACAAATGGGATAATTTCTTAACACACTATGCCACTAACTAACAGTATTAATCATTTTGATTTCTTTTCTTGCAAGTTCTGCTGTTGTGACCAGATTCACCACACTCATGACATGCTTTTCTTTTGACTGCTACTTGTTGAGCATATGACAGTTCAATTTCACTATTGAATCTACAATTTTGAGTGTTTTTTTGCCCATCCTTCTTTCTCCCTTTTGCTTGTGCATTGCGTGGATTTTTAATAGTCAATTATGGTGGTTCACTTTCTTCCTCTGACAAGCAATTTTGGTTTACATTTTGGCTAGATTCCAAAGGAGAAATTCCATCCCTTATGGCTAAATTTTATTTCTTCATTGTAATGGCTGACATACGAGTATGCCTCAAATCAGATATAATAAATTTGTATATCTCATCAGACTCTTCAGCCAAATCAACTAATACTTTTGCTTCTTGTTGAGCATGCATCCTTCTTAAAATCTTTGGCATGCTATTTTGACCATCAAAATTACTCTCTGTATAACAAACTTCAATGCCTTTGTTAGCATTTTTAGTCCAACGCTGCAAAATAAAATCGTCAGGAATTTGAGTGACACCTTTTGCTTGAAAAATTACTAGTATATGCCTGCACAATATCCCCAAAAACTCATATAATTGACATCCACATTTAGCAATCTTTGTGTCCAAATTTACATCAACGGTAAACATATCTCGAGCATCGTAGCTACTGGACACTTGATAGACATAGGTAGGTCCATCTCTTCTAATCTTCTTTTTTGTAAATTTGTATATCTTCCCAATCTCATCTTGAAATTTACCAAAAATGTTTCTCGTATAAATAGACGCAGTGTGCTCCTCAAGTTTTGACCCTGTAGTTAAGATGCGCTTTTTATGCCTACGTTCATGATCCTCTTTTTTCTGCTTCTAAGCGGCTATCAACTGCCTTTTCAAATTTCAACACAAATTCTTGCAATGTTGTTGCTGCATTCACAAAAGAATCAAAAAATGCATTGATGCTCTCACTTCTTTGACTTGTATTCATCCCAGCAAAAAAAAGAGCTTCTATTATAAACTGGTATCCAAGATTCTCTAATTTTATATAACCCTTGAAGCCATTCATTGTTGTCCAGTGTATACTCAATCATTAATCGCCTCCAGTCTTCTTCAAAACTTTCTATACTTGGTGAAACATGAATGCATTTTTTCAATTCTCGCTTGAAAGTGGAATTTTTATGATAAACATGAGCTAACTTTTCAGCAATTTTTTTTCTAATATGCCATAACTTATAAGCAGAGGCGATGCCTGGTTTCTGGAAAAACTTTGGCTAAAGCAGCTTTCATAGCCAATTCCTGGTCAGTTATGACAGATTTGGGCTTTTTACCATCCATTGCCTTAAGAAAAGTTTCAAGCAACCATGTAAACGAGTGTTCTGACTCGTCTTGCAGTAAAGCACAACCAAATAAAATTGATTGATAATGATTATTCAATCCAACAAACGGAGCAAATGGCATACTATACTTGTTAGTCTTATATGTGGTGTCAAAACTTATTACATCTTCAAATTGTTGGTAAGCTAATCTTGATCTAGCATCAACCCAAAAAAAGTTTATCATCCAAGAATCTTCATCACATTGGATTTCATAGAAAAAGTTTGAATTTTCTACCTGTTTCTGTTTGCAATAATTGAAAACAGCTTGAGCGTCTCCAATGTCTAAATTCTTTCTTCGAAGACTTCTGACATGATTCCAACAATCCCTATTAGAAAAAGCCAAGTCCCCTTCACTAAACATTGTAGCAACCTTTCATGTTGGTATACCTTCTTCCTTAAAATGTTGAACAAGACTTTTTGCAGCACCACTCATGCTTTTTTGACACCGCATATAAGACACGCTTTTAGGGCTAACCATGGGATGGTTATGATCATTCTTAAATGAACATATGATCCAATTTCCTTCTATTGTACCTCTTGAAACAACAAGTGCGGCAAGACAATCAGTTCGAGAAGTTGAACACTTTCTATTAGTTTGATTTGTGTCATCTTGGATTTCTTTGTTTATTGAACTTTTCACTATATGATGACCTTCATTACTACATACCAAGACAGCCCTCTTTGGTTTAGTTGAGCGAACACGTAAACCCATCCTTTTTGCAAATGAATTGTAAAATTCCCTAACCTTTTCCGGTGATTTGAATTCCATCCCCTTACAAGGTTCACTATTTAATTCCTCACCAACATTAGGAGCACCAACTAAAATATCTTCTTCAGATATTTCCACATTTGTTGACTGTGTGGCTTCTTTAAGAACATTACCATCCATTATTGACTAATGCACTTGTTTTTTTATAAAAATAATTGTCAATTCAAGTCATTAAACAATAATCAAAATTATGATATATTTTTTTACCAGCATATTTATATTCAGCAAATAATACCATCTTTATAAATTAGAAAAAATGGCCAAATTAGAAAGGCATTGATTTATCAAAAATAAATAAATTAGAAAAGCTTCTATAAAAAATAAAATAGAATGGCATCGGAAAAAAAAAATGCATCGAACCCTAATTAGATAAGAAATTGGCATCACACGTATCTCAAAAAATAATTGGCATCACACATAAAATAAAATATAATTGGCATCAAATTAGAAAGAAAAAAAAATGCACCTGTTTTTTTGATAAAGCACATGGACAATTGACGATAATTGATGTGTATTGTCAGAAGGAGACCCCAAGGGCATTGGTTAAGCATCCAAAAGAAGTAAGATTCTATTAAAAAGTTGTGTAATAATTACTTGATCAAAAGTAAAAGCTTATATTTCCAAGATATAATTTCTATTTTTAAATTCATTAACCAATGTCCCAGGGGCACCGGTTATCAAGACCCTTGTCAGAAAGATAATTGTGAATTGTTGTGTATTGGAAGATAGATGTGTGCTGCTGTGGAGAGAGGAAAACACATCATCTTAACAATTATCATGAATTAATCACAGTCATTAATTATAATTAAAATGAATGATTATGATTTGGAGTAAGTGTTTAGACTAACTCTTGGAGTCGATGGATCTCTATCTTATTTAATTAACCCAAAAAGAAAATACCTCTATGTAAAGAGAGGGCATATCAAATGAGAGGAGTTTTATTGTGAGAGATGAGAGGATTAAATTACAACCCTTGGATTAACATCAACGGTCTAGATGAAATTCATCTAAAACACAGTCGCATCCACCGTTTCCTTCCTTCTGATCCGGTTCTTCCCCAATACCATCAACTCTTCCCAACTCAATCAATGAAATGAATTTCCTTCAACCTCTCAATTCTCATAACCTTCCTCTTTCCGAAGACCTCCAATTCTAATTCTTTTAAAAACCTTAAAGGGGTTAGTTCACCCTTGTTGTCGTCGTTCCTATTTCTAATGATTTTGATACCATGAATACAAGATCCAATCCTTTTTCAAAACCTCACGTCACGTGTCCCTTTATTCTGAATTTGTTTTGTTTATTTTTTTTATGATGAATGGTTGAAATTCATGAATTTTTTAGTATGAGCCGTATAAAACGTTGTGATATTTTTTATAATAAAAGAAAAAAGAAGGAATAGAGATGATACAAAAAAGCATGGCCATGTACTGAACGAAAGTGAAATCAAAAGAAAAACTGCAAAGTGAGTAGGCGAGAGAGAGAGACTGCATGCTCAACACAGAAAGGGATGGAGGAGCTGAAAAGATCACCTGCAGTTATAAAAATTAAACACCATGGTAAAGATTGATCCAAGGGTTAAGATTTGATCATCTCATCTCTCATGATAAATACTCCTCTCACTTGATATGTCCTCTGTGTACTTTTATTTTACTCTTATACATATAGAGACAACCGTGGAACAAAGTACAATCTCGGATGAGTTTCCTTCCTTCCTTCCTTCGTTGAAACGAAACACTCAGATTCGCTTTGAGACTATCGATTCCCAATTCTCTTCAACTCAATAGGTAATTTTCTTCTTCTCTTGTTACTTGTTTAATTACAATGCCTTAGTTGTTTCACGCTTTCTAGATTATTATAAATTCGAATTTCACATTCGCTGTTTTAAGGGATTATTAAGCGCTTATCATATAAGTGTTTATCTTTTCATTTAAGTTATCAATTGTTTTCATTCGCTCATATGGACATGTCATAAGCTGTTTCCATAAGCTATCTCAAACAGTCTCACAAGTGTTTATGTCCATAGATACGTTCAAATAAGTCAATCCAAACAAGCCTTAAGTATGATGTGTCATATATTAATTGAATTTATTTATTGCTTTTGATCAGAGAGGTTGGAACCGACGAGGCGGAGTGAGTGATAGGTTGAAGATGAAGAGAGACAGGCTCAATGACTTGCCCAACGAAATTCTGCTTCATATATTGTCATTTCTTATGATAGAAGATATTGTTAAGACTAGTATTTTGTCGAAACGGTGGAAGAATCTCTGGAAATACCTCCCTGATCTTAAATTGCATACCTCTGAATTCAGCAACCCCTATCTTTTCTCTGAATGTGTGTCTGGGGTCGTGTCATCTCGTAGTATGGGAAATCATCCCTTACGTACTCTTGACTTTGATCGCCATGGTTGTTTTCAACATAAGATTTTCACTAAACTCGTAAAACATGCCATGTCTAATGGTCTTCAGAAACTGAACATAGTTGTCCCGTCCAATATTGGTTTGCCATGTTCTATTTTTTCTTGTCATTCTTTGACCTCGATTTATATTTCTGTTTCGATGTATGATGTCAAAAAAAGAACTAGACTCCCTAAGCGTCTCGACCTACCAGCTTTGAAAAGTATGCATCTCGATTTTGTTGGGATTCAAGCTGATGACAGTGGTCATGCTGAACCCTTCTCAACCTGTACTGAGTTAACTAATCTTTACATTGATGAGTGTGTCTTAGTTTATCCCACCTCTGTCCCCCGAGAGGTGGACGGAATCCTTAATATAACCAATGCCACACTTTCCAATTTGACCATCAAGCATACTTTAACTCACACAAAACTGAGACCTGAACCGACTTTCAAATATGTGATATCCACACCAAAACTAACTTCTTTTACCGTAAATGGTTCTCCGTTACGGGCATCGTCTTTACCGGAGAGGGTGAAAGTTGAGCTTTGTCTTTCTCAGTGACATAAAATCAATACGATCGCCTCCAAATCTCTTCAGGTAACATGATAATAAGAGTGCTCCCTATCTCTCATCATGCAATGGAATGTTTTTTATGTGCTTTATGTTTCTCATTCTCAGCTATTGAAGACACTAATGATACATTCTTACCAATGTGAGCAAGGTCGAAATTATCTTCTTTCTAACTATTCCCATTTATGTTATCAATGCACGGCAAATCATTTCTTCTTCTTTTTCTATATGCAAATCAATACTCTGTAATATCTTGTTTTTTTAAAAATAAATAAATAAAAATTCATTACCTAGAGGTTTTTGAGCATAGAAAGTCTTAGCTTTTGTTTAGCTCACTTGCTATCATGCAGTACCGGACTTTTTATTTTTTAAAAGTTACTACTATAAATTGATGAACGCGATTTGCATGGTAAATTCTTAGATGGTAATTCCAGGAATTGGTTTAGTGTTTGTTTTTGTCTCTGTTTCTCTCATCCCACATTTATCTTGCTAAGTTGAGCATGGACGAGCTATGAGCACTTTGTTTATATTCCTTTGAGGACATATGTTTAGTAGGATATGACAGACTTAAAAAACATGAGACACTGCCACTATAATAAACAATCATTTTTCCTGAAGCGTTGTTAATTTAAATATGCTTTTGATACATTTTTTAATTGCGCTTAGTTTTAAAAATGATTATGTGATTCCTACCTAAACTTCAGGCACTATTTAAGTAATTAAAATGGATTAGGATTTAGGAGTCTAAGGTGTCAAGCTGGAACATAATTATTTGCTATTGAAGCTTTGATAATGAACCAAAAAAGCAATAACAGTATCTATTTCCTCTGATGGTAATCAAGGGTAAAAGTTTGCTTCCAGTGAGAGACTACTTAGTAGTTAGTCACAGAAAATTCACCCTGCAAGCATTATATTGCATTATTTTGCTGATACGTGTTCCGGCACGGTTGTCAGACTAGGATAGACTCGCGAGTCTGAGGCTAGATTCGAGTTCAATATGATTTTTAAAATAAAAAAGTCCAAAAACACATTCAGCTTCACAATTTCACTAAAAAAAAAACCCTAAAAGTAAGTTAGAAGGCCTCTCTTTTCTCTTCCTTTCCTTTTTAGACGTTAGAAAACCCAGAAGAACAACACACCATTCTCTCTGACTCACTTTCACACCACACATTTCTTGCCGTCTCTGTCCTTCGATGATTGTTTTGTGTTGTTCTTTCATGCATGCTCTGTTTTTGTTTCATTTTCGTTGCTGTTTTTGCTTCATTTTGTTGTTATGTTCATATATGCATTGTTTTTTATGCGTGCTCTATTTTTGTTTCATTCTTTTTTTTTTTTGCTTTATCTAGTAGGAAAGAACTAGAACTCTATCTACATACTTTGACACATTGGTTGCTTTATTGTGAAGTTTTTTTGGTAAGAACATTAGTATGAAATTTGAAATTGGAATTTTTATGTTAATTAGTGTTTTATTATGTATGTATGACATTTACAGGTTTGAGTCATTTTTTATTTCTCATAGACTCCTACGAGTCTACGGACCCTCCACAAGTCTGACAACCTTGTGTTCCGTATTAACTCTTCTATATCATTAGTATTTCTTTCCCTTTCATGGACCCTTGATATGGGTTATTTTGGTCACGAGGTCGATAGATAGATATTGTATTTTGTCTTTTCTTTTTTCTCAATTTAAATTTTGGTTACATCATTTTCCCAAGAGACTTGTTTGGATTCGCAGGAGGTTTTGAATCGATGGCTTGTGATTTTAAGGGACATACTCTAAGTATTTAATGAACCATCAAACTAGTAGTGGTATAATTGGTTGCAAGAATATATTTAATTTGTTGATTGAACAATATTTTCCATGTATGCAGTCTGCTAGTTTCATTCAAGGTCAGCTATTATGTGTTTTTTGATAAAATCATACCTCATAAGTCATATATTTGGTGTGTCATATTCTGCAGGTGACAAAAAGGTGGTTTTCATTCAATAAAATGTCCTAAAGTGGAGCAGTGCATCTGATCTAACTGAGGTCTGTTGATCAAGAGTATAGTGATTAGTATGTATCTCTCTAACTCTGTTAATGTTAAGTGAGTGTCTTCGATTAAAAGAATACAGTGTTGTAGGAGTCGCACGCGGTTGATTAATGTTGTTCTTGTGAAAGTAGTATGGACAGCTTCATTTTCTTTTAAAATTTGGTCAATTTTCTGTAACAAATGTACACCTTGGTCAACAATAAGGGAATAAGGATTCACCGTAGAATCTTGGAAAGTCCCCTATCGATCATTTGATGACATAAAAATTCTATTCATGTTGCATAAATCAAAAAAATTCCTCTGATGTTCAGCTTGGTGAGTTAAACTGAGAGAGGAACTTTAACATGGGTAAACCATAGGATTTCCTCAGCTCTAAAACCTCATTTTCTTTTCTGTCTTTCGAAATTTCCAAGAACAATTTTTTCTCTACTGTTACTTACAAATTACTCTAGCTCATTAAGATAACTTGATAGAAGTTTAGACGAGTTGGAACTTAGTGGCTCATCATGGTCAAGAAAAGTCTCAAAGTTACACATATTTCTTTATGAAGTTCATAGATAATTATTCGTGTTATTTTTATGAATTCTTTTTCATAACTTGTGAAAAGAAAATTCCTCATAATGTGTCTATTTTTTAAATGCATTTCAAAGTTACGCATATTTTCTGAATGTATATAATTTGAAGGTAGTTAGCTACTTGCATCATATTAAGATACAAGCTTGGACAAATATGTGCCTTGAACATAATAGAATCTTTTTTTAGTAGTTTAGTGGCTAATATCACACTTTAAGTGTGAATAAGTGGGGAGTTGTGGGTACGGATTCACTGCCTGCAAACGTATGTCTACCATTTGCATGTCCACCAACTAAGCTATGTTCATGGGACATACTTGAACATAATAGAATCCTTAACAATAAAACCAAAACAAGACATGTAATTTAAGGGTTGTTGTAATTATCTGCCCCGATAATTTTATCTATATCACTACTTTTGTAATGTGATTGGAGTTCGAACACCGTGTCTTCCATTTATGTGTATGTGAGTTTTCAATGACTATTGTAATTTTGTCTATCTAAAAAAAAATGTTTTTAAAATATATATACCTATATGTCTCGATCTTTGAAACACGTTACAAAAATGACATTTTAAAGACCAAACTCTCCAACCCAATAAATGACCTGCAATTATCCATAAGTCTATCCTTCTTAACTTCAAGAAATGAAAATATATCACTACCTTTGTCTCAATATATGTAAGACCCCGTATAAAATTAAAAATAAAATAAATGTTGTCCTTTTTTGTGGAGCTTTTAGTATATTCGCTTTATTCATGATAACTTTATTTAAAGCATATCAAATACTAAATCAAGTACCTCTTTTGAATATGATTCAAACTCTCAACTTGTGAGATCTAGCTCCTTCCGCTCGACTAAACCATGTAGGTAAATTTTGTCCCTTTTCGCCAAACCATTTTCAAATTATACGATGCATTAAAAAAAAAATTCATAAAAAATGCTCCTAATTGAATGAAGAGAACAAAAAGAGTAACAATTTTTCTGATAATTTTAAAAAAGAGTATATAATTGTTGACAAATTCAATCTTAATTTTTTTTTTTTTTAATTTCTAGCGCATTGACTAAGAAGATCTTCTATATAGAGATGGTGGTTAGTATTATGTTTGCCTGCGTAGAAGTCCCAAATTCGCCAAGTAAATGAATGTATGTAATGAAGGGGGACAAAAGGAATATTATTCCAACTGAAACATGCTAAGTCAGGACTATGCTAAATAGGTCAATGGTTGATGATGAGGGTGTGGAGTATTTGAGATGTGTTCATCTGTACTCTTCTCCCTTAGACCTTTCAAGCTTTCTTTCTAAGTGCTAGTTACTTTTCTGTACTTCCATTTCCTTCAATTGGCATAGCCATACCATTGTAGTATTTTCATTTCTAGAAAACTATTTGTACTATTTTCTCAGTAAAATTAATAGTACAACTCCTTATCTCTCACAATGTGTTAGTTGTGTTGATTAAAATTGAGTCATGATAGTAAGTGCATACCAATTTCAACTACGTTGTTTGTGAAAATAGAGATTATAACGAGGTAAGTACATAAAACAAAATAATAAAAAAAAATCAGAAAACTAGAATAGAGTGAATAATTAAAGTGTTTTATTACTTTCGAAAAGAAAATTAAAGTGATTAATTCTTTGCAACATTTACAATGTTTAGAAATTTTGAATTAAGCAAAATTAGTCATTTTGTGAGAAATTTGTACTCCACTGGAATTTCTAAACAACATATGATTCATTACAACTTTTACAAGTCATTGCAACATTTATTCTTTGCCAACAACTTACTATTAACTTTATAGCACATTGATGCTTTGGTGTGTTAAAATTGTAGAAAATAGTCTTTACGTTCTTAGTATCCCTCGGGTAACAATAAACATGAACTTTGTATGATTCATTATTAAATTTGTTTTCATTTGGGCTACAAATTAGCATACTCTTTCCAGAAACTCAATGTTTCACAAACCAAGATATATAAAATTGTCAGCAGTAACAATAAATTAGAATACATGGCATTCACTTGGTATCGACGTCAAAGTAATCACTCTTGTCATCATACTAAGATCCTTCCCAAAACTTTTCCTCGCATCTGCAGGTTCTTAATGAAAGTAAAAAAAAATACTGAACCTGAGAATTGAGATTCAAATTCCCATATTATTTTTTACTTTAATTGTTTTTCCTTCTTTCAACTTTCACCTCCTATCGAACAAAGAACTGGAAGCTAGAAATTGCAGCCTACAGTAATGGACCAAATATCAAGGACCTGCATTGAGTAATGAGATTAGATCTCTGATTTATAAGAATATGAATTGGACCAAGTCCCAGTTAGTCTCGACCAACTTAAACATACGGGAGCTTTTCGACTAAAATAAATGGGAGAGCTTCCAAAAAATTGATACGCAGAAACTAATTTTAACTTGCACAATAAGTCATTGTTTAAAAACTCAACTTTATTGCAAAACTTTAATATCTTTTTGTCCATAAGTTATTCTTTAAGTTTATCTAGACAAACTAATTTACCAACAGTTAAACACGCACAATTTTTCCTTCTAGCAAAAAAAACCATTCAGACTATATTATGCAAGGTTGAAATGAACAAGATGATACTCGGCCAAAATGGAAGAAAAAATGAACCAGCACCGATTACCCAATATTTATTGACAAGCAATGTAAGCAAGGGTTTAAGTGAGATATTTGGGGTGTTCATGAAGGAAAAGAACCAAGTGGGAGGCCTAAAAAAATATTATTCCATTTCCTGCTTAGCATTGACTAGTTGGTCTTCACCGCTTAATTACATATGTGGAACATAAGATAATTTGGCTAATAACATTTTTTCATTTTCAAGCTTTGCCACTTCAGACTGACTTCAATTCTTTTTTCAGAATATAAATAAATAAGAGTCTTATTTAATCTCATTTATTTATTTTTTAATATAACTGCAATTACCCTTCAATAAAACTTGTTTCATCAAAATAAATGGGATATTGGAATGATACCTTTCTCATCTAGACTACTTGTTTGGGTTGTAAGATGGGATGTATGACTCCAGAATTAGTTGTGTTGGAGAAGGTGCTCTAATCTCAACAATCAAGTATGTGTAACTCCACTCACCGTCAGCTCCTTTGAACATCTCAGCGAATACTTTTCCATGTCCATGGGGGCCCCGGATAAAGAAATTAACCTGTAACCCAAATGAACAAATTTGAGAGCAAATCAAATTAAAAATGTCACAGCTGCTAAACATCAAGTATCTCCCACCATAAAGAAGACTTAAGAATTCGAATATCCGAGAAATAATACAAATAATGTATCCATCCAATTAAGCTCTCCGAGAACCACGCCTCTTCCCTCCTTTCCTTTTTTATAGTTATCTCTTCCCTCCTTTCTGAAAGGTCTTCTAAACCCAGGGGTGATGGGTCTATTCAAAATATTTATCCTAAAATATGTATGTTTCTGCAAACAAATTTGATTACATGTTAATCAATTTACCTCGACATGTTCAACACCCTCCTCATCGGTCCAAACCCTGTTGGGAATTCTTTGACGAGCAGCGCGATTTCTACTCTCCTGGCCATAACCTGTAATTGGGAATCCAATCCTCCCTCTGACCTGGTACAAAGAAAATCCAATACATTTCACATGAAGACATTAAATCAGCTACTGCTCATTACCAAAAATTAACATACAAATCACTGTTTTATTTAGTGCTTTGGTGTGTGCAATTTTTTTTGCAGGAATCATTGTTCCCTGAAGCATGTAAGGGATAGTATCTTATTGTTCAGGCAGGGTAAAAAACTTCGGTATATTTAATTTACAGAAGTCCATCACCCAACTCCAACCACCTACTCAATGACATAACGCCTATACCTAGCTTACTGCATATTGAAAGGATCTTTAACGACTGGCTCAATACCCAACTACAACCACCTACTCAATGACATAGCACCTATACCGAGCTTACTGCATATTGAAGGGATCTTTAACTACTGGCTCAATAGGAAGAAATCCTGGTGATTTTATATTATATATTATTATTTTTCATTGAGGCATCTGCTACTTTTACTCTGATAACGGAACATTAAGCATTTCCTTATTAACAGAATATAAACATAGGAATTTGACATAAAAACTGTTAAGATTTGTTTGAACACCATTTCATCACCCAATTTTAGTTGTCTTTGTATAGCTTTTTCGTACAAATCGCGATCTGCAGAATGACCAGCTTCATTTCATATCCAAACAACACAAACTGAAGGATACTGGAATGAATACTTCAAATAATTAAGTTCCTTTAAATGGAAATGCTTTATTTTGGTTTTCTGTTTCAGGAAAATGAACGTAAGAAAAGCATAGCATCACTCACCTGACCATCATCTTGAATTCTTTTGAGAGCCTTGTTATAAATCTTGTACCTATCATCAGTTTATAACAATCAGAGCAAAATAAAATAAAAGAGAAAAAACAACGAATTGTGACGCTTTATAGATTGAGTAGTGCTACATAGCAAAAGAAAATCAGAATTGAGCAAGGCTCTGAAGTGGTTTTTGGTGTAAGACAAGGCAATAAGGATCCACCCAAAACTCAACAATCAATAAGCATGCCAACTCATTCATTCAAAAGCTCTTGCCATGTAGCATTGTCCTTTCAGATAAATAATATGACCAAGGATATTAAACTCTTTACTCTTTGGGTTGAAATATAAGCTCCTTGAAAACAGAATATCCAGCAGCGGCCGCAACTCCAAGCCCTGCAAGAATGACCAGACTGTAGGACGCCCCCTCCACAAATGTTACCGGCTTCTCGGGAATATTATATGTTGGAGCATCATCAAATGGATCCTCAACATTTTTTAACTCCTTTTTCGTCTACAAAACAAACACAATAAAAATTATATTAAGCCACTTAATTTAATTGTAAATAACACCAAACAAAATGTCGTGTAAAACACAGCAATTCTATGGCCACAAGACAGAGGCGAAAAATTCTTATTTTCTAGTATTGATTGGGCCATTCTTTTATGAAATGACAATGCCAAAAACACTAACGCAGCACAAAGCCTCACCAAAACATGGGTAGCAAATAGATCAGAGTTTCCTATTTCCGCTTCGGGAGACGTACACACATACAAGGCTAGAGAGAACCACTAACGTGAGCGAAATTTCACAATGAAATTCACGTATAGGTTACCAAGTGGGAAATTTTGGATTTGCATCCAAGTCATAAATAGTCCAAGCGTAAGGTCAACCATATGTGATAACTCCGTATGAGTTAACAAGACGTCTACGGTTCAATCCTTGCTACTAACATTTCTACATACAACAACAACCAAGCCTTATCCCACGAAGTGGGGTTGGCTGAAGCACACTAAAACTTCTATATCCCCCTAAAAAAAACTAACCCCTCTCGCCTTGATTATAAGAAGAAAAAAAAACTTATTTCACACTTATTAAGAATTATAGTTCTGTGCATTTAATTTTCTAACATTTTCCCATTACACACATACATACATGTGTCGGTATGTGCGCGCACGAGCTAACTCCAATTGGTAATTAGAGTGTTTATACATGTGTGTGTACGCGCACGCGCAAACTCCAATTGGTAATTAGAGTGTTTTTTATCAAATAAAAATTTACAGTGAAAATCACCAACTTCATTAAAAAATTACTGTGGAATTTACGTTTAACCTAACAACTTAAAAATTCCCCACTTAACCCAAGTCACATCAGATGTGAGCAGAACATCCAACCATTTGGCACATTTGGTGATTAAAGTTTTTTTTTTTGGTACAACTGTTAAAGTATTTTTAAGTCAACATAAACCTAAACCTAAATATTATTCCTTAATTAAAATCAATAAATGAGTAATGCATACATTAGGGTTAATCACAAAAAAAAACAGTATTATCGTAAAAGTAAAACCTTTTCAGTGTTTTTCCCTTGTTCAGACGATGCATTTGAAGACATAAACCTTGTCAAAGAGGTTGATCCAAAGTTTTCTGCAATTCCAACACCTAGAAGAAAAAAAACGGAAAAAATATATATAAAAATAAAAAGGAGAAATCGATAAAGTGAAGTGAAATTGAAAGGGTTTTGGAACAAACCTAGGAAGGAAGGAGGAGGAGGGAGAATTGGAGAATGGGAAAGAGGGAGAGAACGTGGTTGCGATGATGAAGAAAGTGCATTGCGGGTGCACGATGCGAGTGCACGGTAAGACAAGATTCTGCGAATGCGAAACATGTTTGGTTTTGATTCTATGCGGCGAAGTGAAGAGAAGACACACACGAACGGTGAGGACTGTTGAGGGTTTGCAAACACTTCACTTCAAAACGGCGCCGGTTTCTTATGGTTATCCTTACTTGCTTCTAAATCCTCGATTCAATTTTAATTAAGTAGAGTAAATCGGCATTTTTTGAAAGGTTAAAGCTAAGCTAATTTTGTTTCCTCAAAATAAAGTTAAGTAATTTTGTCTCTTTTGTAAAAGAAAAAAAACAATAATTAAGTAAGTAAGTGGTTATTTTTTTTTTAGAGTTTTTACGAAAAATCAGAATCTATTTTGTGTTTGTTTACCGTAATAAAAATCACTTTTTAAACAAATAATTTTGTTTGTTTGAATACAACTATATAATATAAAGGAATTTTTTGTTATAAAATTACTTCAATCTTTTGAACCATATTTATCTCTCCTCTAAAAAAATATGTTTTTTGATAAGCTACTCTTAACAACTTTTCATTTGAAGCTATTTTTAGAATATTATTTTTTAGATTCTGGTTTTTTTTAAGTTGCAACAAACGGATGCAATACTCTTAAAATTGACTATTTTTAAAAAAAAAATCCTTAAAAAAATATAGCAAACGGGTTCTTAATCTCTGTATCTCTCTATAAGAGCCGGTTTAGATTAGCTTATTTTAGAGCTTATATAAAACAGCTTATGCAAATAAATAAGTTTTTATGTATTATTTATAAGTTTTTAAGGTAGTTTATGAAGATACAATTTTTGTTAGTGAGAGCTTATAAATTAAAATAAAAGTATATATGTGTTATTTTTATTAAAAATTGCGGGTAATTTTGGAAAGAGAAAAAGTCAGCCCAAAAGTGTCAAAATGAGCTATTTTCTTTATATATAGTATAGATAAAAATGGACTAAATGCAATTTTAGCCCTTCTAGCGTAACAAATTCGTGATTTTGATCCGTTGTTTTTTATTCAACAATGATAAATAAAACCCTTTATTTTTCTACACGCATTCAACATCTTATTTTTTTATCTCTTCTTCTATCACATTTCTCACATCTTTCTTTTTCTCTTTTTTTCTCTATGTGTTTAAGGTGTATACACCCTCAAGGGGTGTACAAAAAAAACATTTTTCTTTTTAATTTTGCAACTTCAATCCCTCAATTTTGGAAATGCATATATTTAGTCTCATCCAAGAATATGACTCATTTTTTAGAATAAGGATCATCTCTTTCATTTTTCTCTCATTTTCTCTCCTAAGTCTTTATATCTCTCTTAAACTCTCTCACACACTCTTCATTAAAAATTTATATAATTGAAAGAGATAGAGATAGAGTCTTAGCAGAGAAAATTAAAGAAAAACAAAGGAGATGATTCAATTTGCATTTTTTATGACATGTGAACTAATATGGTGACATGACATTCATGCTTAATCAAAAGCCATGTCATATAAATAGGGAAAAGACGATTTAGTAATCATGAGTTCGGTCGAAAGATAAGTAAATTCTGGTCAAGAATTGTTTCACTCATGAATCGAACTTAGGTTCTTTCAAAAAAAAAAATTCTTTTGATGGAGTATATTAACCATTTAAATCCAATTACATAGTTAATAGGGAGAGTAGTTAACTTAAGGTGAGAAAAGATGAATAGTGGGTTGGACTAAGGCAAAATAAGACGTGAATAAATTAATTAGACCAAGTCAAAATTTATCATAAATAAAACAAGTATTAAAAACTTTTTACGAAATTATTTTTCCATATTTCTCATTTAAAAATATGGGCCACAACCTATTTAAAGATAAATTATATTTGTACAATTATTTTGTAATGTCTTTTACGACTACTCTTTCTATTTCATACTTTCGTTGTGTTCTTATTTTCTCTTTCTATTACTTGAGTTTTCGTGTAAATACCTACATTTATTTGTATATCTTTAATTGTCTCATAAGTTATCCAAAAAATCATTGTTCAGATATTTAAAACATTAAAAATAAGGTAATACGTGCTTTAGGATTTCATAAATACTTAGTTTTTATTGGAAAAAAAAAAGTAAAATTATTAAAATTTTGAGAAATAAATTGACACAAATTTATAACACTTTTAGAATAAGATACCAAACATTTCACAAGTGTGAGCTTTATTTTACTTTTAGAGGTGTACATTTAGTTTGACATATTTAAATATTCTTTTAGTAGAATTTATTTTTCTTTAAGAATTCATTCTTGCTTGAAGTTAGAATTCAAAGTTTTTGCATCTACAAATGATTTTTACCCTTTCCTCAGTCCTACTAGAAGTTATAGGTCCCCTATCTGTAATTCTATATCTATAGCTAAGCCTGAGATGGCTCTGCAGGATGGGATTATGTGGCAATCTAAGGCAGTCAAACCAGAATTGAAGACATTTATTTGAATGACTCTTGGCACTTGAACTTGTTATGCATTCTCTTATATACTGATGTGCATGAGATTATCATCAATTCTAATTTCATTTTGAACAATGGTACGACAGTCTGCTTCATTTGGCAAGGTAACTTAGATGGTGTGTATTCTACTACATTGAGCTATACTTGGTTCTTAGAGAAGAAGAGAATTTATTCAACTACTCAGTCGTGAAGTTTGATATAGAAACCTCAGGAGCTTATAACGATTAAAATTTTTATCTGGCGTGCTTGTCATCAAGTTATTTCGACCATCTCTATGTTGCATCATAGAAACCTATCCTCCTCCAATCTTTGTCCAAGAAGTTTATCTTGTGAAGAATCTATTATCCGTTGTCTCGTAGAATATACCGTGGCTAAGAGGATTTGGGAAACCTCGGTTATTTGAACATAGTATTTGGGTTTTTCTATCGTGCAAATTTGTATATATATTAAGAAGTATAAAAAAGTAAGTTTGTATGAACTTGTGCATTTAATATTAAACAAATATCTTTTTAAAAAATAATTGTTATTTCTCAATAAAAAGTTTCCACTTTTAGTTGATTTAACATGTAGAATTTTGCACATATTAGACAAACCTTTTTTTAGCTCTAATAACTCTTACTGGTCAATGGTCAATGGAGGAATTGAAGGGCTAGAAACATTGTTTATGTGAGTAATGAATTAATCCATCTATTTCAAGTGATATATGAGGTGAAATAGCGACTTGCTTCTCTTATTTCTATGAAAATTGCTCTTCTCCTAAAGGAAATTGCTCACTCCCACATGATCTGCCTAAAATATCCTCACGTGGCTTAAGTCGTGTTCGGTAGCATCAACGTGAGTTAAGTCACGTTGGTTCAACGTGAGTTAAGTCACGTAGGTACAAAGTCAACGTGACTTAAGTCACATTGGTTTTAGGTAAGTTAAGTTCTCATCAATTTTTCACAAAGATGCTATTTTTTTAAGACCTCAAACATACAATATGTTATTTTCATTTTTTATAAGCATGTCATGTCTTAGAAACATCAATAACAACAAGTACGCGTAATAAATTCAAAAATTAATAGAATACGACAAAATTATTTAGTTTTAATTTCATCTCCGTGCAAATAAACGAAGTGTTACGTTGCATTACATTCTCCCTAAATATGTGGTATCATCATGATGTTGGATTTAAATTAAATTCTTGAAAGTTTGCCGAAAATATCGGCATTGAAGTGTCTTATACTTAGTGTAAAAATTGGGTAGTCTGTTTGAAAACTCAAAAGAATGAAAAGAACACAACACATGTATTCTACCAAATCAACTTTATAGGTTATCACATCGAATTCCTTCATATAGGATGAGTAGTGACAAAAAGGAGTGTAATCCAATATATTACTTTGAACTTAATCCTACTGCCCTGCCAACTGGCAAATTTCAATTGACAGAGGAGCATGATCAAGCACAAAACAACATCTTAGAAGTGCGCTCCCTTATGTCCCACTCATCTTATACGAAGGAATTCGATGTGAGAACCTATATAGTTGATTCGGCAGAATACATGTTGTGTTCTCTTCATTCTTTCGAGATTTCAAACAGACTACCGAACTTTTACGCTAAGTATAAGACACTTCAATGCCGACATCTTCAGCAAACTAACAAGAATTAAACTAAAATCCAACAAAGTAATGACACAACATAATAATACTACATAAACATCTTTGTTTGGCCGAATCAAACTCTTGATAGTATCTTCAAGCGATCTCAGCAACGTAGCATCCATCTCGATCCTCGGGATCATTTTGTGTTGACCAAGTATCGAGAACATGCTCATTACGTCGTCGTCGTTCGTTAACTCCGGCCGATTGAACGTCAATCTCCCCTCTGAGTCAAACGATGGACGTTCATACCAAACATATTCCACCCTCCTTGTGTCTCCGTGGTTGAGTCGTTGGTTGATTTCATCAAGTTGATCATTCAGTTCTTTTAACGTGACATCGTCCCGAACCTTGAACAAATTAGGGTCTCCACCGTTGAAGCATACTTGAGCGTTGAACAAATTGTTCATTGTTTCAGATCTACACCATAAGAAATTAAAAACAATCAATGAAAAAGTCATTCAAACATTTCATCAAACACTTGGAGTGCAAATTATACATAAACCCTAAAACTAAAAACTACAACATAAACAGGCAAACATCTAAACATTTAAGCAACATAAGTCATTTACATGTAAACATTGTATCATTTCTTGCCAAAAAAATTAAAATTTAAACAAACCCTAAAACTAAAATATTTCTAATTTAAGAGGAAAAATGTAACATATAAACATAAAATGTCAACGGTACTTGATTATGAAAATTTACTTGTTATTGGAGTGTTGGTTGATTTGAACTTGAAGAAATTGGGGTTTGAATGATTTGAGAGAGTTTTTAGAGATTTTAGATGTGAAATGCAGAAGAATGAAGAAATGAGGTGTTGTCTGACCTATAAAGGAATGCCACGTGAGCTAACTCATGTTGGATGTACGGAACGTGACTTAAGTCACGTAGCTTTTTCCTCAACGTGACTTAACTCATGTAGGTTATATTCCAACATGACTTAAGTCACGTTCTGGTTGAGTCAGCAAGCAGAACATGCAGAAATGAGTGTTTTCCCTATTTTCCTTCATTCATTCATACTTTCATACATCCATTCATTCATTTTAATCCCTGTATTCATCCATTCATGCAATAATTCATTCATACATACATACATTCATTCATTAAAGATTTGAATCATTCATTCAATCAAAATTAAAATACACAAAATTAAACTGAAAAACTAATGAAAATGTCATAAAAACGCGCACCGGCGCAAGTGTAAATATAATACATCAAAATCCCCTGAAATGTCATCAAAATAACTACAAATATATAAATGTCATAAAATAAGACCATACTCCTATGGACTATGACTCCTAGTCCTCATCCGGAGAACTGACTCCTCCTGCATCATGTGATACTCCTCATGGATTCCTTGCAACACACCGGTAAAGAATGGATGCACCTCACGATACTCCAATGCTTACTCGACTCTGGCTCTGATGTTCCCAATATCTGGAGTGGGTCGGAAACCTGTCTGGCATACTGCTGCTGAACAATAACCTCCTCGTAAGGAGCAACATGAGATGTGTACTCAGCAACGGATGCAGGGTCGGTCATAATAGGATGAGATACCCTGTAGAACCAAGTCATGTACCCCTGTTGATATCTCCACTGTCGAGCCTATGCTGTCTGCCGACCCCGAAGCGCCCTTAGAAAGACATGGACCAGAAAATCCTGAAAGGCCACAACCACATCCTCTACCTTAAAAGCCTCAAACATCGTAGGAGATATGGGAATGGTCTGGACATAGTCGTACTGCCTGAGAAACCGCTCCGGCAAGTAAAGGCACATCGTCGTACTATTGGCCATGATCCAACCCGAGTACCAGCAAATGTCATGGAAAGGTGTAATGTCCCGGGTATCCTCGTATGGCCTCCATATGACATCATCATTCACCATCAGATCAATCAGGCCTCCCTAATGTGAAGCAGCAGAATGTCCCCTTGGTGGATGTAACCGGCCAGCACGCGGTCCATGACGATCGTTGTCCGCAGCAAGATTCCTCAGATAGAGCTTCTTGAAGTGCTCTAATATACATGCCTACAAAAATAAAGAGACACAATAATATCAACACAAGTATCATACAAACAAATATTTCAGCATCACAAACGTATAAACAAATACAATAATATCATAAGTCATTTATAATATGCTATTGAAAAGAAAAGAAATGCTACCTTAAGTAGAGACATGTAACCGCCAACGGCGCCAATGGTCGTCTGTAGCAAGAGAAAGCTGGGTGTAGAGAAAAGCAAGTGCCATCTCGGCCCAGAACCACTTGTGCACCGTGTGCAAGTCCTGCATCTCAGTCATCCATATCAGATTAACGTTTTTGCTATTCTTGTTGGTATATACCGAGCGTGAGTTAACTCACGTTGGCTCAACGTGACTTAAGTCACGTAGGGGTATTGTGGAAAGTTTATATGGAAATGAGTAATTCTCTTTGTGAGAAGAGCAATTTTCTATTTCTATTTGTTTCCCTAATCTGATTTTGGCCTATAAGTCACCTGGTTGAGTTTCTTGGATCCTCTCTTGAGTTGATGACTTTGTATTGATCATGGATGGTAGTTGTCTTAGTGATCCTGACATGGTAGGCTTTGGAGATTTGACCCAGATAGGGGACGACAATTGGATTATTGGCTTTAGTGGTTTCTTGGATATCTCTAACAATACTTTTACTGAGTTTATGGAAATCTATGATGGACTAAAGATTGCTAGGAATCTTGGTTACAATCTCATTCATTGTTACTCTAATTCTCAAATTGTTCTTGATCTGATATCCAAGTATTATAGTTCATTCCACTAATATGTTGCAGTTATAATTTCATGCATCCAATATTTACGCAAGTTGGATTGAGAAGTTATCCTTTTAATTTTCTTAGGGAAGGAAATTTCAGCGTGGATTTTATGGAAAAATTAGGTTCAACTGATGATGGAAAGCTTATTATTTAGGAGTCTCATACTAAGAAGTTGAATAGCATCCTCGTGCATAGTTTATTTTGTTTTCTTAGGCTTTGTTTTCGAGTTTGAAGGGGAAGGGAAGGGAGGGTTTTGAAAAAAATGAAGGAGCAAGTTGTAGAAATAGATGACATTGGGAGGGGAGGGCTTTGGGAGGTTAATTTTTCTTCATAATACAAAACCCTCCTCATTTGGGAGAACTAAAAAGTTGTATTGAAGGAGAGTTTTGAGAGGGTTTATATGAATTCTTCAAATATAATCTATTTTGCTATAATATTCTTGAAATTTAAAATATATTAATCATAAGTATTAGTTTATCACTCTCTAAAAAAATACTCTTTCAAAAAATATGAAAGATTTCTCAATTTTCCCCTATATTTCTCCCCCCCCCCCCCCCCAAAAAAAAAAAAAACCTTCATTCTCTTCCCCTCCAAACTCGCAAACAAAGCCTTAGGGTGCCTCACCCCAAGCTTAGTTTCATTCTATTTCTTTGCCAATGTACCAATTTTTTTTGTCACACTGAGTATAGGTTTATTCACCAAAAACAATCATATATGGATGTATATGTTGGTTCATGATTGAGGGGAGTCAGAAGATCGTTACATTGATCTAAGGGAAACTATACAAGTGGAGTTGTACACCACATCTTCATTCAAAATTTAAATACATAGGCGTTGGATCATCTCACTTATATATTGCTCAATATTTACTTCTTCATTCAATGTGTGCCTTTTACTCACATTTGACATACCAACCCCCTCTAAATTTTTTCATCTATGTACAGTTGCACCACAATTGACACTCAACATCAACGAAACATGACTCCTGCCCACTGTTAAGGAAGACTTTTGATAAAAGGGGTACGACCATCTTTAGTCAAACCATCTACATGGGGGGAGACATGGGAACTTCATATTGAACTAAAATCTACCACACGAATAGAGCTAGACGCCTCTTCACATAAAATCTTAATGTGTTAGATATAGAGTCTATTTGCTATAGATTAAAAAAAAAACTTGATTTTTACTTTATGTTTCTAAAAAAGTTTTTTTTTACGATAACTTACTCAAAAATGATAGACATAATTTCAAACTCAATTGTTATAAATTAAAAAGTAATTTTGACATTCAATAACTTAGATAGTTATTGTTAAAGATTTAACATAATAAAAACCACATTTTTTTTCAAAAAGATAGATCTCAGAAATGAGTCTTATGAAAAGTTATTCAAAATAACTTCTCATTTTTAGGTTATTTTAAAATTTTATCATCCAAAATAAAAAATCGTAGCAAAATGATGAAATAGTTCAAATAACTTTTTAAGGTAAATTGTTTAAGCCAACTTTTCATCTATATCTAAAGTATTCTCTAAAAAAATTGTGTTAAAAGAACTATAACAAAAAGATGAAATACTATAAAAACTTTTCTTAAAAAAGGTCATAAAAACGTATCTATGTGAGTTATCTCACGTATGTTACTCTAAACTCACTTTTTCATCCAATATCGTCCGGACAATATTATAAGTAAAAAATTACATTTTTAAATTCATTGAATAACTAATGTATTTAACCTATAATAAATATCAAATACATCAGCTATTCAATAAATTTGAAAATTAATTTTTTGTATAATAATGATTGGATGATGTAAGACAGTCACTTTTGAAGCACCAAGAGAATCTATGAAACGTTTATAAATTGCAATTTTAAATTAATCAATTTTATAAAGCCGACTTAAGGTAAATTAAGTGTGAATTGATTTATTTATGGGTAAATTACACTTTTGACCCCTTAAATATTTTTCAGGTTTCATATTGGTCCCCTAATTAATAAAAGTAAAGTTTTGGTCCCTTAAATCCTTCTTTGTTAGTCACTTTGGTCCCTTCCGTTAGTTTGTGTTAAAAAACGTTCACTTTTGGTCTCATATATTTTTCAGATTTCACTTTTGGTCCCTTAAATATTTTTCAGGTTTCATATTGGTCCTCTATTAGAGGACCAAAAGTGAAACCTGAAAAATATATAAGGGACCAAAAGTGAACGTTTTTTAACGCAAACTAACGGAAGGGACCAAAGTGACTAACAAAGAAGGATTTAAGGGACCAAAACGTTACTTTTATTAATTAGGGGACCAATATGAAACCTGAAAAATATTTAAGGGACCAAAAGTGTAATTTACCCTTTATTTATTTATTTGGAACTATTCAAACTTAAAATCCGATAAGTGTTCCATGCCATGATAATTACAGAAGAAGATATGGAAAGGAAAGCCAAAAAGCAAGAAAAAGAATGATGATGCATTTAAGGGAGTATTGTAGAACAAACAATATTGCATTGGACTCTACATAACCAAATTCAATATGGACGAGGTACCAGACAATGACCAAACATCAGCACTACCCGGAACAGCTACTAAACCTCTGCATAAGCTTTGAAGGATATGGCAGATACTGAAATAACATCATGAGAAAGTTATACTCCTTCCATAATTTCACGGATGCCGACAAAATATATTTATCCAAATGCAAATTGTATAACTTACCATACCACTTGTCAATTGAGTGAGCATCAGTTCACATCTAGTTGTCAAATTTTGCATATTTACCGCTTCAGTAATTTCTTGAATTAAATCAATCATATTGTAGTTGTATTACAATTTCACATTGTTAATGTTTTAGAACTGGGGATTTGTGGTTGAGCAATCTCATCTTATGAGCTAATTTTTAGATAAGATGAAAGTCTCATTTAACAAATCAAATCGTTAAATTGAAAATTCTTGTTAAGTAGATCTAACCTATAAATATTCATAGAAATTTAAAACTATAAGATATTCTATGTAATCATCTTATTTTAACCAGACCCATCCCTTGGTGGGTGCAAACAGCTCAATGGAGCTGTGCCTTCAAAATTTTGGGGCTCAAAATAATTTTTTTTTATATATAAAATGTGTGTAAACACTTAATATATAGCAAGAGCGTGATAAAGATTTCACATTAGTTAACTTGGTCAATGGTGGTAGGCAGTGGAGTTCTTGTAAGGGTCTTGGGTTCAACTCCCCCATGTTGTACTTTTTTCTTCTTAAATTAATTATTTTTTGGACTATATATATATATTTACAAGTAAAAACACAACATTACTTTTTTTTTTCTTCTTATTTTTTTAAACCATTTGTTGTAATTTTTGGTCCATATTTTTTTTAGAACACTTTTTGCAATTTTTAACTAATACTTATCGTATAAAATAGTAAAGCTCTAATAATAAACATTATAATATTTTTTTCAAAAAAAATAAAAATAAAACAAACATTACAAACTTTTCTGTTTGCTCTCTTAAAAAAATTACGTTTTTTTGGACCTATTTTTACAATGAGAGTCAGACCTCCATTTTCATAGGAACGACCCTGATTTTAACGTTTAATATGTTATTCAAGATGAGCTTTCCCTTGACATGTTCTCCATTGAACTTGCTCACAATACGGGATGAACTAACACTTTGGAGATTCAAAACCAACATAATGTGATTCCCTTTTGCTTGTTAGGGATTTTAATAATGTTAATATTGTTCACATACTTTCAAAGAATGCAATATTGGTTCTGATAAATTGGCCTATGTAGACTTTTATGTTGTATTTGGTGGAATTCTACCATAGAGGTGTTCTTTAAAGATAGATCCGATCTTCTAAATTATCGCATTTGTTAAGTTTCTTTGATGGGTTTGGTTCATGGTCCTCCTCTTTTGTTTTCTTTTTTCATTACCAATAATATTTTTGGAGGTATTGCAGATGATTACTAGTTTCATTAGAGTTTCAACGTTGTTGGAATACAAAAAAAAAATCATAGTGATGCATTTGGACTTCCAACTTTACTTTAAAAAAAATATGTCAATATCTTTTATTAATTCTCCTTCTACAAAAGTTATTGAAAAGAATAAGTATTCTATATTTGACAACTAGTGTCAATGATCGCGGACTCTTATAAATTATTATTGGTATTTAAGATATTTTTTTAAAAAATAAAAAATAAAAAGATAAGAGGAATTCAACCAAAGATAACTACACCAATCGTAAAGTTATTCCCTTAAACTCAATGTCGTGTTCAAGAGGGTGGAGGAAGGAGGAATATATTAATGATCTTTTCTTGTAATGTGATTTTTTTGGTATCATTTGACCCCATGTTTTGCGGTTGTTCGAAATTTGTATTGTGTTACCTTATGATATTCGTATGCATGTTTTGCAATTTGGTTGTTCACATTTATTTCGAAAAGGGCATTCGCCATTACATCCAAGTGATCTGGTTGACATTTATTTCGATTATTTAAAATGAGCGCAATTCTCGTGTTTTTTTGCAACAAAGAAATGTCTCATGAACATTTACTTGATCTTGTCAAATATTTTTCTTGATGGTGGCTAAAAGTCCAGAAACCTAATTCCTTTTTTGATTTTATAATGTCATTTTTTCGACTTTCCTCTCATTATGCACACCTTATATTTTAATTGGATTTTTTTTTTTGACAAATAATTGGATCTTATTTTTAGTATAATTGATTTTGGCTTCTTAAAAAAATAATAGCAGACCACTAATTTGATAATATTATTATATTTGGATAAAGAAAAAGACGTGTGATAATCATAAGTACGTACAAAAATATCAAAGGAAGGACCGTCGATGTTAATGATTGTCCCGGACATTCTTTAAATATCAAAAATGATAAGTTTTTATAAAAGTCTGTGCATTTATTGCATTGTAAATTGAAGTCTTTAATTTTTTTAAAGAATAATTTTTTATTAAGGATGCTTAAAGAGTGTCATAAAGACACTTGTTAACAAGACCTATTTTTAAAAGACAAAAGAAAAGAAGAAGCCACAATTTACACGTGGTGTGTATGGCAATAAAATAAAGTAAATCTATAAAATATTCAGTTTTTTTTTTTTTATCCATGAAAGCCCCAAAACAAGAAATAAAGAAAAAAAAACATAGAAAGAAAACATAGGGTAAAAGGTGAGTGAGACTTAAAGCTCAATCACTGACACTGTCTCCTTCACACGCGGCGTAGCGTACTCTCACTTCTTCGCCACCAACACTCTCTCTCTCTCTCTCTCTCTCTCTCTCTCTCTCTCTCTTCAAATCTCAAAAACTAAAAACGTTTCTCTTTTCCCCCTCTCTCTCTCTCACAAAAAAAGGAAAAAAACCAAAACCCCACATTATCACTGATTCTGCTCTCTCACAACAAGTAACAAAACACCAAAGTAAGCAAACAAATCACATTCTTCCTATGTTTATGTTTATGTTCTTGTTCTCTTCTTTATTATTTTTCCTTTCACTTCAAAAATCTTCCTCTTTTACTTGATTCTGAAAAATACTTACTACTACTAAAGATATTTATTATTTATTCAAAATCAGATGAGTTGTTCTTGTTCCTTCATCTTCTTCTTCTTTGTTTAGTTATTTTCTGAAAAGTACGAGGTGATTTTTTTTATTTTTTTTTACTATTTGAAAATAATAATAATTACATTGATTAACATGTTTGTTTCTATTTGGAAAAAAAAAGTGCCATGAGAACTTGAAGCCGTTGATTTTCTATCTATCATTTTCTCGGGAAAATTATGGCATCATCATCTTGTTCTATCTCAAACGTGGATCGTTTTGTTCTTAGTGTCACTCCAGATGTTCCTTCTCAAACCCTTGATCTTCAGGTATTTTTATTTATTTTCTTAATGTATCAATTTTTATTTATTTTTTAATGCTTTAAAAGGAATATTTTATCCAGATACTATTGTTTTGGGATAATGTAGTTTTTTTTGTTATGTATATTTTCTCCGTACAAAGAAGTACTCGAATCTGAATTATTCCGATAATGGCGGATATAATTTGACGAGGAATCCTTAATTAGTTTAAGGAAAATGTTAAGTGTCCGAAAATTTGTGTAATCATTATATTAAAAATTGAAAATTTTGATATTCGTTAACAAGACAAGTTTAATTTGATTTGATTTGATTACTCCTATTTTTGTGAACGTTATTTTCCGTAACGTAGGACTTTGTTTTATGTGCGTCAAGGGTGGTCGTCAATTCGTCATAGTGAGACTTTTAGGCACAAGATTGAAAATGCAATAATGAATGGTTATTGTGGGAGTAAAACGACCCCGTTTTCTTTTGGGTTTTTGGAATATTCCTTGATGCCATTCAAGAATTTCAATCCTTCATAAAGAATTATTTTGGAGATTTTTTGTTCTTATTTATAATAAGAAAATGTGACAAATTTAATGTGTATTTATTGCTTTAAAAACCTTTTTATCTTCATTTGGTTTAAGTGGTAATGAACTCTACCCATGACGAATGGTTTAAAAACCTATTCTGCAAAAAAAAAAAAAAATTTGTTATTGACCAAACAATAAAGACTAAAACTTCCTGCATAATATTTTTGTAAGGATTAAAAAATGAAATTTTTTTATGAAGATGAAAAAAATTTAAATTTTTATAAAAGACTAAAAACACGTTTAACATTTTTTTGGTCAAGTAACTTTTTATTTACAATCTTCAGCAGTAGACCAGTTTGACTACGTGTCATTTATATTTACTTTCAATATAAGTAATAAATAATTTTAAAAAAAATGTCACATCTGAGTTCTAGTTTCTGTCTGTTTGGTAAGGCACAAAAACAAGCTTATGTCTTATAGCTTATAAGCTTGTCTGACAAAAAAAGACCTGTTTGGTAACAGTCTTTTCGTCAGGAGCTTATAGCTTATTTCAGGAGCTTATAGCTTATTTTTCAGACGCTATTTCAAGTAGCGTTTGAGCTTATAACTTATAGCTTACTGTTTTTTCTTCCTCTTTTACCCTTATTATTTTATTTAAAATCCTTTTTTACCCTTTACAATTTATTAATATAACTGCATCATAAATACTAATATCTTTTGTGCTAATAAATATCCACTTCTTTTTCAAAACAAAAAAATCACTTCCTTTCGATGCTTTATTCTTTATACGACATACCTTCAGTTTTTTAGTTTTTTTTTACAAATCAATATACTTTTTTTTACATGCAAATCAATATACCTTCAGTTGTGTTTAGATTTGATGAAAATATACCTTTTGTTATTTTGAACTAAATAAAATTATTATTAATGTATGTTTGTTCTTGTTTTCATAAAAAATTGAATGATATAAAAATGTCCTTTTATGTCATTTTACATCTATCAGTTAGTTGAACTGCTAATTTTACCAAACACTTCAATTAACTTATCAGCCATAAGTCATCAGTCATTAGCTATAAGCTATCAGTCATCAGTCATAAGCTATAAGCTATCAGCTAGCTTATCAGCTATCCGCTATTTTTGCCAAACAGACCCTAAATCTTTTTTTATTACTAACTGCCTTTCTTCTTATCTTGTTTGAATGCTTAGAATTTTTTTTATTACTAGGGGGTTTTATTAACTCCTAGGAGTAATAGTAGTTTTTTATTTTTTGAGCAATAGTTTTAAACTTTATGAAACTGATTATGTGTGGAAGTTTGTGATATTGTGATTTAGAGAAGACAAAAGGCATTGGTATATTGAATTCTTTCTTCCATTGATTTGTGACTCAGGAGTAGGACCAATGCCTAGCTGGATAGATAAGCCTCGGAGTTAACTTAAAATTTTAATTAGAAGTTGAGGCCACGTTATTTGCATGCCTTCTTCACCTTGACCCATGTGTGTTGGTGATTGAAATTTAGTCACTACATGTGGGTATAGTTTTCTATTAGTAGTTTTAATTAACTATTGAATGTGTTAATTAACTTAAAAAACTAATATAGAAATATTAGGTTAGAAAGTGGTGAGTTTAACCTTTTAGAAGTTTAAATGGTTCCCCAAGGCCTAGCTCAATTGGTTGAGCTGCTGAAGTAGGTCTAAGGTTTGAACTCCGACTACTAAAATATCCTACTATATTCTCTCTATCTCTTTATAAGCGTCTAATGTGCAATATTTTTATGTCTCAAATTAATCGTCAGTTTAAAATACTAATGAAGCATTAATAATTTTATTTCCAGTAATATATTTTATTTATTTTATCTCAACCCGCGTAACTACTTCACTAACTACAACTAATAAGAGTGTTTTAATAAATGAAACTCATTTTATCATTGAAATCAACAAAACTAATCATTTTCTTAAGAACTGCGCACAACTCAAATGTAACACTTATAGTGAGACGGAGAAAGTAACAACTAACAGCGACAATGATACCTTGTAGATGAATGGGAACTGGCCTAGTGGATTGATTTGTTTACTTGTGTCGTGTAATTTTGCAGAGTTGTTCCCATGAAGTAAATAGCCAATGGCTACCTCTTTGCAAGGACAAAGTTGAATGCTTTGAATTGAAAGATCTTTGGGATTGCTATGAAAGATGGAGTGCATTGGGTGCTGGTACACCTATACTATTGGGAAACGGCGATGCTTTGACGCAATATTACGTTCCCTATCTATCTTCCATCCAAATCTACACCAGTAAGTCTGTTGCAGCTTCCAGGTAAGCCGGACACATTACTGCTTGCTTATTTACCGAATATGTGTCAGCAAAAAGGTTTGAGTTTTCTTTAATCCCTTCAAGGAATAGGAGAGAGGATCTCGATGCAGCCGAATTTGAATTTGATTCCTTGAGTGAAGATGACAGTGGAAGCGATATCCTATCTAGATCGGTAAGTAACAATTCTAGCAAGGCATGGGATGCTGTTTCCTTGGATTCAAGCTCCGACCAATTGAGTTCCTTGCCAACAAGAGATATGCTCGGATACCTTTACTTACAGTACACCGAAACTTCATCACCTTGGTTGAGGGTTCCATTTGCTGAGAAGGTAGACTTCCATTGCTAAGTAGTATCCACAACTTTTTAGAGGTA
Source organism: Medicago ruthenica (assembly GCA_018208015.1). Classification (NCBI taxonomy): domain Eukaryota; kingdom Viridiplantae; phylum Streptophyta; class Magnoliopsida; order Fabales; family Fabaceae; genus Medicago; species Medicago ruthenica. The sequence goes on along the minus strand of CM031371.1, from coordinate 34,043,577 downwards.
ATAAAAAAAGGAACCTATTTGTATATGCCCCCTCACACGATGCCCGTTTGGTGATTTTTCTTGTCTCAGATAACTGAGCTAGCTAAAAGCCATCCGGCATTGATGACTTTGAAAAGTGTGGATATTTCCCCTGCAAGTTGGATGGCTGTTGCATGGTGAGCAGAATAATTTTTTTTCTTACCCTTAAGTCTTCTTGTTCTTGAAGATGAACACCTCAACTTGAAGTGGTTGCATTGCACCTAGTGTTATATTGGCATTTTTTTCCCCTATTATTGAAACTTTGATAGTAACTTTTTGTTCAAATCTTCTTCAAAGAAAAAAAAACTTGTTCAGTTCGTAGTTTTCCTGTGAAGTTGGTAGTTTTCTGCAAATTGCCACAAATCTTTTGAAGCTTCTATTTGCATGCTTACTTTTGCTGTATAATATATAGTTTCGGTTAGATTCCAAGGTCAAAGAACTTATACGGAATTGTTTATCTTTGGATAGGTACCCTATTTATTCCATACCAAATCATCAGCCAAGTGAAAAAGAGCTCTCAGCATGCTTCCTGACTTACCATACATTGTCATCATCATTTCAAGGTATCCTGATGTAGCGATCAGTCTTTTTCCAATCAACGATGAGTATGTTTTCCAAAAATCCAATAAACATTTGAAATCATTTGGATTTTTTGCTTTGAGATGAAATGTACTTCCATAGCATCTTTCATTTCCCGTGTTTTGGAGTTTGGACTAATTTCACTTTATTTTTCAACATTTGTGCTTCTTTTCTTGCATTTCACGAAAGATGCAACGTATATGAGTACTCATTTTCATGTGCACACCTTCGTAACATCTCTTTGAGGTTTGAGGGTATAACTCGAGTTTTGTTGAGTATGGCTTGTAGTTTTTGATAAATGGGAAGGTCGTGGTATATAGATACAAGTTGTAAACCTTAAGCTTTCAATAATAATAGAAAGGAACTGCACCTGCTATGCAGTTGGAGACGTAGGCAAATTTGTCCGAACTTCGTTACCAAACATCTGTCTGTGTTTTCGTTTCCTTATTCTTTTGGATCAGGGTTACTGTTCTAACAAGTTCTTATTCTGCAGATTGTAAAAACAAGTACGATGATATTGACATAGCGAAAGACATAAGTTGTTTTGAGGAATGGGGAGGTGTGGGAAAGACAAGCAAGGAAAACAAGAGTGGTTTTATGTCTCTCTCTCCTTTTGGGATGGCTAGTTACAAATTGCAGGAACCTTTTTGGTTTGGCTCATCATCCTCTTCAGATTCTGGTAATGCAAGGATGTCTGAAATGTACAGCGCCGCAGACTCGTGGTTGAAGCAACTCAACGTTCACCACCATGACTTCAACTTTTTCACTCTCCGAGCTCCTTTGTAAATTGGTTTCTGCTGTTACTTACTAACTCACTGCCGCCGTCTTACTTTGTTCGGTACTTCATCAGAAGAAGTTTTCCTGTAGGTGCAGTTTTGGAAACAACAAGAAGCTGAGGTTATATGTCAAAGGATGTATAGTCCCCATAAGAGCGGAGTTTTGTTTATTTAGCCATGAGCATCCCTCCAAAAAAAAAAAAATCTTTTTTTGTTTATGCTAGTTTCTTAGATTTTGTTTTTTGGATAAACAAACGTTAGTGGGTTATGTTAGTTTTCAGGGTTCGAACTCTGGTCCATCTGATTAATACTCATTTGGTGTCCTCAACTCTAAGTTATGTTAGTTTCCTTGATAGATGATAGCAGTTTGGAGGTGACTAAACTATAACATCTTTTGTACAGTTCATTTCTTGAAATAATTGTTTTTGAGTTTTGTATATCCTTCTCCTCTTCTAATATAGATTCAAGCAAACGCAATCAATAAATGCTGATCAAATAACAAGTTGTTCAGCAAACCTTTGTGATTTGGGGACTATAATATAACCGCTTAATTTTCTTCCAAACATTGCCTATAACTAAGTTGGAGGTAAACTTTCTATGTCAAGCGAGTGTTTGGATGCTTCAATGCCAAATCAAACACATCATAAATAAACCTATTAGAAATACTAGCAATATGTTTTATTAGAAATAGTGGTAACATGTAATTTTGATTGGGTTATGGGTGGATTACAAAACTATAGTGGATCAAATGCTAAATTCAAAGGACGATACATCTAAGACTAGAGCTATTAATCTATGCTTGACTATAGTTTAATTTACTAGGAAGCAAACAAATGTAGTTGCTATTGGGTTACAAGCTTAGCTTTTCCTTAGATCTTTGTACCTTTTTTGTTGGCATACAACATTATAATTAAAGTCTTGTTCTTAAATTAGTTTTGGTGGGACACATTCTGTCAATCAAACTAAGTTTTAAGAACATTTACAATTTTAATTCTCATTTCAGGACTCCATCAAACTCTCAGTAACATGGGTGTTACAAAAAATAATTTTACATCATTAAGAACAATGTATTAGTTGTTGTTATAGCTTGACAATTCTCTAACACAGCAGAAACTTAGATGTGTTCCAATGATGTAAAATGGTTTATGTGCTGTTCCAATGCTTTGTCCTTAATTTCTAAGACTTATCAAGAACTATTTAATTTTAACACAGCATTGGAGTGAAATATGTCGGCGTCCACTTGGAAAAGGAGATTATCTTTAGGCAGAAATCTGCCTCTATGTGGAGAAGGATGGAAGGTGTACCCATTATAAGTTTTGACTTTTGATAGCTATTTTACCCCTACTCCTTTCTTAAAAACTACATCCCTCGTGTTTTACCAATCTGATCTGAAGCGGACCTAATGACGATGGCCAAAGTTGTTGAGATGTAGTGAAGGACGGCGACAACTCATCAAAGAGGGGCGGTGTACCCGTAAAAAATTAGACATCGTTTGACCTGACTTTTTTACGGTCTCAAAGCTACTTTAAAATAAAGTTAAAATTAAGGGCTTTAAAAAAGAAGTTAAAGTTGTTTTATTACTTTATTATTTTTTTTAGTTTTAAAGTTATTTTTAAGTTAAAAGTTGTTTGGCAAAATATTATACAAATATATAATAAATAAAAAAATGTTAAAATATTTTTTGAAGGGAAAAAATGTTTAAAATATTTTTTTAGTAAATACATAATAGATATTGTGTTTAGCCTACCTTTTTCTTAAAATTGTAGATAAGTAGAAAAAAAGCCGGGGCAAACAGTACCTTAAACGCTTAGGGTTTTAAAGAATTTAGGGCATCTCATTGCTAAAACCATAATTTGGTTCTTCAATCATTTTTTGTGGGTCTAAATATGCCACATAAGATTTAATCTCATAATATGTGACGCTCCCGGCCAACATGGTATCAGAGCCTCGACTGAAAAAGAGGATGCATATGGTATGAATATAATAAAGAGAGCGAGTAAGGAATGAAACACACATAACCATGGATACACCATAATCAACTGATCAACCCATCATCACTCTCACTCTTTCTTGACTCTTCTTGGATCATGTAAAAAGACGGATTGTCACAAAATATCAAACCTTATAGAGTACTCTTATGTTCCATGCATCTCCCTCCCCCCTCTCTCTTGTTAACCTGTTGTCCAAGAAGAATAGTTCTCCAAACTGGCTTCCACATCACCCATGACAAAGAAAACAAGAACGTATTTTTTAGTATGAGAAACACCGTAAAGAACTAGAGTTGGGGATACCCTTAGAGGTTTAGCTGAATGAGAAATTATATATTCGTAAGTAGTGGGGCCTCGAATCTTGATTTGGCCACTAGGCTTATTTCTTTGTATTACGGAATACAATATGTTTGTGTGATAGTTCACGTGTTATTATGTAAGATGGATCATATCTATTTGTTACATTGAGTATTGATCCATTCTAAAATAAAATTCTAACGATCCAAATGAATAAATAAATAAAATAATTTTTTCTTCATCTAAACAGTGAAAATATTTAAGAAAGTTAAAAAGGAGCATATCACAGTCACAACACAGTGAATAATCAGTTTCAGTTTGTGATTTCCTTTTTCCCTTTTCCCTTTTGTTTTCATTAGGGTTATGGGAAAATTGAAGTTGAAAACCAAATCAAAAATCAAATTCATTAACAAACAAAAGGAAATCAAAGTAGTATCATTACTAAGCAATGAAGAATCAGAGATACACTTACAATTACTCTTTTAGGGTTTGTGGAGAGATTGAGACAAATGAAAAATCAGAGATGAGAGATCGATACAGAGAGAGGAGATGGAGGTTTCGAGTTCAACGGAGAGTTAGAGATGGAGGTGTTGCCGGTTGCGACGGTGGTGGGTGATGATTGATGGAGGTTCATAGTTTTTCGTCAAAGATAAAAGAAGGCGAGTTCACGAGAAAAATGAGTGGCATGTTTGTAATATTCAAAGGAGAAAAATGATAGTGGCATGTCTGTAATATTCAAGTTAGCTCAAGGGTAATATAATAATTTCCACTAATTAATGGGTAGGCCATGGCCATCCCATGTCCTCATGTGGCTCCGCCACTGCCCATGACAAAGAAAACAAGAACGTATTTTTTAGTATGAGAAACACCGTAAAGAACTAGAGTTGGGGATACCCTTAGAGGTTTAGCTGAATGAGAAATTATATATTCGTAAGTAGTGGGGCCTCAAATCTTGATTTGGCCACTAGGCTTATTTCTTTGTATTACGGAATACAATATGTTTGTGTGATAGTTCACATGTTATTATGTAAGATGGATCATATCTGTTTGTTACATTGAGTATTGATCCATTCTAAAATAAAATTCTAACGATTCAGATGAATAAATAAATAAAATAATTTTTTCTTCATCTAAACGGTGAAAATATTTAAGGAAATGCGAGAAAAGAAACTCTTAATTGATTTCTCGTTGGAGTGAAATAAGGTTAAAGTTGTTAAATGAGTGAGGGTCCATGGATGGACCCACTAAAACTTACTTAAGAACCCAAAACTAGTTTCATGATTTAGATACCCCAAGGAATCATTTGCAACAAAAATGAACATGAAAATGGCATTCTCGTAATGTCCCTGGACGTTTGGTGGACATGTACTGATTAAGTAGGATGTACCGGTTGTTGATTCGATGCCTTCATTATTCATTTGAAAATTAGCCTTGTCGTATAAAATCATGGGGGCATTTTTATCAAAAAACGATTTATGGGGGACATGGCATGGACATGATCACGTGATCTAAGTTAAGATTTAGACAGTGAAAAGACAATAATATGACAAAGACCCGCATAAATAAATGAATTAGGAAAATTTTACATCATTGACCAGCCCCAAAAAAAAAATCAATTGAAGACTAAGGAACATGATTGCCTAGTCACTTAGTTGACGCATTTAAAATAATTATAATTGTTAGATTGAGATCAAACAACTCAAATTTTTTATTTTAGGTTGAAAAATGAATTGTCAATATTTATACTAAAATCTTAATCAAAATTTATTTTAAAAACACTTTAAATAAATACGTAATTCGGTAAAACTTCTGATTTGAGATTAATATTTAAAATTTTCAACCAAGTAAATGATTTCTTTTTGTTGAGTTTTTATATTGTGTTGGCTGCATTTTGTTAAAACATGTTGTTTTAGCGAGATGTCAGACCAGATGTTACGACATGTGAGTACAATCAGTGTTGTACTCTATTTCGCATTCTTTGAAGATTTTATTTTCGCGTGAGATCTCTGAAGATTTGATTGAAGAATTAATTCACGTGACTTGTGCTCCAAGATGTGTGTGTTTCTAGAAGCTTTTCTTTTCGGGTTAATGCTGCCATATATTTGAAGTGTATTTCCAAAATAAGATTTGGAAAAAATATATTTTGCTTCTAGAAGATTGTGACTGAATATATGTTTTATTCAGCTGATTTTTATTTATCCTGATTGAAGAAAAAGCCCATGCATCCTCTGGCTATATAAGGAAGACTCGACCCTAGCTTTATTCACGAAATCAATATTATTGAATTGAGTCTTTTTTAGGGTTTTGTTTTTTAGGGTTTTGTTGAGCCGTTTGCTCTATTTTGTATACCACTCTATTGGCGCTACTGATTATCAAAAGCTTAGAGTTGGTTTGTTTTAGTTGAGTTGTACTTTGACAGAAGTCGTCATTAGAAGAAGTGTCTTTTAAGGTTTCGTGTCTTTGTTGTTTGCGAGCCACTCTAGTATCACCTTGATGCTAGAGTTGAACTAATAGTTGAGTTGTAATTGTGAATCACTTGTAAGCTTTTAAGCAAGAGTGAGTTCTTTTTATTGGAGTGTGTCTCCTCTTTGATTGTTATCTTTGTTATCACGGGTTGTGTGAATGAGAGGAAGTGAGAGGAGTCTCATATCTAGAAGAGTCTTAGATAGAAATATCACGGGTAGTGATTAGGTGCGAAGGCTGTAAACCGAAGGTTGTTTACATAGGACTTCAAACTAATACTATTATAGAGGATTTCCTTCCTGCCTTGGATGCCCCCAAATGTAGGTGACGATGTCTTGACATTGCATTCAACATTACTAGTGTCCTGACATCGTATACGACATATGTCCTCTAAGTGCTAGAATTTCAATTGGTATCAGAGCAGACACCCTGTTCTATTTTTTGGTGAGCTCCAGGGTTAGATAAATTCTGGTCATATGGAAGGAGGGTTTATCACTACACCACCAATTTTGGATGGTACCAACTATAATTATTGGAAGGCTCGCATGGTGACTTTTCTCAAATCCATGGATAGCAAAATATGGAAAGCTATCATCAAAGGTTGGCAACATCCTGTTATTGTTGATAAAGATGGAAAGACTACATCTACCTTGAAGGCATAAGAAGAGGATGAACTAGCTCTTGGAAACTCCAAAGCATTGGATGCCTTATTCAATGGTGTTGACAAGAACATGTTTAGATTGATAAACACTTGCACTGTGGCTAAAGATGCTTGTGAGATTCTCAAAACTACTCATGAAGGAACTCCTAAAGTTCGCATGTCAAGACTTCAGCTTCGTACTGCCAAGTTTGAGAACCTCAGAATGGATGATTATAAAACCATTCATGACTTTCACATGCGCATTCTTGATATTGCTAATACTTCATGTGGCTTAGGTGAAAAAATGTCTGAAGAGAAACTTGGAAGAAAATTTCTTAGATCTTTACCTAAGAAGTATGATATGAAAGTCACAGCCTTTGAGGAAGCTCAAGATATAAGCAACATGAAGGTAGATGAACTCATTGAATCTCTACAAACTTTTGAGTTGGCTATAAACGACAAACCTGAAAAGAAGAACAAAAGTATAACCTTCATATCTAACACAGAAGAGAATGAAGAAATGGATACTGAAGAAAGCATTTCAGATGCTAATGTGCTTCTTGGTAGATAATTTAACAAAGTTTTGAAGAGATGGGACAAAATGTCGAGGACAAATGTCAAGAACATGTCGTTCGACAACAACAAGAACATTGGTTTTCAACGTAAAGGCAGAACTAAAGAGAAGCCAAACCAAGGAAAAGGAATCCAATGTCATGAATGTGAAGGTTTTGGTCATGTTAAAGCTGAGTGTCCCACATTTTTTAAAAATCAAAAAAGGGAATGTTACTCACTTATTCTAATGAAGATTCTGAAGGAGAATGTGAAGATGAGACAACAAAGCATGTGATGGCTTTCATTGGAAAGTGTGAATCTGATGAAGAGTCTTGTGATGAAGATTTCTCTTATGAAGAACTTGTTGAATCATACTAACTCTTGTATGTCAAATGTGAGGAGGTTTGTCAAGTAGGAGAGAAGCAGAAGAAAATCATTGCTAATTTACGCATTGAAAAAGAAAAACTCCTATCAACCATCTCTGGTTTGCAAGATGAGGTAACTTTGCTAACTTCCAAACTTGATAGCATGACAAAATCTGTTAGAATGTTGAACAATGGTTCCAATGTGTTAGATGAGATTCTACAAGTTAAGAAGGGAACTGGAAACTTGAAAGGTGTAGGTTTTGATTACCAGTCCTTAAAGAAATAAAATGGAGTCTCCTTGACTAAGTTTGTTCCTCCTGAAAGAAAAACGGAGTCTGTAATGTTGAACCAAATGTCACAACATCCTGTCCGACATTTGAACCCCCAACCAAGAAACAAATCCTCACACTAGAGATGTCATTATTGTGAGAGATTTGGTCACATAAAGCCATATTGTTATAAATTGTATGGTTACCCTCAACATCTAGGACAACCTAAGGTAAACCATGTGTCAATTCAAACTAGAAAAGAATGGAAATCCAAGGTTGTTGATACTAGTGTTATAGCTCACACATCTCTTAGAGTCTCTTCAAGAGAAGACTGGTACTTTGATAGTGGATGTTTCAGACATATGACAGGAGTCAAGGAATATTTGGTTGACATAAAACCTTACTCTACCAGTTATGTTACTTTTGGTGATGGAGCTAAAGGTGAAATCAAGGGAGTAAGGAAGTTAGTTTGTCATGGATTACCAAGGCTTAATGATGTGTTACTTGTGAAAGGTTTGACAACAAACTTGATCAGCATCAGTCAGTTAAGTGATCAAGGTCTGAATGTTAACTTCACCAAGTCTGAATGTTTGGTTACTAACAATAATCAAGATGTCCTAATGAAAGGCACGAGGTCCAAAGATAATTGTTATATGTGGGTACCTCAAAACAAGATTCAACCATCAACAGGTTTGATATCCAAGAAAGATGTGGATGATGAAGATGGTGTATCTCCTCAACAGACTGATGTCACAGAAGATGTCCCAGACAAGGAGCCCAACATTGAGACAAGCATTATTGATTATGAAGATTCTCAAGCCAACAAAGGGCAATCAGTCAGAATTCAGAATAATCATCCTAAGGAGAATATTATAGGGAACTTGAATGAAGGTGTCACCACCAGGTCCAAAGATATGATCTCAAGCTCATGTTTTATTTCAAAGTTTGAACCAAAGAACATTAAAGAAATCTTGACTGATGAGTTCTAGATAAATTCTATTCAAGAGGAACTTGGTCAATTCAAGATAAATGAAGTTTGGGAATTGGCTCCTAGACCTGAAGGTGTGAATGTCATTGGTGCTAATTGGATCTATAAAAACAAGTCTGGTGAAAATGGCAATGTAACTATGAACAAGGTTCACTTAGTGGCTCAAGGATACAACAAAGGTGGAACTGACAAGACCTTAGTTGTGAAAAATGTTGGAAGAGAACTCATGATTGCTCAAATTTATGTTGATGACATTGTGTTTAGTGGAATGTCGAACCGGATGGTGGAACATTTTGTCCGACAAATACAGTCAGAGTTTGAGATGAGCCCTGTAGGAAAGCTAACATATTTTCCTGGTTTGCAAGTGAAACAAATGGATGATACTATTTTTATTTCTCAAAGCAAGTATGCCAGGAGTATTGTGAAGAAATTTGGTCTTGAAAATGCAAGTCATAAAAGAACTTCTGCTGCAACACATGTTAAATTATTCAAAGATGATAGTGTTGCTAATGTTGATCAAAGTCTCTACAGGAGCATGATTGGAAGTTTACTATATCTTACAACAAGCAGACCCGATATTACTTTTGCGGTAGGAGCTTGTGTTAGATATCAAACTAAACCCAAAGCTAGTCATCTCACTCAGGTGAAGAGAATCATAAAGTATGTTAATGGAACTTGTGATTATGATATTCTCTACTTTCATGATACTGATTACATTATAGTTGGGTATGGTGATGTTGATTGGGTTGGTAGTGCTGATGATAAAAAGGGCACATATGATGGACTTTTCTTTCTAGGCAACAATTTGATTTCATGGTTCAACAAGAAGCAAAATTGTGTATCTTTGTCTACTACAGAAGCTGAGTACATTGATGCATGCAGTATCTGCAATTAGTTGTTATGGATGAAACATATGTTGAAGGAGTACAATGTCAAGCAAGATGTCATGACATTATATTGTGACAATGTGAGTGCTATTGATATTTCTAAGAATCCAATTCAACATAGTAGAACCAAGCACATTGATATTGTTCATCTTTTCATCAATGAGCTAGTTGAAAATAAAGTTGTGAACTTTGATCATATAGAAACTACACAACAACTGGCAGATATTTTCACAAAGGTTTTAGATGTTGTGCAGTTTGAGAAGTTAAGGGGCTCTTTAGATATTTGCTTACAGTTGTGGAAGCGTGCAAACAGATGCTTTCTCTTTTCTATAACTAGAGTTGCACGAGAAAAGAGGGAAATCATTGCCATTTTAAAAACAGCTGAAAATGTAAGTTCTCTTGATACTTCATATGTACCGGTTAATGTTCCTACAAGCCCTTTTGATTATGTGGATAAAAATCATGATGTTACTGAAACTTCTATTGCTTCTGTGGCTGTTTCAAAACCATCTGAAACTGCTTCTAATTTGCATGTTGAACTTTATGCTGAAACCCGTGTTGAATATAATGATGATGTTACTGTTGAAACATATGTGAAACCTGTTTCTAAGTCTGTTAGCCAAGTTAATCTTATCTCTGAAAAGACCCTAGAAAAGTCTAGTTTTGTTACTGATGTTGTCGATGATAATGTTCATGACTCCCCTTCTAAAGAAAATCATCCTGACCCTTTGACTTCCCCTGTTGATGAAACCACTGTTGAGCCCACAAATGAAATCTCAGATTTTTCATCCGAGTTTGATGTCGAACCTGATTTTGGACCATCCCTTGTCCCAAAAGACTGTGTTGTTGAAACTCTAGTTGATGTTTATGTGCCCTCTGAGAACTTCCAAACTGAAGTGACTGAAAACCTAAATGAAGTGAATGCAGAGGCTGATCCGAGTGTGAGTATTGAGGTTGTGAATGTGGTGGAAGAAATTGATCCTGATGATCTTCCACTTGGCCAAGTTATTGCTCAAAGTATGGTTGATAGGGTGAACGAGAATTAATCTGGTTACGACTGGATGTGCGTTCTACTGAGAACTATATGTGTTCAGATGTGTTTGAAGGTGAGAAAAACACACACACACACAAGAAGGGGGGGTTGAATTGTGTGACTCAAAAGCTTGTTATCTTTTCTTTTCAAACTTAAGGTTAAGTTCAGAAGCTGATATGAATCAGTTCTGAACTGTTATCAAGAGTTATGCAGCGGATCAAATAAAGAAAAGAGATAGGGAAGAGAGACACACATAATTTATACTGGTTCCTTCTCAATGTGAGAAGTAGTCCAGTCCCCTTGTTTTCCAACAAGAGAGTTTCACTATAATCTGAAGATTACACTTGCTCAATCACTTAAGAAAGAGACTTCCAGTTGCTCAACCACCAAGGAAGAGGCTTCTAGTGCTCAACCACAAAGGAAGAGGCTTCCACTGCTCAATCACTAAGAAAGAGGCTTCCAATGCTCAAGACACTTAGTCAAGAGACTTCTCAATGATCAAGACACTAAGTCAAGAGGCTTCTGACTCAGACCACAAAGGAATGAGGTTACAAATGCTCAGTATACAGACTGAGACTTTGAGGACCAAACTGGTTTACAAATGAAATAGTTTGGGATGAACACTTGATAAAATATCAGAGGTGTTCTCTTAATACAACACAGGTTAAGACTCTTAACCTTAAGAAATTCTAAGTTACAAAGACTATGAGAATTTCTAAGAGTTTTGAACTTGACAGTTTTACAACAGAAAACAGAGCACAGGTTCAGCAATACGTTTCAAGAGTCTTAGACAATTTCTTCTTCAAATCTTCTTCCTTTTATAGATGAAATATAGCTGTTGAAGATTTGCTTGATTTGAGGAAAGAGCCGTTGCAATCCAGCTATGTTTTCTGCAAAAGTATGCTGCACTTTTTCAAACAAAACAGAGCAGCAACCATTTTTGAAATGGCCTACCTTAAAAGCTGGAGAATGTTTGGGTCAGGGAGACAACTGTTCCATTGAGTTGTTCTGACATATCCAGGCATTAAATGCGCACAGTACTGGTCACTTTCCATGCCACATCAGCTTCAGAAGCTTCTCTGTGAACAGTGCATCAGAAGCTGCCGTATCAAAAGCTGGCTTGTACGGATCAGAAGCTGGCTTCAGGAGTTGACTTTGCATTGACTTCTTCAGAAGCACCCAGACTTTAGAAGCTGCCTTCAGACTCAGAAGCTGCACTTCAGGAGTACCACTTCAGAAGCTCTACTTCAGGAGCACTTCTTCAGGAGTACTTCTTCAGACCCAGTTTCCTTCTAACTTTGCATTATTGCTTCTTAGCTTTCCTTCCTTGCTCTAAGCTTGTTCTTCCATAACCATTCATAATAATTAATCATAAAGCACATGGTTCTGAAAACACTTGAACAAAGCATTAGCAAATAACCAATTTTCTCTTTAATACTTTGTTATCATCAAAACCATAAAGAGAGATATGTCTACACATAAATGTTTCAACAATCTCCCCTTAATTTATAAGAGGCTTGTTAAACACTTTTTGTTCCAACAATCTCCCCCTTTTTGATGATGACAAACCTAAGTATTAAATCAGAAAATTGTTGTTAACTTAATCAACAGGTTAACTACAGGGTGTGAGGTTTGTAAGCTCCCCCTGAGTTTGATCCAAGTTAATTAAGTTCAGTTAAAAACACAAATGTGAAAATTTCAGAATTGTTGTTAAGTTTAATTAACAATCTGACTTCAGGAGAGGTTTGTAAGCTCCCCCTAGGTCTGACAGTCCTCAAGGTTAGGTTTGTAAGCTCCCCTTGATTCTTATCCATGCTAATTAAGCTTAACTTAAAACAATATGGTGAAATTTACACTCAGAATTCAAAATGACTTGTTGACTTCAGGTTCTGAGGTTTGTAAGCTCCCCCCCTAAGTCTGATAATCCACAAGATGAGTTTTGTAAGCTCCCTGAGTCTTATCCAAGTTATTTTAAATTCAATTTACTCACTAAGAGTAATGTATCTCACAGAAATGTATCAGAGCCAGAATTTCACTTCAGAGGGTAAGAGTTAAAATCTGTTCTCATAAGTTAAGTTCAGTCAGAATTGTATCAGAGCTCAACTTATGTAAGGGGGGTTGAATTGTTCAATAGTTCACACAAGAACCTTAGGCTTTAATACCTTTTACTCCCCTTTCATAAGTTAATATACTGACAGAATTTTAACTTATATTTGAGCTCAGGTGCTTTAATACTTGTTTTACTTTCTCCCCTTTTTGTCATCAACAAAAAATTTTACTTAATCACCCAACACAGAAAATTTCTCCCCCTTTGACACAAGAGTTTGAAAACATCTGTATCAGAGCAGAAAAGCATTTTGAAAGAGTTTGAAAACATGTATCAGAGCAGTTCAATCTCCCCTTTGTAAAAGAGTTTGAAAAACATTTCAAAGAAAAGGTTCAGAGCATATAGGAGGGGGTTGAACAAAAGTTTGTGAGATATTTATGCAATCATATTGATAATCAAGTAGCAAAGATGAGAATCAGAGCATACTTGACTTTTAATGAGTATATGACTTGCATTAAAATAGAATGCTGTTCAGAAGCAGGAAAAAAAAGGTTTAGAGCTTCTGATCAGGTCATTCTGTGTTCAGACATGACTTGTTCAGTATATTTTTGTTCAGTATCAGAACCAAAACATGCAAGAAGGTATCAGAGCAAATCTTGCAAGAGGGTATCAGAGCAAATCTGAGCTGGTTTAAAGAAAATAGTTCAGATTAGAGCAGGTCTAACTCATGTTTAAAACAAAATAGTTAAGATCATAGACCAACTGATAGGTTATATCAGAGCTTGATACCAATTGAGGATTTTATCTCAGAGTCTGATACCAAAATACAGTTTTAGGACTGTTGAACTTGTATCAGAACCTGATTTCAAAATATGAAGATTTAACTTAGAGTCTGATACTAAATTAGCAAGTCAGTACTTATACCAAGATAAAATAAGTTCTTAAAGGTGAACATTGTCTGAAACACTTTGAGCATTTGAAAAATGTGTCTGTGCTAAATTGTTTGAAAACAAAACTGATACTAACTGAAAATTGTTTGTCAAGCAAATTTAACAATGAGTACCAGAGCAGAAAATCACATTTTTAAATTGATGACTTTGGGAGGATTAGAGTATAAACTTTCAAAGCTTTAATCATCATTGCCCATATCCATACTTATCAGATTCTGACCAACATTAGATTTTTATCAGATGCAGAAGTCAGAAAATCCAGGTTCTGATCCTTCAGATTCTGAAGTTTTTCAGGCTTAACTTTATTCAAACTCTCAGAAGATGAGTGTTTGATAAGTCTTAGCTTATGATAAACTCAGAATCAAGGAATACATTCAGATTCAAGCACAATTTCAGGAGATGAAATGCATGTTCAGATTCTTTTTAATAAAATTGAATCTTTCTTCTGTTAGGGGTTTTGTGAATATGTCAGCCCATTGATGATCAGTATCAATGAACTGAATATCTAAAACACCCTTCTGAACATAATCTCTTATAAAATGATGTTTTATTTCTATGTGCTTGGCTCTAGAATGCAGAATTGGATTTTTAGACAGACATATAGCAGCAGTATTATCACAATAAATTGGGATATTATCTGCATGAATCTGATAATCCTCTAATTGATGTTTCATCCAGAGTAGTTGTGTGCTACAACTTGCAGCTGAGATGTATTCTGCTTCTGCTGTTGACAAAGCAATGGTTGCTTGTCTCTTGCTGGCCCAGGATATAAGATTCTCACCAAGAAACTGACAGTTTCCACTGGTGGATTTTCTTTCAATCCTGTCCCCAGCATAGTCAGCATCACAGAATCCAACTAGCTTATAATTTAGAGATTTCTTATACAGAAGTCCCAAATTAGTTGTTCCTTTCAGATACCTGAAGATTCTCTTGACAACAGTCATATGAGATTCTCTAGGATCTGATTGGAATCTGGCACACAGACATACACTAAATAAAATATCTGGCCTAGAAGCAGTTAAGTATAGGAGAGAACCTATCATACCTCTGTACAGCTTCTGATCTACTTTAGAGCCATTGTCCTCTTTGCTTAAGGTGCATGTTGGATGCATTGGTGTTGTCATCAGCTTGCAATCATCCAGCTGGAACTTCTTCAGAAGCTCCTTGGTGTATTTTGACTGATGAACATAAACACCATCTTTGCATTGGTTGATTTGAATTCCCAAGAAGAATTTCAGCTCACCCATCATGCTCATTTTAAATTCATCCTGCATTAACTTAGAAAATTCCTTGCAAAGGGAGGCATTAGTAAAACCAAATATGATATCATCCACATAGATTTGCACAATTAAGATTTCTTTCTTAACAGTTTTCCTAAAAAGTGTATTGTCAACTTGACCTCTTACAAAATCATTTTTAATCAAGAAGTTGCTTAGCCTTTCATACCAAGCTCTGGGAGCTTGTTTCAGGCCATACAGAGACTTCTTAAGTTTAAAAACATGATTTGGATATTTAACATCTTCAAAACCAGGAGGTTGTTTTACATACACTTCTTCAGAAATTACACCATTTAAGAAAGCACTCTTAACATCCATTTGATATAAGATGATATCATGATTAATAGCATAAGAAAGAAGTAACCTGATTGCTTCCAGTCTAGCTACTGGAGCAAAAGTTTCAGTGTAGTCTATTCCTTCTTGCTGGCTGTACCCTTGAGCTACTAATCTAGCCTTGTTTCTGATCACTTCTCCTTGTTCATTGAGCTTGTTCCTGAACACCCATTTTGTTCCAATGATGTTCTTCTGATCAGGTTTTGCAACAAGATTCCATACATCATTTCTTTGAAATTGGTTCAGCTCTTCTTGCATTGCTACAATCCAACCATCATCAGCAAGTGCTTCATCAGCAGTTGTAGGCTCAATCATGGATAGCAGGCCAAGCATGGACTCATTCTGAGTGAATGCTGATCTTGTCTTCCTTGGACTGTTCTTGTTTCCAATGATCAATTCCTCAGGATGTGAAGACTTGTACTTGAATGAGGTTCTGGGTGGATTAGCTTCTGAAGAACCATTAAGGATTTGTTCAGAACCATGCTGATCTTGATTAGCTCCAGGAGTAGTGTCATTGTTGGAGAGTTTCTCAGATTCTTCATTGTTTTCAGCTTCTGAACCTTCATCAGAACCTGAACTGGGTTCAGCTTCTGAAGGTTCCTCTGAGATTCTGACATCTGCAAAACTCTCAACCAGCTCTGGTATTTCATTACCAGGCTTCTTATCATCAAACCTAATGTGTATAGCTTCTTCAACAACATGTGTTTCAGAATTATACACTCTGTATGCCTTAAATCTCTCTGAGTATCCTAAAAAGGTACCCTTTTGAGCCTTGGCATCAAATTTCTTTAGGTAGATTTTATTGTTTAGTATGTAACATGTACAACCAAACTGATGAAAATAAGAAATACTTGGTTTTCTTCCTTTAAACAATTCATATGATGTTTTATTCAGAATGGGTCTGATATAGATCCTGTTCTGAATATAACATGCTGTGTTTACAGCTTCTGCCCAAAAGTACTTAGCAATTTTAGATTCATGAATCATGGTTCTTGCCATTTCTTGTAAAGACCTGTTCTTTCTCTCTACAACTCCATTTTGTTGTGGAGTTCTAGGAGATGAGAACTCATGGAGAATTCCATGGTCTTCACAAAAGTTTTCAAAAGGTTCATTTTCAAATTCCCCACCATGATCACTTCTGATTTTCAAAATTTTCAAATCAGTTTCAGTTTGTACTTGTTTGCAGAATTTGAAAAACACATCATATGTTTCATTCTTAGTTCTGAGGAATTTAACCCAAGTCCACCTACTGTAATCATCAACAATTATAAGTCCATACTTCTTCCCATTGATTGAAGCTGTTCCAACAGGACCAAACAAATCAATGTGAAGGAGTTCTAGAGGTTTTGAGGTGGAAACAATGTTCTTTGATTTAAAAGAAGTTTTAGAAAATTTTCCAATTTGGCATGCTGAACATAGAGCATCTGAGTGATAATCAATCTGGGGTAAGCCTTTGACCAGCTGTAACTTGCTAAGCTTAGAGATGAGTCTCCAGTTAGCATGTCCCAGCCTTTTGTGCCAGACCCATTTCTCATCACTCACAGACAGAAGGCAAACTACCTTCTGCTGAACCAATTCAGAAAAATTAATTTTGTAAACATTGTTTTTCCTGCTGCCTCTGAACACTACAGACTTATTTTCATTGTTGATTACAGTACATGTGTTCTTATTGAACAGGACTTCATAATTACTATCACATAATTAACTTATGCTAAGTAAATTATGTCTAAGTCCATCTACCAGCCAAACATTATCAATGTACAGGGAAGAATTACCTATCTTACCAGTACCAATGATCTTTCCTTTCTGACTTCCTCCAAACCCCACAGTTCCTCCCTCTTTCAAAGTTAGGGTTTGGAACATAGACTTGTCCCCTGTCATATGATGCGAGCATCTACTGTCCAGGTACCAGGACCTTTCCTTTTCTTTGGATGACAAGCATATCTCATCTTCTTCATCAGAATCTGAGCATGATTCAGTATCAGAAGATGCAGTTGCCATCAGGGCCAGGTTTGCTTCTTCCTCATCAGATTCTGACTCATTGTCCAGATCATCCCATGTAGCCATGAGACTCTTCTTAAGCTTATTTCTGAAACTGCTGGACTTTGAACTGGACTTCTTTGCTTTTTCTTTGGATTTTTCCTTCTGAAGATCAGGACAGTCAGCAATGAAGTGGCCAGGCTTTTTGCAGTTGTAGCAACTCTCCTTCTGAATATCCCTCTTAGAACTAGAACCAGATCCTCTAAAGTTACTGCTTCTGTTAGAGAATTTTTTCTTTCTATTCATTAGATACTGAAGTCTTTTAGAAATCATTGCAAGCTCATCAGCATCTGAATCTTCATCAGAATTTCCCTCAGGAAACTCTTCGTCAGATTCAATAGCTTTCAAAGCTTTAGCAGGTTTTCTTTTAGACTTCAGAGCCAATGTTTTTGGTTCTCTAACAGACTCATCCTCATTGAGTCCCAGTTCATGCACCTTGAGGGAGCTTATAAGATCCTCAATACTTAAAGTATTCAGATCCTTAGCTTCCTCAATAGCAGTCACTTTAGGTCTCCATTTGGATGGCAGACTTCTTAAGAGCTTGTTCACATGGTCAGCTGTGGTATAACTCTTTTTCAGAATCTGAAGTCCAGAAACCAGAGTCTGAAATCTTGAGAACATAGTCTCAATATTTTCATCCTCTTTCATTCTGAACAGTTCATATTGCTGAACAAGAATGTTTGCCTTAGCTTCTCTAACTTTCTTATTACCTTCATAGTTAGAGCAAAGGGATGTGAAGATGGCTTTTGTTGTGGACTTGTCACTCAGATTCTGATACTCAGTGTGAGGTAATGAATCCACAATGATACCTCTGACATGGTGATGCTTCCTATAGATTTTTCTTTCTGCATCACTTAGAGCTCTTCTGTTGACAGCAACACCTTCTTCATCAACTGGTATTGAGATTCCATCTTCTATGATGTCCCATAGTGAATCATCAACCCCAATAATATGACTATACATTTTACTCTTCCACCAAGAGAATTTTTCTGGGTCACCAGTAAACATAGGAGGTTTATTGTGTGACCTAGACTTCTTTTCTTCAGTACCATAGTCATACTGTACATTTCTTTGATTTCTGGGAGATGGTGGATTTCTGGGAGAGGGTGGAGGTGAACCACTAGTTGAGGTCATGTTTTTCTCAGGATCCTACTGACACACTGTTAAGTGTTAATATCAGAATCGGAGCTCTGATACCAACTGAAGGTGAGAAAAACACACACACACACACACAAGAAGGGGGGTTGAATTGTGTGACTCAAAAACTTGTTATCTTTTCTTTTCAAACTTAAGGTTAAGTTCAGAAGCTAATATGAATCAGTTCTGAACTGTTATCAAGAGTTATGCAGCAGATCAAATAAAGAAAAGAGATAGGGAAGAGAGACACACAAAATTTATACTGGTTCCTTCTCAATGTGAGAAGTAGTCCAGTCCCCTTGTTTTCCAACAAGAGAGTTTCACTATAATCTGAAGATTACACTTGCTCAATCACTTAAGAAAGAGACTTCCAGTTGCTCAACCACCAAAGAAGAGGCTTCTAGTGCTCAACCACAAAGGAAGAGGCTTCCACTGCTCAATCACTAAGAAAGAGGCTTCCAATGCTCAAGACACTTAGTCAAGAGACTTCTCAATGCTCAAGACACTAAGTCAAGAGGCTTCTGACTCAGACCACAAAGGAATGAGGTTACAAATGCTCAGTATACAGACTGAGACTTTGAGGACCAAACTGGTTTACAAATGAAATAGTTTGGGATGAACACTTGATAAAATATCAGAGGTGTTCTCTTAATACAACACAGGTTAAGACTCTTAACCTTAAGAAATTCTAAGTTACAAAGACTATGAGAATTTCTAAGAGTTTTGAACTTAACAGTTTTACAACAGAAAACAGAGCACAGGTTCAGCAATACGTTTCAAGAGTCTTAGACAATTTCTTCTTCAAATCTTCTTCCTTTTATAGATGAAATATAGCTGTTGAAGATTTGCTTGATTTGAGGAAAGAGCCGTTGCAATCCAGCTATGTTTTCTGCAAAAGTATGCTGCACTTTTTCAAACAAAACAGAGTAGCAGCCATTTTTGAAATGGCCTACCTTAAAAGCTGGAGAATGTTTGGGTCAGGGAGACAACTGTTCCATTGAGTTGTTCTGACATATCCAGGCATTAAATGCGCACAGTACTGATCACTTTCCATGCCACATCAGCTTCAGAAGCTTCTCTGTGAACAGTGCATCAGAAGCTGCCGTATCAAAAGCTGGCTTGTACGGATCAGAAGCTGGCTTCAGGAGTTGACTTTGCGTTGACTTCTTCAGAAGCACCCAGACTTCAGAAGCTGCCTTCAGATTCAGAAGCTGCACTTCAGGAGTACCACTTCAGGACTACTTCAGAAGCTCTACTTCAGGAGCACTTCTTCAGGAGTACTTCTTCAGACCCAGTTTCCTTCTAGCTTTGCAACATTGCTTCTTAGCTTTCCTTCCTTGCTCTAAGCTTGTTCTTCCATAACCATTCATAATAATTAATCATAAAGCACATGGTTCTGAAAACACTTGAACAAAGCATTAGCAAATAACCAATTTTCTCTTTAATACTTTGTTATCATCAAAACCATAAAGAGAGATATGTCTACACATAAATGTTTCAACAATCTCCCCTTAATTTATAAGAGGCTTGTTAAACACATTTTGTTCCAACAGTGTTATGTTCACACGTGTTAGTTCAGATGTGTTTATGCTCAGATGTGGTTACTAATATTGCGAGTGTCTGAGTTTTTTGCAATGAAGTGTTGTTCTTCTGTGAAGACTGTGTGTGTGGGTACTATGTTTGTGTGATTCTGATGTGCACTGTTGCATGTTGAAGAATCTTACTTGATGAGATCTCTTGGTTGTTTAAATCTGCTGTTGCTAATTTCTGATATAGTGATACTGAGAAAGATGTTGAGGATGATGTCTTGGACATGATGTCCCCTGGCAGGAAGAAAGTTGGGAAAAGAAGATGCTTGTTAATGTCCCTATGCTCCCATGGATATTGTGTCTTTTCACTCTGAAGCAAGTGTTCTAAAGTGGAAGTTTTTGTTTTAATAAAGATAGGTGCTATGAGAAGTGTCACTGGTGTTGGTAGATGATATGAAGCAAGCTGGGTCACATGTTGTGAAGCTTCCAATAGCCTTTCTGGGTGTAATCACTGAGAGTATTATGAGACAACACCCTGAGATTGTGAGGCCATATGAACTCCAAAGCAAAAAGGGAGTGTCTTTGATTTTTGACTATAGGTTTTTTGTCGGACAACATGTTCCAGACATTGTTATCTCTGCTGGTCTGTATATGATGTTTCCAGAAACAATCTTTTCTCATGCCTTTGTCCTATTGTGCTAACAAGGGGGAGAAGTCTGTGTCATTTATGATGACTATGATGTTTGATGGGATGGAAATGGTATGTCTCCTATGGTGTTATCTATGGTTGTAGCAGCTTTGTGCACTGTGTGGTTGATATGATGAATGTTAGTATATGAACAATTTTTGATGTTGTGTGGTGCTGGATGTGATGTATGTGTGTTAGGCTTATGCCTTATAACTTATGACCTTCATGTTATTTTGCTGGAGAACATGGTCATGATATGTTTTTGTTTCAAGATGTTATGAGATTGTGGATGAAAGCTCGTATGAGTTCTTTTCGTCTAATGATGTGAGATTGAAATGTATTGCAGATTTTTGGGCGTGTTCCCTTTATTTTTCCTCTGCTTGAGTTCTATGGATATGTGTGCACTTATGTGCTTCTGGTTTGTAATAGCCAGTACTCCTAATTCTGTTCTGCTGATGTATGCAACTGGATGATTTGTCTAAATTATGGCTAAAAAGGGGGACTAGTATGGTTGTTTTTATGTCTTATGCATGAACAAATTCAGGGGGAGTATTGCGCGTATTTGCCTTCTCTGAAGATCTGTCATTTAAGGGGAGTGATTTTTTGTCATGCTAGCTTGAGCTTGAGTGCCCGATGACCTTGTGTTTGTTGCTGTTTATTTTTGGGCTTGGAATTGACTCCTAATGTTTTCTGGTATACTGATGTCGTGCCTGATGTCCTAGACATCTTGTTTGTGGGAGTTTATTTCTCCCTGGGTTGCTGTTTGTGGGAGTTTATTTCTCCCTGGTTGTTGGTTGTGGGAGTTTATTTTTCTCTAGACGAAGTTTTTTTTGTGAGAGTTTATTTCTCTGTGTTAGAAGTTTTTCTGTGAGGTTGGGTAATATCCAAATTCCGCTGCTGAGTGTGCCTCTGATATTATGGTGAAGCTTCTATGTTTGTTCGTTATTTTCATTTGAAGACTTTCTTTTGAAGTAGCGTTGAAGATGTCTTTTTTTCTTTCTTTTAAGATGATTTTGTGTTAATTTGAAAGAAGGTATTTCTGTATCCCTCCTGCATACATTGTTTTTAATTCAAGAATGTTTTAGCCAAAATTTGTCAAAGGGGGAGATTGTTGGGTTTTTATATTGTGTTGGCTGCATTTTGTTAAAATTTGTTGTTCTAGCAAGATGTCAGACCAGATGTTACGACATGTGAGTACGATCAATGTTGTACTCTATTTCACATTATTTGAAGATTTTATTTTCGCGTGAGATCTCTGAAGATTTGATTGAAGAATTAATTCACGTGACTTGTGCTCCAAGAAGCGTATGTTTCTAGAAGCTTTTCTTTTCGGGTTAATGCTGCCATATATTTGAAGTGTGTTTCCAAAATAAGATTTGGAAAAAATATATTTTGCTTCTAGAAGATTGTGACTGAATATATGTTTTATTCAACTGATTTTTATTTATTCTGATTGAATAAAAAGCCCATGCATCTTCTGGCTGTATAAGGAAGACTCGACCCTAGTTTTATTCACGAAATCAATATTATTGAATTGAGTCTTTTTTAGGGTTTTGTTGAGCCGTGTGCTCTATTTTGTATACCACTCTATTGGTGCTACTAATTATCAAAAGCTTAGAGTTAGTTTGTTTTAGTTGAGTTGTACTTTGACAGAAGCCGTCATTAGAAGAAAGTGTCTTTTAGGGTTTCGTGTCTTTGTTGTTTGTGAGCCACTCTCGTATCACCTTGATACTATAGCTGGACTGATAGTTGAGTTATAATTGTGAATCACTTGTAAGCTTTTAAGCAAGAGTGGATTCTGTTTATTATAGTGTGTCTCCTCTTTGATTGTTATCTTTGTTATCACGGGTTGTCAAATTACGAGGAAGTGAGAAGGGTCTCATATCTAGGAGAGTCTTAGATAAAAATATCACGGGTAATGATTAGGTGTGAAGGCTGTAAACCGGAGGTTGTTTACATATGACTTCAAACTAACACTGTTATATTGGATTTCTTTCCTGGCTTGGATGCATCAGATGTAGGTGACGTTGCACCGAACTGGGTTAACAAATACTTTGTGTTATTTACTTCCTGCAATTTACTTTAAGTTGTTTATTGTTATTTGTGTTGTTACGATGTCTTGATATTGCATTCGACATTACTAGTGTCCTGACATCGTATACGACATCTGTACTCTACGTGCCAGAATTTCATTTTTGAAAGATAAACTAAGTTATTGACATTGTCGTTGAGCTACATTTTATTTCCGTTATATAAAGTCTTCATGTGTCCCACAATAACTATCATAATAAATTCCCATAAAAACTATCATAATAAATTATTTTATACAAATTAAATAAATTATAAATAACACCTCAAAACAAAAATTATAAATAACAAAAAAATATTAATTTTATCTAAATAATCTTATTAATTAGCTATGTATTCTTAATATTACACACTAGTTAAAATAGGTGCACATTTTCTTAATAACAAAAATTATATTCTCTTTGCATATTGAATCCCCTCAAAAAAAATATTTTAACTGAAAGATAAAAAAGTTACCGTAAACCTTTTATATAAAAAGATGAAAAGATCTCCATAATCTTAACTCAGTTGGTAGGGATATTGCATATTATATGCAGGGGTCGGGGTTCGAACCCCGGACACCTTATTTCTCCACATTTAAAATGTGTGAGTTCTAGCCACTAAGATACTTGACAAAAAATAAAATAAAAAGATGAAAAGAGGAGAATCATGATTTAAGTTTTTTTGAAGGAGAGAGGGATGCAAGTTAATATTACTTAGAAAGGAAAATTGCTTTTTTTTTTTAAAAAAAAATTATACTAAATTCTTTTTTGGAGAGAATTATATTATAGTAAAAATTAACAATGTAGCAGATTTGATTTCTTTTTAAATGTTATGGATATTTATTATTTATTACTAGCGAAAAGGCGAGCACTCATGTGCCCGTCTTTTTGCTCTTTTTATTGCGATATCGTTTGAAAATTATGAACAGGGTTTTTTATGAAATTTTAATTTTGATTAAAACTAAAAATATAAATGTTTGTTGCTTTCAAGTTATTATAACAAACCAAAGTAACCATGATTATCTATTTCAATGACACCAACAATATAACAAAAAAATATAATCTAAATTCTTATTTTTTTTTAATAACACCTACAACAATATTTATTATATAGATATACTCATTTAGTTTGTTACACTTTTTAAATGATAAAGAAAAAACTGGACATATAGATACTCATATCTTGTTTGTTACATTTTCATTTTAATATTTAAATTTGCATTTATCTATTTGTTATTTGTGTATTAAAAGTTGAAGGTAAATTAGAAATGAGAAAAAACAAGTCCAATATAGTATAAATTATTTATGGGACAAAAGTAATAGTGAAAAATAATTGACAACGCGCTTGCTTCCTCTTTCAATTTGATTCCGTGTCAGGACCGTTTTCCACCATCTTTTTCTTTATCATTACACTACACACACTTGAGGAGTTACTAACTTAAGTTTCTTTACTTCAAAAATCAAATCAAATCAAAATGGCTCATTCGTTGTACGGTTTGATTTTTCTTGGATTCACTTTCGGTGTAGTTGCTGTTGTTACTGTTCAAGCTATTGCACTGTTATGGATCATCAAACGGTTACGCCATAGCCACAACCACTCTTCTCAAACTCAAGTACTGGCTACTTCTTCTACAGACCAACTTGATCATCAACAATCTCTGCATTTCGCGTTTCAAAAACAGGTTCATTCTTGTTTTTTCCCCTTTCTTGCTTGTGTTTGTTATAGGGAAATATTGAAATTGAAATTGAATAAATTGATTCTGATTAAAAGTGAGTTGAATGTAAATTGATTTATATTTGGATACATTTATGTAAAAGTGAGTTCAACAATAAATTTGAGGTAAAAATCAACCTTTAGAAGCAAAAGTTCCAAATGATAGCTTCAAGTTATAATCAGTTTTTGACGCATAATCAATTCTACTCGAGCTTATGCAAACATGTTCAAAGTACAGAGAGAAAAATGATTCATATCAAGAAGAAATTTAGATGAATTGAATGAATGAATGGAGAAGAGGTTACAAGGAGGTTTATATAGCTCCCTCTGTGTCATTACAGTTAGAGCTAATATGAATAGTTCTTACTAATTTGGATCCACTAACAAGTGCTATGTAAACTCAGCTGGTGTTGGTAAGTACTGTGCTGACTCAGCTGGTGTGACTATTACCCCTCCTCAAGCTGGGGGTTGAAAAATATTGATCAAACCCAGCTTGGAAATATGATCATGGAATAAAGCAGGAAGCGAACTTTTAGTAAAAATATTGGCTAGTTGACTATGAGAAGGAACTGGAAGGAGGCGCATCAGACCCACTTGGACCTTCTCTCGAACGATATGACAATCAATATCAAGATGCTTCGTTCGTTCATGGAACACGGGGTTTGCAGCGATATGTAACGCGCTTTGGTTGTCACAATATAGAATGGACAAACGCGTGGGGGACTGATGAAGGTCACGAAGAACATATGTGAGCCATTGGGGTTCACGGGTGGCTGATGCTAAAGCACGATATTCCGCTTCGGAGGAAGAACAAGAAACGGTGGATTGCTTCTTGGAACGCCAACTAATAAGAGAACCACCAAGAAAGAAACAAAAACCAGTAACAGAACGTCTAGAATCAACACATCCACCCCAATCGGCATCACTAAACCCCAATAAGTGCATCTCAGATGTTCGAGGAAAGAACAAACCACGACCAGGACAGACCTTGAGATAACGAAGCACACGAAGAGCAGCACGATGATGGTTTACGGACGGCTTGGCCATGAACTGACTCAGTTGTTGTGTGGCAAAACTGATGTCAGGGCGAGTCGTAGTCAGGTATAACAAGCGACCAATGAGACGACGATAAGCCAAAACATCATCAAAGGGGGGTCCATCATCCATGTGGAGACGACAAGCATAATCAAGAGGAGTACTAACCGATTTACAAGTGGTTAGGCCTGCATCTGAAAGTAAGTCGAGGCAATATTTGCGTTGACAGAGGGATATACCTTTTGAGGAATGAGCAACCTCCAAGCCAAGAAAGAACTTGAGCTGGCCTAGGTCTTTGATACGAAAATGATGATCAAGCAATTGCTTAATCTCAACAAAAGCAGCAAGGCAGTCACCAGCCAATATAATGTCATCCACATATATTAATAAAGCTGTGAAAGAAGTTGGAGAAGCACGAATTAAAAGGGAGTGATCAGCTGAAGCTTGCACAAAACCAATGGTCAGGAGGAGTGAAATAAGCTTTTCAAACCAACGCCGGCTGGCTTGTTTGAGGCCGTATAAGGATTTGAGCAGCTTACAAACCTGCCCAGGCCTAGGAGGAGAAACACCTTGAGGAGGGTGCATGTAGACATCCTCTTGAAGATCACCGTGCAAGAAGGCGTTGTTAACGTCTAATTGGTGGAGATGCCATCGTTTAATAGAAGCAACAGCAAGCAACAATCGAACAGTTGACAGTTTCGCCACCGGAGAGAAAGTGTCAAAAAAATCCACGCCTTCGATTTGATTGTAACCCTTGGCTACAATACGTGCTTTATAGCGTTCAATAGAACCATTGGCATGGCGTTTAATCTTGAAGACCCATTTGCTTCCAATGGGAGAAATATTGGGGGGAGGATCCACAAATATCCATGTTCCAGTTGCTTCTAAAGCACTAAGCTCAGTAGACATAGCAAGTTGCCAACGTGGATCACTTTGGGCCTGTTTAAAAGAAGAAGGTTCAATGTCGGATGAGATAGCGAGAGTGAAGTTACGATGTGAGGGAGATAACGGGTGATAAGACAAGGAAGCGGAGATGGGGTAAAGGGCTGAGCAAACAAAGTCTTGAAGAGGAGTTGGTGTTGTACGAGTACGAGTGGAATGGCGAGGCTGAGTAGGGGCAAAAACAAGAGGAGCATGTGGTTGAGATGTTGATATGGAAGGATCTGGTGTGGCAGGTTCAGTGGTAAATATGGGAGTATTATCGAAATAAATTTGTGGAGTATTGTGAGGTGTGTTAGGTGGAGTTGTGTGAAGGATTTGCTATGGTTCCATGAGAAGGATTTGAGATCTAACATTACTAAATTGATCATTCAATCCAGTTAGAAATCGGATGACATAACCTCTAATCGAAACTCTTTAGCTTTGCAATCGCGACATTCACAGTTACACAAAGGTCGATAATGTTCTAATTCCTCCCAAAAACTCTTCAACGCAGTATAATATTCAATAACAGAAGAAGTACCTTGACGCAAAGTAGAGATGTTGTTCTGCAGATCAGTGATGCGAATACGATCGGCCTTCGAGAAACGTTCACGAAGTTCATTCCACACATCAACAGCATGATCAAGAAACACAACAGTTTGTGCGATTGGAGAAGAAATTGAAGAAACAAGCCACGATTGAACGAGATTGTTACACCGCTCCCAAGCATCGTAATTCAGATCATCAGGAGGTAAGATACCGATTGTTCCATCAACGAAACAGAATTTGTTCTTGAGATTCAACACGCGTTTCATTGACCGTGCCCAAACATGATAGTTTGAATCAGTGAGAAGCGGTGTGATAGTAACCGATGGAGGACTTTCACTTGGATGGATGTAGAATGGACTCGCTTGCAATTCTGAGATCTGATTCGCCGTCAATGGAACGGCGGCAACATTGTTGCGAACCATTGAAGAAGAAGGGATGCGCAACAAAGCTCTAGAAGAGCTCTGATACCATCAAAGTACAGAGAGAAAAATGATTCATATCAAGAAGAAATTTAGATGAATTGAATGAATGAATGGAGAAGAGGTTACAAGGAGGTTTATATAGCTCCCTCTGTGTCATTACAGTTAGAGCTAATATGAATAGTTCTTACTAATTTGGATCCACTAACAAGTGCTATGTAAACTCAGCTGGTGTTGGTAAGTACTGTGCTGACTCAGCTGGTGTGACCATTACATGTCATAATCAATTTTACAAATCTGGAATCAATTTTGGCTAGTACAAAACAAAAGTGAAACCAAATATAAACTGGATTATCTATTTGATTACCAAAATTGTGAATAAATAAATTCTTTTTTTTTTAATTATTTCTTATTAAACTATGTCAATTGATTTTTCAGGGTGTGGTTTGGGTCCTAGAGTCAGCAAAAATTTCGAAGGAGCCAAAAAGAAAAGATGAGCTCTTGGAGGTTTCCCCTATTAAAATGTATGGAAAAATCAAGGATCAATCCCTTATTCTTAGAGAATCTGATAGTTTGCAGTTGCACTCAACAATTGAGCTCAAGGGTTGTACAGTTCAAGCTGTGTCAGCTTCAATCCTTTCTTCAAAAAAATGGTAATGTCTCGCACTGTTTTGACTCGTAGCCTCTTTTTACTCTCTTAACTGGACTTTCACATGTGAATGCAGCTTTATGTAAGAATGTAGAGAAAAATAAGCGACAAAATCATTTAATAGGTGGCAAAAATTACCAGTGTCTATAGTTGTAGCCCTTTAATCTAACTTCCAAGTGAATGTATTTTTATTTTTGATTCAACATATGACTCAATTCTCAGAAAATGTAAAATAATTTGCAAACTTCCCTCGTATTTAATTTGACGCAAGGAAATCTCATTTCTTTTGAGCCTTGCATACCTTAACAAAAGGTTAGTTTTGATAGCTAGGATTTTTGGTATCATAGTCAAATAATACTGGAAATATTAGGCCTTGTTTATTTCTCAAATTACTGCTTTCATTTCTAAAATTAATAATGACAGTAAATAATGTATTTGTCCAACTGTTCTCAATTATGAATTTCAGAGAACAAAACCAATATTTTTGGAAATTTTAAAATGTCATTTTTACCTTTTCTGAAAATGCCACTGTAACTCACAACTTATGGTGATGGAAGTGAAAAATGAGCATACGGTTGATCGGTGACAGGGAGAAGAAAGCTGCTGTTGCACTCATAAAACTAAAAATGAAAATTGAAAATATTTTCAGGAAGTAAAGAGGCCCTTAAATTTTGTCTAAACTTCTGGTCATTTATTAAGGAAATGAAGTACTTCAAGCTCTTATTTGATTGATGATTAATCTTTTTATGTTGTTTTTTTTCCTTGGTACAAATTGGTGATGAACCTTACAGGGCAAAAAAGTTCCCCATCAAAGTAGAAAGCAAGACTTCGGTAATATACAATAGAAGCAAAATTCTATATGTTTATCTTGAAACTTCGTGGGAGAAAGAAGCATGGTGTAAGGCCCTCAATCTGGCTTCATGCGATGTAAAAGAAAAAACCAAATGGTTCACCCAGGTTCACGAGGACTTTCATAGTTACCTGACATCCTTAAATTCTGTGTATCACTGTATTATGAAACCATCGGTAGGATTAAATGTTGAGGCAATAGAAAGGGCTATAAAGCCTGACGACCCTTCCTCAAAAGTCCGTCAGTTTTTGAAAAAGATTGCAAAAAAAACTTCCCGAGTTGGTGTGGAAAATAAATCTACATGGACTTCATTGTCAGGCCCTGAAGGAAAAAAGAGTATTGAGAACCTTTATGCTAGCCAAGATGCAGTTTTGAAAACTGATTCAAAACTATCTTCGAAGTTGCCGCCTTTGGGAAGTGAGAATCTTCTCTCTGCCAGCTCCGATGGGGATGTTTTAAAGAAATTTGACATTGATGAGGGAACACTATGTTGGAATTTATTGATTTCCAGACTCTTTTTTGATGTCAAAGGCAGTATGCAATTGAAGAGATCGATGCAAGAAAGAATTCAGGTTTACCTTTACCGTTTGATGTTTACATGTTTTAGTGCGAGTTTGTTTGTATTATGTTTGTTTAGTGAGGAACCTATATTGTGACAAATGGATGGAGTACATTCCATTATATTTTCTATGAGATAATTGACAGTTGTTCCTTTCTTGTTGCCACAGAGAACATTGTCCAATATGAGGACTCCGAGTTATATTGGTGAAGTCATCTGTACTGACATCAATACCGGGAATGTACCACCTTGTATTGTAGGAATGAGGGTTCTTCCTATGGAAATGAGTGAGGTTTGGGCCTTAGAAGCTGACATTGAATATTCTGGAGGAGCAGTATTAGAGATTAAAACGAGGCTTGAAGCACGTGAACTTCAGCTCCATGCAGGGACAGATGACTCAATCTCAGAGTCTAGTAATGTTGGATCTGTCCCATCAGATCTTCTTGAAGGTTTTGAATATTTAGGTAAGGAATTGAATCTTGAAGAAAGAGAGAATGATTGTCAAGAGCAAAAGGAAGAGGGAGACCGGAACAATGGTTAGTAAATGAATCCCAAAAAATTCAGTTATTTCTGCACTTTCTTCGCAAGGTTGTATCAACTCCAATCATTTATGAACTTTTTCTGAGTTCTATCAAACCCAAATATTTGTGCTCCTAATTTTTCTTGCTGAAATCTTACTTTAATTTCGTCCCACATCCAATTTTTACTGTAAGTTCCACATTATATAAATAAAGTATGCTTACAGGTAGGAATGGTAGATGGTGAATATGGACTGCTGGTTTTCATGAGTTCATAAGTATTTAAAATTACAGCAATGACAAGGAAATTGTGTTTTTTTTTTTTATTGTAGCTTTCTCCCGTTTGTTTTCCTAGAGAATGCTGTAACATTTGTTTCTAGTTCTGCTTTTGTCCTTGAATGATAAACTTCCAAAACGTGAAGGGGAGATAATCAATAGTTTTCATATCTATATAGTTTTATATACAATATTTAGACTGAAGGAGTAATGCGTATCTTGTTTTTCCCTAAGCAGATGCATCAAAGAGCCCTACGAGTACCATCACTTCCTCAAATCAAGGATCACGATGGAAATCAATATTAAATTCTTTTTCCAAGCAAGTTTCACAGGTACCCTCTAGTACTCTCCATTATTCTGTTCATTGCTTCTTCCCGTGACACTTTTTGCAGCCCCTTCTATTTCATTATTAGACTTCTATTTTAGTCATGTTGTGTGGTTGTATCAAATGGGTTTCTCCCAATGTTAGAAAATATAGAGTTTCCCTATAGTAACGTTTAATCGTATTGATACCTCCTCTTTGTAAATGTTTTCCAGGCACTTATAGTTATACATTTTTTTTGGTTACAACTTATAGTTATACTTTATGTAAAAATATTTCATACATATATATCCCATGAAAAATCAACCTCAAGGGAGGTTTTGTATAATACTAAACTAGAGATGGTATTTGCATAAGTTTTGTAAACGTTCAATGAAGTCGATTTAAGGATATATTTGATTTGAAAAGTATTTTCTATTTTCACTTATATAGTTATAAAAATGATAACCACTAGTCAGGCCATATTATCATCCAATGTGGGGATCTCAATGCACTCTCTCACACCCAAGACTAGACATCTAGAGCGTGGTCTCGGTGGCCGGTTAATGGGTGGTCCAACGGGTCTAAGATAAACTATGATTACATATAATTTGGTGACCTTAAATTATAGCCACTATTCAGGTCATATAACTATCTAATGGGACTCGACAGTTATTTTAAATTATAACCATTTGTCGATGACTCATCTGATTAAAGCGCATCTGTGAATATTTGGAGACTAGTTCTGCATGTTATTTTCATTGGCACTCTTTTATGTTCTCCATATGCAGTGATTTACCTCATTTTGAATTTTTTTACTATATACAAAGCAATTGGAAAGGTCTAGAATATTGCAAATGGTGTCCTTGAGTATTTTCTTGTTCACACACACACATACACATTTAAGCATTTGATAATGAGCAGATGTTTTATTTCTTAAAGTAATGGATTATTTCTTATCAAAAGGTTCCTCTCTCTTTTGCAATAAGAGTGGCTTCTTTAAAAGGGACATTGCGCTTGCACATAAAACCGCCCCCCTCCGATCAGCTGTGGTTTGGTTTCACATCAATGCCAGACATAGATTTCAACTTGGAGTCTTCTGTTGGAGATCGTAAGATAACTAGTGGGTACTTCACTTCATTAGTCGTCAATAGGCTAAAGGTATGATAGCTCTCTTTCCATTTTATTTATAATTTCGACAATTTGAGTAAATAACTGCTCTCTGCAGCTTTTTAATTAGGGTCTTCAAGTTTCAAATGTTTGCTCATTCCTCCTTCTGTCAGTTCATATGGGATTTCTTTAATTGCCAAGATGTTCTCTAATTATAAATGTCTACCTTTCTGTTAAGTGTGTAACCATAGAAATAAGACTTTGCTAATATCTATTTTTCATTGTATAACTCTTCAACAAAAGCCTTGTTTTGTTGGCATGTCTATGTTTATGTATACATCAAATAGTTATTATGTATTTGACAAGATTGTTGACATCCTTAACCTTAGGTAGTACTTCAGTGGAATAAGAAATGTGTTTAAACTTCATTATAGTGGACTAAGAAATGTGTACACAAGCTGCTTTTAGCTGTAAACTAATTTAACTTTGCTCCTGCAGATTGCAATTTTGGAAAATTTAGTACTCCCAAATTGTGAAAACGTATGTATCCCATGGATGTTAGCAGAAAAGGATGATTGGGTTCCTCCAAATGTTGCTCCATTCATATGGATTAACCAAGAAAATAGGAATGAGACTTCCACTTCGATTAATACCAATAATCAATCTTCTAGTGGAGCAAAAGGTAGGTCGGAAGCTAGTGCAAGCACCTCAAGTTATGGTCCAGCTAACAAACAACAAAAACCTAAGAGTGTTGAATCCACCCAAGAACCAACTAGTAAATCATCAGATTCTTTAGTACTGCCAGTAAGTTCCTCTGGTGCAGTAACACTAAAGAGCAGCAACAGTTTGGAAGATCTTACAAAGCCTTTGTTAGAGAATGACAAACCACAACAAACAAGGGATTTGAAAGAAACTTCGTTGCAGAATGACAACAAACTTGAAACTAGTGAAAACAATATGGAAAATAATTCTGAGTTCCTATCACTACGTGGAAGTATGGTGGTGACGGAGAAACAGAATAATACATTTGAACAGGAAGATGGACTGCCAAAGAAAATGGGGAGAAAGGAAAGGATGTTTGATTTGAGGAAGAAGATGGGGGAGAAATTGGAAGAGAAAAGGCGTCATATTGAAGAAAAGAGCAGGCACATTGTCGAGAAGATGCGAGGACCATGAGGAAAATCGAGTAAATTGACAAATGTTGTTCATGATATGCTGGTCTTGTGAAAAAAAGTACGATATTTTAGTTCTATGTATATTCATGTCCACTCTCATGTTTGAGGAATGTTTCATTTTTATAATTTTATAAATAGGTTTCCAGCAATTCTTTTGTTAACTTGCCCATTTGACGAACCTATTGCAGAACTAGTCACACTTGCATTGGCAGATCTCGCATATGTGACACTGTTTTGTTTGGAAGACATGATATAACAAGCATTTTAAGATTTTCTGTTTATTGCAAACATAATGCAAGTAGAATTTTAAAATAGTGCATTTTTTTATGTTGTGATGTTATTGTAAGCCTGTAAAAAACTCATGTCAGATATATCAATGATCATTCATTATAGTAGAACTTGTTTGACTACCTCATTCCATTCGGTGTTATCCTCTTTTGCCTTTGGAGTATTTTACTATTTATTATCTTCTTGTTTGGCAGAACTAAAAGCAAAAAAACAATCGTTATCTTCTTGTGCTAGCTAGAGCTTACTTCTTTATTTAGAGTCAATGAGATTTGAAATGCCTATTGCATTAAAATCAAGTGGATCACTTTGCATCTAATTGCAAATACATTTAGAAGCTCATTGACAACGTGACTTGTACATTTATTCTTACACTTTCAAGATTAAAATAATTTTCTATTCCTTTATTTGTCGCTCCTCTTTAGGATCAATGGATGGGCAAATGGTTTGCCAATACAGTCTGTGTCTAAAACTGACATCGAAGATTAACTCCTTTTAGGTGTCAGAACATACATCTTACAAGCATGTGAATCTAAATCAGCAGATATTTCTCCCGAAACAAATGATTCCGTTGAGTGCTGCAAAAAACATTACACATAATCAAAACCATAGGAACAAAAACTTCACACAATAAAGAAAGTAATGAGCCTAACAAAATATTTTACCTCCCATAAATCTCTTGCATCAACTATAGTTTCTGGTTCAAGGCCTATGTCAGACCAGGACGCAATCACTGTTGCATTTGATGAACTTCTATTCCATAAGACCACTGCTACTTTGTTTTTACTTAGAGGACCTGCCCACACCTGTCACCATAGCTTTCTATTAAGTTGTGTGCAAAAACCATAGCATAATGTGTACGTGCATATGTATGTATATAATACGCAAAATGATATTGACTACAAGGTTGCAATAGTTTCCATTTATTGTTGGTTCTAGATTTAAGTTTTGTATTGAAATACGGAAAAAAAAATTAGGATCCTTATAAGTTGTAAGAAAATAATATCACCTCTAAATTATTGTTGCTTTTCACTTTCTTTCCTTGAACTCCAAGTTTATCTGCAAGATCACAAGAAGCATGTGATTTTTAAAGCATGCTTTATTAAAGAAATGAATACATTTATTTATCTTTTAAGAAAGTCTACTTGCCTTGGTTTACAGCAATAACTTCTGAGTTACTTATCAACTCATATGTGGTATTATCCATTGCTTGAATATTACAACCAACTAATAAAGGAGCCTATTTAAACCAAGAAAAATAGTTAAACGACAAACTTATGACATATACATTGCATTGTCTCAACTCAACAATAGGTATATAAAAAGTGTTTCATGTACCTTAGCTAATGCCCAAATGCTGAAATGGGCACGATATTCCTCTGTAGTCATGCCTCCATTTCCAACTTCGAGCATATCAGGATCTAATATCCAAATAACAATGACACATATAAGAACCTAATACTAGATTTTGCTATAAATGTAATAGTCTTAAGTTTAATATGCATAACATTACTATTAAAGTTAATTAATTACCATTCCATCCTCCGGGTCCAGCATAAGATGCCCATTTGTCGTTTGCATCTATAATAGAAGTCATGCTGAGATAGAATAAAGTCAGTTGATCACAACATAGAAAATGTAGAAAACCAATTAAACAATGAAATATAAAAAAGTGAATGAATTGTTGAGGTCTTATACTTTATTAAACTCAATTATTTTGTTAAAAGAGACATTGTAAAAGGTTTGAATTTGGAATATCATATGCATTTATTATTTTCTCACCTATTCCAGTTATCTTCTATATCGCCCGTTGTTCTCCAACTATTTCCCACACTTTTGGCCCACGTTGCTGGATCTTCCCATCCCCTACGTTTTAGAAAAGAATTTAGAGAGAAATAGAAAATGAAATATAGTTTGTATGAAAAACACCATGATCAACTCAACTCACCATTCACACATAGAGAAGAAGATTGGCCTTCCAGAGTTTAATAAAGCTTCACTCATTGGTGGGTACCTAATTTTTAATATATATGAAACTAGTAAGTATTGGTTTTTTTATAAAACATTAAGTATGTAGATACATATTTGCATTTGAAAGCCATATATGGAATACCTTTCGCGAACGCTTATTCCGTTATTTTCACAGTTATCATACTTCAAATAGTCAACTCCCTAAAGAAAAATTTAAATCAATTGGTTAACAACTTAGGATTAGATATATGGTATAATGTTGATAGATATGAAAATTGACTTTTGATTAATGTATGCATATATGATATACCCAAGAAGCAAATGTTTTGGCATCTTGTATTTCATGTCCCAGTGATCCAGGCATACGTTTACTACAAGTTAGATTTCTGCATAAAAATTGTAAGTGATCTAAAATATTGCTTGAACAATTATAGTCATGTTCACCAAGTACAATTTAATGTGTTAATACCCGGCATCTGAATAGACTCCCAACTTCAAGCCTTTCCTATGAATATAATGAGCTAGAGCCTTGATTCCTGAAGGAAACGTTGAAGCCTTGGGAACCATGTTTCCCTAATATCATTGTCGCGAATAATCGGATGTCAACAATCATAATTTTCCAGAGGTATATACACTATAATATAGTAATCTATAAATTTAAAATTACTTCACCTATACTTTTCAAACAACCAAGGAAAAGTACAGGAAGAAGAAATTAAACAAATAAATGGGGGTTAAGTTAAAATTCAAAGATCGTAGATATTAAATACCTTTGAGTCTCGATTAAGTTCCGCCCAACAGTCATCTAAAAAAATAATTCAAAATCATATTATTGACACGGTAATCTGGCTATGTTTTTTATGTAACTATTAACTAAATACACCCTCAAAAAATAAAAATAAAGAATAAGTATAATAGTAGTTGTTGCAGTTGCTTCTTACCTAAATTAATATATTTGTACCCTAAAGCAGCAAGGCCAGTTGACACCATTGCGTCAGCTGAAATAATAATGTAATAAAGTTTAGATTGACGAAATTACGCATATCTGAGTTGTAAACATAATAGCTCGGGGTACATCATGATAATTATACCAGTATCTCGGATTAGACTTTCATTGATATCACAACCGAAATGGTTCCAGCTATTCCATCTGATCATCATATGTATAATTGATTATCATTTAAGAAAAAAATTAATGTATTGTTTAAAAGGTACTAATAGTTAAAGTTATCTCACATATAAATAAATCATATAATTCAAATTTTAATAATATTTTTTTATCAAGTAGTACATATCTCCTTTCAAAAAAAAAAACACAAAAAAAAAAGTATATATCTCCTCACTATGTATAATTTCATCATTCTCCTTAAAAAAAAACTAATTCCATCATTCGGTCAAGATGTCCACAAAAGCAAAATGGGATACCACATCTTATCTTATACTATCTCCACCTAAATTATAAATCACTTTGACAATTTCATATAAATTAAAAATTCTATGGTTAGTTTTATTTTAAAAGGGATATAATGAATTAATTTACAAAATTATTTTTTTATCAGTGGTATGAAAAAGAGTAAATAAAAGAATTAAAATAAAATAGAGTTATAAAGTGTATGAAAGAACTTGACCAAAAAAATAGAGTATGAAAGAAAAAGAAAGATGAATATAATTGATATTATTAAATGATTTTTGTATAGATGTTTATAATTTGAAAAATGAATGGGGAACTCAAAAGCTGACATCAGACACCATATTTTCATATGGTCGGGATACATTTTACATTTGTTTTAATATTTTTTAGCTTGGCCTCGTTTTTCATGAAAATAATTTGAGGAACAAATGTTGTACGGTGTATCTGCAATTTTTTTTCTTTTTTGAAGAAGTTAAACTACCTCACTCAAATTGACACCAGAGACGAATCGAATTTGAGACAAAAAAATACATTTTAAGGTATCAAACCAACACCATCAATGAGTTTCTATTCCAATATCATTGCTCCTATAATTTAGGATGGAGTATTATTTTTTTTAAGGCCAAAAGAAATCTTTTGGAAAAGTATTTTGCCACATTAGGATGGAGTACTATATCACTTCCAAATCCCACCCTCAATCAGCCACGAGAACGGTCACTTATTTAGTGAGACTTTTTTTTTGGTCAAGTAGCTTAGTGGCTAGAGCTCACACATTTTAAATGTGGAGAAGTGGGGTGTCCGGGGTTCGAACCCCGGCCCCTGCATATAATATACAATATTTCTACCAACTGAGCTAAGTTCACGGGGATTATTTAGCTAGACTTACTATCAATCAATGTTGTACGTAGATTTAAATTATAATATTTGTTCGTATTAACTGCATTAAAATTTTAATATATTTCTAGCTCTTTCACACATAGTAATAACAATCAAATCCTTGCACAGGTATTATATAACCAGACCCGATTTTGTTTCTTAAACATTTAAGACGCATATGTGTGTGTGTTAAAAAAGAAAGATATATCCTTAAAAAAAAATGAAAGAAAAAGAAACTAAAACAAAAAAGAAAAGAAAAATGGATATATCTGAATGAAAGATGGATAAGAATGAGGATAGCTTACCCCATGGGAGGTGTACGTCCAAGTCCATTTTGCAACATATAACTCTTAACCTTCTTCTCTAGAGTCGACACATTGGTTTTGTTGTTACTTTCTAATAAACGAGCAGCTGTAGATGATGGAATGCTTGCAATATTCATGAACACTACAAGGATGCAAAACACAAGTACCACCATCTTTGCCATTGCTCTAATAATAATTAACCTATATAGTTTCAGTGAACTTGAGGAGAATGTGTGATGAGTATTTGCATAACCATGGTGCTATATATATATATACACACTAGTGTATGGTTCAGGACCAAAGATCCATGCAAATGCAATTTGATGAATGGATGATATGGGTGAACAGGTGAAAGAGAACAAGTTGAACAAGTAGAAGAAGAAATTAGCTAAGAGACGTGCCTATGTGACTTATATTGTTATTCAAAATGGAATTCAGTTTCGGTGCGTCCACTCAATGCATATCATCAATTGTCCACTAGATCCATATGATATGAATTAATTTCATTATAATAATAATGTTTATCCACATGATATCAATACGTACATATTCATTCTGTTGCTATCCTTTTATATCATTTTTATTTTGGCTTTTCTGTTTTTTGTCTGCCAATTTGTTCCAATATGTACAACAAAATTTAATTTCATACTTCACCCGTTTTAAAAGTTTCTGCACATAATTTGCGAAAATTATAATAAAGAATGAAATTAGTTTTTCGTCATTAGAAATATAATCCCTAAAAATAAACATGTTTTTAATGGGTATAATTTTGACATGTCATTTCTTGAAGATAATATGGATATATATATATATATATATAAAGAGGTTGAACATAATAGATGAATATACCATATAATATCTTGAACACAAAATGGTCACAACATCGACATTAACATAAACATAAAATGGTCGTTAGGGGAAAAAAAATGAAACGGAAAATTTAGGGCGGATGAAAACATCCTTTTTCATTTGAGATTAAAATCAAAATTCGCTATATTTTTGTGGACGAATTTTTTGTACTCATTAATAAATGAAGGAGTAAGTATATATATTTTTTAATAACAAAGGTTAGTAGTTAGTTTGTTAGATTAATATTTTATTCATTTGTCCAGGTTTGAACCAAGGATCTCCAACTCCTTTTTAATCAAACTAGTTGAGCGACTCAGCCCCCGTAATGGATAAGTGTAACAATTTTACAAATATGTCCATATTAACAACTTCCTATTAACAATTGGCATAAATTCTCATTTTTTTTTATTTTTTTTATCATAAATGCATAATGGAATAAAATGACTTGAAAATCGTATATACAAAATTAATGTGAGGTTAAACTTGGAAAAAATTAACTAATGTTGCATCGGAAAAATAAAATAAAATGACACATAATTTTAAGATTAAATTTGTTTGTTGTAAAAACGACACTTATTTAGAAACATAAGGAATAAGATTGTAATTAACATAAGAGAAAAAGACACTAGTTAAGGAGACTAATATAGAAATTTTGCATTGAAAAATGATGAAAAATGGAATGTTCCACTTTATAAAGGTTAAAAAAATGTTGTTTTTAATGAAAATTTTATATTTTTAACTTTCTTAACTAGTGCACCCGGGCACTGATTCACATGACCCTTAACATAATAATATGTTCTGGATGGTGCATGTATACAGTTGCACTTTTTGGATAAATAACTCAGTGATATTCATTGGGTAAAACATATATTTGTTATAAAACATATATATACACTTTAGATGCATCTAATGTAAATCTTTCGAAAATGATCTAAATGTGGAACCTTAACATTTTTAGTAAAAATGAATTTCTTATGGTGAATAAATTATCTAAATGCTTAACACATGTGGTGAATTTCTTATTAAATGCTTAACAAAGCTGTCTAAAAATTGCGACTGATTTAGAGACTAATTCTATTCAGTTTGTAAACTGAGTGTAAGTAATGCATATCGACTAATTTTAGAGACTGATTTATAAAGAGTGATGTAGAGATGGATTTCCGTGAGCAGATTAGTGGCTGATTTTAAAATAATTTCAGTAAATTGATTGCAAAATTGTTCTCTAATTTGTGTTCTTCATGACTTTTTTTCTATAGAAAAATTCAAATAAACATAAATATTAACTTCAAGAAATGACTCTATTGAACTGTTTTCCGTGGTGTCTTAGGCTAGAAGGCTTTCGTCTCTCTTATCAGTTTGCTTCCTCCGAAATACCTTGCACCAGAATCCTCTCCTACCTGCGACATTTCTTGGCATCCTTCAAGAGAAAATTGTTTAGTCCTAAATGTTGATGGTAGTTGTAGCGGTCATTCTGGCCATGCTGGATGGTGATGACAGCTGGGTTGTAGGGTTCAACAGTTACCTTAGACTTTCCAATAAAACCTATGCAGAAATCATGGCTATTTACCAAGGTTTGCGTCTTGCGAGGAACTTCGGATGTACCTACATCATTTGTTACTTTGATTCCAAGGGAGTCATTGATATTTTAGCTAAACCTGTAAACAAATATCATTGCTATGCATCTCCCATTGCCAACATTCTTGATCTCATGGGAGATCCATTATAAAACATTAATCTATATCTTCTACATGCTTTCTTCATTCTTTATGGTCATGTCCAGTTTCATAAAGCCAAGAATTTTTTATGACATTTTAAAAAAAAAAAAGAAGAAAAGTTTGATGACATTATAAAATGTTCTAAAATTTCTTGAATGCTCTTTTTTTTCTTCCTTATTACAGTTAAAGCTTTGTGGTATTTGATCAAGTCTTTTAGTTAATTCAAATAAGTTCAACGATATTCAATTAGTATTTTCGACTTTTAAAATTTAGAGAAACAACCATTTTGGTTCCTGGATGTACACTTCGCTGCCATAATGGTCCTTGGATGAGAAAAAAACACAAGTCCCTGACTCCAAAATGCTTTAGCCACTTTTGTCTCCAATGTTGGATTTGGTCGTTAACTCCACAAAAAAGTTGAGTTAGGGATCAAAGTGGCTAACGATTTTTGGAGTCAGGGGCTTTTTTGCATTTTCTCCTGAGTCAGGGATCATTATTACATTGAGGTGCACATCCAGAGACCAAAATGAATGTTTACCCTTAAAATTGAGTATATAAAGATCTTGTGATATTTAATCACTCAAAATCAGTTCTTGTCACCACACAACCAACCATGAGTGTTTGCTTATATATATATATATATATATATATATATATATATATATATATATATATATATATATATATATATATATATATATATTCAGATACATTTATGTAAAATAAAGTTGAAAAATAAATTTTAGGTAAAATTAACTATAGAAGCAAAAGCTTCAAATTCTTGCTTTAAGTTTAATCAATTCTACTTATTTTATGTTTGGTTGAACTTTTGGAGTAGCCAAAATGTTACGAATTGATACATTTGTCTATTGTTAGTTACTTGTGTGTTGTATCATTCTGTTTGTTGGTTAGTTTGTTACATAGCTTGCATCACAAGCAAGTTAGTTAGATGGTAGTTTCACTTGTACAATTAGTCTATATAAGCCATTACTTGATCAAAAATATCCAGTTCAACATTTTCACCAATATCTTTCTTCTACCTTCATACTCTTACCCTAATATTTGTTATCAAAAGCTGAGTTAGACCTTGTCTTACTTGAATAAAATAATCAGTAGAATAACGTGATCTCACTCATTAATGGCAAAATCTTACAATTTTATGCAACCTGCAGTTCCTCGATTTGATGGCTACTACGATCACTAGACAATGTTGATGGAAAACTTGCTTCGATCCAGATAGTATTGGAATTTGATAGAGGATGGGGTGGTAATCATACCAGCTGGAACAATCCCAGAACAATAGAAAGCTAAAGAAAGCAAATTGAAGGATTTGAAGGCCAAAAACTACTTATTTAGAGCAATTGATCTTCAATTCTTGAAACAGTCCATATACGAGACATTGCCAAAGATATACGAGATTCTATGCGCCAAAAATATCACGGTCCTAATAAGTTGAAGAGAGATCAACTTCAAGCTTTGTGCGAAGAATTTGAGAATCTTAGCATGAAGATCGGTGAATCTCTAAAGAAATACTTAGCAAGAATGTTAACAATTGCTAACAATATGAATGCTTGTGGTGAAAAATTGACCCATGTAACTATTGTTGAAAAGATTCTAAGATCTTTAATATCAAGATTCGATTATGTTGTTTGCTCAATAGAAGAATCAAATGATGTAACAATGATGACAATTGATGAGTTATAAAGTAGGTTATTGGTTCATGAGCAATGCATGAAGGGTCATAAAGAAGAAGAACAAGTCGTAAAGATTTCCAATGCAAGAAAAGGATTTGGTCGTGGAATAGAAGAATTGTAATATCCCGCACAATAATTTATCTGGATATAGAGTAATTCAACTGAGGAAATGGAGAACGTACGAGAACTTATTAGTTCTAAGGGAAGTTTTTCGTACAAAGGAAGAATAAAGGTAAAGACAGATATGTGGCTTATATACTGGTGAGTTAAACTCACAAGAAATCAGCAGTTTCAGTTAAACATGTCTGAGGAAAACCGTTTTTAGGAAGGGGCATAATTGTAATTGAGGCAATACTATAAATACTTTCCCACCTTCATTTCCCTTCATTTTCCTCTCCTCCTTCCACTCAGTTGAAACTTATACTCCCTCCTACTTCTCTTTCTCTCTCGGCCACCTTCTCCTTTCTACCCTAATCCCTCCTTCTTCACCAAACTAAGTTGGAAATCAACATGCAAATATGTTAAAGTGACTCTTAGACCATTTTGGTTAACTTGCAAGCATAAATTCCTCCTTCCATCTCCCTCTTAGCCGAACCCATCCCCTCCATTTCTCATATGAAGAGTTTTGCAAATCCAAGCTTTTGGGTATGTTGTGATGTTAGTCAAAAGCAAGTATATTTTTATATCGATTCCACAGGGATTATTGCGATATCATAAACCGTTCAACATCGATTATCATTTTAAGTTAAGGGTTTCATCTTTTTGTTTACTAAAAACTACTCGACTTTAAAAACATTATAAATAAAACGGAGAGTAATAGGGCATAAAAAGTGCTAGGATTAAAGTACGTCAATCAAACGTCGAATGTATTCGAATGATCATAAATATGGATTCTAGCTTTTCTTATATACGACATTATCACGTATCACTCGACAACGTCATTCGTGTCCAAATGACGTCGTGAGATCGATCGTATCGTTTAATCGACGATTTCTCAATCTATCAAACGATCCGAAAACTTTACGTTCCGACACTTTGTGTGATTATCAAAACCAAATCCCATGGCTAGAATTTCTTATTTTGATAAAATATTATTAAACCTAGATTCAAAAGTATTTTTCAATATCATTTAAATCAAACAAAAGAATGGAAAGCAAGAATAAATTCAATGATATATAAAAGGCTAGAATCATATATTTAAAAGATCAAAAGTTTACATCTAAGAGTGATTGATTACCTATAATCCCAACAAAGGAGATTAGTTGTTCATTCTCATGACAACAGTACAAAAGTAGAAAGGAAGATGGAGATCAAATGCTAAGACTTGATTTCTCAAATTTGCTTAGTTTAATCTTCACTTAGATCACTTTTGCTCAATGAAGTATGCCTCTTTTTAGCCCTATTCTCTTTCTGGAAGTTAAAACTCTTAAGTTCTAAAAGTTATGGAAGTAATTAATAATGAAAAAATGAGCTAAAAAGCTTTTATACAACTGATTTTTACAACGCTCGCTACAGCGATGAGCTGGTCGCTGTAGCGACGGCAGATTTCTTAGCCAGTGGCTTTGCTCCACGTCAGCAACGGGGTTCAAACCGCCCTTGGTCGCTATAGCGACCAGATCTGTCGCTATAGCGATGAAACCTTCAATTCTTCCTGCTTACGCTCGCTTGTAGCGACTGGATCCATCGCTGTAGCGATGAATCCTCTGTTTTTCCCTGCCTACGCTCACTTGTAGCGATGCATCCTGCGCTTGTAGCGATGAAGCTTTATCAAATCTTCATGTTTCTTTGCTCATTTCCAGGTCCTAGCATGAAATTCCTGCATAAATAGATGGGGTAAGACATAGGATCACAAATTTGACATTTAACCAAAAATATGAGCTTATCCTAAGATAACTTGCAAAACAAGTAACATAAGTGCCTAAAAATATATCAAAAATAACTTCCTTTTAGCACTTATCATGTTGCATTTGCAATTTTGGAGCTGATTGTGTGGTGTTGATAAGTAAAAGCAAACTTGAAGAAATTCAGAAGTTGGGAGCTTGGATGATT
Organism: Medicago ruthenica; assembly: GCA_018208015.1. Classification (NCBI taxonomy): domain Eukaryota; kingdom Viridiplantae; phylum Streptophyta; class Magnoliopsida; order Fabales; family Fabaceae; genus Medicago; species Medicago ruthenica. Next base: position 33,999,421 of record CM031371.1, on the reverse strand, counting down.
ATATTTGGAGCTGGAGCTTTGAAAGTATCCAAAAAAATCTTTGGTGAGTTCCTTTAGATTAGAACTCACCTTGGGTGTGTGTTTATGTGAGAAAATTGATAACTCTAGGTTAAATGTTAATTCTATGGAATGATTATTAATTTTTAAGTAAGTGGTATATGATAACGATATGCATAGAACCTAAGTAAATAGGTTAGATAATAGTTGATTATCCACCCTAAAGAATGCATCAGATATGCCTAAGATTAGAGTATTATATCAGATTAAATCTCAGACAATTATAATAAGATTAAGTTGTGTCCATCAGGCTCCAGATTATGCTGGATGGGATTACCCCGCAAGGGAAATCTACACAGTGACAGTTAAGTCGTGACTCTCTAGCTCCCCGTCAGTTGTGGAGCTGTGGTTCCCTGTCAGTAGTGGACAAGCATTCTTTCGATGTAACTCATGCGCGACGACAAGAGGAGTTCGACTCTAGCCTCAGATAGAAATTTAGCCGGCTTATCAGAGCGAATGTATTCGGGGTTACTCCACTCGAATCCATTCCGTAAAATCAACTCAGATAATAATTGTGATAAGAATAAGACTTGTGATAAAACACAGATAATATGAAAATGTGATATGCAGAGTTTCCCCTGATAGATATGAATATAACTGTGATAAGACTTATGATAGAACACAGATAGTGATCCTAGTTTTCCCCTGATCATTAAGATATGCAGGACAGATAGTAAACTCTAATTTAGGGCTATGTAGAGACAGATGGCGATTGTAGGATCCCTGAGATTGCCTACAACCTAGGATACTGTAACAACCCGATTTTTAGCATTAGATTTACTTGTTGTTATTAATTAGTATTATTTAATTAATTATATTTGTTAATTGATTATCTATGTGTGATTGGTGGGTTAGTGGAATTATTAGTGCTTGAGTGGCGTTTTTGTAATTATGCTAGAACTAGTAACTTGAATTTTAGAGAATAGTGGTGTATAATTAATATGGGGGGGTTTAAGTGAAGTAAAAGTGTGGAGAAAATAATTGTGAGTTATTGTGACTAAACCCATTAGTGGGAGTAACCCTAATTCGTATTATAAATAGAATAGTAGTGAGTGGTGGTGAACTAGGTTAAACATTTTAACACAAAAGTTGAGAGGCAAGTGAGAGAATAGAGAAAAGAGAGGCTTGGAGAAGAGGAAACTAGAAGAGCTCAAGGGGAAGAGGGGAATTCTACTAAAAGTAGCAAGAAAAGTGAAGAATTAAGGTAAGACGGAAGATTACTTTTACCAAATGGGTTTAATAAGCAATTATGAGGTTTGGGTGTTTTAAATTATGATTAATTGCATGTTAATTGCTGCTGATTTTGCTGAATTGCGTGCTCCTTTTTGTTGATTAAATTAAGCATGTTAAACCTTGATGAAATTGCATTTTCTTCATGTCAAAATTCAGGTCTTATTATGTTAAATTGAGACCTTTGTGAATTTTGATGATCTTGATGATTAACATGATAATTGAATGATGTTTGTTGATTATGAAGTTGATTATGAGCATGGGTATGTGTTTTGTTTGAGAAATCATGAAGTTATGTTGAATACGTTGTGATTTAAGTGATTTTGGAAAAATTGATTAATTGAGTGAATTTGATTAAGTTGCTACTGTTTTGATTAAGTTGTTGCCATATGATGAAAAGCATGAAAATACTATGTTGGTTGTGTAGCTTTGATGAGAATTAAGTTGTTGTTGTTGGCGTTTTGCTAAAATGGCTTAATTAAGTGAAAATGAATAAGTTGTTGTTGGAATAGTTTGAATAAGTGATTATGGTGATGTTGAACTTGATGAAATACTGTTGATGTTGTTATACAAGCTTATTTGCTAAATTGTTGGTGAAAATAGATTTTTGAGACGAAGTTTGAATTTAACCGAAAAACCTTGAGAATTCATGTCAATTTGATGTTTCATTGTGTATCCATTGTTCAATTAAAGTGTATTGATCATGGGTATTGTTTTTAAAATGATTTTGGGTAAATTGGGATGAAAAATGTGATTTTTGGGTGGAATTTGGGGTCTTCCCGTAGTGAAAACCCTGTTTTCTGGTTTCCCAGAAAACAGGACTTCTCTAAGCAAAGTCCCTGGTCGCTGAGCGACCATGACAACAACATCATGTGTTGTTATGTGCGTTTTGGTCCTTGGGGGATGTTTCCGGACATCCCTGTACATTTCTCTTGTGCAGTTTTGCTATTGTTTTGATCATTCGTTGATAGATGACGATTGCTTGCGATGATTTGATTATAAAGTTTGATTTTGAGATGAACTTGGCGATTTTGTGAAATATGATGTGGTGTAATAGTAGGTTGAATCATGAATATAATGTGGTATAATAGTAGGTTGAGGTAACCTTACTTAATTTATTCATGAAATGTGGATTATGTGATTTATGATGAATAAATGCAAGAATGACGTGTTTATGATTAAACTTGGTGAAATGCATTAATATGAAGTGAATGATGTTGGATGTGACTTAATGCATTATAGTGGTGATTTAAATGATGATGCGATGACAACATGAATTGTGTGGATGTATTGATTTGATAATGCAATTGATAGTTATGAAAGTTGCATGATTTAAGATCATGATTTATAGTTGTGTGCATTGTCAAGTCCATACGTGAACATCCATGCATTCATAGTCGGTCGATAGTTGCTTGATTTAAGATCAAGATTTGATAGTTGGGTGATTTAAGATCACTATTTGATAGTTGGTTGATTTAAGATCACTATTGATAGTTGGGTGATTTGAGATCACTATGGTACCACATGCATGTAGAGTCGTATTAGGCGCATTACATTCACATGAGTCGTGTTTGGTAATGTTTTGGTGTGAACTTGTGCATTTACGTGGTAAATGTCAAATTGTTGAATTGTGGAATTATGAATGACTTATAATTGTGTTGATGATGAACTATAGTTGAGATTATGATTTAATTGTGTTGATTTGAATTATAGTTGAGATTCTGATTTAATTGTTGATGATGTATAAATGAGTTGGTAATTATATAATGATGAGGGTATACTATGATTTATGAATTATGTATGAGTAATAACAAGGCTTTATGTACTGATGGAAGACTTATATGTTAAAGTGATGTTTTTGCCTGAAACTTACATGCATTTATTTCATCCTTTTGTTGAATGTATATCTTACCCTCTAGTGGCTTTATTGTCGCCTCATCCGTGGGTTCAACCCTTGTGGATGTAGACTTGCAGGTTGAGGAGTAGTGTTCATGAGTTGTGTTGAGGATGGCATCACCCCTATTCTCCTTTTATGTCGTGTTTGTTTTCGAGGATGTCTAGGTTAGGTGCTCTGATCTAGGAGTCCGGGATTTATTTTTCTTGTCGAATTTTATGAGGATGTATTTATTTGAGATATTTATGTTGAGACCCGGGATGATTTTTATGTTGAGATGATTTATTTCCGTTGTGTTGTGATGATTGTTGATGAGATTTTTATTATGAGAAATCCGTATGAGTTATAGTGGTGATTTGTTAGATTCTGATTAGTTGTGTTGCATGATTTATCGCTTAATTAGTAGTCTCGGGGATCGGGGTCTTACACATACAAGCAAATGGTAGAATGTCTCATGGATCTTCTTGCAACCAGACTTGATCTTGCATATTCAGTGTACTTTTTTTCAAGATACATGGAAAGGCCAACTAAATTTACATGGCAGTTGTGAAGAGGATTTTGAGATACTTAAAAGGAACAACTAGCTATGGTCTGATGTTTGATAAGGAAAAGGGGAAGAACTTATTGACTGGTCTGATTCAGATTATGCAGAAGATTTGGATGACAAAAAAATAAGTATAATAGTAGTTGTTGCAGTTGCTTCTTACCTAAATTAATATATTTATACCCTAAAGCAGCAAGGCCAGTTGACACCATTGCGTCAGTTGAAATAATAATGTAATAAAGTTTAGATTGACGAAATTATGCATATCTGAGTTGTAAACATAATAGCTCGGGGTACATCATGATAATTATACCAGTATCTCGGATTAGACTTTCATTGATATCACAACCGAAATGGTTCCAGCTATTCCATCTGATCATCATATGTATAATTAATTATATCATGATCATCTAAGAAACAATCTATAGTAACATTTTCCACTTTTGAGTCAGAGTTCATAGCAACTGCTAGTAGTGCATGTCAGGGAGTATGGTTAAGAAGGATCTTAGTTCATATCAGTGACGGATCCATGAATTTTGAAAAGTGGGGGGACCATATATATAACTTCGAAGCATTAAATATATATATATATATATATATATATATATATATTATTTCATTTTTGAAAGCATAAATATACATCATAATTCTCCTCTACGATTCTCCATATTCTGGAAACGTTGAATGATTTTCTCATTTTCAATATCCACAAAAGTATCTCTCTCTAACTATATAAGTAACTAAACAATTATTTAGCCATTCATCTCCCATGCGATTTCACATCTGATTCTTGACAATATTTATGGCAGAGAAAGCTCTTTCAGCTGTTGCAGTTGCCACAAGTAATATCAAAGATAACTCTAAAAGCAAATATACCAACGGGTACACAATATGTTTTCTTGTCTCCACCAGCTTTATGCAAAGATCACCAATCCCTCTAATTCAGAAAATGCATCATCAGAGCATACATCCAAGTAATAATTTTCAAGCTGAGAATCTGTTGGTAGCAACAAAAGTAAGTATTTTTATATATCGTCTCCACAGGGACTAGTGTGCTATCTCAAGCCGTTCAACAATCGTTATCATTTTGAGTAAGGGGTTTATAACTTTGTTTGCTATAAACTATTGGAATGTAAAAGCGGAAATAAAGACGACAACTAATAGGGAATAAAAGGGTTGAGATTGGAGTTGGTCAATCTAACCTCGAATATATTCTAATGATCATGCATATGAATTCTAGCTTTTTAGCTAAATTATCACGTATCACTCGACAACATCATTCGTGTTCAAATGACGTCGTGAGATCGATCATATGGTTTAATCGACGATTTCCCAATCTATTAAATAATCCGAAAGCTTTACGTTCTGACACTTTGTGCGATTATCAAAACCCAATTCCATGTCAAGAATTTCTTATTTTGATAGAAGATTATTCTAAACCTAGATTCAAAAGTATTTGTCAATAACAATTAAATCAAGCATAAGAATGAAAAGCAAGAATAACTTCAATTATCACAAAAGTTACTAGAATCATATATATTGCAAAATCAAAGGTTACATCTAAGCTATAATGAGTACCTCCAATCCCAACAAGGGAAGGTTAGTTGGTCATTGTCATGACAACTATACAAAAATGGAAAGAAGATGAAGATCCAATGCTAAGTTCTTGATTTCTCAAAGAGTCTTAGTTGATTCCACACTTCAATCACTCTTGCTCCATGAAGATCACCTCCTTTAGCCCTATTTTATATCTAAAACTATATCCTAAAACTATTACTAAACTGTAATAATAATGCTCCAATAATCTATATACTGAAAATGAGTTGAAAGGCTATAAATAGAATCTGGATTTATCAAGGCTCGCTACAGCGATAAGCTGGTCGCTGTAGCGATGGAAGGTTACTTGGTCATTGGGTTTGCTCCACGTCAGCAAAACGGGGTTCAAACTGCCTTTGGTCGTTATAGCGACCATATCCATCGCTGCAGCGATGGAAACTTAATTCCTCCCTGCCTATTCGCGCTATAGCGACCAGCTCCTCCGCTGTAGTGATGGCACCTTGACAATTCTTCATGTTTCTTTGCTCAATTCATGTCCTGACTTGCATTTTCCTGCACAAATGGATGGGGTAAGAAGTAAAAGCATAATTTGGCATTTGATCAGTGATTATGAGCTTTTCCTATGATAACTTGCAAAACAAGCTACTTAAGTGCTTAAATTAAATATTCATTTTAACTAATTTATGGCACTTAACACTCTCCCCAACTTAAATCTTTGTTTGTCCTCAAAAAAAGAACTCCAAAAGGAAATGTTTACAAACCTTGGACTAAAGTACAATACATGCAAAGAAATGAAAAGTTTTCAGATGGCATAATTCAAATGTGGATTGCGCGGGCAAGTATGAAGTTTCTCATTAATCCAGATATATACTATGAATGCGACATAAGTCCTAAACACAAAATTCAAATCACACAATGCAAGTCAATAACATAATTACAATGAACGACACATAACACACTTCTTTGAAAGTAAATAAGCAAATTGAAATCATGAAGTGAGGGTTTTGAACACACATCCGGCAAATTTGCTAACATCTTGATTAAGTTATGTGTCCATCCAAATATCATCTCAAAAAGCACAAAAGCATAGATGTGTTATTGCACAAAAGTAAGTATAAGTTTTATATCGTTCCACAAGGATTATCGTGATATCATAAACCGTTCAACGTCGATTATCGTCTTAAGTTAGGGTTTAACCTTTTTCATTACTACACTACTCAACATTAAAAACGTAATAAATAAAACGTAGAGTAATAGGACATAAAAGGTGTTAGGATTAAAGTTCGTCAATCAAACATCATTTGTATTCGATTGATCATAAATACGGATTCTAGCTTTTTCTTATATATGACATTATCACGTATTACTCGACAACGTCATTGATTTCCCAAATGACGTCGTGAGATCGATCGTATCGTTTAATCGACGATTTCTCAATCTATTAAACGATTCGAAAGCTTTACGATCCAATACTTAATGTAATTATCAAAACCAAATCCCATTTCTAGGATTTCTTATCTTGATAGAATATCATTCTAAACCTAGATTCAAAAGTATTTTTCAACATCATTTAAATCAAATATAAGAGTGAAAAGCAAGAACAAATTCAATGGTATATAAAAATGCTAGAATCATATATTTAAATTATCAAAAGTTTACAACATAGAGTGATTGATTACCTATTAATCCCAACAAAGGAGATTAGTTGATCATTGTCATGATAACTATTGCAAAACAAGAAAGGAAGATGAAGAATATGTTAAGGCTTGATTTCTCAACGCTTCTTAATGTAATCTTCACTTGAAATCCTTTTGATATTTGAAGTTTGCCTCCTTTTATGCCTATTCTCTCTCTTAGAAATCAAGTATTTAAAGCTCTAGAAGTTGTAAAATCTGATATTCAGCTAACTATTTGAAAAAATGAGCTTCAAATGCTTTTATAATCTGAGAAATTGCACGCTCGCTACAAGCGACTGATAAGTGGCAAAATATGAATAAATCCATGTCTTTTATAATGCCTTTTAGTTACTTGTTGTGCAAGTTATCTTAGGAAAAGCATGGAATTTATGAATAAATGCCAATTATTCTTTGTATATCTCATTCTTCCCCATTTGTGTAGGAAAAAGCAAGCCAGGACCTGAACATCAAAAGAATTATTGAATAGAAGCATGAAGACAATCGCCTAGCGATCCTAGGGCGAATGCTGAGCGAAGTCAACAAGATATTTCGCCTAGCGATCTGAAAGCGAAAGCTTAGCGAAGGTAGGCAGAGAGTTCAGCTGGAACAGTAACTGCCAGATTCGCTAAGCGACGGAGAGGCGAAAGGTTGGCGAAGGTAGGCAGAGAGTTCAGCTGGAACAGTAACTGCTACATTCGCCTAGCGATCCTGAAGCGAAAGCTTGGCGATTCAAGACAGGGATTTTCTGGAACAGGGGAAGCTGTTTTCGCCCAGCGATATTTTGATCGCTCAGCGACATCATCAAGGCGGTCTAACTGTAGAAGATGACGTGGCATATCTCTATTGGCTGTTTTGAATTGTTCGCTGAGCGATGATACGTATCGCTGAGCGAAAGTGTAATTATCAGTTTAGTATTTAAGCTATTTACAGCTTTTAGGTTAAAAAGTTACTATTGTATTGCTTACAATTTTACACGAAATTTAAGAGCTTATTCCTAAGAAAGAGAGATTAGGCATAGAAGGAGGAAAACTTCAAAATAGCAAGTAACTTTGGATTGAAGAAGACATTTTAGAAGCTTTGAGACATTAAGCTCTACTAAATCTTCATCTTCCTTTCTTATTTTGCAAGTGTTGTCATGACAATGATCAACCAATCTCCTTTGTTGGGATTGATAGGTAATCAATCATACATGTTGTAAACTTTTGGTTATTTAATATATGATTCTAGCAATTTTTATATACCATTGAATTTCTTCTTGCTTTTCAATCTTATGTTTGATTTAAATGTTGTTGAAGAAGACTTTTGAATCTAGGTTTAGAATGATTTTCTATCAAGATAAGAAATTCTAGAAATGGGATTTGGTTTTGATAATTACATTATAGTATTGGATCATAATGCTTTTGAATCGTTTAATAGATTGAGAAATCATCGATTAAACGATACAATCGATCTCATAATGTCATTTGGGAAATCAATGATGTTATTGAGCAATACGTAATAATGTCATATATAAGAAAACGCTAGAATTCGTATTTGTAATCAATCGGATATAAACGATGTTTGATTGATGAAAGTTAATCCTAAACACCTTCTATGTCCTATTACTCTACCATGTATTTATTATGTTTTAAAATTATGAGTAGTGTAGTAAAACAAATGATTAAACCCTAACTTAAGACGATAATCGAAGTTGAACGGAATATGATATCACATTAATCCCTGTGGAACGATATAAAAACTAATACTTACTTTTGTTCATTCAACAAAATGGCGCCGTTGCCGGGGATTAAAGTTTTTGATGTTATAATCATTGCAACTTTAATTATGGTTTTAAGCAATTTTGCACAAAATTCTTTTATGTATATAACTAATACTCTTATCCATCTTGTTTGCTAATTCTTTGTGGTCAGATTATTGAAATCGTTTATGCGAGGTCAAGTTTCGGAGGACCAACTTCTTTTTGATTCCGAAATTGAAAGAACAGCTCGTAGAGCCAATAGCAAGAATCGGAGAAAGAAGCAACAAGCTAAGAGGAGGCAACAAGAGGAGAGTTCTGTTTCTAGTCAATCATCAAGTCCTAATCCAAGCCAAGAGTTACAAATGGCTGCACCAGGAGATGGTTCAGGAGGTTCTGCAGTTCCATGTACTAACAGTCCACGTCGTTTTGCTCAATTGGGGAAGACACCGCGGACTGCCAAGCAAACGGAAATGAAGACGGGGATACTACAAATCTTGTATGCTAATCCATTCTCAGGATTAGATCATGAAGACCCGTTCCAACATCTCACAAAATTCTATGAGATTGCGGGAACCCTTGGTGAGACGGAAAGTAATGAGGAGGCAATGTGGATGAGAATGTTTCCACATTCATTGATAGGCAAAGCTAAGGAGTGGTACTTGGACCAACCTCCAACGGTAATGACGAACTGGAATACACTTGAGGAGAAATTCCTTGAGAGGTTCTTCCCTCAGAATCGGTTTATGGAGGCGAAGACAACCATTGCGGTGTTTTCACAAGGTACAAGTGAAACACTATGTGAAGCCTGGGAGCGTTTCAAGTCAATGCTCAGGAGATGTCCGAACCATGGATTTGATGCGTTAACACAAATTCATCTCTTCCGGAACGGAATGCAACAACAATCCAAGCTTTTGCTTGACGCTGCAGCTGGTGGTTCTTTAATGGCCAAGAGCGCGGAGGATGCTGTTGCTATTATTGATAGAATGGCATTGAACGATCACCAAGCTCATCACAACCGGAGCCAAAGCCAAAGGAAGACTGGAATCTTAGAGTTGGGAACTAATGATGCGATCCTTGCACAAAACAAGTTGCTCACGCAACAAGTGGAAGAGTTGACAAAGAAAATGGCCAACCTTCCCCAACAGATGAAGGACATCCAGAACGAGCAAAGAAGACAACACCAAGTCGCATCTTGCGAGCTTTGTTCGGGAGACCACCCAACCGGATTCTGTCCACCCCCCACAGAAGAGGTAAGCTATGTTGGTAATCAACCAAGGCCTCAACAGTTTCAAAACCAATTCCAAAGCCATCCAAACAACTTCCCAAGAGGGAATAACCCAAATTATGGCCAAGGTTGGAGAGGAGAAGCTGGGCAGTACAACCGACAACCTTACCAGAACTATAACCAATATCAACCTCCACAACAAAACCGCAACCAATCCACCGATGAAACCCTCAATCTATTCATGCAGCAGTCAATGGCCAACCAGAAAAACACTGATGCGTCCATTAAAAATCTGGAGACGCAAGTGGGTCAATTGGCACAACAACTTTCTCAGGCTACTCAACAAGGCGGAACCTTTACCGCCAACACACAAACCAACCCGAAGGATCATGCATCATCATCGAAATGACAATTAAGTCATTTTGATGAGGAAGCCCTTGCAACAAGAGACAACGAAAATTGCAAGGCAATAGCTACAAGGAGCGGGAAGGTAATTGGCCAAGGTATAGGGGACAATCTCGAAGTAGAGAGAAGGGTTGTTGAGAATGAGGTGAGAGAGAAGGATGAAGATGAAGGGCATGAGGAAGAAATAGAAGACGTACATATAGAGGATGTAGAAGTAGAAAATAATAAGGATGTAGTTGAAAATGAGAATATTGTATGGAAGAAGGATGTGGTGAAGGAGAAGAGCAAGAAGCAAGAAATAGTGAAGAATGCACCAACACCGCACCTACCCTACCCAACTACACCAGCCAAAAAAGAGAAGGAGAGGCAGTTTGCTAGGTTCCTTGAAGTATTCAAGAGGTTACAAATCAACATACCATTCTCGGAAGCCTTAGAGCAAATGCCTACCTATGCCAAGTTCATGAAGGAAATCCTTTCCAAGAAGAGAAGGTTCAATGAAGAAGAAACAATTTTGCTAGATGCAAATTGTAGTGAGATCATCCAGAACACATTGGCAAGAAAGAAGAGAGATCCGGGCAAAGTTACATTGCTCGTGTCCATTGGCAATGTTGATGTCGGCAAGGCACTTATTGATTTGGGTTCAAGCATCAACCTAATACCACTATCCGTTGTCAAAAGGATAGGTCATATAGTTGTGAAGAGAACCAACTTAACCTTGCAATTGGCCGACAAATCCTACACTCGTCCATTGGGAATTGCTGAAGACGTGTTGGTGAAAGTCGACAAGTTCTTGTTCCCCGTCGACTTTGTAGTGATGGACATTCCGGAGGATGATGATGTACCACTACTTCTTGGAAGAACTTTCATGCAAACGGCACGGATGATGATTGATCTTGACGGAGGCTTAATGAAAGTCCGTGTGGACGATGAAGAAGTCAATTTCAACATCCATGAAGCCATGAGGTTCCCTAGTGATAAAGCTGCGTGCTTCAAGATGGATGCAACGGACGAATTGATAGTTGATACGAGAAACCAGTTGCATGACTTGACGCATCTTGAGAGAGTTTTGACAAACGCACTAAGTATCCTAGGAGAAGAAGATGAGCTAGAGCTTGAAGAGTGTTTGAAGGAGCTCGATTCGTTGAAAGAAATTCCTCCTCACAAAGCCAAAATCGAGGAATTGACGAATGATGCTATAGTAGAAGAAGTGAAACCGGAGATGAAGATATTGCCCTCACATTTGAAGTATGTGTTTCTTGACAAAGAGGGTACCAAACCGGTGATCATTAGTAGCTCCTTATCAAACCACGAAGAAACAAGATTGGTCGAAGTTTTGAAGTCCAACAAGGAAGCAATAGGTTGGACACTATCCGACTTAAAAGGGATAAGTCCTTCCTATTGTATGCACAAGATCATGATGGAAGAGGATTATAAGCCGGTGGCACAACCTCAAAGACGGCTAAACCCAAACATGAAAGAAGTAGTCCGGAAAGAAGTAGTGAAGCTACTAGAAGCCGGCATGATATATCCGATCTCGGATAGCACATGGGTTAGTCCGGTTCAAGTTGTCCCTAAGAAGGGAGGTATGACGGTTATCACGAACGAGAAGAATGAGCTCATACCGACAAGAACCGTTACCGGTTGGAGGATGTGTATTGACTACCGGAGGTTGAACAAAGCAACGAGAAAAGATCATTTTCCTCTACCATTCATTTATGGATCAAATGCTAGAGAGGCTGTCAGGACAAGCTTTTTACTGTTTCCTTGATGGGTATTCGGGCTACAATCAGATATCGGTGAATCCAGACGATCACGAGAAGACTGCTTTCACATGTCCTTTTGGGGTATTCGCATATCGACGCATGCCGTTCGGTTTATGTAACGCTCCAGCAACATTTCAAAGATGCATGCAAGCTATATTTGCCGACTTGATAGAGAAAAGCATTGAAGTGTTCATGGACGACTTCTCAGTTTTCGGGTCATCATTTGATTTATGCTTGGAGAATATGGACACGGTACTGAAAAGGTGCAAGGAAACCAACTTGGTGCTCAATTGGGAGAAGTGTCACTTCATGGTAACCGAGGGTATTGTCCTTGGTCACAAGATCTCCTCCAAGGGTATCGAAGTTGATAAAGCTAAGGTCGACGTGATAGGAAAACTTCCACCACCAGTCAATGTCAAGGGAATCCGAAGCTTCCTAGGCCATGCCGGGTTTTATCGGAGATTCATCAAAGACTTCTCAAAAATCGCAAAGCCATTGAGCAACTTGCTCAACAAAGATAAGTCTTTTGATTTTGATATTGACTGTTTAAATGCATTTAATAGTTTAAAGGATAGCTTAACATCCGCACCCATAATCACCGCACCAAACTGGATATACGATTTTGAACTTATGTGCGATGCAAGTGATTATGCGGTAGGCGCGGTGTTAGGTCAACGCAAAAACAAAATTTTTCATGCTATACACTACGCAAGTAAAGTTTTAAATGACGCACAAGTCAATTATGCTACCACTGAAAAAGAATTACTTGCCATCGTGTTTGCATTAGAAAAATTTCGTTCATATCTCATAGGTTCAAAAATTGTTATCTGGACTGACCATGCAGCTATCAAGTACTTGATTACCAAACCCGACTCAAAGCCGAGACTCATCAGTTGGATGTTGCTACTCCAAGAGTTTGATTTGGAGATTAAGGACAAGAAGGGGACTGAGAACCTAGTAGCTGATCATCTGTCCAGATTGGTGAACAAAGAGATAACGAAGAATGAAAGGGACATCCTTGAAGAGTTCCCGGATGAACAGTTGCTTATGGTGCAAGAAAGACCATGGTTCGCGGACATGGCCAATTACAAAGCAACGGGGTTCATTCCGGAGGATTACACTTGGCAAATGAAGAAAAGGTTGTTGAGAGACGCCACTCAATTCATTTGGGATGACCCGTACTTATTCAAGATTGGAGTAGACCACTTAATAAGAAGATGTGTTGCTAGAGAAGAAGCCAAAGACATCATGTGGCATTGTCACAACTCGCCATATGGTGGTCACTACAGTGGAGAAAGAACTGGAGCTAAAGTTCTTCAAGCTGGCTTTTATTGGCCCTCGTTGTTCAAAGATTGTTATGAACATGTGAAAGAATGCGAGAGTTGCCAGAAGACCGGAGGGATTTCAAAGAGGAATGAAATGCCTCTACAAAGTATCCTTGAAGTCGAAGTCTTCGACTGTTGGGGTATTGACTTTGTAGGGCCATTTCCATCTTCTTTGAACAACGAGTATATTCTGGTGGCTGTTGATTACGTTTCAAAGTGGGTTGAAGCAATAGCATCTCAGAAAGCCGACAGCAAAACAGTGGTCAAGTTTCTGAAAAGAAACATCTTTTCCCGATTTGGAACTCCAAGAGTGCTAATAAGTGATGGAGGTTCTCACTTCTGCAATCAGCAGTTAGCAAAAGCACTTGAGCACTATGGAGTAAAGCACAAGGTAGCTTCACCATACCATCCACAGACGAACGGTCAAGCCGAGGTATCCAATCGTGAAATCAAGCGGATACTTGAGAAGACCGTGTCATCATCAAGGAAGGATTGGGCGATGAAACTGGACGAAGCGTTGTGGGCCTATAGGACCGCATACAAAGCTCCTACGGGTTTCACACCATTCCAGTTGGTGTATGGGAAAGCATGCCACTTGCCGGTCGAGTTGGAGCACAAAGCGTTTTGGGCGCTCAAGTTTTTGAACTTTGATCAAGAGCAAGCTGGGGAGAAGAGAAAGCTTCAAATGCATGAGTTAGAGGAAATGCGTGACCAAGCCTATCAGTCTAGCAAGCTCTATAAGGAAAAGGTTAAACGGTATCATGACAAGAAGATCATGAAGAGGGAATTCAAGCCTGGTCAGATGGTCCTGCTGTTCAATGCAAGGCTACGACTATTTCCGGGTAAATTGAAGTCCAAGTGGTCCGGTCCGTTCATGATAAAGGAAGTAAAGCCTTATGGAGCTGTGGAACTAGAGGATCCTATCACCAAGTCGACATGGACAGTGAATGGACAAAGGCTGAAGCCATATTTTGGAGGTGAAGTTGTTCGGCACACGACAACAATTTCTCTCATTGATTCTTACACTTAAGCGAATCAGGCGTCGATCTAATGACGTTAAACAAGAGCTTGTTGGGAGGCACCCCAATTTTGTAAGTATTTTACTGCTTTGCATTTTAGTTTAGGTCATTTTTCATTCAAAATCAGAAACCAGTCCAAATTCAGAACCTTAAAAATTTTACCTGTCATGGATCGCTAAGCGACTCAGATGCTCGCTAGGCGACATTTATAGGTCAGTTTGACCATTGTTGACCAAAGTATTTTCGCTTAGCGATGGAACGTTCGCTTAGCGAAAATGCGAAGTCAGACAGTTCCTGTTTCCAAAGCCAGACAAACCTCTTTCCACCATTATGACCCCCAACCGTTCCTCAACCACCCAGTACCACACCAAAACCAGTTTTAATTCTTTTTTCTTCATTTCTCACACAAACAAAACATAACCTTTCAAATTCCACAAAACAAAAATCAACCCAAAGCCTAGAAAAGCCAGATTTCTGCACCTGCATATCTTTCTTTCATTTCTGTGTGCATTTAATCCAGGTTAGCTTGCTATTTTCGTTTAATTTTAAATTTTCGAATTGGGTTATATTTTTTGAATTTGATAGTTAGTTTTTTTTTATGCTGTTTTAGAATGGTTAGAATGCTGGTTAGGTTTGATAATAGTTTAGATTAGAAATGAACTAGATTAACAACATCAATGCCATGCAAAAATCATGATTTTTGATTCAATTTTTGGACAAACCCTTTTGTGTAAATCTGAAATAAACTTGGGTTTTTGATGTTCTGCATACCATGGTTGTTATTATAATTCATTTCTGAGATTACTGGGTGTGTTATTTAGGATTAGAGGTAGTTCAGGCAGATTTTCAGAAAAATTTTTCATTTTCTGCGTATTTTCGCTAGGCGAAAGTATGATCGCCTAGGCGAATGTTCATCTGGAAAACCCAGAAATGATGAACATTTTTCGCCTAACGATTGTCTGGATCGCTAAGCGATTTTAACCAGATTTTTTTAAAATTTTCTAATTTTTGATCTGAGTTTTTCAAATTGATTTTATACTAACCTCTATCAATATTTGTGTTCTGTGTGTTTTTCCTGTTTATTTTGCAGCATGGCACCTAAATCCAAATCAACCGGAAGCAAAAGGAAAGCCGGAGAAGGATCTTCTCGAGCATCCGCTCCATTTGATGCGAGTCGCTTTCGGAGCGCACACCATGCTGCTAGGTACCAGGATCTGCTTCAGAGGAAGTTCTTGCATGAGAAAGAGTTCATAATCAGTCCTCAAGGCAAATACACAGGCATTTTGGGGATTTTTGAGAGTAGGAAGTGGGAGACTTTGGTAAGTCCTCCGACAAATATCAACGCCGATATTGTCAGGGAGTTCTATGCGAATGCAATTCCTGACAACCCTGAGGACCCTTTTGAGTTCCAGACCTTTGTCCGAGGACATGTCGTGAAGTTTCACCGCCCAGCCATCAATGCCTACCTTGGAAACCCAATTCCCCCTGCTGAATCAGAATACTTGTGTGAGTACCACACTCAGCAAGCTCGTGGCAACTGGGACCACGAAGAGATTAAGAAGGCTATCTTTAAGGAAGGCAAAGACTATGATTTGAATGCATCTGGGAGACCTTTTAGGGCATTGAAGCAGGACATGACAATGCCAGCTCAGGTGATCCTCAACCTCATTTTACATAACATCCGTCCCAAAAGCCATATGTCCTCAACCACTTTGGATGTCACCCCCCTCATTTACTGTATCTTAGCTGGGAAGAAAGTGGATGTTGCCAGGATCATTGCCAAGGAGCTTAAGACAGTTGCAATGAGTGGCATAACCACTGCTAAGTGTCCACTTGCCTTCCCCGGACTGATTATGGGCCTGTGCCAGACAGCACGCATCGTCCTCCCACCACATATTCATGAGAAGATAGTAAACCCGGTGGATGATGCTTATATTGCCCGACACAATGAGGGGAGGCCAGTCAGAAGAACCCACCACCAAACCCAAGATCAGCCTGAAGCATCACAAGCACAGGAGCAGCCACCTACACAGCCACAACAGCCTCAGATTCACCAGTGGGATCCTAGGTATCAGAGTTTCACTTGGGATGCTATGGAGGCACATTACAGAGGTCAGCTGGGTATCCAGGAGTCGCTCTACCGTATGCAGCAGCATTGGGGTGCTCCAGCAGACTCTGCTCAGCAGGTGATGACCCCGGATCAGTATCGCTCCTATGTGAACTACCCTGGGGACAGGCCATTCTATTATTGAGGGGGCAGTGGAGCTGCAGTTGCTGATGATGATGATGCAGTTGCTGGTGCTGATGATGATGTTGTAGCAGCTGAGGGTTCGGATGAGGAGACTGCGAGTGATGAGGAGATGGAGGATTGAGCTGGAGCAAGCCAAGGACTTGAAAGCACGCACTTACAGTGAAAAATTTCATTTAAAGCGAGCTGGAGCAAGCCAAGGACTTGAAAGCACGCACTTACAGTGAAAAATTTCATTTAAAGCTTTCCGTCATTTATTTTTTTGGATTGTCGGAACAATAGCATGGCTTGTATAACTGAATTCCCGTACTTTGTTTCTGCATTTTGTTTTGTACTTTGCTTCCGTACTTTTAATTCCGTATTTCAATTCTGTATTTTGAATATTATGTACTTTTGGTACAAGTTGTTTAAGTTTTTGTTTTATGTTAATTTTGTGTGTTATAGTTATTTATTTTAGTATCATGTTTTAGTTAGTATAGTTAATTTTCAATTGTGTGAACCCTGTTCAAATACTCAAAGCTAAATGCTTGAACTAAGCCAAAGCTATGAGCAAAAGATCAGGTGAGTGATAATGATAAAAAGTTAGTGATAAAGCGCGCAGTGAAGGTACTCGTTTCTTGTTTTTCTAGGTATATACTTGATTGTGAAATGAGTCCTTTGCACACAATTTTTATGTTACTCAGTTTTAAGTAAGCACATATTTACGTTTGAACCAATTTAGAACTAGCCAAAAATGTGAGGAATCCTCAACCAATGTATATATATGCAGGAGACCAATATCATGTTTTAACTCAGTTATATTATGTTAAATCTGTTGTTGTTTTAATTTATATAAGAGCATTGAAATGATCAAGGCAATTTTTTGAAATTGAGAGAAATACTTGACCAAATGAACCTACCCTGTGAGATGTGTGAGTATCTGTTAACCCATCCGAGCCTAATTGAATCAGAATTGTTAACTGTGGACTGTCAATTTAATAAGCTCATCTGCTTATTTAAATTGCCGGAGTTTGTAAAAAAATTCAGTCACAGTTAACTCTCTATTGAATTCTGATAATTGTTTTCTTTTGAACCCTTATCCATCGTTTTTATTGACCTTTGCCATAATAACAAAGGAACATTCGATTAGGGTATCATTGGAATAAGTTGGGGAGAAAGGAGGTTTTATTTAAGTCAATGTATGGTGAATGTGATATTTGATCTTGACAACAAAAGAAAAAAAAAAAGAAAGAAAAGCAAACCAAGAAAAAGAAAAGAGAAAAATGAAAAGGTTTGCAAGATTTCAAAAAGAAAAGTTGTCAAGAATCAATCAAGAATAGAAAAAAAAAAAAAAATGAAATTCACCAAGTGTTGTATTGGAGAAAGAAGGAAGTTGTAATTAGATTGAATGTTTCCTTTTGCTTGGCCATTTGAATTCAAATATCCCACATATGACAATTCTTTTGTAACCTAGCCCAATTACAACCCTGAAAGACCTTTTGATCAATGCCTTTTATGCTTTTAGAAATGATAATTAGATGGACACATAATTTGATTGTATGTTATCATGTTTATTGGATGAGTGTTCATAACCCTTACAAATGTTCAACATGTTTATCTACTTTTATATAGAAGTGTGTTAGGTTGGTTCAAATTTAAATATTTTGTTTGCCAAGAATTGTGAGATTTAAACTTTGTGCTTAGGACTGTGTCACAATCATGGTATGTATTTAGTGGAATGAGAAACTTTACTATTACTCGCGCTATCATAGTTGAATCATTCACCTGAAAAAAATCTTTTCTTCCATTTTGGAAATTTTTGCCTCATGCTTAACTTTGTCCAAAGCCTTGTTTTTCCAATTATTTTGAATCTTTTGTTTGAGGACAAACAAAGAACTAAGTTGGGGAGTATTTGATAAGTGGCAAAATATGAATAAATCCATGTCTTTTATAATGCCTTTTAGTTACTTGTTGTGCAAGTTATCTTAGGAAAAGCATGGAATTTATGAATAAATGCCAATTATTCTTTGTATATCTCATTCTTCCCCATTTGTGTAGGAAAAAGCAAGCCAGGACCTGAACATCAAAAGAATTATTGAATAGAAGCATGAAGACAATCGCCTAGCGATCCTAGGGCGAATGCTGAGCGAAGTCAACAAGATATTTCGCCTAGCGATCTGAAAGCGAAAGCTTAGCGAAGGTAGGCAGAGAGTTCAGCTGGAACAGTAACTGCCAGATTCGCTAAGCGACGGAGAGGCGAAAGGTTGGCGAAGGTAGGCAGAGAGTTCAGCTGGAACAGTAACTGCTACATTCGCCTAGCGATCCTGAAGCGAAAGCTTGGCGATTCAAGACAGGGATTTTCTGGAACAGGGGAAGCTGTTTTCGCCCAGCGATATTTTGATCGCTCAGCGACATCATCAAGGCGGTCTAACTGTAGAAGATGACGTGGCATATCTCTATTGGCTGTTTTGAATTGTTCGCTGAGCGATGATACGTATCGCTGAGCGAAAGTGTAATTATCAGTTTAGTATTTAAGCTATTTACAGCTTTTAGGTTAAAAAGTTACTATTGTATTGCTTACAATTTTACACGAAATTTAAGAGCTTATTCCTAAGAAAGAGAGATTAGGCATAGAAGGAGGAAAACTTCAAAATAGCAAGTAACTTTGGATTGAAGAAGACATTTTAGAAGCTTTGAGACATCAAGCTCTACTAAATCTTCATCTTCCTTTCTTATTTTGCAAGTGTTGTCATGACAATGATCAACCAATCTCCTTTGTTGGGATTGATAGGTAATCAATCATACATGTTGTAAACTTTTGGTTATTTAATATATGATTCTAGCAATTTTTATATACCATTGAATTTCTTCTTGCTTTTCAATCTTATGTTTGATTTAAATGTTGTTGAAAAAGACTTTTGAATCTAGGTTTAGAATGATTTTCTATCAAGATAAGAAATTCTAGAAATGGGATTTGGTTTTGATAATTACATTATAGTATTGGATCATAATGCTTTTGAATCGTTTAATAGATTGAGAAATCATCGATTAAACGATACAATCGATCTCATAACGTCATTTGGGAAATCAATGATGTTATTGAGCAATACGTAATAATGTCATATATAAGAAAACGCTAGAATTCGTATTTGTAATCAATCGGATATAAACGATGTTTGATTGATGAAAGTTAATCCTAAACACCTTCTATGTCCTATTACTCTACCATGTATTTATTATGTTTTAAAATTATGAGTAGTGTAGTAAAACAAATGATTAAACCCTAACTTAAGACGATAATCGAAGTTGAACGGAATATGATATCACATTAATCCCTGTGGAACGATATAAAAACTAATACTTACTTTTGTTCATTCAACAGCGACCAGCCTGTCGCTTGTAGCGAGGAAGTCAACTGGCCAATGGGAGAGCTCCACGTCATCCTTTAGCATTAAACCGCCCTTTGGTCGCTGTAGCGACAAGGTCTGTCGCTACTAGAGATGGAAGCTTAAAATTCCCTGCCTAGGCTCGCTTCTAGCGTCCAGTTCATCGCTTCAAGCGATGAACTCTCAAAATTCCCAGCCTAGGCTCGCTTCTAGCGTGGCTTCTGGCGCTTCAAGCGATGGACTCATGAAAATCCCTGCCTATCCTCGCTTCTAGCGTGGCTTCTGGCGCTTGTAGCGATGGCTTAAGAAAAACTTCATTTTCTTTGCTCCAATCAGGTCCAAGCTTGAATTTCCTGCATAATAACATGGGGTAAGACTTAGGATCACAAATATTGCATTTTTACCACAAATATGCTCTTATCCTAAGATAACTTGTAAAACAAGTAACATAAGTGCCTTAAAATGTATCAAAAGATAACAACTTTTAGGCACTTATCAAGATGAAAAGGTCTTTGAGGGTTGTAACTTGGCTTGGTTTCCAAAAGAAATGTCATATATAGGAAAAATTGAATTCAAAAGGCCAAACATAGAGGAACATTCTTTCTAATTACACAACTTCCTCCAAAATCTCATTATCAACCCTTGGTGATATACAAATAGTACTTTGATCTTGACAACTTTTTCTATTTATTAAATTTTTCTCTTTTTTCTTTTCTTTTTCTTTTTCTTTTTCTTTCTCTTTTTCTTGTTGTCAAGATCAATTTTTCAAAGTTCACCACTACTTGACATACAAAACCTCCCTTTTCTCCCCAACTTATTCAAAATAATACCCTAATTGAATGTTCCTTTATCATCAGGTAAGGGACAAATAAACATGATGGTTTAGGGTTCAAAATGAAGGTAAGAATATCAGAATCCATTAGTGATTTAACTATGAACTGGATTTTGAAAAACTTGGGCAAATTCATTAAGCATTGTGCTTATGAATATTGACAGTTCATAGTTAAGGATTCTGATTCATTAGGCTCAAATGGGGTTAACAAATACTCACTCTCTCACTGGGTAGGCTTTTTGTGGTCAAGTTTTTCTTCTCATTTTCAAAAAGAATGCCTTGATCATTTATGTGCTTTCATACAATTAAAACAATTCTCAGATTTAACATAAAACAACCGAGTGAAACAATGAATGTCGGTCTCCTGCATATATGTAAAGCACTGGAGGATTCCTCACATTTAGGCTAGTTCTAAGTGGTTCACATAATAAGCATGTTATTGCAGAGAACTGAATGAGATAAATTTTGTGCAAAGTACTCGTTTTAAATTCAAGTACACACCTAGAAAAGCAAGAAACAAGTATCTTAGCTTTGCGCACATCAAACAATTTCTATCATTATCATTATCATGCATCTGTTGGCGATTCACAAATCTATGGCTCATTCAACATTATTGAACATAAATAATAGTGCATAATTAAACATAAGTTCATCACAAGAAGTTAATGGGAGTTAGTGGCATTGAAAACTGTACTGATAGGTTTTTTTGTCATCGCTACAGTGAACCACCCATCGCTATAGCGAGCGCAGAGTCTGAAGGATCTTCAGACTCTGAATCAGAGTCTGAAGCTTCAGACTCTGACCTTCAGACTCTGAGGATCAGAAGCTGAATTTTGAACTTGTCGCTACAACGACGGAAGTGATTGCTATAGCGACCATGACAGAATACAGAATTTTTGAAAATTTAAATGTACCACATTTCCTTCATGTGAAAACTTTTATGAGGATTATAATAAAGCATAAATACTTACAAAATTGGGTTGCCTCCCAACAAGCGCTTGTTTTACGTCATTAGCTCGACGCCTGTTTTGTTAGGGTGGCCAAAATGAGACGGACAACACATCAGCCTTTGTATTCCTTTTCTTTGGGAGGAATTCCGTGAACTTGAAGTAGAGGTGATATGGAGTCCATATCCTCCCTAACTGTTGTTTGATGAACAAGGAACAAATGCTATCTTTTACAAACTCAATTTCTGCCTTGCTCACTTTCATCCCCTTCTTTTCATAAGTTTCTTCCTTGTTAAGAAACTGTTCCTTTTTCTCTAAAACCATCACTTCTTCACTATCAACAGTTCTGGCCTCTTCAGAATCTGACCACTCTTGAGGAAATTCTACTTCGTGTGGTATTTCTATTTCTTCCACTAATTTCCTTATACCACATCCTTCAAACATTATCTCTTCCTCACTTTCATCAACATCTTCTTCAACAATCTCTCCGAATTCAAAAGTGGATTGATTGTTGGTTTGAACATCCATGATTCTTGATGAAAAATTTAATTGAACTTGCAAAATTTCCAACTGACTTGATAAAGCTCTCAATCTTTGGTTGGTATTTTGCATGTTGGTCATGGATTGTTGTATGAACATATTCAAAATATTTTCCATTGTTGACATTTGTTCATCTTCAAAAGGATATTGTTGATATTGTTGATAGGATTCATACTCAAATGGAGTATAGAAGTTGAAATAATCATGATCAGCCATGATTTCGTTTATGTTGAGAATCTGAAACAAGTGTAACTAACAAGAAAATTTTCTTTGTATAACAAAGAGGGTTAATGCAACAAAATTTAACAATGTACAAAAAGAAAGAAGAATATTAACAAGATATATACAAATGCTCAAAACAATACAAATTGTTGCGATGCTCAAAATATCTAAACACCAGTCCCCGGCAACGGCGCCATTTTGTTGGTAGCAACAAAAGTAAGTATTTTTATATATCGTCTCCACAGGGACTAGTGTGTTATCTCAAGCCGTTCAACAATCGTTATCATTTTGAGTAAGGGGTTTATAACTTTGTTTGCTATAAACTATTGGAATGTAAAAGCGGAAATAAAGACGACAACTAATAGGGAATAAAAGCGTTGGGATCGGAGTTGGTCAATCTAACCTCGAATATATTCTAATGATCATGCATATGAATTCTAGCTTTTTAGCTAAATTATCACGTATCATTCGACAACATCATTCGTGTCCAAATGACGTCGTGAGATCGATCGTATGGTTTAATCGACGATTTCCCAATCTATTAAATAATCCGAAAGCTTTACGTTCTGACACTTTGTGCGATTATCAAAACCCAATTCCATGTCTAGAATTTCTTATTTTGATAGAAGATTATTCTAAACCTAGATTCAAAAGTATTTGTCAATAACGATTAAATCAAGCATAAGAATGAAAAGCAAGAATAACTTACATTATCACAAAAGTAACTAGAATCATATATTTTGCAAAATCAAAGGTTACATCTAAGCTATAATGAGTACCTCCAATCCTAACAAGGGAAGGTTAGTTGGTCATTGTCATGACAACTATACAAAAATGGAAAGAAGATGAAGATTCAATGCTAAGTTCTTGATTTCCCAAAGAGTCTTAGTTGATTCCACACTTCAATCACTCTTGCTCCATGAAGATCACCTCCTTTAGCCCTATTTTATGTTTAAAACTATATCCTAAAACTATTACTAAACTGTAATAATAATGCTCCAATAATCTATATACTGAAAATGAGCTGAAATGCTATAAATAGAATATGGATTTATTAAGGCTCGCTACAGCGATGAGCTGGTCGCTGTAGCGATGGAAGTTTCTTGGCCATTGGGTTTGCTCCACGTCAGCAAAACGGGGTTCAAACCGCCTTTGGTCGCTATAGCGATCATATCCATCGTTGCAGCAATGGAAACTTAATTCCTCCCTGCCTAGGCGTGCTATAGCGACCAGCTCCTCCGCTGTAGCGATGGCACCTTGACAATTCTTCATGTTTCTTTTCTCAATTCATGTCCTGGCTTGCATTTTCCTGCACAAATGGATGGGGTAAGAAGTAAAAGCATAATTTGGCATTTGATCAGTGATTATGAGCTTTTCCTATGATAACTTGCAAAACAAGCTACTTAAGTGCTTAAATTAAATATTCATTTTAACTAATTTCTGGCACTTAACAGAATCTAATGCCAATAACTCAACACGAGTAAATTCTGAAGGATAAAATCGAGCTAAACGTTTCAACTTCTCCATATCAAATGCAGAAAATGAATCTCTTTGACTTAAGCAAGCTACACAAAGAAGTAATTCAGTATTCACTTTGTAAAACGATTATTCAACTCTTGAAGTTGCCAATCAATCACTTGATGGAAAAAAAAATTAACTTGAAAATGATGTAAATTATAAACTCTTTCCAATTTACGCTTTGACTTTTTATATGTTTGAAATGGATCATCCATATTTGGCATGACAACACCATGATGTTCACAAAATAATGAAACATCATTGAGCAAAGAGTCTGTAACATCCCAGACATTTATCAGTGTTGGGACGATGTATCAGAGATATTTTAAGAAAAGGACATTTTAGTAAATTGAGGCCTGAGGCTATATTAAGCCAACAAACCCCAATTTTCTCATTTTTCTCACCTCATTCTCTCTCTAGAAACCTCCTCTCCACTTCTCTCTACTCTTTCTCACAATTTTCCTCATCCATACTATTCCAATCTTCATCTAATCATCAACCTCATTTGTCTAGCCCACTTACAAGCACAAATCTTGTTATTCTTGAGCCATTGGAAGCTAAGGAAGCAAGGAAGTAAGAAGGAATCGAAGCTAGGGTTTGGGTTGAACTTGGCAAGAATCAAATCAGGTCTCAAGGTGAGTTCTTTTAGTTTTAAAACCCACCTTGGGTAAGTATTGAGTGAGATAATCTCCCATTAGTGATTTTGAGAATTTTAGCTTAAATCCCTTTATGTATTATGATGCATGGTTCAATATTGTTAATCCTTGGTTCTAATCCCTTGTTGAGGTTTTAATCAGGCCATTGGTACCTTACGGAAGCTATGGGGCATTTGGGTATCAAAGTTTTCAACATAAGATTCGTTTACTATAGTTCTGAGCTCTGCTACGGTCGCTGAGCGAAGTCTAGCTCGCTCAGCGAACGAGCAGGATGATTGCTTCTGCCAGACTTTGCTTGGCTTTCGCTCGGATTTTGCTCAGCAAGGCTTCAAACCCAAATTTGGGCAGATGCTCACTAAGCGAAGCTCTTGCTCGCTAAGCGAAGTCACCCAGATGCTTGCTAAGCGAAGTTGTCCATAAACTTCTTTTCCTAAAAACACTTGTACAGTACCAATGAGCTATGAAATATTTTGGAATACGTGTTTAAAGCACAAACAAGGGTTAACACAAATTGAACGCATGCGTTGTCTATGAGCGACGGGTAGTACTATCCATATGTATATGATAAGATTAAGGGTTTAGAAGTTAGACAACTCTTGACCAGACAAAGCAGAATTTTTCCCAGTTATAAGTACAATTACATGTACATCAGAACGTGCCTCGGATTTTCACGTCAGTGTGACATCGAGGGTACACGTAGTATTTCAGATAATTAATGTTAAAACATATCAGAAATTAATTAAAAGTTAAATTGTGTCTCCGATGTTCTCGCTAGTTAGAGCACGAGGGTTCCGGATACAGCTGGAACGGTGTAGTTACCATCCGCGAGGATAGCCGCACAAAAGCAAGAGGAGTCCGATGACTACCCTCAGATAGGAGTTTTCACCGGTTAGCAGGGAGCGTATCCGGGGTTACTCCACTCGGGTCCATTCCATAAAATGAACCAAGATAATAATTGCTTGTCACACACTAACTTTCTAACTTAATAATAATAGTAAGATGATATATTACAATAAGACTATGTCAGAAATCAGATATAGTTCCCCTTGATCACTAAGATAAGCAATTAGTAATCTAGTTTTCCCGATTACACAGAGAATCAGACAAGAACTTGTATAAACCCAAATGGGTTGAGATTAGTATATGGCAATCGTAGATTTTCCCGATGTTGCCATACAACCTAGGATAGGTGGAGCTCACTGAGACATTATGTCTCATCCCAATCCTTTTGTTTTCAGGTACTCAGGTAGCGCACAACAAGGGTAAGGAGAAGGTTGCCGGGTGATCGTGCTAGTTTCATGCTTATGACTTATGTATAATAACATTCTATGTACTCGGTTACTTATGATATGTAGTACTATGTACCGATGAGATAACTTTATTATGTATATGCATGTCTCAAATTTAATTTCTGTATTGTAATTTAATGTATCCATTACGAAATTTAACGCTTGTATGAAATCCTAGACAATCTCTATATGGGTGTTACAGAGTCCCAACCATTATCCCTTAAAGCTTGTAACTTTTGTTTGGACATTTTCACTAATTTCATGACATTTACAATATCTTAATCACTTCTTTGTAACGCTTGAGATAACTCATGAGTAATCGCTAAAACCTTTTCATCAAGTGCAAGATGAAAATAAATTCAAAAGATTGCATATATTTCAACAAAAGCATTGCTACCCCTAAATATGGTGTGAGAAGTGTGGGCCATTTAATTAAAATGTCAACTATTAGCATATTACTACCATTAAAAAAAATAAAAAACTGCCCACACAAGTTAATATATACATCCGTCCCTGGTTCATATTGGAAGTAATCAAGGGGACTGCGTCACGATTCACTGTGACAACGGTTCATCTATAAAGCTGTCGAAAAATTCAGTCATGCATGGAAGGAGTAAACACATTGATGTCAGATTTCACTTTCTTCGTGACTTGACCAAAGAAGGAGCCATTCAGCTTATGCATTGTTCCTCACAAGATCAACAGGCTGTCATTATGACCAAGCCTTTGAGTTTAGTAACATTCTACAAATTGAGAGACAAGCTTGGAATGTGCAAATTGAAATTGCTAAACTTACGGGTTATAAGGTCAGTTTAGGGGAGGATGTGTTAGGAAGTGATACATTTATCTATTGTTAGTTAATGGTTAGTTGTATCATTATGTTTGTTGGTTAGTTTGTTAGATAGCTTGCATCACAAGCAAGTTAGTTAGATGGTAGTTTCACGTGTCCAATAAGCCTTTTAGATGTTCATCAATAATATTGATCAGTTGAACATTTTCACCAAAATCTCTCTTCTACCTTTATACTCGTACCCTCACACAAAATTGATTTTAGACGTGTAAAATTAATTTTGACCTACAGAGTTGATTAAGACATGAAGCTAGAATTGGAGCATTTAATTCTAAATTTGATTTTTATACTCATATTTATTGTTCAACTAACTTTTACATAAATGTATCGAAATATAAATTACTTTACTTTCAACTCATTTCTAACCATAATAAATTTTACGAATCAATTTCTCAAAATCAATTTTTGTCATCGTTGAACCAAACACATCGGTACACATAAACTTGTCAATATCATAATAAATTCTACACTTTTAAAATTAATTAATCCTCGTGCAAAACTAAAACGAAACACACATTGAATTATCTATTTGATAACCAAAATAGTGAATAAATAAATGTTTTTTATAGTATTATTAAACTATGTCAATTGATCTTTCAGGGTATTGTTTAGGTCCTAGAATCAGGAAATTTTTTAAAGGAGCCAAAAAGAAAAGATGAGCTATTAAAATGTCTGGAAAACTCAATGATCAATCCCTTATTCTAAGAGAATGTGATAGTTTGCAGTTGCACTCAACAATTGAGCTCAAGGGCTGTACAGTTCAAGCTGTGTCAGCTTCAATCCTTTCTTCAACAAAATGGTAATGTCATCACACTGCCAAGGAAACCTTTTTACTATCTTACTAGTTACTGCCAAGAACTAAATTATACTATATTTACTAAAAATAGTCGTAACAATTAGACTTACAAAGAAAATAGTCTATCTTCCATTTGTTGAAAATGAGTTAAAATAACATCATTACTGACTGTTCTAAGAACATCTCTCTCTATAAAAGTTACAAGACGATCATTTCACTATTGATCACACATCTTGTTACATAGTTGACTCTTCACATATTTTATAGCTGAGAAAACATGTTCAACATTGGCCGCTGTCACTGGCAAAACCAGAGCTAACTTCAAAACCTTGTAAGCTACATCAAACTAAAACAAAATTATTGTAACTAACTACCTTGAACTAACTCATTATAGGAAACTAACCACCTTGAAATAATTCATTATATCGTTAAGCAAAAATCATTATAAAAGTAATTACCCTGCACTAATTCATTATGTCAATATCATTATGCACAAATCACAATCATTACCAAATGAACCGACGAAAGGGTAGCTTCCTTCTTGGTGAATTGCAATTGTAATAACTTGAATTAAAATTGCAAAGATGACATCACAAATTGATCAATGTAAAGTAAGTGCATAACTATAAAAAATGAGAAGGACAGAAAAAAATAAACTTTTATAGCTATAAAAAATTGTTTCAAAATAGATCAAATTGATCCCTATAGATAATGAAAACATAAAGAAGAGGGGATGAACCACAATTTTAAAATGATATTAAAATTCAAATAAACAAAAAAAAAAAGATAAGTGATTTTGAATGGATGAGCCTAGAAATAAGAAACGACCTTAAATCAGTGGTGAGAGAGGTAACACAAAGACATGAGAGGTGCTGGATGGAAATAGGAGAGGTGCACCCCTGCTCTAATATTCTATGTATTTTTGATTAATTTTTCCCACACCAAAACAACAATGTTTTGACTTTTTTTTAATATATATGGACTGGGCTGGTATGGCTATAGCCGCACCAAGCTTTGAAGATGTCCTCCCATGGGTAAGACATATCGTAAAAAAGATGGTAGAAACTCTGCTTTGATGGTTTGGGTGTGTCGAGAAAAGACATGTAGATTATGTAGTAAAGAACGTAGATTAAATGGAGTATAATCAAATCATCAGAGGCAGAGGAACACCTATAAAAACTAAAAGAGAAACTATAAAGAATGATATAGATATTAATGAGTTGGATCGGAATATGATATAACATTATGGTGTCGTTTGATCCATGCACTCGATCCCACATAGTGGCATAAGGCTTGATTGTTGGTTGTTTAACTTCCAAGTTCTAAGTTAATGTATTTTGATTCAACATTTGACTCAATGCTCAGAAAATGTAAAATAATCTGGAAACTACCTTGGTATTTAATTTGACACAGAAGACTCATTTATTTTATGCCTTACATACTTTAATCACAAAATAGCTTTATGTAGCTGGGGTTTTGGTATCATAAGTCAAATAATATTGGAAATATTAAGCCCAAATTAGATCTTTTTGCATAGTGAAAACGTTTTCTATTTTCAATTTATGTTTATTTTACTTTCTAACAAGGAGATAAGAGAATCTTAGAGTGAACAATTGTCTAATTTTTATAGAAACAAAGTAAATGACAAAAGAATTATTATTATTTCCTGAAATACATTATTTTTATATTTGTTTCTTGAAACTTCATGGGAGAAGAAGCATTGTGTAAGGCCCTATATCTGGCTTCATGCGAAGAAAATGAAAAAACCGAATGGTTCAAACAGGTAGCCAAGATGCAGTAACACTAGTGTGAGTCAATTTTTATTATGTTTGTTTAGTGATTGAAACGAGGCTTGAAGCTCATGAGCTTGAGCTTCATGCAGGGACAGCAATGTTGGAGCTGTCCCATTGGATCTTCTTAAATGTTTTGAATATTTAAGAAAGCAATTGAAACTTGAATATTTAAAACATATTTTTATGAGAAATAATTTTTAATATTAAAAATTTGATGTCAAATACATCGTCATTTTAGTTTTGTGTGTATTTGTGAAATAAATATTATAAACTCTAGAAGATAAAAAGTAAGAGATGTTGAGATAAAACATATACGGATATACAATATCACATGTCAAAATAACACATTTGGTATTTTATTAAGGGTGTTTAAAATTTATTTTTTATGAAATGTTTCAAAATTAAATAATATGCTTAATTGGCTTTCAAATTGCATCGAGAACGGAAGTTCATATATTTCCGTGATATGCATCAAAATTACAAACACATATAGCACCATTAATCCAGCATATATATGAATTTATTCTAGCACATCTTATTGAAAATTAATATATATGATTGAACAATAACTTCAGCTCTTCCACTTGAAACTAGCTTGTGAGTGTCAAGACATACATCTTACAAGCATGAGAATCTAATTCAGCTGAGATTTCTCTTGAAATAAACGATTGTGTTGAATGCTGCATATTTTTCATAAGATATAATCAAAATCATAGAAATATGATCTAAAGAACAATATAAGGTCAATTTTGTAGGTATATTACCTCCCATAGATCTCTTGCATCAACAATGGCTTCTGGTTCTAGACCTATATCAGACCAGGATGCAATTACCGTTGCATTTGATGAGCTCCTATTCCATAAAATAACTGCTAGCTTGTTTTCACTTAGAGGACCTGCCCAAACCTACAACATATACACCTATCTATATTAAGAAAACAAGAGTGATTAAATATAATCAAATGTGTTGGCGTCGGACATCGACATGTGCTATAGTATGGTAGGGATGGTGTATGAAATCAAGGAATCAAAAACAAGGAAATTACCTCCAAATCATTATTACTTTTCACTTTTTTTCCTTGAACTCCTAGTTTATCTGCAATAACAAAAGGAAAATATGATTATCTAGTGCTATACTGTATTAACATAAAGAAGAAATCAATCCTTTTGTCTTTGAATTCTGTTTTTATTTATACCTTGGTTTACTGCAATAACTTCTGAGTTGGTCATTAGTTCATATGTGGTACTATCCATTGCACGAATATCACAACCAACTAATAAAGGAGCCTATCAGTATATACAAAAGAAATCAATTTAGTGAAAAATCAAAAACAATTTGCTTAAAGGATGTCATAAAAATGACAATGCCATCACAACACAAGAAGTCAAGGGCTGGTAAGTATCTAAATTTTGTTTCATGATACCTTAGCTAAAGCCCATATGCTGAAATGAGAACGATATTCTTCTGTAGACATGCCTCCATTCCCAACCTCAAGCATGTCAGGATCTAATAATTCAAGAAGCAATTAATTTATGAATGCAATATTCTCTAAATTTCAATGGTTAGCATCAGATATAAAAAGTAACTCTTTTACTAGGGATGATAATTAATTACCATTCCATCCTCCAGGTCCAGCATACGATGCCCATTTATTGTTTGAATCTGCTATAGAAGTCATGCTAAGGAGGAAGTAAAATAACTTGATCACAATATGGAAAATGAAGCAAAGTAATTGAACAGTACATATCAATATATAAAAATGAATGGCATTGTAAAATAAATGAACTTGAGTTACCATTTTTTTCATTGATTCCTTACCTGTTCCAATTATCTTCAATATCACCTGTTGTTCTCCAACTATTTCCCACACTTTTTGCCCATGTTGCTGGATCTTCCCATCCCCTATGTTTCACAAAAGTATTTAAAGACAAATAGAAAATGGATAATATTATTTATATACGAGAAACATCATAACTAATTTCAACTTACCATTCACACATTGAGAAGAAGATTGGCCTTCCAGATTTCATTAAGGCTTCACTCATTGGTGGGTACCTATTTGGCAAAATGTATGACATTATATAAGATTTATTGGTTTCTTATAAAAGTATTAAGAATGTAAAATCTATTTGCATTTGAAGGGGATTGATTAAATACCTTTCTTTAGGGCTTATACCATTGTTTTCACAATTATCATACTTCAAATAGTCAATTCCCTACAGAAAAATTTAAATCATATATTGATTTTTCTCAACAACATTAAAGTCATATATTTGTTAGCACATTAAACTTGTACACAGAATGCAATAAGATAAAAATGAAAATGACTTTCAAATAATGTAATGTATTATAATACCCAAGAAGCAAATGTTTTAGCATCTTGTTCTTCATGTCCCAGTGATCCAGGCATACGTTTACTACAAGTTCGAATTCTGCATCAAAATTGCAAGTGATCAATCATAAATACTTAATCCTGTACATATATTTTAGTTGAGTAAAGATTATTCATTGTTTTGATACCCAGCATCTGAGTAGATCCCCAACTTTAAACCCTTGTTGTGAACATAATCAGCTAAAGCCTTCATTCCTGAGGGAAATGTTGCAGTATTGGGAACCATATTTCCCTATCATTTTCAATTAGTTAGAACCTTTGAAAAAGATACTATAATCTATACAATTTTAATTAACTTATTATTTATTTTTATAATTTATAAATTTAAAAAACAAGCATGCATATTATTGACTAATAAAGCGAACAAAAAGACATACATTTGCAATATAAAGGGGGGATACTATTAATTTACCATGAAAAAGAAATATGCATAATTAAATTGGACCTGGCTCCTCTAAAGTGAACATCTAAAGTGAGAAATTCACTTTAGAGGGTAAAGTGAGCAATATAAAACCATTAATTAATAAATTAAAGGTATATATTATAGGTACATTATAACAAATCATGAGTTTGTTACAATAACAACTATTGATTTTTTCACTTTACATTTTATTCACTTTAGACAATTCTTGCCCATTTAAAATAATTGTAAAGATTAATTACCTCGGAATCTCGATTGAGCTCGGCCCAACAATCGTCTGAAAAAAAATATAAAGCAATAACATATTAAAATTGCTACATCATAAATAGATTGTGTGTGCGTGTGTGATGTCTCGTGCACTCCTTATTTAATAGATTAACAAGCTCCAAAAAAAATTAAAATTCTCACAAATTTTATATAAAAAACTAAATTCCTCAATTGTTTAATTATTTAAACCTTTATATATTTAGTGGAGGAAAAAATAAAATTATTTTAATACAGATTAAATTGATGAAAATAAATCATGTGAATTTTGTACTACTATTGACGCTTTCTTTTTTTTACAATACCATTTAATCTTAATATAATTTTCTTTTACTTTAAAATTATAACTTAATATTTTGACTTTTTTTTGATAAGTTAATATTTTGACTTTATATAATACAATTTATACTATATAGTATATATAAAGGATATAAAGGAAATACATGAGCTTGAGCATAATTTTTATCTTTCCAATTTTATCCTTCATTTAAAGTATTTTATTTACTATTTTATCCTTTTTAACAATAATTAAATTTTAATTTAAAAAATTGCTAAATCTCATTATAATAATCCACTACAATAGGAATAATATTATCTTAAAAATATATAAAAGTGATTTCGAGAACTAGAAAGTAGGTAGTTATTTTTATTTTAGTCCATCCTTAGTTTTTATTAAAAAATAAAAAAAAAAGAATTTTTACTGTTTTATGGAAGAAAAAAATGAACCGTTCAATTTTTCTTACACTTTAATTGTAGAACTTGTCATAAACTAAATAGTTAAGAATCATCAACAATAAGTGGAGAGTTGGTAATAACCAAAGTCTTGTTCTTTATTTTCATTAAATAAAATTAAAATAGAAAACCCTAAATACTTACTTTCTTCATTTTGATCAATAATTCACCCTTTTTATTTTATTTGAATGACTAGAATGATATATAAATGACCAGGTAGCTATTATTTTATTTTATAATTTATTACAAAAGAAACTTGTAAGTAATTTTGAAAATTTAATTTCAATGCACCTGCAATATGAAAAAGTTCCAAACAATATGCATCTAATCATGTTTTACCACATAGATAGTTATGAATATCTTTAAGTGTCTAATATAACAAAATAGAATAATTATGAGATATAAAATGTGTGTATAACTCTTTTATGCTAACAGTGTATACTAATTACATTTGTATATTTATATTAAAATGTGGAACTCATTAATCTTGACAAGAAAGTATATATGTATGTGTGATGTAAGCTTAATCAAGGCATGCATTAACCTACCTAAATTAAGATAATGGTACCCCAAATTTGCAAGTCCGGTTGACACCATTGCATCAGCTGTGATAATTAAGAAAACATAAAATAAGTCTAGATTAGTATGTTTAGAATTTGGAGGCATAATATATATATATATATAATGGTGTAAATTTAAAGTTGATGAGAGAATGTAGTTAATTACCTGTTTCGCGAACTATACTTTCATTAACATCACACCCAAAATGATTCCAGCTATTCCACCTGAGAGATTCATACTATATATTATTATCATGAAAATTATCATGGTTTAGCATTTATACTAATATATTTTCATGAAAAACCTTGAAATTTCGCATCACATAAATATCTTCAAAGTTTTTTTTAATACATTGCATGTATATAATGTATTTGTGTATATATAACAATACTATTATTATCTCTTTTCCTTTCTTAAGTATCTTTTAGAAGCTTGTAAAATAATGTATCCTTTTAGAGGAGTATATTTTGATTTGTTGTTTTAGAAGTTAAGATATTTAGCATCATATCACTATTTTTTTATAATTATAATCTTATATATCCATTCCTTCAAAAATAAATCTTATATATCCATTTAATAATGAACTAATATGAGAATATATAATAAAATAAAAAGATAAATGGTATAAAATGTAGGTTTTAGAACAACGTAGAAAATAAAGTTGAACAATGATTTTAGGGTGTTATAGTAAGGATCCTCCTAATTTGACAAAATAAATAAAGTATGCAATTTGAAGAAAGATAGACACATAAAATAGATAGTGGGTCCTACCACTAAGTAAGTCACACCACCATTAATTATTTTTTTATTTTTTTTTCTTCAAATTTTTGTGTTTTTATCTCTCCAAATAAAAGAAATTGAGAAGTTCATAAATGGAGAGGATATTAAAGTTGTAGACAATAGTTAATCAATCGATAAATAAAAATAAAGTTTGATTGAATATCACAAAATTTAGTGCAATATTAATACTAGACTAGATGGAAAACCAAGAAATTGATAATAAAGAGTAACTTACCCCATGGGGGGTGTCAAACCAAGTCCATTTTCTACAAGATATCTCCTAATTACCTTCTCCTTGGACATGGTTTTGTTACCTAATAACCGAGCATCTGTTGATGGAACATTTGCATTCAATAGCAAAATGATATACAACACAAACACTATAGCCATGAGTCTAATTGCCATAGTGATGCAAATTAATTTAAATGTAAATGAATGTTTATATGTATGCGTGTGTGTGTTTTTGAATAAAAAAAAGAGCTAAGTATTGAAGAGTTTATATATGTATATTAATGTGGTCCAATACAATAGAAAGAGTGTACTATTGTATTGAAACCAAATAAAGAAAGGCAGAGGAGTGTGAATGACCAGAGGATGTGCATTCCATATTTATAGACTAAGGTTTGGATGTCCTAATTTAATGCAATGAATCAGCTTGTCTAGTGGATACGTACATACAAAAATATGTCTCTATCCAAACACATCCTCAAACCGATGATGCATCCATCAGTTTGTTGCTATCTTTTTCTTTTTATCTTCCAAAACTGAAAAATGTTGAATTCAATGTTTATGCTATATTACAACCGAAATTTCGGCTACATATGATCCTATATTGTTTTTCTTTCGTAAGATGTTTAGATAAATAAATAAAGTGTCCAATTTAAAGGATAAATAAATCTAACTAAGATTCAGTTGGTCAAGAAAGTTGTTACTAGAAGATGATTTTCTTCATGGGTTGGACTATCCAGTGGCTGAAGAATTAATTACTTCGATATTTGATATATACAACTTTTTTCATTTCTGATGTCTTTATTATTATAGAAAATATAGGACTAGGGGAATAAGATTTTCAATTGCATGCAGAGATATCCGATTTACATAAAAGAATCTAAATCAACTTTTGAATATATTAGAGACTTTAGAAATAGTGTGTGTTTGTTTGTTAAAATAAGATATTGGTAGATAGAAAAAATGACAATAGTCATTTGAGAATTCATACATTCACAAATAAAAGAATGGAGTTCAAAGCTCGATCACAACATTTAACCTAATTTTTTTGATAATTTTACCAATTGAATTAAATTTTATAGACTATACAATAAATAAGTGTTAGTTGAATACAGCAAACAGTTGACTTGTTCCATGAACTGAGTTATGGCTATTTAAAACTTGATTATTTGACACAAAAAAACTTGATTACTTTACATATCAAATGAGCTAAATAAATAAATAAATAAAAATTAAATGAGCTAACTTAAATTCAAAACTATTGAACCGTTGGAACAATAAATAATGGTTTATCTGAAATATTCAAATGAGGCATTTATTCACGAATTATTTTTGGTTTGAATGAATTTGAGGCGAACACGATGGTAACCGTTACAACCAAATTTGAAGATTTTGAGTAAGAAAAAGTGTCTACGATTTGAGAGTTAGGATCCTCTAAGATTTTTTTTTATTTCTTTTATTTGGAGAGATAAATATACAAAAAAAATAAAATAAAAGTTTCCTGAAAAAAAGTATAAAATAATTAATGGTGGTGTGACTCACTTAATGGTAAGACATGTTGAGATAAAGTCTAAAAAATCCCATTTTAATGTTTTAATGATAACAAAACATATCAATTATATTTAAAAGAATTCTGAGATTAGTTGTTATTTAACTTGTGTTTTTGAGTGATTCTTAAAGATAGGTTACAAAAAGAAGAAATATTTTCAAGAACATTCTCCGAACAAAGTTCATCTACACTCCTTATGTGTGCCTCGCAAAAGTCAGCCCAAGCAAGACAAATTGGAATTTCTTGTGAATCACGGGTATAAAGATCTTGGCCTTTAAGGAAGAATTTATTCATCAAGGATCTTTGTGAAAATGAAGGATCCTAAGTTATATGCTACAAAAGGAACATATTTATTATAATGCACTCTCAAAGAAATGAAAAGTATTAAATAAATATGCAGCCTATGAAGAAACAAAAAGAACTCATAAGCATTAGACAACACATCAAGAATGAAGGACCAAGCCAATGAGAATTGGACAACACATCAAGCTAAATGTATGAGATAAAAATCAAATCACTTTGTACTTTCTTTCTTTCCCTCCAAGGCGTGAGAAGGGTACAACTCACCAAAGAAAAAAATCTTGGTTGTCAACTTGCATACAAAATCTACATAACACTATTCATGATGTCACTTTATTGCAAGTTGTCCAAGCAGAATTGTGAGAACATTCTCAGAATAACCAGAACACTCTGCCAAGCATTTTTTCACAAAGTATTTCACTTGGATGAGTTGACAAACTTTTCTCTTCCACTTTTACCCTCAGGAGTGTGTGTTTATTACTTCAACAAGGGACTCCTTCCATCTATAAATACAAGGGCTTGCAAAGAGAAGAGACATTAAGTCATAAAACAAAAAATTCACTTACTTGATTTTCAACACATCAAGAACACTTAAAAGACTCTTTCATCGTGTGCATCACTATCAAATCCTGCAGCAACTCTTTTACTTGAGTTCTTTACAAAGGCAAAAACATTGTAAACTAATAGCAAAAGATTTCAAAAGAATCACTAAGTGTGTTAGTGATTGTGTTTTGTAAAAGCTAGTGAGTGAAGCTAGTGATAGTTGTTTTGTAAAAGCTAGTGAGTGAAGCTAGTGTTTTGTAAAAGCTAGTGATTGAAACTAGTGTAAAGCCCAAAGAGGTGCAAAGTGTATAGATCCAAGAAGTGATCTAAGAAAAGGCATACTTGAGCTATATTTAATACATATTGAAAAATCTCACAGTATTGTGGGGACTGGAGTAACCCATGTTGGATGAACCAGAATAACTTTTTGTGTGTGATTTCTCTTTTCCTATCTCTCTTTATTTTTGCAAGATCACACACTTCACAATTATTATTTGTTTACTTACTAACTGACTAACCTTCCAAGTGTTTACTTGAGAAATTTTTATTGGTAATTTTTATTAGATCACAATTCAAACCCCCCCCCCCCCTTCTTGTGATATTATTTTACATCAAGATCTACCATCTATTTTTTGTGTCCATCTCTCTCTAAATGGTACTCTTCATTGATGTTTTACTTGTGGTTTTAGTTGAAAATAAAAGCAATATTACTGTTTATCATTACTGACAAAAACATCTGTCTAATGGATTTTTCGTTTTAATTACTGGCGGATATGTTGCATTACTGGCAGATTGTTTAATCTGTCATAACATTACTGACAGATTTATGTCTGTCAATAATGCAAAGCTATGTGTGGTTGTCCTGCAATGTCATTATTGGCGGAAATTTTCGCCAGTAAATAATGGCAGGTTTGTTATTGATATTATTGACAGATTTATCCGTTAGTAATGTAAGTCTCTGAATTACTGAGGATTTTTTCCGTCAATAACGTTATTGAGGTTTTTTTTATATTACTGAAGGTTTATTCCGCCAGTAATTACTGAGGGTCTAAATCCCTCAGTAATGCAATTTTGAATTGATTAGTAATTTGAGGAATTCTTGTAGTGGAATCCTTACTCACAATTTGAATTGTGTTTAAGGAAATGCATACGGCTAGTCGATATCTAGTCAACAAGTGTAACTGTTGTAGGCCATCTGTAGTGGCCAATAGGGGTTAGGTTTTAGTTTTGGTGAAACCTTAGGTGCACTTCATTATGTGATTTTTGTATGTTTTTAACTAAAAATAATTTTTTTTAATATAACAAATTTTGAAAAAATTATGAATTTTAAAAAAAGATCTTAAGGAATTTATTTAAGAACCAAACAAAAAACTCACCTATTTTATTTTTTATTTTTTTTGTCTATATCTCCTTAATCATTACTATTATCCAAGATGTGCTACCGCGGAAGTTTTTTGGCTACATAATAGTTTAAACACGTAATCAGTACAACATTATTTTCTACGCAAATTTATCAACTTTACAATTTACGGTTTTCTTAGTTAGTAGTTCTTTTTCATCGATCGCCTAGACTTTACATTTTTTGAAGTAGTTAAGGAATTCATAGTCGAGCAACAAAATTCACCTCTTTGAGCAATCACTTGAAGAAATAAAAGATTCAATAATAAGACCTTTTATCTGATCTCCTTATAGAACTTTTAAGTTCAACAATAATGCATTTACTTGAATAATATATATTTCCAGACTTATGACAATTTAGTGCATTTAATTTTCTCGATTTCATATAAAAAAAAGTAAAGGGTCGTGTTAACATGTATGTGTCTTAAGGACACATGTTAAAGATTTTACAAATAGCAAATATGTTAAAGAATCTTACATTGGATGAGAGATGACATGAACAAGTGTTTATAAGTGGGAGCAGTCGTCACATCTCAAGTTAGTTTTGTGAGATTGTGTTAGACTCAACTACGATTTCTAAGATGGTATCGGAGCCTCCTCTAAAATCCATTTGGCCACTTACTATTAGCTTTCTGCTATCGGATCACCCACCAATTATATATCCACGCACCAAACTCAATAGTGTTAAGCGTGAGGGGATGTGTTAAAGAGTCTCACATTGGATGAGAGGTGATGTGAACAAGTGTTTATAAGTAGGGACAGTCATCGACTCAGAAGTCGATTTTGTGAGATTGTGTTATGTCCAACCATGATTTTTAAGAAAATATTTACTAAGAAAAATTAACTTTCAACTTTTTGAGAAATAAATTAGCATAATTTTAAAACATAATTTCTACTTTTGTGTACTTGCAGTGGGTACAATATCTAAAACTAGGGTTTAAAATTGTTTAGGTCATGCCTTGAAAATGCTCTCAAGGGGGTTATTTATAGCCTTTCTTGGGCTTAGTTTTCCGTGACTTAGGCTCCAAGAAACTTGGGCCCAAAGTCACGTTTGGAGCGTTCTAGGTGCTTATATAAGCTTCTTGAGGTGGCACCCTTAGAGGGGATCGCCTAGGACCCTTTTGGCCCTTCTGTAGAGCTTTATGCCCTTCTGTAGGGTGCTCTGCCCTAAATGATGAGATTGATGGTTCACAGCCCAACAAACAGAAGTCTTGGAACAAGGCGAAGTGATTAACTGTGAGATTGATGGTTCATTTTGGTATATACTAAGATGTGTTCTAAGGGAACATGTTAGCATTTTTCAAAAGTAAATACATTTACCTACATACTCCTAATTATCTTTTTTTAATGGCAAATGTTAGTATGTTAATTGTTAGTATGTTAGTATTTTTCTCCTTGCCAGGACTTGAATCTTGGACCTTGAACCCATCAACTCCTTTAATCCCTTAGCTCAAACTAGTTGAGCTACCCAACCCTCCACATACTCCTAATTATCATAATTGTTTCTCACAATGGAATTAATTGAATGTTTTTTTTGGAATAATAAAATTAAAATATGGATAGATTAATTGACATTTACTTGTTTATTTATATATTTTTTTGACAAAACGTATTTATTTATATATCTCCTAAAAAAAACTTATTTATTTATAGATGAATCTAACAAATTATTATTTTTTACTTATAATTGAATAATATATCAGCACCCGTCTCATACAATGATTTAGAATTGAACACGCCTCATTATAGATGAGGTCTACATTACCCTTTGATGAATTTGTGGTAGTTTATACAAGTAGGATTCGATTCTATAACGAAGAAGATGGAGATCAATTGTTGAATTAAGGAGATGAAGAAGTTTAATGTTTTTGAGATGAAAATGGTAATCGATTGTAAGAAAAAACATATCGGTGAGGCCTACATTACCCCTTGATAAATTAGGGGTAATTTAGCCCTAATGACAAGTATGATTCGATTTTGGAACCAAGGAGATGAATATCACATGTTGAAGAAGAAGAAGAAAAAATTTGATGTTTTTAAGATGAAAATGGTAACTAATTGTAATAATAAAGATGAAGAAGAAGATTTTTCTTTTATAGGAGTAAATTATGTCTAATTCATCAAGGGATAACGTAAAAAAAACATTATAATGCTCAAAAATTAAATTCACTAGATTAGCCGTTTTCTTGATAGACTTTCCTGGATCAGTAACAGTTCTCCTCCCAAGCATGCTATGAAGCTACGTTACTGCAATTTTTGGTTACTTTTACTTCCAGATTAATTAAGCAATGCACTTTTTTGCTGTAGTAAAAGTGAAATATTGTATTCATTTGATGATATTCGTACACACCTACTTATTATAACTCATGATATTTGAAATAGATAATCATTAAAAAGAAAACACATGTACTCTTTAGCTTCGATTCATTTGAGGATATATACATACGTATAAAAGCATTTATGTCACATAAAATCATTTTTTATCAGACTCAAGCTGTGAGCAACATCAATACAATTCCAAAGTTTTTCCGCGTTTGTGACGTATATTATATATCATGGTGCCATATGCTTAAGAGCTAAGGTTATACATGTGGCAATTTTTGGTCATTATACATGCAATTTTTCCCTTTTAAATTTGATGATCGACATGTATATATTATTATTATATGAAATATTGCAATTGCAACCATTGAATACAGGGATAAGCTTGAAATACTTAGGACTTCTGATCTTCATCTCATATGAAGTATATGAATGATCCAAAAGTGTATAGTGCATATCTTAAGATCTAAGGCCAGTTTTCATACAAATTATTTTGGTCATTGTTTTCAAACCTTAGACATGCATTGGCCCTTGGCATTTTCATTTATGATTTAGCTGAAAGATACACTGAACAAACCCTGCATTGCATATGTGACAATCTGAAACTAAGGCGGCTTCAAGATTGGATGTGGATTTTTATTTATTTATTTAATGCTAGGGTTTAGTTTTATTATTGGACATGAATCTATCAACAAATAGATTTTTTTTTTGAAGGAAACAAATAGAATGTTTAGTGTGAGATTCTGCATTTCCATCTATAAAAAAATACAAATTAAATTTGTCCCTCAACAAATACCCCCCAAATCTTTACTTTCATTACAATTATAGAATGTCATATTCTCGTTCAAATGTAACAACCATAAACTGATCGTGGTTTTCTCATTTACATCAACAAGTTTAGAACTCACTACTTTATTTATCCAAATACCGTTATCTCCCAAATTTCATCCTTGAAGCGTTTCTCTTTCTTGCATTGATGGATTCACTATTAACATTGTTGTCGAAACCATTGATTCTTCTAAGCCATCTCAATATTGAACAAAACAGCGGTGAAGCTAGAGTAATTTTTACGAGGGGTTCAAATACAAAGAATTTTTTTATGGCAAAGAAAAATTAAATTTTTTAAAATTTTATATATTAAATTTAAGGGTTAAATATGTTTAATCTCTATAAAATTAGGCTTCAAAGAGTCAAATTAATATATTCTTAATTGAACATTTGCTAAGTAGACTAACAATTTCTTTTTCAACGTAAACAAATAAGCTATTTGCATTAAACTATCATCCATTTTGCTTGACTATTGATAATTTTTATTGCTAAAAATGTTTCTTCTATAGTTGTTGTAGAGACCGAAATGTCAAAATAGGACAAATAAGTTTATTAATCAAGTACTAATTTCTTAACCTTTTAATTTATGCTAATTTTTTGCAAATGAATTTGTTTGAGGTAGCTAAAAATATATTATTGGTGTAGCTAGATATATTAATATACTTAGTCATTCAATAGAAATAAAAATTTGGGATAGCCAAAACTACTCCATCAATACAAAAGGATTCGCCCGGGAACAAAACAACTTGTTCGAAGGAGGTTAAATAATTTATTCTTTTGTTGACGAAAACATATAACCTTATGTAATAAAAAAAACCTACCAACTTTACTCTCATATTTCTTGGTCTAAAAAATAAGAGATTTTAGCATCTCTTTCTAAGTATAATGTCGAGCCATTTAGAAAGTAAAAATGTCCGAGGAGAATGCCCCCATTTGCAACTCCCAGAGGTTACATAGAATGGTTTGAGCGAATTGAAAAGGCCAAATCCTCTCTTTAGAAAAGAAATTGAAATTTTGACCTAAGTCAATTGTCACGTAATTATTTGAAAGTTGAAGCATATTTGATAGTCGGGTCAAGATCATCTTTATTTAATGAAGACTTCCATTTGAAGAGATAGACTCATGAAATAAAATAATAAATGGAGAGAATCCATTTGCTTGATTGCACTTGGCATGATGGGTGCAAACACAAAGTGAACGTGAGTAAAAAAATTAATAGGAACTAGTACATAGTGGGTTACCGCAAGTTTCAGGTAGAGAGTTAACATGAATGGTTTATCGTTGGTACTTAGTACCAAAATCTCATTTCTTTGTTCCTCTTCAACTTACTGAATTTTCAATCTTGTGATTTTTTTTTTTATCAGAATATTACGAGGAATTAACCGTTTATGAAAAGCTTTCTAACACCCATTTTGCAACACCCAATTCCAAATCACTATAAAGTCCTGTATTTTATGACACTAGCAGTAGCAAAATGGAAAGAGAAATAGAGAAAAGTGAAGGATTTAGATTAAAATTATACTTTCTTTCAAGAAACAAATTGTGGATTTACAAATCGGAGAAGACATCATCGTATTTGGCAGAGGGTTAATGCATAATTTACATTTTGGACGTAACTAACTCATGGAGAGGACAATTTGACTCACATGCATAGTTAACATTGGAGAAATAACACCCCCTTGGATTGGGTCAGTGGTGTTTGCTTGTGAGTTTCGAGTGTCTCACGTTTGATTCTATCTGTTGTCAATTTGGATGAATTATTTTACCTTCTTCGAGTGGACAATTTGACTCGTATCCATTGGATACTAAAAATAAATAAATAGATAAAAAAACATGATGGATGGGGTTAAACCTCGCATTACGAGATTGGTACATTATGAGTAACTAGCCACAAAATTTGGTTCGGGTAATCTAGAACCCCACCCCCATACCCCCATTTATGCAACACTTTATTTGATCAAAATCGACCCAGTTCTTGTACAATACACCCTTAAACTAATAGCAACAGACCTACACATACCCTTCTATATATTACTATTGAAGCATAACAAAGGACCTAGAATGATAAAGAAGAAAAACACAGTACACCTCAGTTACTTGCAATACAAGTTATCACAAAAAAATGTGTGCAAATTTATAACATTTACATTTAACTTTACAGGAGTAACACGGACTCACTTTATTAAAAAGTACTGAAGACAACAACCTCTACACACTAAACCACACTAACATACAAAGAAAAATGCATACACATAGACTCATAAGCTAGCAAGCAACGTAGGAAATTAAAAGACTTATACATAGATTTCATAACACACATATTAATTAAAGTGACTAATAATCTTCAGGAGCCAAAGGTTGATGATGAGGATTAGTATGAGGAGGCTCAATTGGAACCATTATGTATTCATATAAAAGTGCTGCTATTGCAGCTCCAAGAAATGGACCCACCCAAAAGATCCAATGATAATGCCATCTCCAGCCCACTAAAGCAGGCCCAAAAGCCCGAGCAGGGTTCATGCATGCTCCATCAAATGGTCCACCAGCTAGGATGTTTGCTCCAACTACTAGTCCAATTGCCAAGGGTGCAATTGTGCCAAGGGTGCCCCTCTTGGGGTCAATGGCAGTGGCATAGACAACATACATTAAACCAAATGTCATGGCAATCTCAAGTACAAGAGCGTTGCCAGCACCAACACCATATGCCACGTTGAACGCCTGTGGTCTCTACAAAAAGTCAATACACGAGGAACACTGCTTGGTCACAAATAATTTTATTATCTAATATGTTATTTTAAAAGATTGAATGATAAGTACTTTTATGTGTATGTCCAAATGCATTTTATTTGTG
Source organism: Medicago ruthenica (assembly GCA_018208015.1). Classification (NCBI taxonomy): domain Eukaryota; kingdom Viridiplantae; phylum Streptophyta; class Magnoliopsida; order Fabales; family Fabaceae; genus Medicago; species Medicago ruthenica. The sequence continues at coordinate 33,954,763 of CM031371.1, read as the reverse complement.
GTTTCTCTCACTACACATGATGGTTTGAAAATAACAAAGCATATATAAAATTAACTCATGATTGAGTGTTCATGTGTTGGCTCAAGTTTGAGCTTATAATCTTCAAAGACAGAGTGTTAAAATTCCTTTGAGACGATGTAAAATTACTATTAGAGTGTAGTTGGATGAGAGGATTGATGAAATTTTAGAGAGTAATTCAAAATATTCTTTGTAGATTTCATTATTTCATTCTTTGGATAAGAGAGAAATGTGAAGTATTTTGTCAAGATAAATATATGGAACTTCATATACCACCTAAAAAGAAAATTAAAATTAAAATTCTTTCATTATTCTATACAATGTGAATCTTAAATTGACCCTTATAATTATTTCAAATTTTCAAACTTTGAAAATTGGCCCCTATTTTTATAAAATTTGCACTTTAATTTAATCCGTAAAGTTTAATATTTTACAACTTGGTCCCCAATTATTTATATTTTAAATTGATCCTTAACTTTTTAAAATTTCATAAAAATTCCCCAACGAAATTTAAGAATAACAATAAAGATTTTTTTTACTCTATGCCTAAAATTTACAATTACCCTATCCAATCCAATTTTATTATCATTTTTTCTTGGTATATAACGAAATAACAATAATCACTTGATTAGTCTCACACACAAGTAGAAGAAACTGGGATCACTTATTCTAACAATTTCAAGAATTTACCGGTTGAGTTAAGACTTATGGACTAGTATCACTTTTATTAATAAAAAAAGTTTATTTGTTTGTTTGATTAAAACAAAAGTGATTATCATGTCATCATGGAAAAAATAATAAAGAAAACGTAGAAATGAGTAATGTTTTTTGTTTTTGACAAGAGAAATGAGTATGTTATACCATGTTATTAGTGACAAGCCTCAATAAGAGGGCAGCCACTAAAGAACCAAGAAGTTGAGCAACCCAATAGTAGACAGCTCTAAGGACAGAGATTCTACCACCAAGAAGAGCACCAAAAGTAACAGCAGGGTTGATATGTCCACCAGATACATGCATGCTAGAGGATATAGCTGCAAATAGTGAAAATGCATGAGCTAGTGCAAGTACCACTAGCTCACCTGATGATGCACCTGCATCTTTGTATATCTTCCCTGCAATGCAACCAACCACACAAATTAATCATAAGTATATATATAGAAGGAGTGTATTCATATTGATATATAATAATATGGTACTACGAACTTAGAGCAAGGGCAGATCCTTCTCCAGCAAAAACAAAGATGCAAGTTGAGAAAAATTCAGCTACGGTTGCTCTTATGGAATCTGGATGGTTTGCCTCATTCAACCTTCCAAATGCATATCTTCTAGTTGCCATTGATTCAACTATTAATTTTTTTTGCCAAAAAAGATTAATTATAGTCAAGGACACTCCTTTAGATGTTTGAGATTCAACAACACAATTAATTTAATGTAACTATAAATAAATGGTGAAAAGTTTCTTAGATTTGCAATTTTGCATGGCTGAAAAGTGTGAGAGTCACTGCTTATATGACCCAAGTAAGGGTTGAATTGATCGAAGCTATAGTTGGAAGTGGGAGTGGGACACCTGGTTTGTGAAATGTTGCAAGGTAGCCACGTCGTTATATAAGATGATGACTACTCACTTTAAATTTAATTCTTTTATTTTCTATGCATATATCCATTTATACATATCAACAAATATGTACCTCTCTGGTTGGTTCTATTCTACCCCTCCATTTTTTATTTCCTATGCTAACTAGCTAGCTACTGTTTAATTATCTTCATCGTGTTTGTCTGCGGCTATGTGTTACCGTGTTGAAATTTTGTTTGTTACTTTTGTTGTTGTTACAAAAAAGAAAGAAAACGTAATTAAAATCATGAAGTTTTACTGCATTTCCATCTAAGTGTTACATTTTTATTTTGGTACAGATCTAAGTGTAGCATCAAGAGTGGTATATCTCCCAATGTCAAAAATAAAAAGAGTGGTATATTTCCCTCTTATGGGTGCTCTGTTTTATGTGTGTCTGTTTTTTTTTTTCTATTACTATAATGCTATGTAAACCGGCAAGTTTTGGTAAATTGATGTTAGGTAAATTTCTTATATTGTATCTAGAATGCATTGTGGTAAATTGATGTTAGGTAAATTTATTATAAGCAAAATTATACAAATAGTTCCTTAACTTAATTTTAGGCAACGTTTTCGTCTTTATCTTTTTTTTTTCCATTTTCGTCCTTTAACTTTTTAAACAGTTTCAACTTTACCCTTCCGTCACCCTTCGGTTACCCTTCTGTTAAAAAAACCACATAATTTACATTATTCTTTTATTTTTTTTATTTTCCCTTCATAATTACCCTTTAATCCTTTCACACAAATTAGAAAAACTTCTTCTGGAAAACCCAGAAACATGAACACTGAAACTTGAAAACGCGGAAGCAAAACAAAAACGCAGAATGAAACGTGAAGACTCGACTGTGATTGATTTTGAATGTGGGTTGCGAATCTATTTTGCTTAATCTGGGTTTCGTTGACGAAGGAATCATAAAAAGATTGGGTGTGTGAGTTTTGTGTGTATGTGATGAATCCATTGATTGCAATTTTCGAGTTTGTGTTTTTTGTTACAAGTATTTCTATATAACATGGAGGAGGAAGAAGATTGAAGAAGATAACTGTAGCATTTTTTTTTAACAGAACATGTAACAGAATTCACTTAAAGGTTATCTGTGTAATGTTTTGAAAAAATAAAGGACGAAAATGGGAAAAAAAAAAGATAAAGGACGAAAATGTTACCTAAAATTAAGTTAAAGGACTATTGGTGTAATTTTGTCTTTATTATATTGTATCTAGTCTAGCTATAATTTCTACCGGTGAGCGAAAATATTGACCATCAAAAAACATGTCATCTACAACTACAAGACTACAACACCTGCTGAAAAAGAAAAAGAAAAGGAAAAAAAAGACTACAACCATGATAATGCAACATAAATGGGATGGTAACGAAGACCAGTCCGTCTCATTTTTAGACCCAACCCGTTATTAGTCTACAAAGAATGGGGCGGAACAATTTGAGGTGGTGGCTCAACACACACTCCACCTTGCTAAGAGGCGGGGGTTGAGCCGTCTAACATTTTTTTTTAAATCCTTTTCTTTTTAAGAAATGTTATTAAAAAAAATATGTTACAGTTATAAAAAGTCATTTTTATTTTCTAATAATCATTTTATCCTCATTCTAATTCCACGTAAATAGAAAACTCGTTGTCTAATAAAGAATTGTCTAATTGTTTCATGCCTTAAAGAATTGCCAAATTATTTTTAGGGAAAAAAATTAAAAATTATGTCACTTATTATTATTAGTACAATAAAAATTAAATAAATATGTTTCTAATAAGCCCACAGGCGAGCACTCCCCATCCTCACCATGGTCCATTTTTTCAACGAGTTAAACTGGACGGGCCAACTATAAGGAGTGGACTCAAAATCTCAGTCCAACCCGCCTTAAATGACATATTAAAAGGACAATTCCAAAAGATCAGACCTGTTTTGCTACTCCTAAATATACCTAACGTTAAAATGTCTCGTCGAAAGCCACCGCCAGAGTGTTGCATTAGTGTCGGTGGATCTACCTTCAAACTTCCAGGGTTGCTTCACCTCCATCATATCCAAGTTTGATTCATTATCACCAAATGTAATACATAATTTCAATGAATTTCTAAGAGGTGTCAATATTGGCACCTCATTTAACTAAAAAAATTCAATTAATATCGAGATCAATTTACATGATGCGAGACTATGTATGCCACTTTATGTTGATCTCATATCAATGTCACCTTAATAAATGCTAATTTACATATGTAGTTGGTCCATCGCAAGTGTAATTAGGTAATGTAATGACATGTGTGATGACACATCATCAATGTCACGATTTAAAATTGAAAAAAAAATGAACTGCATTGAAAATTTAACAATTCGCCAAATAAATCGTTTTTATGTAAGAGATCAACTTAAGTTATGCAATTTAGGCTTCCGACCCATGGTAATCTAGCTAGAAGAGGTATTCTAAGTGGAGATGTTGTGGCGGTGGTGTGCGGATGTGAGGGAAGTGGAGGACCACTTATTTTGTAGGTGTATTTTTGCATCTCTCATGTGGTATGCTAATTTTAAGTTGGTGGAAACGAGTGTGATTTTAGTCGATAACATCAATCTCTCTTGATTTTTTTTCTCATCATATTCTTCACTCAAGTTGGTATCCAACAATTTAGAAGATATGAGAAGCTAGAAATGATGTTATCTTCTCTTTCAAGGAGTTTCGGGTAGAGGTCTTAGTTGATGACATCATAGTGACCTCTTGGAGGTGGTTCCTTACTATAAAAAAAAGGGGAGGCCCATTTATGTATTACGAGTGGTTCTCGAATTCTCTTCTTTGTTTGGATTGCTATTTTTTTTGCTTTTATTGTTGGGGCAAGTACCCTTGTACATTTTCTCCAATTAGTAGGTTAAATACTTATTGTACTTCTTTCATTTTTTTTGTTAATAAAATAATTTTAGTCATTGAAAGAAAAAGACTTCACTCAAATCCTTAAGAACTTATAGATATTTTGAATTAATTATGGTGATTTTCAACCAAAATAATTAAAAAAAAAAGAGTTTTATACCCTAACATATAACTATCTCCAATTTCACCTATAAAATACTGTTCTTTTAAAATAAGTAAAGTAATATCAAAAGTGTGTGGAATATGTCATTTTGAACAAAGTCTATGGTGCACAAATGAGACAAGTCTTACTATATACAAATTTGTTTTTACCATTTGATCAATAACTCTCATCATTAGATCAACTAAGAAGGGATGTCATTTATTAATTTAATAACGAAAAACAAACTTTATAGACTAATTTACTTGTTCACGTTAGACAAAGTCATCATTTTAAACTCTAAAATATATAAAAAAATTCCATGTTTTTTTTAATTCCTAGCATTTTAATAACACACAAAAAAGTTGGTAAAATATGTATTCATATCTCACGATAGTGTAGATTCACTTCTTGTTATTAGCGTGATAACTTCTTTGGTGTAGGTGATATATAAATATTATGTCAACTCTAATTGAGCTCCCAAAATCCAACTTATTTAAAAAAAATAACATAAACTAAATTAATGAATTATATGTATATGTTATGAATAATAATAATTTAGTGGATGTCCATCCTTAGTCTTCCACCTTCCTATAACTCCCATTAGTGAATGGATGGATAGTGGTCCTTAATTACTTTTGAGCATTCATTTGCTCATTTTGTCCTATAAATTGGACTCATATTTTAGTGTAATGATACACTTGTGAAGTAATACAATATACTTTATTGTTCTCTCTTGTTCCATTTCTCTCTATTCTTCTATATTTTATAATATATTGCAATACTTTTGATTAATTTCTTAACACGTTATCAACACGATGCTCTGACCATTTGAGATTCGATTATTTGGAACATGTAGTTTTGTTTGAAAGAAGAACTAGGGCATATAATTCGGTAACACACAGTCTGGTTGTTCTTGTGGTAAGCCTTTTGAACCATTTTCTTTCTTTAGTTATATAATTATAATATCAACATTTACATCTCTTAGAAAATAACATTTAGATAACCACGACTATGTAGGTTCTAATCTCATTCATATCTATAGTTATATAATTTTTGTTTTGCACATAAATTTTGTTGAAAAAGTTATTTGACTTGTATAATTATCATTTTTTGTTTGTTTGTTCTTGTTAAATTTTAGAAGAATTTAACACTGAAGTTCTTTAACTTATAATTATTATATCTTTCTTTCTTTATTTTTTTTTTAAATTCCAGAAGAATTCAACAACGAATTATCCCTAATGGATAGTTCAAAGAATGAAGATATTTTATTATATAGTTCTTGAAGAACTATTTTTCCTTTTAATATTAAAGCATCCATGAAGGATTACGCAAAGAACGAATATATATATATATATATATATATATATATATATATATATATATATATATATATATATATATATATATATTTTCATTGATTTGAGATATAGTTCTAAAAGAACGAATAATTTAATATCAAGCATTCGTAAAAGATTGCAAAATAAAAATACTGTTATTTTCCTTTGTTATTCTCGATAGAGGTTTGTGGTGAGTTTTTGAAGAACTAGATCTTTGTTAACATCTATTGAATTTATATTTTTATCATGCTAATCTTTTATATTTTTAATAATTTTTTTATTGAATTTTATTCAGTTAACACATTAGCATGTTTGATATTCTTGATAAATTTTTGAATCATTTAACATCGAGTATCCCTGAAGGATTGCACAAAAGAATTGTTCTTGATCATGTATAATTCCTGAGGAATGAAATATATATGAAGATCAAAAGAATTGTCCCTAAAGGATTGCAAACAATCAAATTTTTATTATTGTTTATGAAGGTTTGAAATATATATAGTTGTTGAAGAACTAAATATTTAACATCAAGCATCCTCGAAGGATAGCAAAATCATGACATTCCTTGGTGTTGATAGATTTATGGTTGAAAATAAGATCTATTTTATCTTTGTATTATTATTTTTTTTTAAAAAAAAATATTGAAGAGTTACACGTTGAGAATGTAATGTAGTACTCGAAGAATTAATTTGTTTTTTTAGGATCTCTGAAGGATCGCTCAAATAAATAATTTTCTTGTTCATTGTTTATGAAGATTTGGAATATAGCTCCCGAAGAACTAAAATTTAATATTAAATCATCCTTGAAGGATGACAAAATTGTGATTTTACTTGCTTATTGTTCATAGAGATTTGTGGAGTTCTTGACCACAATTAAAATATATAAGATCTATTTGATCGTAGTATAAATTCTATGAAAGAATTAAAGAAAATAAATAAATTATTTATGCCTCTTGAATGTGCTCCTGAAGTAGCAAAATTGAGAAAATAATATCAAGAAAACTTTGAAGATAAATCACATTTGTGATTGAACATAAGAGTAGTCATTGATTGAAAAGATGAAGTCTCACATGATAAATTAAACTTTATTTTTAGATTAAATCATCTATACTAGTTGTTTCGTATAATTTGTGCTCCACATATTTATTTATTTTTTGGGTAGAATGCTCCACATAATTGCTTTTCTAATGAAATGGTAGGTATTGTGTTTATGAATTTGATATTATTGTTACTTTTGAAACGATTAAGATTTACAAACTATATTGTTTTGAAATGAGAATCTTGTTAGTTTACTGAATAACTATAAATCATATTTGTATTATGGATTCCTTCTAAAAAGTATGTCTATGCTATTTCGAGGTTTCGTTCAAGTATTGCTTCTAGAACTTGGACTCACTAAGGAGTACGATAATTTTATGTATATTTTGTTGGATATTGTTTATAAATAAATGATTTCTTATGTAAAAGACTATAAAAAATTGGATGAGTGATAGAAAGAAACTAATTTATTATTATATTTGGCATTGCAAAAATTATTAAAGGCTCCAGAAGAGTCAATATATTGTTATATGGAGGAATAGAATTACACATTGAGAATGCATTATATTCCTCTAGGTTTCATAGAAATTTATTATCCTTCTTAATGGATATCATATTGAAATAAGAAATAAATGAGATATTGAATATCTCTATATATATTACGAGACATGTTTTGGATAGAAATAAGTGTAGATAAAAAATTACATGTCTTCATATGGATTGACTACACTTATATTAGTGCAATTGAAACACGTATTATTGTAAAATTGAAATTTACATATCATATTAAATTTATTGTCAAGACCGGTTGGGTTATCTCGGATCTATTATGATGCGAAAATAGTTAAAAAATTATATGGACATGTATTGAAGAACCAGAAGATTCTTCAAACCATTAATGTTTGTGTGTTATTACTTTCCAAAGTAAGTTGACAATCTGAGAAAATAAGTCTCTTATATATATTAGGTGATATTTGTGGATGAATACACCGATGATGTGAATCATTTTGATACCTTATAACTTGATTTAATACATCGACTAAATGATCACATATATGTTTATTGTCAACTCACAACCAGAAGTTTGTGAGATTGTTTTCTCAACAAATTTGACTAAGAGCTCAATTTTTTTGGTGTTTTCAGGAAGCATTTAGTAAGTATCATTTCTCAATTTAAATTGATATTGAACATCGTGTAGTATATGTTCATAAAAAAATGGTCTTGAAGGTCCATTCTTTAGACGTCTAAAGTTAATTGTATGAATGATACTTATGAGAACATAACTTCTAGATTCTACTTTGGGAACATGTAATCTTGTATGTTGAGATATTGATTCGCATCAAGCCATCACATTATTATGTGTAAGTCCTCCCCTTAATTTATAATTTATTTTAGGTTAACAACCAAATATTTTTCATCTAAGTGAATTTTTGGATGTGATGTGTATATCACAATTGCTCCAAAATAATGCACTAAGATAAATATTGAAAGAATATTGGGAAAGTATATTTGATATGATTTTAAAAATACAAGAAACTTGTGGATTTCTTAAAGGTGCTCTTGCAATAACTCAATATGAAGAAACTTCTCAAGCACCGCTAATATGAAGAAGACTATGAAGATAAACCAGATCTTTCAACAAAGTCGCTGCAAGTAAAACTTTTGAGTAACCAGAACAAATATTATTTGATTTTCTTCCTCTCATATATGATTGTTTTTATGAGGGGGAGACATAAATGTGGTATGCACTCTTTTTCCCTTAACCATAGTTTTATCTCATTGAGTTTTCCTGGTAAGGTTTTTAACGAGGCAAACTATCACACACAAAAGGGATATTGTACTCTTTTTCCTTCACTAGAATTTTTTTTCCACTGGGTTTTTCTCTAGTAAGGTTTTAATGAGGCATATCCTGATGGACATCCAAGGGGGAGTGTTATGAATAATAATAATTTAGTGGATGTCCATCCTTAGTCTTCCACCTTCCTATAACTCCCATTAGTGAATGGATGGATAGTGGTCCTTAATTACTTTTGAGCATTCATTTGCTCATTTTGTCCTATAAATTGGACTCATATTTTAGTGTAATGATACACTTGTGAAGTAATACAATATACTTTATTGTTCTCTCTTGTTCCATTTCTCTCTATTCTTCTATATTTTATAATATATTGCAATACTTTTGATTAATTTCTTAACAGTATATATATTTTGATAATATAATGAATTTTATATAATTTAGAGATTACTTTTTTTTTTTTGAAGGATAGTTATTATTTTTATATATTTAGTGATTAAATGGAAGAAACAGCACCATAAGAAATTAAGAATCGGATTGATCTGGTAGTTGCAAGTTGGAACAGAGGCAGAGCTGCTATGTCTTCTCTTCTGATTACTTCTTCTCCTCTTCCACTGACATTCACTCAGGTCCATTGTTATTCCTCTTTAAGCTTCTTTCCCATTGTATATGCTTCTTCTTTGTCTTCATTTCATTGATTGTATTGGAAATTGAAGCAGGATTGTAGGTTTTTATTACCATCATCAATTTCGCGGAGTCGAATCACCAGAACCACAAGCATAGGTTTTAATTCCCTTCGAGTTGCTAATCGGAGTCAAATTACAGCGTTTTTCTTCAATCCTGCACAAGACCCTATCGTCAAAGAAGCTTCCAAGGTATTTTTTATTCTTCTTTGAATTTTTCGGATATTTAGTTCATAGTTGTATTTTTATTTATTTTAGTTATTGTATATATCAATGATTAATTACACGTGAATGAATAGAGGGCAAGCTGACAAGAAGTTGTGCCACTATGCCTTTTTTGATGGCAAAATTAATATTTGTAAACACAACATTTATGGGTCTAATGGACATTGCTATGCATGACCCTCTGAACTCTATGTAGAAGGTCAAAAGTTTCTGGTGCTGGAAGCCAAAAGTGTCAAATGCAAATGGTATAAAAGTGTTTTGTTTTGTCAGAACACGTTTGCTCATGTTTGGTCACTTTGCTTGACGTTGCTTCTGAGGTTGTATGTCATACCGTAAAAGCTCGATCCCTAATCTCACAAGTGGTGAAACCCCAAGTCCACACATACATGTTTTCCTCCTATCCATCCATACACCATAACATTTGCTGCTCTAAGTGTCGATCTTTTATCTAGTGGATCAGTCAGGAAGTTCACATGTGCCTCCTTCTTCACTTGTGTTAAACTTATTTCCATATAGTATATGAAAAAACCTTATACTAAAAATACTCGCTCTGGTCCAATAAAGGAAAAGTTTGATCTTATATATAAGAGAAGTTTGGTCATTAAAAGTTAATGTATCTTGTCCAAATTTTGAACTAGATCAGCTAAAGAGAACTTTAAAGCAAATAAACGCGGAGTAGAAACTCCAACGAGATCAGCTAGGAGGGGTGTGAAGTTGACTTGGTGGCTAAAGCGGAAGAGTTAGGGAGTGGAGTGCTAAGGGTGTTCTTGGATTCGATTCTCACCTCCTACATAAACTAACAAAATTAACAACTAACATTGACCGTCTAAAAAAAATAAAAAATTTATCCTGCAAGTGTAATTGCTTAATTAACTTGTCTTTCTAAATAGAGTTTTTATGTATGCAAAAATCAGCATGCTGTTGTTCCATATAGTTTTGTCATGTGTTATCAATTTACAATAAAAAAAGATAGTTAGTTGTGTCTAGGGGTGGCAATTGGATCCATCAAATCCATATCCATCCAATCCATCCACTATAAAATCCATCCGTCAAACAATTTTTTTTTAATGGATTGGACTCAATCCATCCATTAAAAAATATGGATGTATCCAATCCATCCAATTTATTTTAAAGATCCAATGGATCATTTTTTTATTGTTTATTTTTTATCCAATGGATCATTTTTATTAAAAAATTGTTCAAAATTTTTTTTTTTTAAAAATTATGTTAATTATTTTAAGAATAAAAAAAATAAGTTAACAAAAATAATTTAAAAATATATGGATCGGATGGATAATCCATCCATTAAAATCTAGTAATGGATGGATTGGATGGACTTTATTCTTAATGGATGGATTGGATGGTTTTTTTTAACAAAATAAAATAGTGGATTGTAATGGACTAATGGACTTTTTTTATCCATCCATTAGGATCCAAAATCCATATCCATCCAATCCATCCATTTTGCCACCCCTAGTTGTGTCCTGTGACCTTTGTTGCGAACTTTATAAATCAGGTTATGTTTATCTGTTTCCTTACTTTGGTGGAAAATACATTGATGAAAAAGTTTAAAACAAGTTTTTACCTATCTACTTAAACATCACATTACTAAACTAGATATCAGTTAAAATGAATTTCTCCATACTACTGCCAGTCTGCTGCACTTTGGATGAATTTATTCGGTCTTATTTCTCCATCTTATACTACTTGGGGTGCAATTTAATCAAAATATCTTCAAATTGGATTAAATTATCGTATGGCTGTCTCGTTTTCTGAATTCAAATCATGTTACCACTGAAAATTGTGATGCAAAAGTCATGTTCCTTTTGGTGTAAAACTGAAATTGAGATTGCCATTTCTGTCATGACTCATGAGTGTACTCGATTATGAAATATATGACAAGCATACAAACACAAGCTGCTGTAGAAAAACAGGCAGAGTCCTAATAAACAAAGAACCATTACAATTTATTTATTTCTCAGTTCTTTTTGGGATAAAAAGAGGGTTGAAGCCCAAAATAACAGAACTTCAAAGCAATTAAACGCCGAGTAGGAACTCCAACGAGATCAGCTAAGAGAAACAAACCAACTAGAGCATGGAAATGCTCCTAATAAATCAAAGTAGAATCATCACCCAATCCATATTAACTAAGACATCATCAGCACATGAGTTGGCTTCACGATATGGATGACACACCTTCACCTCTCGCCATTTCAAGCAATATTCTATTCCATTGCACCAAACTCCACCGAGCTCCACAGACATTTCGTTGAGGTTCTTAACAACTGCATGAGAGTCAATATTTAACTCAATAGCTTGAAACCCATAAGACCAGGCTAACTACAATCCCTCCAAAACACTACAAAGCTCTACAATATAGGCACTACAGCTGCCCAAAAATTTAGAAAAACTTGAGTCAAGCCACTCTTAGAAGCCCCATGTTAAGCTTAATCTAACCCAAAGGAGGTAGCCACAATCTAATCATGGACTGTAATTTAGGAGTTGGAAGAGACACGCCCTTCGTGAGAACTTCTTCATTCATCCACCGTCATAAAGCATGACAAAAATCAGCCCGAAAAGCTCTCCAGTTCACCATGAACTTTTTTTTTTTGAAGAAGCTAAATTAGCCCACACAAATTTGCACCGGGGAGAATCGAACATGAAACCTTGAGGAGGAGCACACTCTCACGTCCCAAGCCAATACCATTAGGCCAACCCAAGTGGGTTTTCACCATGAACTTTTTTATTTATCAATTTGATCAATATTATTAGCAATGAACCCTTGTAATAACACTGGTATGAAAATTCTTGTAGATAGGTAGATTATAATGTATTTTTTTATCTTTTATCAATACATGTAATCTTTAAATGTAGTTCTTCTGTCTTTTAATATGTTAACAAGTTGCTATCTGGATGGTAAGTTGACTTACTATCCCTGGTTCTTATGATGTAGCTACATTCAATTTTATCACAATTCTATAGGCTGAAAAGCTTTCTGTTCAGCCCGCAGGAACGTTCATTGCTAGGCTTTAAAAAATTGATTTTGTTTTTCTCAAACTTTTGTTATTTCTAATCTGCAGGAACCAGTGGCATTCTTAGGTGGGATATTTGCTGGTATTTTAAGGCTTGATTTGAATGAGGAACCTCTGAAGGAATGGGTTACGAGGACTGTCGAAGCTTCTGATATTAGTGATGAAGAAACCAATGCAGAAGAATCAAATACTGAGGCTGCTCCGCAAGAGATTGAAATTGAATAAAACTTGTACCTTTATTTCTTTAAAACTTGCATAGCACCAGCATACCAACAGCACAATAATAATTTGTTCAATTGCTTATAAATTATAATCTTCTTATCACACATTTTTCATACAGAACATAACAGTTCTGGTTCTTTCTCTTCGCCCTTTTAAAGATGGTAAATTGTCAACATTATTAGCTTGGCTTGTTATTGTAAAGTCTGTATCTATTGCTACTGTCAGCTCGATTATATTCTCAAGTGTTTTATTTTGGAAATCAAAGACAAGGTACTTTTTGTTTGCACCATTTGTTTTGGCGTTTAACCTGCTATATATTATTCTTGTCTATAAGGACATCAAAGTTGTTTGGTTAAGATTTTGTTAAACAATAATATTCATTAAGATTTTCTCAAGACAATATAATTCACCCATATACCATGGATTTGGATTAGACATAGTAACTGTGTAAGACGATTATTAATCTCGATCATCTGATCTAATATCGCTAGCCGAAATTGATCACAGCATATAACAGCCTGATATTTTTACTGTAGATGATCCGGGCCCATATATTGTAGTGTCTTCTTCTACAATGTGCGACACGCATCCTTAATGTGAAAGTAAGGTTTCCTTAACTGTGAAGCAGGTTTTAAGAATGTACAATATGCATATCTTATCAGTTATGGCTATAATTACCAGCACATGCCATGTATTTGTTACTGTAGATTGAAAACATAATGCTTGATGTGCACGACACTTTCTCATACATCACCTCGTGCCAAAAGATAAAGTGGCAAAATCAAGAGTGATATGAAGATACGTTACGTGCATATAATGTTACTGTTATGGGTTAGTTAGAGCTAAGGAATCGTGTCTGTCATACATACTCAACAAAAGAAAATTATTTTAAGGAACCCAACCTTGTCTAAAGTCAACACAGTATACATATTTAGCTGAACTACCACTACCTTTTTCGGTGTTTTACACAGTTTGTAGGTAAGGAAGGTAGCCACACACCACAGTACATATTGCAGAACCAACCAATCCACCCCCAACAGTATTCTCACAATTAGTATTCAAATAAGGAATGTCTGCATAAAGCATCAGCATAGGGGTGTTACCATTTATGACCGCAAAAATCTGAGAGAGAGAGAGAGAGAGAACACTATTCAGCTAATAACTAGTATTCATGTCAGATCATCAGAGACAGAGAATCCACCCTATGAATGTGGAAACACAACCACACCCTAAGACACCTTTAGTACCTCCAGGTTCCTCTAGATCAGAAAAGGTTATCCATGTGCCTCCTCCACTACTGCATCAACATGATATGCCAGCAATAAACTCTTCAAAACCAAAAAGAAGCTGTTTTTGCAAGTGCATATGTTGGACAATAAGCTTGTTATTCCTTCTTCTCATTATCTTGGCAGCAACTGCAGGAGCCCTTTACCTTGTCTTCAAACCAAAGCTTCCCAATTACTCAGTTGACACCCTGAGGATTTCTGATCTGAGACTTAACTTTGACTTGAGTCTGTATGCAAAGTTTGATGTTAAGATCACAGCAACCAACCCAAACAAGAAGATTGGTATTTACTATGAGAAAGGAGGGAAGTTGAGTGTGTTGTACACAAACACAAAGCTTTGTGAAGGGTCTTTACCTAAATTCTACCAAGGTCATCAGAACAAAACAGTGCTTAATGTGTCATTAACAGGTCAAGTTCAGTCTGGAAACACGTTAATGGCGGCTTTGCAGCAACAACAGCAGACAGGAAGAATCCCGTTGGATCTCAATATCCGTGCACCAATTTCTATCAAATTTGGAAGGTTGAAGTTGAAGAAGGTGAAAGTTTTGGGTCGGTGTCAGTTGGTGGTCGATAGCTTATCGTCTAATAATCTTGTAAGCATCAAGGCTAGCAACTGTAACTTCAAACTGAAACTTTAAACGTTATCGAGGGAGAGTTTGCCATAGTTCATGTGATTTTTCTTATTTTTGGAATTCGTAAACTTGATTCTTTTATGAATAGTAAACTGTTATTGTAGCAGTTCCTTGCAGTATTTTTGTATTTGTCTTCTGTTTGTATCATTGTTGGTTTGGTTTACAACATTTATTTGACAACATATCGGATTGGCTTGATTATCATTGTGTATGTTAGATTGTTAATCATTCTAGCTTCGTAGTTTGTTTATGTTTGACAAAGCAAAGTAAACTCATTTGATTAATAATTAAAAATAAGGTGATTAATAAAGGATGCTGATAGTTTGTAAATTCACACATATGTAATCATATGTTACTACATAGATATGCATATATATTTTTTTCTAAAAATATTATGACATTACATTGAAGTGAAATATGATTGAGCACTTGAGTAGTTTTTTTTTTTTTACATTGAATACATAGTTATTTAATTTCAATATTTTTGTATGAAATTTTTTAAGAGTTTAACCACTCTATACTACTAGTAAAAATATTTTACACATAACATCAATGGATTGGTTCAAGTGACAGGGACTTCGGCCCCATAAACATGTGGTCACGGGTTCGATTCCTGACTCATGCGTATGGAAAAAAAAAACCGATTGCAAGTGAGAACCCAATGTTTCACAGGTTTGACAACGAAGATTAGTCATTGTTAGATGACAGTGAAAACTTCATACCAATATCATTGTAACCCAAATAAAAAAAAAATTACACAACCGTCTAATTATAACTTAGGATATAGACATTTGTCCAAATATTAAAAAAAAATGTTTATCTAACACGTGTAATATTGCGCATGTTAACTTTTTTGAACTCCTTAAAAAAAACTTTTGTTGTGGGCTTTTAAGCTTTTTTTTAATTAAAAACAATTGAAAATAATTGGTGGTCAAATAAATGAAAATTGTTGTTCCCACTTCAATGAAAGCTAATAAACACCAACAAAATACGTTTTTACCCCGGCGGTAGTTAACTACCGATGGATTGGTGCATCGGTAGTTAACTACCGCCGTTCCCATCGACAGTTAACTGCCGCTGCGATTAGAATACATACAGAACAGCAAAACAGAACTGCATTAGTTTGAAAACCATCCAAATTCTTCATTTCCTCCAATCCTCTCCAATTCCATTTTCACGAAATTGAAGCAAATCATCTCCACAAAACCACAAGTAGTATTAATCATTTTTAATGTTAATGTTAGTTTGTATAGGTTTATTTTTGTTAATTTTGGTAGATTGCATGTGGTTAGGGTAGATGTAGAAATTGAAATTTTGGTTAGTTTATGATGTTATAGATGAATGTAGTTGTTGTGAATGTAGTTTAGATTATGTTTAAGTTCAATGTGAATGTGTAGAAGTTGAATTAACACAATGATGAGTTGTTTCATACTTTGCACTCAAAATGTTTAATAAAATGCCTAATGAGAGTTGTTTAGATTTTTAGTTAGTTTATGTTGTTAAATTGTGTTGGGAATGTTGATGACAATGTTGTTTTGAATGATGTTTAAAAATTAAGTTATTTATGGTGCTACATTGTGTTATGAATATTGATGGGAATGTTGCCTAAATTGTCTAAATGACCATGATTTTTTGTTTTGTTTTTGTGTTGATATGTCTGAGCAGGACCCAAATAGGACGAGAAGTGGTAGACAGACGATGACTAGCAGCGTCCGACGGGAGAGCAGACTGCAAAACCTCATGTTCCTAAGAGGGGAAGAGGTCGGAGGCCCGATCCTTCTGCGGGTGAGGGTAGTTCTTCTCAGCCGACACAATCGCAGGTGGATGACCTAACGTAGTACCTGAATTATCAGGAGCGGCTACACGATGCCATAAATGGTGTGTATGACGCCCAACATTTTGCGGATGTGGTTGAGTACTTGGGTCAGGAGGGGATAAGCACTAAGTAGTTGTATCAAGCCTTGCGCGATATCAGGGACAAGATGGCACCGATATTGACCAGGAGACGTAGGAGGTCGAGGAGGCAGCATCACGACCAGGATCAAGAGTAGCATATTTATGTTTAGGACTTTTGTTAGTTTTTCATGACATTTGTTAGTTTTTTGTAAATTGATGGCATATTATCGTATGTTAAATTTAATTGATATTGGTACAATTTTAACGTGATTTCGCGTTTATTTTGCTCTAATTGTTGGTAACATTGATATTTTGCTTAATTTAATTGATGTTAGCTTATGATCTGAAATTGAAAAAACATGTTTATAACTCATAAACAGGTTTGAAACAACAGGTTCTGCCACTACAGAGGCTCAAGGGCGCAGCGGCAGCTAACTGTCGTTAAGATGGAACCCGACGGCAGCTAGCTACCGACGCGATGGGAATCGACAATAGTTAACTGGCGCTGTAAAAAATCATGGGGTAGTTAACTACTGATGGGGTTAAAAACGTAATTTACTAGTGTTTCTTAATTATTATTTTTTAAGTGTCAAAAGCAATTAGAATCAGAGAGAGAAATAATCCAAAAAATAAAGAAAGTTAAGAATATAAGTGTATTATAGTGGGATTTGGTGATTAAGTAGAGAATTAGAATCAGAGAGAGAAAGAGTTGAAAGATGGGTACCGAAGACGAATCAATCGAGCAAGCCGTCGCTTCCCGCCGTGAAAGACTCCTAGCTCTTCGCGCCGCTCAACAATTATCCAATTCCTCCGAACCCGAACCCGAACCCAACAATAATCAAGACGAAGAAGAACCACAACCACCACCCACTTCTTCCGAAGATGATGAAGAACAACAAGAAGAAAAAGAGTATGTATTCAAGTTGTTTTCTTCTGAATTTTGAATAATGTGATGTATATGAATGGTTTAATTGATTTTTTTTGGTGTTATAGTGAAGAGGGAGAGGAAAAACTGAGTATGAAGTTTCGTAATTATGTACCTCATGATAAGCATCTTCAGGAAGGGAAGCTTGCACCTGCTGTACTTCCCAAATTTGAAGATCCTGTTTCTGTTCCTGAGCCTGAGCAAAAACCTAAAGAGGTTAGTTAGGGTTTTCTTCCTAATTTTAACTCTCTCTTAGTCCTTGTTTGGATTAACTTAAGTAATAAGCGTTTATTATATAAGTGCTTATGTATAACTATGGGCCTGTTTTGATTGGCTTATTTGAGCTTATATTACTGGAATAAGCACCTGTGACTGTTTGAAAGATCTTATGAAAACAGCTTGTGACATGGTCATAAGCTCTCAAAGATAGCTTATGGAAATAGATTATGACTTTGTTTGGTAAAAAATAACGAATAGTTGATATGCTAGCTTAGAGTGGATAGCGAATCAGCTAGTTGATTGAATTTGTAGGGTTTGGTAAAATTAACGGTTGAACTAACTTATAAATATGAAATCACATAAAAATAATATATTTAATTAATATTTATTTTTTTTTCAATTAAGGATCCATGGGTAAAATTAATGATAAGCTATAAGCTATCAGCTAATGAGAAAGTGATGGTTACCACACGGGGCTTTTTAGTCAAATGAGCACACAAGCTATAAGCTATAAGCTCAAAAAAAGGACTTGCCTAACAGACCCTATAGCTTATACCAAAACAATTAACCTTATTTTATCTTTTGTTATAGAACTGGCTTATACATAAGCAATTATGCTATAAGCTGCAAATTAAGCTGTTTATCCAAACAGCTCTATGTCAAATTGTTGTTATACAAGCTGGAAGGTGTTTTCATAAGTTATCATGGAGAGTTTATGGAAATAGGCTGAAAACAGCTCATGCCATGTCATAAACTGCTTGTATAACCTCTCCCAAGCAATTTTATAAGTGTTTGTCAGTAGATAAGTTTAAATGTGTCAATCCAAACATGACCTTACTCTGAATTGCCTCTTACCTTTTAACTACTATTTATTAGGATCCGTTTCTCAATATTGCTCCCAAGAAACCCAACTGGGACCTGCGAAGAGATGTGCAGAAGAAGCTTGATAAGCTTGAGAAGCGAACTCAGAAGGCTCTCTATCAACTCATGGGTATGTCTATGAATGTTATCGCTTTATTTTTCCTACATTTACAATAATGTTTCTTATTTTCTTACTATTTGGCTTTCATTGTTTGACACATTTTCAATGAATGGTGAGTTGGGTAATGGGTGTTTTTAACTTTTGATAATACGCAAGAGAAAGAGAGTAGGGAGGCTATAAATATGATGTAACTTCACCTGGATTCGCTGTAGTTTAGAACTTAAGCTGTAATGAACAGATCAAAACTGTTAGATGAGGATTAGACTTTGAATCTGTTTACTCAAGTCAAAATGTGATCCACCATTTCCGATTCTATGATTACAGTGAATCCATGAAATACTGATTGCAAAAACACTGATTTTCTCCGGTGTTCTAGAGTGATTTGAAATCTGTCGGAGAGACATCAAAAGCACTATATTACTACTCTCCCATAGATTTCTGAGTATATGTACTTCGTCTCTCAAGTCATTGTCACTGTCATTACATTTTTA
Organism: Medicago ruthenica; assembly: GCA_018208015.1. NCBI lineage: Eukaryota > Viridiplantae > Streptophyta > Magnoliopsida > Fabales > Fabaceae > Medicago > Medicago ruthenica. The sequence goes on along the minus strand of CM031371.1, from coordinate 33,935,369 downwards.
TTGTCATATTTACAATTTATGATGGTCCATGAAACAGAGTTAGAACAAAATTGGTGACATTGTCTTTTAAAATTTTGAGTGATCAAAGTCAAGTGTTGTGACTAATTAAAGTGCATTTTTGCTTAACTAATAATATCTGGTCAGTATTTCTCTTAGAATTGACTTTCACGTTCTGACTAATGAATTAGTATCAAGGTCTTGCTAACAAGTGGCCTTAGGGCACTTGCACTTGTTAAGAATTCTAAAATAGAAATAATTGGTAAGTTTTATGTAGAAAAAATTACTTTTTCAAGTTTCAATGTGTTGAATGCATCAATCCCAACACAAAATTTCTTCTTTAGGCTTCTTAACAGGGCACTTGTTAGCATCCCTTTGTATTATTGCAAGTTTCAAATCTCACGGTTTTTTTATTTCCGCTGGCTATAGTTTTTCATAGCCATGTCTTTGCAGGTTCTTTTATACGTAATTTGTTAGTACTAGTAGGATAAACAAACTACACATTTGTTAGACTTTAAAATTTGTTTATACTACACATTCGTTTGAATTGATTTTGTTCCATGAATGTGGACTTTGGAGACATTATAATGGATTTTTGATTTTTCAACAGTGGAACAAGAGAAGCAAAATCAGTTAGCTGAGGGAGATGATACAAACGGTGCCAAAGATTAGGTTGTAACTTGTTGTAGCAGTTAAGATATATTGAAGAAATATTTTGAAAATCCTTATCCCATTCAGGCAGCTTAACAGATATAAATTGGAATCGGATACTCATGTTCTTGCAAAACCGTAGCAAATGGTGAATGTTGTATCATTCAATCCTCTTTTATTTGCCAAGCATGGGTGTGTTAGATCCTGTTTTAGAGGAAACATTCTAGCGTTTCAAAAGCAAAAAAGGGGTATTTTAATTTTGTCATATTTAATTGTTCAAGTTTCAAGTATACTATATGTAAAGATATTACTTGTTTGATTTGAAGTTCTGGCCAAAGTGCTTAGACTAAGAATTAGAAACGCATGTTTAAGCTTCCCCAAGGGGTTGATATCTTTCCGTCAACACTGCTCTACCCGATTGAATTCAAGGGTCTTGAGTATTTTCTTGGGTATAAATCTCCTAGCATTTTCAATTTAATCTTCTTTTGATAAATTTATTTGGGCAATCAATCATGGTATTTTGTTTTGATAACAAAAAGGATATGTAAAAATCAACTATGATTGTATATAAAGTAAAACTGTGATTTCCATTTCAATTCATTGTAGTTTTTAAAAATCATAAATCAATGAAACAGAGACAGCGGGATTGATAAAAGAACAGAGGTGTTATCACATCACTGCATATATTGTAAACAGATGACATATGCAGAAACTGGAATCATACACCATGAAGAGGTACTTCAGTCCGTCATTAGGGCCCGATTAATTAATCAAGTATATAGTATACAATTTCTGCAATAATATGTAAAAATAAGGGGAACACGCATATGCAATAAATATATACCATGGTTTTTAACTGATACTCAAAATATAAAAATATAGTTCAGTTCTGAACTTTTATAAACCGGTTCGGTTCAATATTGGTTCAGTTTGGTTTGGTTCAACGGTTTGGTTCAGTTTTTAGTTTTTTTTGTCCACCCCTAGCAATAATATATACCATTTTTTTTGTTACAAACGGAAAAGAGAAAAAGAAAAAAAAAACTAAAAAAGCTAATGCCTAGCGAAAGAGATGCCTAGTGCATCAGCAAGCAACATGGAGGATAAATCAGATGGAGCTATATCTAAAAGCACTAATTTCTCAGACCTTTTAGCACCTAACTTAGCCAAATAATCAGCTGTCTTCCCGAAGAGTACGACACAAATCAACAATCCAATCTTGACTCAAGAGCTTCTTAATATATACCATTTGCGATGATACAAATGGGTACACCTTAAATTCGAATATTTCCATGTAATAATTTGGTCTTTCGAATTGATTTAGATTAACTCGATCCATATGGGATAATAATGAATAAATGAAAGGACAAAAAATAGGATGAGGGGGTCGAACTAAGTGTATATATAATCGAATTAATCGAATCGTTATAAGACAACTCTTAGTTTTCCAGTTACATTCACAGTAATTTGAGTTCAAGTTTAAAATTTTGTAATTGATAGGTTATACATAAATTTTGTTGTAAATCGTCGATGAAGTTTGTGGTTCTATTAACTTTTGTGAAGTTAACAAAGAAATATGTTGAACAGCAAACTTTTATGAGTAAAGAGTTTTATGTCTTCTTTCTTTTTGTTTTGACGTTAACTTTCATGTCAATGCAAAGTAAAGACAGTTGACGTGTTTATGGTAGTGGTGGGCAGATATGCTTTTGCTCATATAAGAAAGGGGTAAACAATGCGTAGCAAAGTAATTTGGCAATGATTTATGTCTTTCTAATAGAATTTGTTTTGGTAATTGATAAGGTAGTCCCTCAAGAAGTAGTATATGATTTGGGTTGGGATGCTGGAGTTGTGGGCAGGAGATCAGGATTCTATATTTGCTTGTAATATTTCAACTACCTTCGTAAACTAGTTACTAACATTTGCCTCGTAAGAATAAATTGAGAGGTGTATCAAGACACTGCTTTGGTTAGGATTTAGAATCACCGGATTAAAATTAAAAAAAAATTAAAAAACAATTTAAATTTAACATCTTCATATTATCTATCTAAATCTTTATGAGCTACAATGATCATTTTTAATGATTTAAAATAACCAAAAAAAAAAAACTATAAATAAACATAATGAAGGGAACCCATTACCGAGTTCAATCTATCATTCCAATCTAATGAGTAATAGGACAGAGTGGGAAATGGCTTAATTTTTGTTTTTTTAAATTAAGCAAATTTATCTTAAACTTTAGTTGTTTATTTCTTCCATCATTATATTTTTAAAAATCATTGTTATCACAGCAAAACAATACTATTTATTGCATAAGGCTTTGATTGTGAAACACTTGTATGATAAACCTTGTTGAAATAACATAAATTCCCTTGCATATCAATCTCTATAGAATTTTAACATTTAAAAGGAAATCATTCTTTCCATGCAAAGCACAAGTTAATTTTACACACCAACTTATACAACTTGGTTTAAAAAAATGGAGGATGTGGCTTTGTACCCTTTTTTTTCTTCTCAAATGTTGTAGAGAATGGGAGGAAGTTGATTTATGAAGAGAGAGAAGGTAGAGAAAAAGTCCGAAATAATGAATTTGCTTCCCCAGCAGACATTGACAACCATCGAAAAATCACCCTTTGTTTCATCTTCAAGCTATGTTGACATTGCTCACTTTTGTCATTTTTCATCCCTTAAGATGGTTAGGGGAGCCATTTTGTCCCCCCTTCACATTTTCTGTTCTCCAAGAAGGACTCACTTGTGGAAGTTGATAATCATCTGGTTTCAAGGCCAAGGCAAAATCAGGCAATGTTGGTGCTGTTTCCATGATTCTGTAATAAATTTTTACAACAAAACACAATTTTATTAGTCCTTGTACTTTTGAAGGAAAAAAATAAGAGGAAGGGAAAGCTATTACTAATTAAAGTGACATTAATGGTCATTCACAACCATTTCCGAAGGGATTTAAACTCTGCCCCTTAAGACTAAAGGGTCAAACTCACTAAAAGGTCAAACTCTTACTACTAAATAGACACCTCATGGACTTATTAGCCCTTGTACTTTGGATAAACAAGTATCAAATACGACTTGTAAAATTATAGTAACTAAGTTAAGCAGCATTTTAATCATGCACTTGGAAAAGTTTATTTACCTCTCGTAAGTATATAGATCACGGTTTATTCGCACCTTGCTTGAAGTATCTTGGGGAATTTTCTCAGAGAGATATTTCATGGTCCCCCAAAGCGGTGGATTTCTGCATCATGATTGCATGTTAGGTGGACTGTAAACAAGCAAGATGAAACCAAAAGTACTAGATTTGTTGAAGATAGCAATATTTCATTCATAAATAGGGCATAAGAAATCGACACATCAAACATATGAGAAACTGATAGAACCCCAAAATTCAAATAAAGAAATTGTTTTATTGAATGTAAATGGGTGAGAGCTTAAGAGATCTACAATGGCGGTAAAACAGAAAAGGAAATGATAAACCATAGTTCAAAGAACTCCTACCAGAGCTAAGCTCCTAGACCAGAAAGAACTTCTCTCCTAAACAACTCTTACAAACTTTCTGAATGCCTCACCCTCTAGGCTTCCCTCTCTTTTATTAACTAAAATTCTATTCTTAATGACTAACCCTCTAGACTTCCTTCTCTTTGATAACTGCAATTCTGCCAAGATTCCAATAATTATTTTAACTGTTTGTATTCTTACAGCTTCTGCAGGCTTCTAGAAGCTGTGCTTGTGTGGAATGGGCCCAACAATTGGGCCAACACATGTACAGGAGCTTAGGGTTCTATCAGAAACACATGATGTTCCTCTAATTCTAAAGGAGGCACAAGACTAAGATCTTAGTCCATCCACAATCACATAGGTATCGTGTAGATTTTAATTATTATAAGCATTCCTTTTAGGCTTTTTTAGCACTCATACATGAGTCATGCACATTTATGCAATAAGCAGACACAGTTAATGCAAACTGACACGTATAGAAGACACATGGCATGACTCTCTGTATTAATTATTTGCTCAAGGAGCTTTGAAAATTGAAAGTAAATCCTCCTATCTGAGGGAAGATTTAACAGTATAACAGTGAGCACAGGGGAATGTGATGATGACCTTGACAATGGAGTTGCTGCATTGAATGCCTCACAGAGCTTCTTACTTTCTTTGAAATACTCATCCGCTGCTTGCAGCGCAGCTACAGCCATCCCATGAGATTTCTCTGTATTCCCCTCATCAAGAATCAAACCATGATAATAATATGCCGTAGCCTGATAAATCATTACAACAAACATTTCATTAGCTTTGCATACTTAAAGGCAATTAGTAGGTGCATATAAACATCAAACTACTCTGGAATAATACATAATAACCAGCTAGCAAGAGGGAAAAATTCATTTGCTAGGGATATTGGTCTCTCATGACACTTTTGATGTGTCAATTTCTTATGAATACTTGACTTGCATTTCATTTTCTGTTCAACTTATTGTGCAGTAAGACATAAAAACCAGCTAGCAAGAGGCAAATAACTGAGGGCACAAAAAACACAAACCTTTGATTCAATATACTTCCATTTGACATAATGACGATGTTTTTCACCCCAACCATTCGCTAACGGAAGGTTCATAATGTTATCTTGTGCCTGAAAGAAAAGCAGTCTAAACAATATTAATTTATGTTGAAGAGGCATGGTCATGTTATCATGCTAATGAACAATCATATCCACATACACACAGATTATAAAGAATTGAAACATAGATTTGCCTTGCGAAACAATGCTATAAATTCAGAAACAATACATCAATTGAGAAATAACAGAGACTAGTTATTTAGCTTCAAAGTCCATTTAGATAGAAACAAACTAATTCATCAACAGAACAGAAGTCATGCAAAAAAAAAAAAATGTGCAGTGCGATCCACAAACAAATTGTTCAACTGAACACAACCATACACTTCCACATTTCAGTGGTAAAAGTATATATATATATGTCCATGAGGTGCTAGATCATTGGTAAGAATTTGGCCTTGTAACTTCAAAGGACGTAGTTCAAATCTCCTCTGGGACGGATGCAAAATGGTCATCAGTTTCACTTTAATTTATAATAATTTCTCCCTTCCCGATTTTTTTTAAACTAAAGATATCACCAAGTTTTCTTTTATACTAAAGATATTAAATTTGAAGATTTAGATGGAATTTTTTTTAGCTGTTAGCAGTTTTATAAGCAAACGGAAGAATGCACCAACAATAAAACGACAGTTCCGATGATTAGAATATATATGCCTATCAATATGTGTTTGGCATTATAATAATTGAAAACTTCGCAGTTGTACCTGTTGCCAATATTTCACCATCTCACATGCAAGTCTACGCTTCACCGCAAGAGTGGCTTTGGTGCTATCAATTGCCATTCCAAGTTGGATATCTACACCCTATTGAAACAATTAAATAAGCACCAAATTAGTTATGAGAACATTTCCCTTCTCCAGTCTGATATACTACATCGATACCATTCACCAGGAGATTCACATATGCCATGACACTCAAAACTTCATCGCTAACAAGTAATTAGTTAACCAAGAGAAATAGGAATTTAGACTTAATAAATAAAAATGACTGCAACCATCAGACAATATCCCTCTTGTAATCCCTTCATAAATTTACATTTTGTATAGAACTAAATTAAGAGTTCGACATGAATTTTGGTGAAAATAAGGGATTAAATGCCGCAGTTTCAATCATTCAACAGGCAATTAAAGACTTCTATAACAAGCCTACTTCTGAGAAAAATTCATTTATATCCATTTCCTAATAAAAGTTGTTCAAATTTTTATAGAAGAGGAAAGCTGCCTAGAATCTGCTTGACCAAAAAAAGCTAAAATGGCTCTACTTTGTGTGGAAGCTTAAACTGAAGAAAGGCAACAAACTTTCATGGGGGAAAAGGATCAACGTGACGCAGAGAATATTTCAATTTGAAACTCTATTTCAACCTAAACTTTTTTTAAAATTCAGGTTGTGCCTGCTTTAAAATTAATTCCTATGTCCGCATTTAGTCATAGACAACTAACCTACCCTAGGAAAATCTTTGATGGAATAGAATAGAGTAGTTTCCAACAGTATTTCATGCTTAATGCCAGTGGTCTTTCACTTGAGGGAAAATTCATAATCTTATAATTTGGGTTGGTCCTTACTTAATCTTACAATATCGGCTTGTAAGGTGAGGGCTGCCCAACCTTTATAAACACTACACATGCCATATCTCTGGGCAATGTGAGACTAAATCCACTCCTTTACACCCAGCAGAATGAAGGTGTTGGAGGCTGCAATGAAGGCAACCAAGATGCCGCAATTAAGTGGCTAGGGGCGGACCGCAATGAAGGCAGAATTTCTGACACATAAAAACCCATCTTTGACAGCTTAAGCATGTAGGAATCAATTTTAAAAAATGCCTGGCCTATTGGCTTGTCAAACGTACCGAAGCCTCTATGATAAAGTACCTAGAGTTTCAATCCTAATCACCCTCAATTCTTCTATGAAAATGTTAAATTTCAGCACAAGTAAAGGTGTAATTGTGCATCTTTCATATTGTTTTTATAGCCATTAAATATGATATTTCCATTTCTTAATCATCTTCTAGGTGCGTTGCTATTAAAGCTTAAATAATGAACTACAAGACACACGAGAATACCTGTCCCAATGCTTGTAGACAGAGCGCTCGAAGAACTCCTTCTGCAAGGTCTACTGGTAAATTTCTCCTAAAATCAGAAACAACAGTGAGAAGAGTAATTTGAGACAAAAGTTAAGATGGTTGATTAGATTACACATAATGACATGACAGTCAATTTGTTGCATTACACACACACACACACACACACTAACCTGAGCTCAGCAGGCAACTGTGGAAGAGCATGCTTGACAGCACAGTCAAGATACCCAGCAGCCTTTAAGAAGATATCAACAGAGGCTCGACGGTTTTCTGTTCGTAATGAGTAATAATTAGCAAAAGTTAAAACTTCACAGCAGAAGAGATATACACAAAGGAATCAACGAAGAAACTTCGTAAGAGACGTATGGTGTTATAGCATACTACCATACACGACAACAAATAATATGTTTTCCAGTTTATCAGCTACTGCAATATATGACAAATACTTGAAAAAAAGTTACAGCAAACTTTGAAAGTTCATATTATGCCATCAAAATAACAAGAAAATATTGCAAATCCAAATTATAGCTACCTTACCATGAAAAACAAAGATCTGAAGATAATTATTTACAGCATATGCAGTACATGTGTCAGGCCTTACTTACTGGAAGAAATCCCGCAACCATGACAACATGGGCATAGCGCACACAAAAAAGGAACTACAATTACCATTGCTCAAACTTCAAGAATACTAAGAAACAATATTAATTGAAAGCCTCTCAAGAATATTCTACTTCTATCATTACTTGATCTTCAAAACAACAAGAAGTTGGGATTTTAATCGAAGGCCTAAACTATTCTCTGATAAAATGTGTTTTGGTTATTCGGTGTAATAAACAATAAGTAATAAAAAAATTCAGTATTACTTACCTTCTGATACTTTTGGCTGATGACCGTCGGTGGACGTTCTTGGAAGAAGTAATAAATTAGCCTGTGATAGCAATAGTGTCGCCATCAAATGCAAGACTGACAACACTTCATACCAAGCATTAGACATGGCTGTTTCCTGCAAGTGTCAATCACACCGAAAGAGGAAAAATAATTAGAAAGTGAGAAAAAAAATTGGTTACCAGTCCTGCATTCTCCTGATTCACCTGAACAAATTAGGAACTAAACTACCTCTGTTTCATCCTCCTGATTCATCCAAACAAATTGTACTTTGTATTGTAAATGGCTTTCTGCACAGAAAAGGTAAGCAATTAATCAATACATGCTACGGAGAGAACTTGCATAAAGTACTAATAGACGAAAACATGATTTACCATCTTTGACTAATCCCAAAAGTACCGGTAAGTAGTCTTCAAGAGCCTGTAGAAGATCAGCCAGTGTTGAACCTCCTGAGGATGAAATCGAGTTACGCATCAATAAATATAAGAAACTTATTAATTATGAAAATTGATTTGTCCTTGTTAACACTAACCATGTTGAGTTGCACTTTTTCTTTTTGTTTTTGTAATTGTAGGACCTTCTTGACCAGCCATTACAACTATACGAGTTCTAAGAGCAGATAAGCGTTCCACTATGCTCTTAGACAAATAATCACCAAGGGACTGCGTAAAATCAACCGGTTTAGGAATTCTTAAACCGGGAACATAGACAGAAACATCTCCAATACTCCCCGGCCTCCTTCTATTTCCACCAGAATCCTTTGGGGTGGACACGATGCAGCCCATGTCCTGCGTACTTTACCTGCCGGTACAAACAAATTGCAGTGAATCACCTCCGAGAATCTTATGTTTCTGCGACTACAATGAGATTGAACTGTATCAGACATCAAGCTTCACAAATTTAAGAACAAAATGATATCGAATAACAGCTCCACAAATGTATTCCAGTGACAAAGACAATTAATTAAGCTCAAAGAGAGTTTAGAAAACACTTACAACTTACAAGGGAAACTAATGGTAAAAAAGCCATCAAGACATGAATAATTAAATGCCAACTAATAAAGAAGTGGTGGTAGGTTACTCACGAGCCGCATAACTATAAGCTCTACTAGAACTATCCATGTTATTATAAAATTAACAATATTTTATTCAGCAGCATAAAATTTTCTTTTTTTCATTTGGTCCTTTTTCAGCAGCATTATTGGTTTCTAATTCTTTATTTGTGATGTCCACATTTCATAATCTAAAGTCATATAATTAATAACAAGAACCTAAAATTTACCTAACAACCCTTGTCTTTTGCACTGACAGTTTTCTTATGAAGTCAAAAGTTACGCTATTTTCTTTGCCAAAAATTCACAAGCAAGAGAGGCTTTAGATTGAGAAAGATATAGACACAAAAGAAACTAAATCACATGAATGGCATGAAACATTACAATTATGGTCCGTGTCATTATGTTTTATTGTAATAACAAAAGTAAAAGGTTTCAAAAGATTACAACATGCATGGTTATGAAAAAACTAAAAGGTACCTATATCTATCTTTCACTCGTGCACCCCATTACATCAACAACACCAATTCAACACAAGCAACAGACAAATCAACATGAATGAGAACTTTGTTAAGGTAAAGTAGCTTCAAGCAAAAGAAACTTTTGGTTTTGGATCATAAAAGTGAAGAAGAGAGAAAAGCAGAAAATCAGCAAAGAAAGAGAATTATTGACTTGTGAGTAAAGAATTTCTAAACAAGTTCAAAAAAGCAACAATTGCAGAAACCCAAAAAAAAATGCATTTTTTTAATCTATTCCTTACATCGGATAACCCAAGTTTAAAGTTCAAAACTTTTTGAAAGTAATGAGAAAAAATGCTCAATTGGGCTAATGAAAAATCAATCAGAAATCAGAACATTGAAATTCAGAGCTGAGATTATTCAAAAATCACCAACCCACAAAAAAAAATGAACTTTTTTTCAGAATTCACTTCAATACATAAGATGAACTAGGTTGAGCTAATTTCCAAATAAGGTAAAATCAAAAGCAGTACCTAACCCAGAAAAGCACTTGTTGAATTTGATGAAAAACAATTTCAATTCAATTTCCACTACTGAATTAATCATCATTTCAAAGAATAAAACTTTAATCCAATTAAGAATTGCATATTAATTAATGAGTCTTACCCTGGATTGAATAGATATAGTGGAAGCAACAATTGAGAAAAGCAGAGTCAGCAAAGTTTAATCCAATTGAGAATCAAATTGAAAGAAACCCTAAAAAGAGGTAAGATTTTGAGATGTGCCAATAAGCAGAGTGGTTTTGAATTTTGAAGATGAAGATCGTAGAAATGAAAAGAACGTGTTTTCTAACCAATTTACTTCAAAAGAGAAGAACAGAGACAGGGACAGAGAGTCTTATTTAACAACAAGAGTTTAATTATTATTCTAATTAATTATTATTCTAATTAGATTTTTTTTTGTTTTGATAATAAAATCTAATTAGATTTTCGGTCCAATGTAAGGAAGATCTTTAGACTTAATAGAGGAAATAGCGATTATAAAGATACTTACAATTATGTCTCTCTATGAGCAATAGTAGGGCTCAAAAAACTTCAAGATTTATCTTTTTACTGCTAGATTAAATCATTGGAGTTATGTTTTTACATGAGGTTAAATATGTTTTAAGTCCGTTTAAATATTCGAACTTTTAATTTTAATCCTTCTAAAATTCCTCTTCGACTTTTGGCCCCCAAAAAAATTTAACATCACCACTTTTGGTCATTGTTTTAAAGACAACATATATGAATCATTCACAATTTTGAAATTTTTGTTCGCTCATGTTTAGTATAATATAGAAATCTTTCTTGCAAAAGTTTAATTTTTTTTAATAAGAGATAAATTAAATATGAATGTTTATGCTTTTTTACGCTTAAAATTCATATTTAATTCATGTTTTGACAAAAAATTATAATTTTTTATAAGAGATTTTTATAATATTCTAAACGTTCCAGCAAAAATTCATTCAAAACTTTGAAATACACATGATTTGATTTAAAAGTATAGACCAAATGTGGTGATGCAAAATTTTTAGGTGCCCAAAATTCGGAGAAATTTTTTTAAAAGATTAAAGCGAAAAAATTGAAATATTTATAAGAAATAAAAATATATGTAACCCTTATATATATTTATTATTTTATTTTATCTTTGATGATGAAAGAGGACCGAAGCCCTTTTTATTTATTTATTATTATATGGTGCATATAAAGACATTTATATTTATGTATGACAATGCCTACAAAGTTGTACATAAGTACAGCTAGATGTTAAGAAATGGTATTATCCTCTTTTTATTTTATCTTTAGGAAAAAATAGTGTTATCATTGGTTTCATTATTATATTTAGTCTATATTAGTATAAGATGATAATTGTGATTACATGGTGCTCATTGCAAAACCTCACATTCTTAAATTATCTTTTGATTTTGCTCTAAATCTTTATTTTGCGTCAAGAGAGTTATTTTGTTCCTGGCATATTTTACCACATTTTAACATAAAAAAAAATCATATTTTTTGTTGACTTCCAATTTAGAAGAATGAGGTTCTAGTAATCTTGAGTTTGACCGGAAAGTAAGTAAAGTGTAGTCAAGAATTGTTTCACCCAGAAATTGAACTCGGATTTTTTCAAAGGATTCATCTTTAGGTGGAACGTATTAACCACTTGAGCTCAATCTCTCCGTTCTCTATATTGTCTATCTAAATATAATAAACAATGTAATGTAGTTGTAGGTGCGAATATAGTAAAGTAGGGTTTGCAAGACGTGAGTTTGACCTATTTTAAAAATATTAGATTGGGTTTAACATATTACTTGTCATATGTCAATTTTTAAGGTATGGTGTGACTTTTCTAAAAAAAAACTTTTGTAAAGTCGTAAGCTTTTCTAAACAAGGCTTGAAATCATGTTTAAACGTTGTAAGCTTTTGTAAATAAATCTACAAACAAATCGACCAATGATATTAAGTTTTATTTTGATATTTAACAAGGCATTTTACAAAATGTACCTTTTTTTGTTTAAACTAAATGTAACTTTATTTGGCACCATATATAAATTTTATTTCATACTAATATGTCAAAAGTTGATTTCGAACATTATGTTTAAATTACATAAAATGTTTGAAATTTTATGATTTGTTATGATTTTTGTGACGCACAAAACTTAATATAATACTAATAAGGACAAAACTTAGGTACAATTCTTTAGGTGCTTTTTGTATGGTTCTTAACTAAAAATACAAATTTTTTGGATATAGCAAACTTTGAGAAAATTAAGGATTTAAGGAAATCATGGTGAATTTAGTTAAGAATCATACGAAAAGCACATAAGGAATTGTACCTAAGTTTTTTCCTACTAATAATATTGTTTATATTCACTTAAGTAGGTTCGTTTGATAGGTCTAAAAATATTTTTTGGTGGTCTCTAATCTTACCTTTTAAGTTAAATATTCTTCTTCCTTCCAAAAAATAAAAATTAAATAGTCTTCTACGAGTGTATAAGATGAGGATTGTTACCAAACAACTCTACTCTCCATCCTTAATTATAAGCAAAAACATCAACTTTCTTTGAGCAAGTTTTTCCCAAATTAGGGACGGGTGTGGCCCTATAAACAAAATAAAAATCAATGATAGAAATTATAATAACCTACTTGGATTGATTTAATGGTGTTGGCTTGAGACTTTGAAGTATGTTCATCCTCAAGATTTCAGATCCGATTCTCCCGATGTTAATTTAAATGAGTTAGTTTAACTTCTTAAAAAAATATAAAAATTATATTTGAAATTTGTTTTCTAACCTAGCCGTCTTTTTGAGCAGCACTAGCAATAACAACTAGTAACGGCAAGAATACGTGTACGTGATAACCGTGAGTGCCAAGTGACAGCACAGTGTTACAAAGTCTACAGAGTACAAACCATACATTGCTTGCCGTCCCAGTCTCATTCTTTTTTCTCCTCCAAATAAATTTAATACTATAAATACTAGTACTATTTGTTCAACAATAATACAAGTTGGGTACTCAAGATATGATTAGGTCTGCAGAAATTTCAATTGCATATTGATTATTGAGGTTATCAAACCAAGAGCTTATCCTCGTCTTTTCCCAATATACTAGTAGCTAGTGCATGTTTTTCTTTTTATTAATAAAATAAATGTTGAATTTTAGGTATGAAAATGTATGGCCAGTTTCCCAATTGTTAGAATCAAATTTAAGATGATGAATGCTGAAACTTCAAGTCATGGCCTTCACAAGCTTGGTTTTAATCTTTCATGTCTACGATAATAGAAAAAAATTATGAAAAGAAAAATATTGTTGCGTTAAAGGGGCATCACCTAATATATATTGAAATTAGATGTTAAATCATCAAATTTAAATATTGAATATGATATTTGTTAAATGGATGCTTTAATATGTAAAATAAAATACGCTAGAGATATCAACGGGGTTAAGTCTAATTAAATGGACTAAACTCCTATAATATGACGTACTAAGGTTTGAATTCAGATCGAAAGAGGTGTCTCGACAATACCTTGAATAATAACATTACTTGTGGGACTCCTTGTCTGTTAGGCTTCAGTCTGTGGTGGAGGAGAAGGTGTGTGTCTGTGGGGATTTCAATGCAGTTAGGCATCCTGAGGAGAGACGGTCAGCCAGATCTTATTCCCACTCGGTGGATCATGGTCCTTTTAACCAGTTTATTGATGTCAATGCTTTGGTGGATTTACCTTTGTGTGGCCGTAATTTTACTTGGTATAAAGGGGGTGGCCTTTCTATGAGCCGGTTGGACAGGTTTCTTTTTTCAGAAGATTGGTGTCTGGTTTGGCCAAATTGTGTGCAAGTGGCTTCTTTGCGGGGTTTATCTGATCATTGTCCACTTTTGTTGTCTGTCGACGAGGAAAACTGGGGCCCTCGCCCGTGTCGTATGCTGAAGTGTTGGCGGGACTTGCCTGGTTATAGTCAGTTTGTTACTACTCAATGGAAATCTTTTCAGGTCGATGGTTGGGGAGGCTATGTTTTGAAAGAGAAATTAAAATTAATAAGAGGGGCTCTAAAGGAGTGGCATGCAACTCACACTCGGAATTTATCTGGTAAGATTGATGATCTTAAAATTCGTCGTTCAGTTTTGGAAGGTAAAGGAGAAGATGAAATCTTGTCCGCATCCGAGTTGGTGGAGTATCATAATATTGGTGTGGACATTTTTTCTTTGTCGCGGATGAATACTAGTATTTGCTGGCAGCAGTCTCGATCTAAGTGGCTCAGAGAGGGTGATGCTAATACCAAATTTTTTCATACAGTCTTAGCCGCAAGACGTCGTAGGAATGCGATTTCGACAATTTTGGTGGAGGGGGTGGCGGTTGAGGGTGTTCAACCTATTCGTCAGGCAGTGTTCTCTCACTTTCAGTCTCATTTTCGGGCGCAGCATATGGAGAGGCCGGGGTTGGAGAATCTTCAGTTTCGAAGGTTGTCTGTTGTCGATGGGGGTGGTTTGATTAAACCTTTTTCCGTGGAGGAAGTTAAAAAGGCGGTGTGGGATTGTGACAGTTTCAAAAGCCCCGGGCCTGATGGTATTAATTTTGGTTTCATCAAGGATTTTTGGGGGGATTTGAAGGATGACATTATGCCTTTTATTTCAGAGTTTCATCGGAATGGCAGATTAACAAAAGGTATCAACAATACTTTCATTGCTCTTATCCCAAAGGTGGACAATCCTCAACGGTTGAATGATTTTCGGCCTATCTCTCTTGTGGGGTGCTTATATAAAATTCTTGCTAAAATTTTGTCGAATAGATTGAGGTTGGCTATTGGCAGTGTTGTCTCTGAGGCTCAGTCAGCGTTTGTTAAGGATAGACAGATTCTTGATGGTATCCTGATAGCTAACGAGGTGGTGGATGAAGCTCGCAAGTGTAACAAAGAACTACTGTTATTTAAAGTTGATTTTGAAAAAGCCTATGATTCTGTCGATTGGGGTTACCTAGACTCGGTAATGGAAAAAAATGTCTTTTCCTGTGTTGTGGAGGAAGTGGATGAAAGCTTGTGTATGTACTGCTACGGCGTCTGTGTTAGTTAATGGTAGTCCTACGGAGGAATTTCCTCTTGAACGGGGTTTACGTCAGGGTGATCCTTTGTCTCCGTTTCTTTTTCTGCTGGCGGCTGAGGGTTTGAATGTTCTTATGAAAGCTATGGTTGAGTCGAGTATCTTCACGGGGTACACTATTGGTTCGGGTAATCCTACTTTAATATCCCATCTTTAATTTGCTGATGATACCCTTCTTTTGGGGGTTAAGAGTTGGGCGAATGTGCGAGCCCTTCAGGCGGTTCTGGTTCTTTTTCAATTGATGTCGGGCCTGAAGGTGAATTTTCACAAGAGTATGTTGGTTGGGGTCAATGTTTCTGCATCTTGGTTGCAGGCCGCAGCTATGGCTTTAAATTGTCACGTTGGTAAAATTCCTTTTGTGTATTTGGGCTTGCCTATTGGCGGTGATCCACGTCGTTTGTTGTTTTGGGAGCCTGTGTTGACTCGAATCCGTGATCGTTTGTCTGGGTGGCGCAGTAGATTCTTTTCTTTTGGTGGTCGCTTGGTACTCCTCAAGTCTGTCTTGTCCTCTCTGCCTGTCTATGCCCTTTCCTTCTTTAAAGCTCCATCAGGTATTATCTCTTCTATTGAATCTTTATTGTTAAATTTCTTTTGGGGGGGGGGGGGGGGGGGAGTGAGGGACCTAGGAAACTATCTTGGATTTCTTGGAGTAATATTTGTAAAAGTAAGGAGGATGGCGGTTTGGGGGTGAGGCGGATGAGGGAGTTTAACATTGCTTTGTTAGGTAAGTGGTGTTGGAGGCTTTTGGTGGATAGAGGGGGTTTTTGGTATAGGGTGTTGGTAGCTAGGTATGGTGAGGTGACCGGGAGGTTGGCGGTAGGGGTCGGAGTGTTTCTTCTTGGTGGCGAGAGGTTGTGAAAATCCGTGACGGGGATGGAGGGGCGGACGGTGGGTGGTTTGCATGGTGCGTCGTTAGGTCTGTTGGGTGTGGTTCTACGTCGTTTTTTTGGACTGACCCGTGGTTTGGTGGGGTTCCGTTATGTGAGAGGTTTGGCCGTCTTTTTGACTTAGTTGTTAACAAGTCGATATCGGTGGAAGATATGTGTGAACTAGGGTGGGGGGTAGCAGGGGAGGCGTGACAGTGGCGTAGACGGTTGTGGGCGTGGGAGGAGGAGTTATTAGCAGAGCTTAGGGTTTTATTGCTTGACATTTCTTTGCAGCATAATGTTCCAGATCAGTGAGGTGGAAGCTTGACTCTAGTGGGGGGTATTCCGTTCGTGGTGTGTACCAGATGCTCTCTAAACAGGAGTCTCCTCCGGTTGACGATGTTTTGGATCTCACTTGGCACAAACAGGTACCCTTGAAGGTGTCTATCTTGGCTTGGCGGCTGGTTCAAAATCGCTTGCCATCTAAAGATAATCTGTTGGCTCGTGGTATAATTTCTTTTGAAGATCAATCTTGTGTGGCTGGGTGTGGGGGCTTCGAATGGGTGAGCACTTATTTCTCAATTGTTCGTGTTTTGGCCCTTTATGGAGTCTGGTTCGGGGCTGGATCGGTGTTTCATCGGTTGATCCGTCCAATGTTAAGGATCATTTTATTCAGTTTGTTTCTTTAGCCGGTGGTTTGCGATCTAGCCGTTCTTTTTTGCAGCTCGTGTGGCTTTGTACCGTGTGGGTCATTTGGACTGAAAGGAACAACCGACTTTTCAACAATAAGGAGAGCACAATCTACCAACTATTAGATAAAGTAAAAGTTCATACTTTTTGGTGGATGAAAACTTGTAATATTAATGTTCGTAATAATTCTCATTGTTGGTGGTCGAGCCCCTTTGTTTGTATGGGCATTGGCTAACCGACTCTTGGATGCTTTGGTGAACTGTGTATTTGATTTTTGGTGGAGCTCTGGGTTGGCACACCTTGTGCTAATTTAGAGGCTCTTCTTCTAGTTATATATATATCTCATTTTTGCTTGTTCAAAAAAAAAAGCATTACTTCTATTGATGGAAACTTGTAGTGGAAAAAAATATTTTAGTAGAGAACTCAAGTCTTACATTAGAGAGCGATAAGACCTGTAAAAATCTTATAAAATGTGGACGCTCTAAATTTACTAGCCAATTTCTTTTGGTTGAATTATCCAACCGAATTCTATTAGCATGTTTGTTTTGACATTTACTGGTTTCTACTGGACTCGAAGGCATATATAGCTTTGGGTTTGGTTGGGTTATGAGGTGACCTAGAGGAATATCACATTAGGTTTTGAACAACCACATAAGTGAAATTGTATATTACTATATCTTACTCAAAATCTTAAAACATTAAGTATATGAATCTTCTCACTTGTGTGTTGCTTAACATCAACTTTTCCATCCAATTTTGGATCCTACTCAGTGAAATACCAACAATCTCTCCCTCAAATGTGAATCTGTAGATTCTTATCGGTATTTCGCCCTCAAATTGGAATCTTATTTTTATCCACATACACTTACACCTCCATCAACATGACACCTCACCTGATCATCGTTCTTAGAAATACTTTTGATACAAGGATTTTTCCATCAAACCATCGACACTAATACTAATGTTGGATATTCATGAAGGAGTTAGAGGATCTACTGATTGGGATTTGAGAAAACATACAAATGGAATTTGACACTACATCTTGACTCAAAACCATAAGACATTAACTATATGTGGACACTTACTGACACTTGAAATACCAATAATCTACCTGAGTTTGTCCATTTCTATGGTTATGTTCCCCTTAAAACGAAAGCTTTTTTCATCCACATATACTTGCATTGTTGTTGGTGCTACATATATGTCACACGCCTTATGGCAACCATTGTTTGGAATACTTACAATACAATACAAGTAGTTGGTTGAACCATTGGCTATGATACAACTATTGGGTCATAAGGAGACTCGACGATCATCACGCTGAACTTTGAGAAACTCTGTATACAGAATTGGACACAACATCTTAACTCACAATCTTAAGATATTAGGTCTATATGTCATCTTACTTATATATTGTTCAACATCTACTTTTTTATCCAATATAAGACTCTTACTTATATGTTATCTTAAGATATTAGGCCTATATGTCATATTGCATATGTCAGAATCACATCGGTCCACCGTGATTTTCCAAAATCTATGCTTTGTAGTTTCTAAAAGATCACGGTGGATGATTGTGATTCTGACATACTCGTTGTGATACCAAACATACATTTATTTTACATATTTGTCCTTGTAAGCCATATGACGTGCCTTCACATAAATGATATCCAAGTTTTCCTTACACATACTATAATAATGCATATATAAAGTTTAAAATGACAAATATTTTGTGACAAGAATCTTGTAACTTTTTAACACCACTTCCACGAGCCCCTAATTTGGTGCAAATTCTACATGCATTTTCTGACTTCTGAGTAGTAATGTCACTGAGGTATCTTGAATCATGTCATATTTATGCTTCCAAAGAAAATGCATGAACCAAAATTTAAGTCACATTACTCATGTCGATGCATCTAAAGTGTAACCACGAATTTTAGTAGTAGTTATATTGTTTGCATCTTTCTTCCTACATCCCCTTTTATGATTGTTTTGTCTCTCCTGAGATATATGGTTGGTTGTAATCTTGTAACCGTGATCCACCCATCAACCTCAAGTATATAGTCATAAAATTAAAATTCTTGAACAAATTAAGATAAGAAATATTTGTTCGTCTCTAAAATATTTTTAAATGATTAAATAATTCGTTGAATTAAAAACTTAAATTTATTAATAATTTATAATTGGGTCTTTGAATTTTAGTCAAATCTCTAAATCTTTAAGTAATTTATAATTAAATTTTTGAAATTAATTAATCTTGTAAATGATTCTCTAAATTTCTTTAACAATAGATTAGATTATAAATTATTAAAAAGCTCAAAGATCTACTTGACCAAAAAAAAAGCTCATAGACCTTGTTATAATTTAGAGATTTCGATGAAATACTATTTAAAGAACTAAAGAGAAAATAAAAAAATTAGTTGAAATTTTTTTTTTAAGGATTTGAAAAATCTATTTAAATAATCATAAATAGCACACTGACCAACCTGTAACTAAACCTAAATTTTATGTTGATGGTAGCGTGTTCCTCGATTCTAACTTGGGAGGTTTTTGTGGTCTTATTCGTGATCATACAATTCTTTTTTGCATGGTTTCTTTGGGAAAATTAGTAGACCTTGTATTCTCCATGCCTGAGATTTTGGGTATATACCATTGTTTGAAGTTGTGTTGGGATACTGGATTCGAGCATGTGTTGTATCTCTCTGATTCAACTATTGTTGTTGACCTCATCCAAAAGGATTTGAATGTACATCACAAGTATGAAAATTTGATCATGACTATTAAACACCTTCTTCGTAGAGATTGGATGGTTAGTTTACGACATATCTTACGTGAGGGTAATGTTGCAGCTGATTTTCTAGCTAAAAAGGGTGCTTTAAGTGATAGTAACCTTGTTATTTTGAATGAAACCCCTCCTGATATGACCTCTGTTCCCTTAGCAGATGTCATGAGTGTTAAGTTTGTTCGACCCTAGTTTGGGTCTTTTCTTGTTTTTTTTCCTTTTTGTTTTTCACTTTTGTTACAAAAAAAAAACTAAATGTTATGTTATTTTTTTTATAAGTAATAATTTAAGGAAAAAAACATGGAAAACAAAAAAGTAAGTTTTACATAATTTAAAATTTCATTTGATTTTAAATCAAATTTATCTACAAAGTATATCGATATTCAACAAATATTCGCAACTATCAATTTTTTTTTATTGGACTAATATCAAAGAGTTTTCTCATTTAATTTTGTCAAAATTTGAATATCAAGAAACTTAATTACAGCCGCATCACCAGTACCCTTGAAAAGTACATGAAAGCAATATGACATCAAGTGGTCCAACATGGGTCCTCACTGCCCTCAAGGCACCAAACCATAAAACTGTATTTTTTTTACTATCTATTTTGCTTTTTTTCTTTCTAACAACTTTTTTAATTTTTTATTTCTCATAAAATTACTCTATTGTAGGTAATTATATTCAAGTTGTACAGAATTAAATATAGATATCGTCAACAAAAAAAATTATAGGTATCTCTTTCAATCTTGCTGTGTTTCAATTGATGAAAGGTTTTTTTTGGTTGTCCATGATTTCTCTAAGTATCAGGTTTATTCCATTTATTCTTAACATTTTAAAAATAATTATTTTAAAAATTGCACATTTTATTTTTGTGATATGGGCTCATAAATATAATGTTCCCTCAAAAAAAAAATATTATGTCAATAAAACATGAGCTAAGAATTATTTACAAATGTTTTATATTTGAAATTGAGTGATTATGACCCTTTTGTTCATGATGCATGGTTCACTGCATGTCACTCAATACTCAAAAGTGACAAATACTCTCATTATATTTTTTGTAAAGAAATATAATTATTATTAAAATAAAAATTTCATAATAATTTGAATTTTAAATGCTTAGTCCAAAATGATATATATTTAATGAGTGAAAACAATAAACACACCGTACTTGGCACGGATCACTCACTAATATATATTACAAAAGATGGCAAAAGAATTTTGTCATATATTAATGAGTGATACTGAAAACACTAATATGGATCTCATATTATATTTGAGAAGTCATGTATATGTTACCTGTCCTTAGCGTTTGAAAGTGCATGATGCTTCAAAACTAGTGGTTAATCGTAAATGAGATTTTTTTTGTTTCATTTCCTTTTCATATGTCATTTCATTTGCATATCATCGACCATCTGACGATGAACACCTCGATGTTGTTAGAAATTGACAAGGATTTGTGGAATTGATACAGAGTCAAAGCTTTTGCAATGCTCCTATTTATAATTTAATTCAAAGATTTTTAACATTTGTTACGTATAATAGAAAAAAATGGCAACGTAATTACCTCATCCATTTTAGAATGAAAGTCATTTAAATGTTTTATCTTTATAAGAAATAAAATAAATAGCACAAAAACAAAAAGTGAAAATATTGTCGCTAAAAATATTGGATTTTGTGTCTATATTATTTTCTTTTATATATTATTTTCTTTTAAGTAAAATGTGTGAGTTCTAACCACTAGGCTACTTGACCCAAAAAAAAAGTTTGTCTTTAAGATGATTTTTTAATCATTATTATTGTCAAACGTTTTCATAAAACATCTCTTCATCGTCGATCTCATGGTTACATCTTTTGTCAAAGTCCACCATTAGCGGGTGTTTGGTTCGTGAAAAATTGAAGTAAGGAGGAAAATTATTTTAAATTTAAGTTGTTTGGTTCAATTATTTGAAGGAAATGAGAAGGGAGTAGAGTGATATCTAAGTCAATATGTATGAGTCATATTAAACGAGAGAAATATTAAATTTTTTAAGGTATGTTTCTCGATCGGTCACAAATTAGACCCTCAATTTCTTTAAGAAATAGGGAGAATCTTAGTCCAATTGATTTCAATCCATGGAGCACAATATCTTTTTCTTTTAATTACGGCATCTCAATCCATGCAATTACACAACTCCACGGGACTAATTCTTAGATATGTTGTAAGAAAAATCATGTATAGTAGGTGCCAAATATCTGCTTTTGAAATATTAGTTTTTTTCATGCATTATGATAATTGATAAACCATATTGTTTTTATTAGCACCTTCAAAAGTGACTGAAGTTGATATCTTGATGTAGAAAAATACATATAATTCAAATTAATTTGTCAACAATATATAAAAGAACATTTAGTTCCTGTTTGGCAACCGACTATTTCGTATGAAATCACCGTCCAAAGCTTCCAAGTCTTCCACGTGCATGCAAACGTGACGTCACAAGAACGGATGATGATGTAATGGTCAGCCATGACATGACTAGGACGGCGGCTACCACCGCCACGCGGACAAGAGAAAATGTTTGAATTTGTGAAGAAGATAAAATGAAAGGGACAGCACGTGATGTTTCTGTTTCTGGAAATTTGGGACCATTCATTGGACGACAAGTGGACGGAACAGTTGTTAAGGATGAATATTTTTGGAAGGTTTTGTTACGTTGAGTGGTGGAGTGGAAATATACAGCACATGGAGTTAATCATTTGTGAACTTTTTTAAAATCGTGATTTCTCTTACTGCTCTTGCCTCTCATTTTTTTTAATTAGTTAGAATTCATTTTTTTCGATGAATAAATAAGATACTTGGAGTTGAAACTTTACATATAATAACGTATTGTTCGTGCTAACTGAACTATGCTTTTAAAATTCATTTATAGAAGAGTATTAAAAAATATATTTGTTAATGATTTTGAGATAAATTTTCCAACAATTCTCTTTGATATTTTTACCGTGTTCTTATTCTTTTTTTCTATTGTTTTAATTTTTGTGTTAATATCTACATTGTCTTGTATATTTTTTTTTAACAAGCCAAAATAAGATATATATTAACACCAAAACAGTAATTCCTTTAGCACAAGGTGTACCAGAGACAGTGGCGGAGCCAGACAAAAAAGTTTGGGATGGCCGTCATCAAAATAAACTTGTCGACTCTTGAAAAATGAATCGATTTTTTGACTCTTGAAAAATGAATTGATTTTTCGACTCTTCATCCTGACTTTTCTATTGCAAAGAAACAAATTTATCAAAACGATATAATAATAGTGTTAAGACTCGTAATGAAACAAATCCACAATTGAAAATGCTACTGCAAATGTAGTAATGTCAAAACTACTGTAAATTTATCAAAATCATATAATAATAGTGTTAAGCTCAATTTATAATCATAAATCAATGTATTCACAATATTGTCCCTACATACAAAAGCATTTTTATTCTCTGTTTCAATATCCAAATCCATCGAGTCATTATTAAAAGTTTATATATGAAATCCATCAAATCATAAATCATTCGAATCATAAATCAAACGGCATCATCAATTTAAAATCTGAATTACAACAACATAACTACGTTTTCAATGAGGATCAAAGCAGATTGTAATTAAGAAAGTTAAAAAGGAGCATATCACAGTCACAACACAATGAATAATCAGTTTTAGTTTGTGATTTTCTTTTTCCCTTTTCCCTTTTGTTTTGATTAGAGTTATGGGAAAATTGAAGTTGAAAACCAAATAAAAAATCAAATTCATTAACAAACAAAAGGAAATCGAAGTAGTATCATTACTGAACAATGAAGAATCAGAGATACACTTACAATTACTCTTTTAGGGTTTATGGAGAGATTGAGACAAATGAAAATCAAAGATGAGAGATCGATACAGAGAGAGGAGATGGAGGTTTCGAGTTCAACGGAGAGTTAGAGATGGAGGTGTTGCCGGTTGCGGCGGCGGTGGGTGATGACTGATGGAGGTTCATAGTTTTTCGTCATAGATAAAAGAAGGCGAGTTCACGAGAAAAATGAGTGTCATGTTTGTAATATTCAAAGGAGAAAAATGAGAGTGGCATGTTTGTAATATTCAAGTTAGCTCAAGGGTAATATAATAATTTCCACAAATTAATGGGTAGGTCATGGCCATCCCATGTCCTCATGTGGCTCCGTCACTGACCAGAGAGACCACCAGAAGTTTACAACATGGAAAAACAAAAGGCAAAATCAACCAATGCCCAAACAAGCAAATGATTTTGCCACCACATATGATAGCCAAAAGAAAAATTAGCATACTTAGCCTTCAACCACCAAAAAGATATCATTTTTACTTTATCAAACAGTTGCATAATTGACTTTTCTTTAAATTTAAAAAGCCTATTATTTCTTTATGTCCACAGAACTCACATCGAAGCGAGCAATAGTAACTGTAAGAAATTACGACGTGCACGATGACCTCCTGTGGAGTGAGAAAACTGAATAAAATGATCCAAAATATGTTGTGGTTCGACCGAGTAAAAACCAATACAAGACCGAACTAGCGGCCAAAGAGAACTCAATAATTCACAATGAAGGAACAAGTGCTGAGCTGATTCAACTTGACCGCATCCACTCACACAATATTTTGTATATTTTTATTGTTTCATAAGATGTTTTAAAATAATTGTTTAAATAACATATCTAACTTATTATTAAAATTAATTTTATTTTATTTGTAAAAATTAAAATACTCAAGTGTATATAAATTAGAGTTAGATATGTTTTTCTTTTCTATAAAATTATCAAATTTTGTTTTATGTACTTATAAAAAAAAGTCACACTTTTTAGTTCAGATAATATTATCCTACAAACAGTTTTAGTCTTTGTTGATAAGTAAATATATTTATGTTTAGAAGATTATAAAAAGTGATTCATAAGAAAAAATAAACTCAAAATTTGACTTCTAAGTTTAGATTTTTGGTATTTTTATCTTAAACTTTTGACGTTTAAAAAATTAATATTTAATTCAATTCAAATTTAAAAAAAATATAATTTTTATGGAGGAACTTTTTATAAAGTTTTACACATGTCTGTAAAAAATATTCAAAAATTGAAAAATAATTCAACATGCTTTGTTTCAACACGGATTAACGTACATGGATTAAAACTGTTTGCAAGATAATTTAGAGTGGAATAAAAAGTGTGATTTTTAATGGGGATGAAAAACAAAAATTAAAAAATTATAGGAATTCTAAAACGATATTTAACCATATAAATTAAGTTCATGAAATTTCTTACATATTCCTTTTATAGATAAATTCTAAGGTGGATTGCGGTCAAAATAATAATTTACTATTGGGATAATCTCTTTGTTACGATCTTATAATATACTCTCTATAGCATATCTCTCCTCTTATTTTTTCACCATGGTGAAACAAGTTCATCAATTGGAACCACAGTGTTGTTTATAGCAAGATGACTTTTGGTAGAGCATAAATTTACAATAGAGGTTGCTCTGTATTGGAAGATGGCCTATCATTGCCTTACCACATCGTGATTAAGGAGGAGGGATCAAGAACGTCGAGACTAAGTGATGGATACTGCAATGGTTGTGACTGTGTGAATGTATTTTTTATTGTGGTATATGATTCAACACACATAATTGACTTGTGATTTTATTTTTCTAGAAAATGTTATTGCAATGATTCTATTTGAATAGTACCTCACATATTTCTAATTTAAAGAGATAGAAAATGTATTTTTACAAAGTCATCTAGCCAATTAAAACTTTTGAGCAACTACTATAAAAGATTAGCCTTCATTGTTTTTAGATATAATTGTTTGCATGAGAGGGAGAAATGAAGATTTTTACACTTGTTTTATCCCACTTGATTTTCATTGGAAGATTTTTAATGGGGAAATTTCTAGCACAAACTATATTGTATTTTTTTCTTTCACTAGAATTTCTTTTTCTATTGGATTTTTCCTAGTAAGATTGTAATGTGAGATATCCGCAATACTAAGAAAGAGTGTTATGAATATTTGTGAATGTCTATTTTCCTAAGCTTTCATATTTCATAGAAGGACTATAACTCCTATGATTAAATGGCTTTCACACATTGATATGGTGCTCTTTAACTTCATATGTTATGCGCACATTATACTAGATTTCTCAATGTGCTTGTACGTTGTATGAATTCATATAAGTCATGTAGCATGTGAAGTTTGTATCCTGATCGAAGAGCATAATACAGAGATAATATTCTTATCTTTTTCTCTCATTCGTCTCTATTCTTCTATATTTGATTCTTATTTTGGTCAATTTCATAACAATTCGAATATTTTTATTGAAAAAATAATTTTTAAGCGATCATATGTTTTGCGTATGTTATTATATATGTTATAAAATCAAAAAGCATATTATATTATTATGAAAACTTAAGTGTAGAGTTTGTGCGGAGACAAATAAATGAAGTTGTTTATAAGTTAGTTGAGGCGACCACATTATCAGCTAATTTCTAGATTTTGGTTGAGATATCAAATTGTATTGAAGACATTTTGATTAATAAAATGTTATAAGTTTTTTCCTCTAAAAAAGGCATTTTATATGAGGGATATTTTGTTATTGTTTTTATCACTCTAAAATATAAAAGTATTATAGTATTTGGTTTGATCCTTCATCAGACACACATTAACTAATAAATCTTTTGAAGTCATGTGACATGAATGATGTATATGATGCTATGTTAGCATGTAACACTCTGAGCTCCTATAAAACATCCTAAAATGAATATTAGACAACAAAGAATAGTGATTTCAGATTTTAGAGAATCAAAGTTAAAGAAAAAATAGTAAATATCAAAATCAAATTATTCCATTTTACAGTATCATAAATAATACTTAGTTTAAAGGAATCTATATATAGACATAGGTAGTGAATAAGATGAAAAGGAGTATTTAACTTGTGTGATGAGCAAGACTACAAGTACTATATGAGTATGGTTTTGACTTCTGTACTAGCAATGAGAAACTTGTTTAAAGCTCTTGAGAGTGTAATTCAATATTAGCTAATGATCTATTACTTGATGTACATCCTAGAATTTATTGAGTTTCTAAATCTTTACATATACATATTAATAATTTAAATACTAGGATTTAAGCCAACGGCATAACAAGAGGTGGAAGTGGAACAGCCAGAAGTCCATGATGATGAAGGAGGAAGGTGTGAGGTGAAGGAAAATTTTGAATGCAACCCAACGAGAGTTAACTCACGTTGGGGTTCAGCGTACGTTAATTCACGCTCAGCGTGAGTGAGTTAACCGCGTTGGGTATACCGAATATGAGTTAACTCACGTTGGAGTTATTTTAGGGAGTTTGAAGTGGGAATGAACAAAATTGAATGGGAAGAGAGCAGTTTTCTAAAATCAGTAGTGGGTCAAGTATGATACTGCTTAAACTAGAAAAATGTTCTTCCCACAAACAAAAATGTTCATTCCCATAGAAACTGACTAAAATACATCTGCATGACTTAAGTCACGCTTAAAGCAACGTGAGTTAACTCACGCTGCGATGCATTACTGTTGGTATATACCGAACGTGACTTATGTCACGCTGGGGGTATTTTGGTCAAATCACGTGGGAACGAGCAAAAGTTTACGGGAGAAGAGCAATTTTATTTTCCTTATTTTTAAGAGTTAAGCCCAATGGATAAACATATCCAATCTAATCATAAATAATAGAGATTTTAGCTCCACCCCTATACTTATGATCCACACCCCACACTATTAAAATATGAATCATAAATAAGATATATCGTAATCTATTTATGGTGCATATTTAAAAAAGATAGTGTATCATTTTTTTATGAAAAAAAATAATGTAGACAAATAATTTACGACACACACCCAACAATAGAAACATATATTTTAGTCTTTTTGTTTTTTATGAAATAAGATTATCATGGGGTTTATTATAATTGAATATTGAAGGGGTGTGTATTTGTAACAAATTTCAGAATTTAACTCACATAAATTAATAAAACACATAAATTTCACTCAATGACGAATAAACTATAACCACAATATATAAAGGAGATACATCCTTTTTGAACTGGATTTTTTCTTCCATTTTTACCTTTCATGTATAGTAATTTATCATTTTAATAATATTGTTTAAATATTAATTAAAAAATTAGTTAAATCTCATTAAAATAGGAACAACCACAACAATAGGAGGAACAATCCACAAAAATAAGGACAATAATGGACACTATTAAAAAAAATCTTATTTTGACATTATATAAAAAAATTGTGTTTTGTTGTAACATATTTTCTTACAATTTTGCCCCTCATTTTTTTTTTACCATTTTATCGTTTCTTACCAATAAAAGTGGAAAAGACATACATGTTAGTAGGCGTCTTGATGCTGGTGTTTCATAAAGACCAATTGCCCCAAAATCATTTGGTTGAAAATTTGCACTTCAACTTTGGTGACTTAGGTTTGATACTCTCGTACATCAAAAAGAATAATGTGTCATAAAGGTAACAAAACAAAAGTGTCATAAAGAGTTTTTTAAGGTGTGTTTGATGTACACTATTGCTATATTTTTTTTTTTAGAAATCGAATATCCTCTGCGCGTAAATGCAAAGACTAATTTTTCGAGCTGGGTAGGACCACAATAGATGAAAAAAAAAACTCACATTCAAGAGATTTAACACTACAACACTCCTAGGGTCAGATTCAAACATAAAACCTTTGATTAAGGTGAAAGAGATTCCTTACCATCTTTCTTTAAAAAAAAAGAGAGAGATTCATTATCATCTTATCCAAATGATATTGGTGGTGCACACTATTGATGTGATCCTAAGATATTATCTCTTAACAAGAGAAATTAAGTTAACAATGGAATAAAAAAGGTAAACTAATTTCAGTTAAAAGTGGAAAGCTTAGAAAATTGTGTCTACATTTCATCTTCTTGACTCAAGAGAAAATTTAGCCTACTATATTGTGTAAGACATGCTTAAGATTGAGTATGTGATTAAAATTAATGGACTATAATTTTTATTTTATTTCATTAAAAAATTGACTGAAGCAAATGTAACTCATTTCATTCATTAAAGTAGTCATAATATAGGCTGAGATATAATCAAAGTGTGGTGGCTAACATAAGATAATGTCGCTCTAGCTAACAAATGAGTAACATTGTCGTCTTGTCTCCGGATAAAACTTAACCTAAAGTTTGGTAAACAAAGAAGTAACTTCCTACAAGCATTTAAAATAACACCAAATTCTGACTTGTGACCAAGTTTACTTGTAATTTCGTCCACCACTAACTTGTTATCTAGTTCTATTGTCACTCTAGTAAAACCCAAATTCAAAAGCCACATAAGCCCTTGCTTTTGGCCCCATGCTTCTTCTTCTTGAGAAGTTGATCTACCATTTTTCCACATTATTTGAGCACAATTGAAGACACTTTTTTCGCCCCTACACATATATCGACACTAAAGCAATTCTTTTCTTTGAAGATCACCACATCCACATTGCACTTGACTTCACCTATCGAGAGAATTTCCTATCCTTTTAGAATCACATTCCCACAGTTGTGACCAATATTATCTTCATCTTCACTGAGATCCTCTATTACTGCTATACGATTATGTTGCTGCGAATTTGCTCCGAAAAGTGTCTGACCCCATTCGTCTCTTATGCAACCTTTGTTATGTTTGCGAACTGCCAACCATTGGTGCAGATGATTCTTTACAACATGTAAAGTTATCATTCACTAGGTATCAACATATTCTCATAACTTACTGTTTCTCCTCTTCCATATACACCATAATTCTATGATAAAAGTAATCACTTGGTTAGGTGACATCAATTCCAATAGTTCAAAAAATAGAGAGCTAATGCCATCTTCCCAATCATTTTGATCATTTATGATCGACCAAGAAACCGCTTCAATCCATATCTCTTGTGTCTCCCTACATCTAAAGAACACGTGGAAATCATTCTCATAATTACACTCACACACATCTATCATGCATTGTACCCCTTTATGTGGAAGTCTTTGTCGAGTAGGTAACATTCATCTCACTGCCCACTAAAGAAAAATCTTCATTCTTTGAGGTATTTTCAAACCTCGTAGCATTTCCCAATTTCCTTGCTTCTCATGTAATGTATAAGACTAACGAGGTGGGGAGTGATTGTCGATGCATAAGGCATGACAATAGCGGCTCCTGACAGCTTCTAGGCGAACTGAATTCATCTCAAAATGAGAGATATCCTAAGACTGTGCAGGTATGGGACTGCATGGTTGAAGGAAGACTCATAAGAACCCCACAGTTAAACGTGATTGACTAGGAGTAATTTTGGGATAGGTGACCTTCTGGGAAGTTTCCCAAAAAAGGTGTGAGCAAGGACAAAACACGTTGAAAAGATTCGTATTGGTTTGTGGAGACAATCGACAATACTTAAAGTCGTCTGGGATATTACAAAAAGTGTTTCTATTCGTTGTTGTCCATCAAATTTTTCATAGTGTAATAGTATCTGAACTTTACACTGTAAATTTCAACAAGACTAAATTTCCATGTCATTGTATCTTCTTGGTCCTCTTCCTAGAGCAATGTTTTCAAAATACTAGAGGCATCCTTATCATTGAAATTTTCCTCAATAAAGCTCTTTCTCCATTCCTTTATATCTTGTTCAATAAGATCCGAGACATAGAAGTTTTGCATACTCAGATTTTTCAGACAAGTTACATGAGAATTATCCTTCTCCCGTTTCTCATACATCATCTTAAACCTACTCTAACCACAACACGTGAAACATGGATACTACCCCATAAAATCTCTTGTTGGATAATATCTAGCTTTGAAGATTCTCTAGCATGTCTAAATTAAATCCATAGAGATGTTTAAAACCCATACTCCTTCATGTTCTTTCATGATTGTTAGTTTATCCCAAGTCAAACAGTTTATACCTCTTCCCTTACTTTTGTTCGAACTCCACCAAAAATAATTTAACATTCGTTGAATCTCCTCCTCTAGGGTGGACGAAAAAATAAAGGTACTCATACAATAAGTCGGTATTGATTGTGCAGCAGATTTTTTAAGCACCTCTCTTCTCACTTTGGATAGGTGTTTTCTGGGACAACTCTGAATGGGCGTCTATATGCAATACCTATGTAGTTAAAAATAGCCTTCTTTTTCCTTCCAATGATAGAGGGCATCCCAAGATGCTTGCCTGAACCCACACTTTTTGTTACTTGAAAAATTATTTGTATGTGTGCCTTCATTTGAGTACTAGTATTTTTGCTGAAATAAATCTCTAATTTTTGCATATTGATAACTTAACTTGATAACTCCTCATATTTGTGGAGGATATCTAGTAAAGCTCTATCTTTTCTCTATTTGGTCATGCGAAACAAAAAGCAATTGTCAGCAAATAATAAGTGTGTCAGGAGCGGTGCTCCATGAGACCTTGACACACTTTGATTCCATGGATCTCTCATCGTCTTTTTATGTTTTTGAGTAAAAGTGTAAGTTTCTCTGCACATATGATAAATAGATAAGGTGATAGAGGATCCCCTTGACGAAGTCCTCTGCCTGGATTTTGCAAACTAGTTCCTTAACCATTTCCTTGCACATGATACTTTACACTTTCCATACAAAGCCCCATCCAATTGACTCATTTCTCATGAAAACCCATCTGTCTTGTCATGCCTTTTACATACCAACTTACTCGAACTAGCTTTGTTGATGTGTACCTTTAAGGCCACCTCTCCCCACTTTACCCCTCGTATTACATTTCATATGGTGAAGAATTTTCGAAGCTAGCAAGACGTTATCACGAATTGACCTATTTTCAACAAACATCGATTGTTCTTGAGAATGTGTTTCGTTAGTAAATGCTTCATTCTATTTGTTAGCACCTTTCAAATGATTTTGTACAAAACATTACAAAGAGAAATTTGGACCCAAAAACCAAGTTTTAAGCTCATTTTTTATTCAATAATTTCTTATAATGTTTTAAACATGCAACATAAATACATTAAAAAATTTAAGCCAACTTTAGCACATGGATTAAAACTGCTCGCAAGGACTAAAAACTGAAGAAGAAAAAAATTACAGAGACTAAAAACGAAAAATCTAAAATTTTACAAGGACAAAAATATATTTAACCCTAATATATATTATAAAAGTCATCACATTTGATACATTCTCTATAGATAGATATATAGATAGATAGATAGAATCTCTACCTAATTTGATCTTTTAAATGGTTTTGTTCAAATTTTAAAATGTTAATCGATTCACATTTTTTTAAATTAGTTTAGTTGTGAATGCACCTCTAACTAATGCTCACTTTCATGTGGTTGATCACTTTGATGGATTGTACCTACGTAGTTTTTTTTTTCCGACAAATGTACCTACACGTTGATAGTTCATAGTGGAGTACTAAACTATTTTACGATACTGATGTGTTTGGTTCCAAGGAAAGAAAGACGGGTGGATGGAAAGAGAGTGGAATGATGCCACTTTCCACCGTTTGGCACACCTTCATAAAGCAAAGGAAAGAAATTTTTTGGCGGATCCCACATGAAAAATGTACTAAAATACCCTCCAATCTTGTGTATTTTTACAACACATATTTCAACTTTTTTTTCTTTTGAACGATACTCTCATACAATATTTTATTATTCTCAATATTTATACACATTTCTTATGAGACATACTCAAATTAGAACCCATGGATAGCCATTTTTTCGGTGACCAATTTTAATACAGTGTTTATACCAAAATTATTTAAATGTATTTTCATTGAAAATTCTTTAAATAACACAATAACATAAGGTTATTTATGTCATTTACTAAATTCATTTCTTTCTTTCCTCATTTACTTTCACTCTTAACAAATCATCTCACTTTCTTCTTGATTTCTTTCCTTTAACCTTCTTTCCTCTAAATTTCTTTCCTTCAACTATCCAAACATACCAATCTTAGTGCTCTACCCCTACTAGACTATTTCACTTCATGATTGTTTTGCGAGTTTTTTAACAAAACCTTTTCTTCTTCAAAATTCTCACCGTTCAAATCGAACTCATCAACTAACTATTCATATATAAACATAGTGTCACATGCATGTGAGCAACGATAGTTTGATACCACTTTTTCCATGGTGTGACAGCTCAATATTTGAAGACGCTTATTCTCAAATACACATTGTTGGATTCCACCATCCTGCGTTCCAAATGGGAGTCACCCGTCTCCCACTTGTCAATGTCATTGGCTACTCAATATCACTTTAGGCGAAAGTGCATTTCAAAATCTTGCATTTGGATTTACTCTCTCATTAATTTATTGCAATGGCTTTTTCATTGCTTTTAATAAACATTTCATTATCTTTCAAAAAATAAAAAATAATGTTTGCACTCTCATACATGTTTCACTTGAATAACTTTGAATTTCATGAGGTTGTTCTTATCTCTCTTAATTAATCATTTTTATCATCTAAATAATTTATTTTAATCATTTTTATATCATTTAAATATACTAAAGTTATTAAAGTCATTAAACTTTAAAGTCATCCAATTGATTTCCCTCTCAAGCACAAGTTGTAGGCTTTATGAATTTCCTGACGTTTAACAAGTCCTTTTTTAATGAATAATTTAGTTATTAACCATATAAAAAGTACGTAATGAAATGCATATAAGTTTTTTTTTCTAATAATAATCATAATATCACACTAATTATATGCTATGTTTAATTTATTTGCATATTTGTTTTATTGTAATTGTATATGTTTAACCTTTTTCAAAGAGTTATAATTTCTTCAAAATCTAAATTAAAAAAATGGTTAGGATTATGACTAGGATCACATCTACATAATTTGAGATGTTATTAAGTGATGATATAATGTATAAAATTGGTTCACAAGTTAGCAACTCATGACGAACATATTATAACACATTCTAACTATTCCATACTGATGTTTAAACATCCAAACATCTAACAAATAGCACAACTAATTAAATGGGTTAAAAACAAAAGAGAAAAAATTGGGGTGTTTCACTCGTTACTAAAATAGTTTCTTCTTACGATCCTAATATGACCTCTTTCCACTTAAATGAGACAAATTATGCCTGTAATATTTGGATCTGGGGTTCACAATATAAAAAAATAAGAGGGTCTTAAACATTTAAAACTCGGTACCTATTAGGTATCTCCATTGAGAATAAACTTTTTTGAGACTTTATAAGACCCGGAGTCTCACTTAAAACCTCAATCTTAAGTGGGACATACACTATTTTAATATTAAAAAGTTAAAATGTAATGATATAAAGTTATTGATAGTTGATTAATGAGTCTCATTTAAGAAATTTGTGTAAGATGCTGGGTTGGAGGGATTTAGTGCTTATTAGAGCATCCACAATGGAGACACCCATTTTCAGGTACTTAAATGAGTCATACGTGTACCCATCACTCATTTATAATTTTTTTTTTTATAGTAGTACCTAATAAGCATTCAATCCCTCCAACCCAGCATCTCACACAAATTTCTTAAATGAGACTCACTAATCAACTATCAATATCTATATATTAGTACATATCAATTTTTTAATATTAAAATAGTGTAGGTTCCACTTAAGAATGAGGTCTTAAGTGAGACTATGTGTCTTACAAGACCCCGAAAAAGTTTCTCCCCAATGGGGGTACCTAATATATAGGTACCAGATCTTAAATGTTTAAGACCCTCCCATTGGAGATGGTCTTGGGTATTACAATTAAAAAAATTATAAATGAATGATGTGTACACGTTGGACCCAATTAAGTACCAAAAAATGGATGTTTCCATTGTGGATGCTCTAAAACCTCTATTATGACAACGATCATCCTTGTCATCGTCATTGCTACCAATAATTTTCAAGAGACACCCCTTAAAAAAAAAAATCAAGAGACACATATCATCAACCACATTCTAGTTATGAATCTACCTATCAAGGGATTCATGATCTTTGGCAGTTTCATAAATCAGTAAAAATAGAAATATGCATTTCTATATTTTCAAACAAAAAACTAATTTTATGAGTATATGTGAAAAATTTAAGCAAACAATTTTAAGATAACATCTGAGGTTGTAATTGATTGGTTTGGTTCAATCGGACTGATATTTTTTAAAAATTTAAGAAACTTTAAAAAAATATTAAAAAAATTTAATTGAATATATTAGAGATTTTTTATACCATTAAAACAAGTGTATAAAATGAAATAAAAATAATATTATGGAATGAACAAAAAATATATAAACCCAACATATTTTTTGAGTAATTTACACGACTCTCCCCTATGAGCTGCTTAAATTACACTATTCTCTTTTCTTATGTCAAAATATACAATATCCTTATCTTTTATGCAAATCATATTAGAGAAAACTACGGTCTCCTTTCCTAAGAGAAACTTAAATTACATTTTTTCTTCCTCTTATGTAAAAGTCGCCGGTCCCCTCCCATTAATAATATATTATTTCTTATAGGCTAGCAACAAAAATCCAGCCCATAAAGTGTGAAAAAATGGTATTCCAGGTACATTTTAATACAATCAAAATTTGAATGCATTCTGTACTTTTTATTATAAATATTTTTTTTATAAAAATTTGATCCACGGTATCACTAACCCATACAAATTTTTTTTCCAAGTAGCATAGTCACTATAAATTCATTTTTTTAAAAGGAAATAAGTGGAATGTCCGGAGTTCGAACCCCGACCCCTGCATATATAATGCAATGTTCTTACCGACTGAGTTAAACTCATGATGACTGACATATGTTGAATTCTATTAACAAATATAAAGCATTAAAAATAAAATAAAATCTTGAAAAATTGATAATTAAAACATGGCTATTTAAAAATAAATTTTATATTGAAAATTATTAAACTAATAGCAAAATTTCCATGTTTAATTATCATTGACATTTATATTTTTTTAAACTTGGTGCCAACCTAAAACATGACTAATCCGTCGAACCAATCCCACAGTCCACTAGTGGAGTCAAATAGAAGTCAAAGCAAAATCCTATATCGAATGGCCCAATATATGAATTGTTGGCAACTAGAAGATTCATACTTTGAGATCTAGAGATGAGCACACTTCTAGGTCAAAAGGCTACACCACCTTGCGGATCCCTTAGGGCTAGACAATGAAAATTTCAAAGATTTTTTTTCTTAAACAATGGCTCGAAGTCAAAATTATTAGATATCATAAAAACATTTATTTATATTAAAATTGATTAAAGTGTTCTACATGTTTAATTCTCAAGGAGATAAACGTAATTCAAGCATCTTTTATTAAAGTATAATTTACTCTGGATTTTTACTTCTTAAAAGAAGAAGGGAGTGCATGTTTTCACATAATAGGTAACGAGGGTGTAATTCAAACATCCATTAAGGAATAAATGCTTAATTTACTCTATTTTTTAATATAACACTATTAATTTTATACTCTGTTTTTTTTATTGATTTGGTTTATACCTATTTAAGGAGTTTCTTTGGATTCTCTCCAATAATAATTTTCTCAAGTGAAATCTCAACTATGAGAGAGAAAATAAGAGTTACTACATTCGATTTTTTAATTGTCACTTTTTGACATTTTACACAAACTAAGACAATCAATAAATGTTACTACTTTTGATACAATAAGTTATACTTTTACTATAATAACCTTTTTCCATTTAATATCTCATTTCATATATTTCTCTCTCCACAATAAATAACTAAGAGTAATATTGGTAAAACAACATTTAATATTGCATTGAACTTTGAAAGTGACAGTTAAATAGAAACAAAAAATTTCTTCAAAATAGACATTTAAAAAGGAGCAGAGGGAGTAAATTATAGAGAAACGTGGTTGATGTGTTTTAAATCTTTAATGGAAGAAATTGAAAATGGAGAAAAATTGAGAAATTTTTTAATACAAAGAGAATACAAATCAGATTCTTAGTACTTCTTTTATCTATCCCTTCCATGAATTCACATTTGGAAATAATTTTCATATTCCATTATGAAGTTCTTGATATTCACAAATACAGAATGAAGCATTATGTGTTATTGTTGAGACGATGAAGCATTGATACAGGTAGCAAGTTGGAAAAAGTTGATAAATAAAGTTGAAAAATAAAGCCACCATGTTAGCTTCTGTGTTGATAAATAAAGTTGGAAAAAGCAATCCAACCGTTCAAATAGTAAGACCGCCCCACTCACAATCCTATAAAAAACATTCCCTTTTTCTACTTCTGCACCCCCTTTCAATTTTCAACTAAAAAATACGAAAGCTGCACCACCTCTCTCTCTCTCTCTCTCTCTCTCTCTCAACTTATTTTGAGTACAGCTAGAGTGTGTTCCTTTCAACTTCATCCTTTGATCATCATCTTCTTCTTCATCAATCCATGGACACAACTGATCAGTGGCCTCAGGTAACTAATTAATCCATGTACTTTTCTTTAAAGAATGAGAAATTTTGCATATAAGTTTTCTTTATTAATACTTACTTTTCCATTTACTTTTTTCATAAAGACCTTCAACAAGTTTCAATTTAATTAACCTTTTATTTTCAGTCTCTTTTCTTTTTGTCAAAAGAAAAATAAATGCATAATTTCAAATATGACATGATATATTTGTTGATCCTAAAGACACTAATATTCACAAACTTTATTAATTATTTTGAATATTGAAGGAGATTATGGTGAAGCCATTAGTAGAAGGTAATATTATAGCAACAAATACATGTGAAAAAACAATGTTGGAGAGGAAGCCAAAACAACAGAAACAAGAAGCAATTAACTGTCCAAGGTGTAATTCAATTAACACAAAATTTTGTTACTACAACAACTACAGTTTGACACAACCAAGATATTTCTGCAAAACATGTAGAAGGTATTGGACTCAAGGTGGATCCATCAGAAACATTCCTGTTGGTGGTGGCTCAAGGAAAAACAACAAAAATAGATCTTCTTCCAATTTTGTTTCAAATCCATCACCTTCAACAAAAGACATACCTGAAAACCAAAACCATAAGATCCATCATGAAGAAGGACAAGATCTAAATTTAGGGTTCCCTCACATCTCTGATTTGGTTCAGCAAAATAACAGCACTTCTTCTTCTACTTCAACCACTACAGCTTTAAACTCTCATCATATTTCAGCATTGGAGCTTCTTACCTCAGGGTTGAGTTCAAGCTCAAGGGGTTTGCATTCTTTCATGCCTGCTCAAGTTCAAGGCTGTGGATTTCCTTTGCAAGATTTTAAGCAAGTGCCAATGAATTTCTGTTTAGATGGGATCTCAGGAAGTGGTTATGCAAGTACTCTTGATCATGGTGTTCAAGAGACAATTAGTGAAGGAAGGGTTTTGTTTCCTTTTGAGGATTTGAAACAGGTTTCTTGTACAAATAACCCAACAATATTGGATTTGGATCATAATAATAATAAGGAGGATCAACAAGGATATTCAACAGGGATTTGGACTGGAATGTTGGGAGGAGGAGGAGGAGGATCATGGTAATTAACTTAGGAGAAGTCATGGATATATTTAATAGTATTACTACTCACTTGATTTCTTCTCTCTATTTCAACTACTAGCAAAAGTTGAATTATCAACAAGAATTAGTGATGGAAAAAATGGAATTGATCTTCAATTTTATAGTTTCTAACTATTAGAGATGAATTTTATATTTTCCTGTTTCTAATTTTCATTGTTACTTCAACTTGTTTATATATTGACGTCTTTTCGAACACCTAGGCTAGCGTCAAGGTAATTAGCCGATTCTACTTAGTGAAATAAATTAAACTTGATTGTTGTTGCATATATTGGTGTCTTCTCAATTTTACTTTGAACATTTTTCAGTACTAAGAAACATTACATTACACTTTTAATATAGAGATGATCAAGTTCTAATTAAACCCATAATTTTTCTAGAGTTATGGACCGCATATCAAGAATAATCACACTTGTCTTAGGATAATCACACTTGTCCTAAAATAAGGGCGCCGCCCAAGGTGCATGAGGCTGCCCTTATCTCTTAAACTAAAGCCAAACAGCTAAATCCATGACCTTCAGGCAAGACATACAGATACATATAAGCTTGACACGACCGCCATTATAGGACCAAACCGGCGAAAGCTCAGGGGAAAGGCTCTCACGTTGTTACGACTAAAGGGGCCAAAACACTATAAATAGAACCTCTGGGATCATTCCCAATGCTTGACCTATTCAGATACAAAACCCTAAGAGTTGTAGCTTATTCACAAGCTTAGTTCTTATATTGTGCTTATCGCAAGTACAATACAGGTTAACAAATTAAGTCTACAGTGCACAAATAAGATAGTATCGTTGCACCAAATACAAATTTGTTTTCCATCATTATTTCAATCATTCTCATTCTATTTCACTTTGATTCAAAGATGAAATTTATTAATTAATGCCGGAAACTATTGTGCATGTTACAAGTTACAACACTTATTTTACTTGTACACCTTAACTGCCAATGAAGTAAGTATAGCTTACTATTTCATGTGCTTTAGAAGCAGGGAAATCCAACAATACAATTTGCATTAGCAAATGGTTTGATTATCTAGTTAATTTGAAAATTGTATAATGTACAAGAATATATATAGGAGTATGTATTATTGTTGATTATGATTTGGGATGTCATTGATCATGTAACGAATTTCACATTAAAATATTTAGGTGTGAATATCAATAATATCAATGCGAATGTGATGGTTTTACTTTTCCCTGCCATTTTCTTTCTTTGCGTGCTGTACGGTTCTGTATAAAAACATTCATTCATTCAGGTTTTGGGGGGTGTCAGTTGCTGAAAAATACATGTCTGCATTAAAGCAAGTATCACCTTGACATGAAGATGGTTACTACTCAATCTAGCTAGAGAGGAATAAAAGCCAGCCAGGTGATGATACTTCTGATATCTTCACGTGACATTGCAATAATCTAGCTTAATCATAAATAAATGTAAGATTGAATTATAGACATTATAAAAGCTGCAGCCTCAATCAAATACTCACCTACATGCTTCCACAAACAATTGCTCTAAAAGATATAATTGTGTCAACATAGATATTTGTGTTAATTATTCAAGTTATTATTCTTAATTTGCATTTATATATTAAGTATATTTATACCTTTAATCTCTGTAAATATGACTCATTTAGAGTTTTGTCCATGTACTTACTAATTATTTCAAACAGCCACTGTAAATGTTAATCACTTAAAATTTGATCCCTGAGCCTTAGGTGACGTGGCAGTGCTGACTGGCTAAGTGGCTTGCTGACTCATCAAAACATAGTGTGAACGGACCAAAATGCCCATGAAGGCCTCAACCAAATGCAAAATGACTATTATACCCCTTCATTCTTCTTCTTCTTCTTCCTTATCTTCCACCACCACCAAATACATCCATCTCTTCCATCACCACCAACTTCATCTTCCTTCTCACACTCTCCTTCTCATCACCATCTTCCACCATGGAAGCTCGTCTCAAAATCTCCAACCCTTCCCT
The DNA here is from genome assembly GCA_018208015.1 of Medicago ruthenica. NCBI lineage: Eukaryota > Viridiplantae > Streptophyta > Magnoliopsida > Fabales > Fabaceae > Medicago > Medicago ruthenica. Next base: position 33,895,103 of record CM031371.1, on the reverse strand, counting down.
CACCGCTTAACCTCAAAAACCAAAATCACCAAACGGAACCCCATTCCCAGTAGTAATTCCACTTACACTCCCTCTAAAGGCAACACGCACAATCAAAACCCACAAACCATATCTTGAATATCCCTCCTCCACCACTCCGGCACAATCCTCCTTAGTAACTTCGCGTTTGGGAGTTTGGAGAGGAAGAAGATGAACTTGGGGTAAATTGGTTATTTTGCGTTTGTCTGAAAGCCTCAGGGGTATTTTGGTCTGTTCACATGAATTTCTGATAAGTCAGCAAGTGAATCAACCAATCAGCACTGACATGTCACCTAATCAGTGACGTGGCAGTAATTAACTGGGTTCATGGATCAAATTTTAAGTGATTAACATTTGTAGTGACTTTTTGAAATAATTAGTAAGCACAGGGACCAAAGTCCAAATGAACCATATTTACAGGGACTAAAAGTATAAATAAACTTATATATTATTATGAAAATATACTAATAATTGACATGAACGATTGAGTATAATCATCATTTTCTTTTTATCATTTACTTTCTCTTGTCTTATTTATAAAAGATATTTGTGTCGATAAAATTTGATGTATTTACTTTCGCCTATCTTATTATTTTTTTATCATTTACTTGAATTGATGGACATAAAAATATTTTTTAGGGGATTTTTTAGGAGTATAATACTATGTCTACATTTTATCACTAATCTTACATCTCAAATATGTAAATCTTAACTTAATGAAAATGAAATTATTCTATTTAACTATATGTGAATGTTGTTACATAAGAATATTGTTAAGTGAGGCGTATTCACTAATTCTCTCCCACACGTAGAAATTAATATGGATCCTCTCTAATCAAGGAAGTCCATTTCTTTTTCTGGTAAAAAAGGGTCTATCTAAAGAGGGAAAACATTTCTCCTTCTTCCTCTCAAAAAGAGGAAAAACATGAATAAATGTTTTAAATTTTTAAAGAGCTTAATTCTAATGCATTATGTCGTACAATAATTTTACACCGATAATCAATGTCATGTAAGCTTTTTTTTAATAATCACAATTTTAAAATAAATAGAAAATGTTAAATTCTCATTAAATATCAATGTAAAACTAACTTACATCGACTTTGTATGTCTCATTTTCTCACATAATCACATACATTTTTGTTCGGACATCAAGTATCCAACACATTTTTTATAGATATGGTTCGCTTTTGGGTCAAGTGTAAAGTCCTCATAGTTTTATTATGGGAAATGTTAACTAGTGTCTCCGGGGAGTTAAGATCCTCTCCATTTGTTAAAAATAAATGGATAATGTCATTTGGTAAGAGATAGATACAAAAAAAGTATGTAATGGGTCCTACCACTAAGTGGGTCCCACTACTATTAATTATTTTCAAACTCCTTTATATTCTATCTCTCCAAATGGAAGAAATGGAGAGACTAATAAATGGAGAGGATTTTAACTCGCCCCCGGGGAACTAATTAAGGAGACTAATATATAAATTTTGTATTGGGAAATGATGAAAAGTGGAAACTTGGAGAAGATGTTAACCAGTGCATTGGGAAACGTGTGCTTAGACATTCGTTCCGTATAGACGACTTCAATACTTCAAGTCCACCACTCCACTCTTTTGGGCGCCTTCTACGGTGCGCGTATGTGATATGTCACACACAGTGTGCGAGTGAAAATTTGGCATGTGCATTGTACACTACACTGCATTCTATCTCTTTCCCCTCCCTTTCTTTCTCCTCTTTTCATAAGCTTTTGATTCCCTCCCCACCGTGGCTCCAGTTTGACGGCGATTATGCAGAAACCGTCCTGTGATTTTGAAGCAAATTCAATATCTTTTCAGAATAAGAGAGAGAAAGAGAGAGTCCAGATGATTTGGCAATGGGGAAAATTGAAGATCAAAGTACGTTGTTTCCTCCGTAAAATAAAAAACACAATCCTATAACTAAAATCTACATGCAGCTTAATTTCTCTGATAATAATTTCCCTCAAGAACAACTAGACCCAACAGAAGTGTCCTTTCATTCTCTTGTTTAGTTTATCGTCTTTCCTTTCAGGAATTTTCTAGACTATTCTAAACAGACAATAGAAATTAGTTTTGATTCAAAAAATGTAATTCAAGTTTTGGTGATGAACTGGATTAATAGGTACCAAACCAATTGCCACAGTTTCAATAAAAAAAATTGGTCACACTCTTTTCATCTTCACCTTTTAAAACCCAACAAGTTGTTTTTGTTGTATTAGATTGGGTTTTGATTTTCTGGATTTAATGGGTTTGGGTTTAATTTTTTCGATTTGAGGGATTCATGTTTTTATTGTTAGTCAGCATGCCAATGGATTCATATTTGGTTCCTGGGTTGTGAGATTTGGGTGTGGTGTTGATAAAGAGATAAACGAAGGAGTTGCAGTGAGAGGGATAGACAAGTGGAGAAAATTCAAGTGTGTATGATGCATAATAAAATATCATGGAGCCTCAACATCAATCCGTAAATTTCACTCTCGCACGGTGCGCAACCTATAACACTCGCGCACCCTAGCCTACGCCACTCTTTTGAGGTATTGTCCTCTTTGGACTTTCTACATTTGTAAGTCCTCTTTCGATTTTCACATGCAATAAAAAAAAAATTGTACATCGTAACACTTTTTTAGAAGAAATACTTGGTTTGTCTCAAATATGTGATTAAATAGCATGTTCAAATAATTGTGAGCATGCATTTCGTCTCTCTTCTCATTCCAAATAGATGTCTTTAATAGTAATACCATACAAGATCCAAACTATGCACATTGACAACATTATCACTAACTATCATTGCAAATTATATATCCCACCTCTTTCTTTTGTGTATCCCGGTAGTGGTTGGCAGAGAAAAAGGAGAATGACGGTATCTGACACATGACATACCGAATTATTTTCTTTCTTTCCTTACTCATCGTGAGGGCCCCATAAACATTCCCCTTGGCATGTGTATTAAATACTCTAGGAATAATTATACATTGTGTTGGTCCCACAAGGTTGATCATCCCTATTACAAAATAAGCAAAAAAAGACAAGTTTGGTCACAAATTTCGGACACAATATTTGGATACACATAGACGTAGATACAGTGACGGATTAATTTTAATTAGTGGAGCAAAATTATGTACTATAAAAGTTTAAATAAAGATAGAATTGGAAATAAAATATCATCACAACATTACTATGCTAAAATTTGAAGATTACGAAAGAATAGCATTACATATATTGACAAAATTGAAGATATATCAACATCTACAAATTATAATTATTTCAATTTCAACACTATCCAAAAATATTTTTTTATGGTGCCTAAACAAACATTCAATAATTTATTTTCTACTCTACTATGCATTTATTATTTACAATTACTACCCTGGTCTCAAAGTCGAATAAAATTGATTTATCTCTTAAAAATTTGAATCAAATACATTTATCTTATTTGTTTTTTTTTTTCTTTGCTTATATTTGAGATAGAAGAGAGTGCAATAGTTCAATAACTTTTTGAGAGGGAAACACTAAATTTTTTTATAAGAAAAAAGTAAATTATTCAAATAAATAAAACTCAAATAGCAAAAATCAAGTGGGGGGTAGTTGCCCTCAAATGGATTAACCTAGATCCGTGCATGCACACATAAAAGAGAAAATGTAGAAAACGAAAAATAATCAAATAATGTATATTTCTAGGATAATTAATTAATGAATAACTTAATGTGTATGTGTGTAAATAATTTTTTTCTTAGGGTTGTGCTCAAGCAAGTATTTCTTGTATAAGTAAACTTGTATGTGCCGAAAATAGAGATGAAAATAGGCTAAATTGAGTTAAACTTTGTAAGGTTTAAGTTTGATTTCATTAAAAATGCCAGACATGGGTTTGACATGCAATATGTCGTAGACTTAATTTTAGATCTGAGTTAGTCTTTTTTTGAAAGGCTTAAATATATAGTTATGCCTTGTAAGTTGGCGAGTTTTTGGTTTTCGTCCCAGTATCTTTTTTAAAACAAGCCTTGTCAGATGCAAACATTTTGATTTTCGTCCCTACCGTTATCATCTATTACAAAAACGTGTAGCTGGCAAACAGAGGATGACGTCGCAGTGGGTGACAGGGTAAATGAGGTTGATTTGGCAAAGTCGATCCTGATTCACACAGTGAGAGGAACCAAAACAAAAAAACGAGAAGACAAAAAATTCAAATTTAAAAACTTTGGTTCTTCCATCTTTTTCATGTCTTTCTTCCTCCATTTTTATCTTAGATGCACACCATCACCATCTCTTCTACCCATACCCTCCATTTTTGCTAAAAATTCACAGATTGATCATAAAACTGTAAAATTCCCCATGACTAAATTTGGTAAGTGCACCAAACTGTTTTTAAGTAATAAAGTAGTAAGTAAAGTCGTCTTCATAGGGATTGTCGTTTCAACGAGACAATTAGCTAAACTTATTAAAACAGTGAGTAAAAAGCAATTAAAATGTGGGGGGGGTGCAAGTTTGATTTGATTGCACAAAAGAATTGAGTTTATTGCAGAAAATTAAAAGGATTAACGCAAATAGTTATCAGTTATGAGACAAGGATTCTTACTTAAGCGGTTAGTTAGGGGGATTTAAGGTCCTTCCAAATGTCAAGTTGCTCCTGCTGATCACCTTAAGGTCGTATGTGCGATACGAGGTACATGGTTGTTAAGCCTATAGGGATTTGTATGCGATCAGATAGCTAGTAATGTGAGGACTTACTCTCTCATAGGTAGTTGAAATATAAGCAAAGTTGGTATTCCTAAATTTTCATCTAGAGGAGCCACGTGTGCATATGAATCTTAGAAGTTCACCACATACTCTTATTTGTCCTTAGTAGATTAAATGAATTGACCTAACCCTATCTTACTAAGGGAAAAGAATAAAGTTTATATGCGATGTTCAGAAAAGTCGACCAGAAATATCTTCTACAACCTCCTATTTCTATGTTCAGTTAGAATAACTAGGTATGTCACACTCCCTAGAGTTCGTGAAAGCATTAAGACCTTTACATATAAAAATAAATAGATCTCAAAACATAACTGAATAAACACTTGAATTAATTTGATCCAACAAACAAATAGAGGTTCATCTTAGAACCCTAACGAATTATGGTTTAGTTACACATGGTAACTAAAAACAAATTACAAAAGAAATAAAACATACTCTAAGAACAAAGGTTGAGTAGAGACTCTTCCTTTGATGCTCGTAGCGCTTGCCTTTATCTTGAAAGGCCAAGTTCTGAATGAAAATTTGTGAATGAGAACTCTTGTATTTATATGCAAGTTTCCAGTTGAGTTTGGGTTGAAAAACTAGACTTTTTCTCTAAACCCGCAGAGAAAACACAGTTGAAAACTGTATTTTCTCGAAACTGCACGCGCCCCACGCTAGGGTGCTACAAGCATCGCATGTGCTAAAAACATTGTTTTTCAACACTATTTCCCAGACCCGAGGCGCGTGGCTTTTGCTTTCAGTGTATTTTTACCTTTTTCCTCGTCTTTTTGGGTGTTTTCTTCTTCTAAACTTGTCTTGGGACTTGTGATAGAATTTCCCCAACTTGTAATGTCTTCAGAGGCCTCTTGAATCCCCATTCCATGTCTTTCCAATTCTTCATAAGGTATCTTGCTTTGTCAAATTACATGATTTTTCATTAGAATACTTACAAAACACCTAAGAATTTCTTAGTTTAGGGAAGAGTTAGAATTACATGACTCGATATGAAAACATTCCAAAATGTCCCTTAAATCATAAGCAACTTATCTAAAACTCCTCTTATTTGGGTCAAATTACTACTAAAATTATTGAAATGTATGCTAAAAATAATGTAAGATGACCTGTCATCACAACCACAAACTTAAAATGTTGTTTGTCCTCCTCTCAAGTAACAAAAAGAATTTGAATTTTAAATTTGCATAAATTTTTCAGAAGACATACCTTCTCGAAGAGTTTGCTCATATCATTATCCATTCCATTTTCATGCTTGACTAACTTCCCACTTCCATGCAATCAGGACAAGTTTAGAGAAGATAATCCACGCTCTCAACCACACTCTTTTCTGGATTACACGTATGTATCTTCTAATGCCACTAGGGCCGGTCACGACATTTCCCCATTCCATTTGTCATGTGAATGCACCTTGCTATGAACTTGAAACAATTCTAAACAGACATTCAATATTATACTATTTACACACTTTAGAGGTCTTTCAGAGTTATAACGTGGCTTAGGTAAATGTGGGATATATTTGGGAAGTAGGCTGACAAAACAACTTCGAGTTAGATTTTAAATTACGGATTCCTAAACTGTGAAGTATTACCAACCTTCCTTCCATGTACCAAAACAAGATGGATACTGGTAGAACTGCCTATTTTTTCTCTCTCTCTTTTTTGTTAAGAGACCAAATTTTGGCTCTTTGTTTTTTATTTCTTTTTTTAGACCCATTTTTATGGTTTATCTACATTTTTTATTTTTTTCTTTTATGATAACTAAGTTCTACAGGCACCCCACCTCAAACTTAGAATGTCGCTAATTCCAAATAGCAACTCCAAAATTAGTTTCAAATCATACCAAGTTCTTTAAAAATTTCTATATAACTCCAAAAGAAATCAAATAGATGACATTAAGGGTTTAAGCTTATGACATGATTCATCACTTAGTAACAACAAAAAATAATATTGCATGGAGGCTCAAAGGGGTTTAGAAAAGGATAATAATGATAAAAGTGGCATGAAAAAGGCTCAAGGTACCAAACAAGTGCCTCATGTGTAAAATATTATAACTGATAGTCCATAAAGAAAGGCCACGAATCCGAGTAAAAATGACATTCAAAGGAACACACATATAGAAAGAATTATAGCAGAAGAGTGTAATATATTTGGTTCAAAGTCTCACCGATTATGCTATAAATAAAAGAGGTGGTGATTTTGATGAGTATCTTCCGCAACAAACCCCAGTAGTTACCGTGTTCTTGAACTTTTGGGGTAAGTTAGCATTATGTTGTAATGGTCTGAAACAACTTTCTGAGACTAAAACAATTTGAGATGGAAAGGTAATGTAATTTATGCAAAATTTAAAGATAAAAAGAATTATGAGGATTGAGGAATAACATCAATTCAAGCAAGTAATTATTTTTGACAGAAATCTTAAAGTTCTGAAAAGGGAAATAGCAGAGAAAATTAATTAATAGGTTGTCTCCCATTCAGCGTATTTTTTATGTCTTGAGACTAGCGGATAAGTCTATGTTGTTCCCTGGAGCCCCGTACCTTCGGGCTCCTTGTCTTCACTCCATTCTTCCCTTACGAGTACTTCCTCAACATACCTTTCAACTAATTCTTTAAATTTAAACCACAACTAGGAACAGTCTTCATCCTCATAGTTTTCCACTTTTGGAGGAGTGACTTTATATGCTTGATACTGACTGTTTGACCTGACGATTACCTCTTTTACTTAGCTTTCGTCAGTTGTTGAAGTTGTTTCTGTTCATGTTGGTTTAAAAAGATTGCTTCTTGAAACTTGTAGTATATAGGCTCGTTTCAATGCTGCCATGAAAAGAATTGTTACTTCTATATCTTTCAAAAGATCAAGTAGTAATTTCACCCTCTGCTCATTATACCTTCCCTTGTTTAGAATTTCCAAATTATTAGTTGAAACTGTTGCTTCTTCTTGCTGGTTTGCTTACATTTTTCTTCTTCACAATGCGGCAACTCGAGGACACTTTTAGTAAATTAGGAGACAAATTAGAAAATTTTGATATTAATAATAACTAGACTAAAGTAGAAATTAAACTATCCTATAAATAAGTGGGAGTTAACGAATTCAAATCTATCTTAAAAAAGCACTAATCTTACAAATTTAAATTCAATTTGCAAGCCTAATTTTTAAGAACAAACTATCTAAAAAGTAAACGAAACTAACTTAATCTACTAAGATAGGAATAACCTAAACTAACTTCTCAAATTACTTCTTTTTGGTTGTTTTTGAGATAAGGTAATAATTTTAAAAATATAACCTAATTCTAAAGTATTTAACCTAATAATAAAAAGTAGGGTTAAATTTATTTTTGGTCCCTAAAAATTTGTCAACTTTTCATCTTAGTCCCTCTAAAAAATTTCTTCAACTTTAAGTCCCCCAAAAGTTTTCCATCTTCACTTTTGGTCCCTCCTTTAAAGTAAAATCATATGTAGAATTCATATTTTTTAATAAAATTTTGTGGAAAAATTATAATATTATAAGAACCTCTCAAAAAAAAATTAGAATTTTTTAACAAAACATGAATTAAACATGAATTTTTATATTTTTTGCAGTTAAAAATTTATATTTAATTTATGTTTTGTTAAAAAATTCTAATTTTTTTTGGAAGAGATTTTTACAATATTCTACACATTTCTGCAAAAATTTCATTAAAAAAATACAAACTTTAACATAAAAATAGGGACCAAAAGTAGGATTGAAAATTTAATAGGGACTAAAAGTTGAAGGAAAATTTTAGAGGGACTAAAACGAAAAGTTGATATATTTATATGGACCGAAATCATATTTACCCTAAAAAGTACTTCTAACAAAAGAGAGCAAGTCTATGAATAAATTGAAAAGAAACTATATCTAATCTATAGAGCTGTCAAAACGGGCCAGCCCGTATGGGCCGGCCCGAAAGCCCGAAAAAAATGTAGGGCTTGGGCTTAAAAATTGCAGCCCGAATTTTTCCAGGGCTTTTTAGCCCGGCCCGTAAAAGCCCGTAACCCGTTCGGGATTACCCGTACGGGCTACGGGTAGCCCGGCAGCCCGCATAAACAAAAAAAATTAGCTTTGCTTATTGGATTTGCATGAGTCAACTTCAGAATCTTCTTAATTTCGTACATTTTTTGCTTGAATTTCTGCATTATTGTTCTCTATAAAGTTTTCATTTTCTTCTTCAAACTCATTTCATTTATTGTAAAGGTGAGTTTTATTTTTTTAAATCAAAATGATCTAATGTTTTAAGTATATTTTTATCAAAAAGGTGAGTTTTTATTTTTATATTTTTGGATTCTGCCTATTTGCCACTACTACCAATAATCACGTTCTGTTATTTCCCAAAAAAAATTCATATGCTAAGATTTTTTTATGTTACATGGTACAGCTATGTTAAAAAAAAAAAAAAAGGTGCGTGCGGGCCGGCCCGAGAGCCCGGGAGCCCGTATAGGGCCGGGCTCGGGCTCTATTATTCTAGCCCGAATTTAAACAGGGCTTTTTAGCCCGGCCCTAAAAAGCCCGCAACCCGCTCGGGCCGGCCCAAAACGGGCCGGGTAGCCCGTTTTGACAGCTCTACTAATCTAAAACTGTAAGATTTGATATAGTAGACAACTAACTAAACTTATTAAAACAGTGAATAAAAAGCAAACAAAATCGAACTCTTTAAGGACTATAAGTGTCTCTAGGACACTCTTGTGGGTCTTGCTAACAAGTCTCTTTGTGACATTTTTTTAGGATCATAAGTAAATTTTTATAAAAATATATGTATTCAATATATTGAAAACTAAATTATCTAACTTTTTTAAATAATAATTTTTTAATTTAAAATCCTTAAAGAATACTATGAAGGCATTCGTTACATTTTTCTTTTTGTTTTATCTTTCATATCTTAGTTTAGTTTTGAGTGAATTAACATGTCCATTGGGCTAGTTATGCCACAAAAACAACATTTGTCTCTTTTTGTGTAAGCTTGCCAAACAAGAGTAGCGATATTTTGTACAATCATTTGTAACAACTTGTATGATAATTTTTTTTATTGGTCAAAATTAATAGAGAGAAAAAAGAAAGAGAGAGAATTAGATCATAATATAAATATGAGAGAGAAAATATTTAAAAATGTTTTTTTTTTTAAATGGAAGGATTGAGCAGCTCATCGTGTTTGATTTTTTTTATTGATTTAGTGGCCAAAAATACTTAAATACACAAAGAGTGTGAATACGATGGCGTGTAAATTTGACTTTTCAAATAAATCGGTAACTCAGCTTTAATACATTTATTTTAAAAGAGATACTACCCACGATAAAAAAAAAAAAATGGATAGTTCAAAGAGATATTACCTACGATAACTTCAGTTTTTTTATTTGTTGTCAGATTGTATTGCTACTACTTTGTTTAATGAAATTAATTAAATTTGATATCATAAAAAAACAATAACATTGTTCTAAAATTTTCATTTACAACATTGTTCTAAAAAAATTAAGTTAATTTATTTGGTCTTAAGTAAATTTTTTAGTATTATTAAGACAATCAATAAATAGAAATATGTACTTAACATGTAAATCATTTTCTTTTACAAAAGATCCAAAAATTCGAAACTATTATATATTTTTTTGAAACAGAAAATATTATTAAACATAAACTGCACAAGATGCGTCTGGCATGCAAGAAACAACGTAATACACAAAGAAAACAGGATCCGTATATAGGCGGCTTATCCAAAAAACCCAAAACAAAACTTCTAATTACACCCCACCTGTCCTGGATATCCAAAAAACTCCCAGTGGGCCTAAAAACTGACCCAGCCCAAAATACATTACAACTGGGCCTAAAAGGCTCAACATGTAACACCCCGATTTTTAAATATTAATTTACTAGTTTATTGTTATATAATATTGGTAATATTAATATTATTAGGAATTATCTGTTTGGTGTTTTCAAAATAAGTTGTTGGATTGTGAGTATTGAGCGAATATATGAGTTAGTTAGTTGTTGAAAAATAGCATATTAAGAGAAATTATGGAGAAAGAGATGTTTAACAAAAAATAATAGAATAGAGTGTTAGAACAAAATGTGTTAAACAACTCTCTTCTGAATTAAGGGGGAGATTGTTGAAACATTATGTGTAAACATATCTCTCTTTGTGGTTTTGATGATAACAAAAGTGTTAAATAGAAAATTGGTTATTTGCTAATGCTTTGTTCAAGTGATTTCAGAACCACGTGTTTAATGAATGGAAATTGATAATGGTTATGAAAGAACAAGCTTAGAGCAAGAAAGGAAAGCTTAGAAGCAAGTTGCAAAGCTGGAAGAAAACTGGGTCTGAAGAGTGCTACTGAAATGGTGCCTCTGAAGTGAGAGTCTGAAGACAGCTTCTGAAGTCTGAGTCTGAAGAAGTCAACAAAAGTCAACGTCTGAAGACCTGCTTCTGAAGTCTGAGTCTGAAGAAGTGCTTCTGAAGCACTGTTCACGCAGAAGCTTCTGAAGTCTGATGTGGCAAGGAAAGCAACTGTTACTGTGCGCATTTAATGCCTGGATATGTCAGAACAGCTCTTTACAAAAGGTGTCTCCTTGACTCAAACATTCCCCAGCTTTTAAGGAAAAGGAATTTGAATATTGCGTGCTACCCTGTTTTCTGTTCAGTTCTAGCACACAATTTTCAGCTGATATAGCCTCTCAACTTGCAACGGCTCTTTCCTAATTTTATGGGCAATCTTCAACAGCTATTTTCTGCTCTATAAAAGGAAGATGATTTGAAGAGAAAATGCCAAGACTCTGTACATAAACACAAGCTGCAAAACCTGAACTGCAATACTCTGTTTTTGTTTTCTGTCACAAAATAACTTAGGAATTCTTACAACTTGTTTATCTTAGAATTTCCTAAGTGTTAGAGTCTCAATTGAGTTGTATTAAGTGAACACCTCTGATATTTGATCAAGTGTTCAATTCAAGCTTCTTTCTTTGTAAACCAGTTTGAACCAAAGTCTTAGCTTGCGTGCTAAGCAACCAGAAGTCTCATTACTAAGTGTTACTGAGCAATTGTAACCTCATTCCTTTGTGGTCTGAGCTGTTAGTCACATTCCTGGGTGGTCTGTGCAGGGAGTCTTATTCCTTTGTGGTCTAAGCAAGGTTGGTTCATTCCTTACTGGTCTTAACATTAGAAGTCTTATTCCTTTGTGGTCTAAGCAACTGGAAGTCTCATTCCTTTGTGGTCTGAGCAAGGAAGTCTCATTCCTTTGTGGTCTGAGCAATTGGAAGTCTCTTGACTGTGTGTCTTGAGCAGGGAAGTCTCTTGACTGTGTGTCTTAAGCAGGGAAGTCTCTTGACTTAGTGTCTTGAGCATTAGAAGTCTCTCACTAGGTGTTTGAGCATTGAAGTCTCTTTCCTTTGTGGTCTGAGCAATTGTAATCAGTTTGATTATAGTTAAATCTCTTGTTAGTAACAAGGGGACTGGACTACTTCCAACTTGTGGAAGGAACCAGTACAAAAACATTGTGTGTTCTCTCTTCCCTTCTCTATTTACTTTTTATAACCGCTGCATAACTCTGAGAAATAGTTCAGAACTGATTCATATCAGATTCTGAACTTGACTTAAGTATTTGAGAAGAAAAAGAAACCTAGGTTTTTGAGTCCACACAATTCAACCCCCCCTTCTTGTGTGTTTTTCTCACCTTCAGTTGGTATCAGAGCTCCGGTTCTGATATTAACACTTAACAGTGTGTCAGTTTTGATCCTGAGAAAAACATGTCATCTGAAGATTATGGTGAATCTACATCCAGAAGTGGTGGTGCTGGCTATGGTACTGAAAACAAGAAATCTCACTCACACAATAAACCCCCTTTGTTTAGTGGTGATGCTGAGAAATTCTCTTGGTGGAAAAGCAAAATGTACAGCCACATTATTGGGATTGATGATTCATTATGGGATATAATTTAAGATGAAATCTCTATTCCAGTTGATGAAGAAGGAGTGGCTATCAACAGAAGAGGGCTGACTGATGCTGAGAGGAAAATCTACAGGAAACATCACAATGTTAGAGGAATCATTGTGGACTCTTTACCTCACAATGAGTATCTCAAACTGAGTGATAAATCTACAGCAAAAGCAATCTTCACTTCGTTATGCTCCAATTATGAGGGGAACAAGAAGGTCAGAGAAGCAAAGGCCAACATTCTAGTTCAGCAGTATGAGCTGTTCAGAATGCAGGAAAATGAAAATATTGAGGCTATGTTCTCAAGATTTCAGACTCTTGTGTCTGGACTTCAGATCCTGAAAAAGAGCTACACTACTGCTGATCATGTGAACAAGATCCTCAGAAGCTTGCCATCTATATGGAGACCTAAGGTGACTGCTATTGAGGAAGCTAAAGATTTAAATACTCTAAGTATTGAAGATCTTATAAGCTCCCTCAAGGTGCATGAACTGGGATTCAATAAAGATAAACCAGTTAGAAGTTCTGAGTCTGTAGCACTTAAATCCAAAGGGAAGCTTTCAATAGCTCTAAAAGCTTCAGAATCTGATGAAGAATTTTCTGAGGAAAGTTCTGATGAGGATTCAGAAGCTGAAGAGCTAGAAAAGCTTTCCAAAAGAATTAAGTTCTTGCTGCAAAGACAAAAGAAATCATCTAACAAGAGTAGCAGCTTCAAAGAATCTAGTTCCAAGAAGGATGAACAAAAAATTTGCTCAAATTGCAAGAGAACTGGTCATCACAGATCTGAATGTCCTAAGTTTCAGAAGTACAAATCCAGAAAGAACAGTTCAAGATCAGGCAAAGACAGATTAAGAAAAAGCCTTATGGCTACTTGGATTGATCTTGATCAAGAATCAGATTCTGAAGATGAAAATGAAGATGAAGAAGCTAACCTGGGTTTGGTAGCATTAGTATCATCTGATGAGGAATCTGGATCAGAATCTGACCAAGAAAATGAAGCTGAATCCAATTTGAACCTGGTTGCAAATGTATCTTCTGATACAGAACCTGATTCAGACTCAGAAGCTGAAAATGAGGTATTTTCTGAACTCACTAGACCTGATCTTATTGAAACAGTTAAGGAACTTATGAACCACCTCAGAAGCAAGATAAAACAGTTAAAATCTTTGAAAAAGGATAATAACTTGCTGGCTGATGAAAATCTTCAACTTCAGAATCATATCAATAATATTGATGAAGAAGTTGAAGAGCTCAAACAAATGGTTCATAAGAAACCTGATGCTGTTCCCAGTGAACATGAAAATGCTCTTCAAAATTTTATTTTGGCTGGAATCAACAGAAGCAAGATTGCTTCTATGATTTATAATATCAGCAGAAACAAAGGAGAAGGAATTGGTTTTAAAAATGATTCATTAATTTTTTCAAATGAAACAAACCTTCCATCATGTTCTGAAGATAATATAAAAGGCTCTAAAGTATGTTTTTTGCCTGCTTCTGAAAGTTCTGAGATAATGAAGTTAACAGAAACTGAGATTGCTAAGTCTGAGGTTCTGAACTGCTCAGAGTCTGAAGCTTCTGAGCCTAAGGGAAAGATGATGGCAAATGTTAAAACTTTGCCTAAATCTAAGCCAAAAGGTCCTAAGCCTAAGAGTAAGAGAAAATCAGACTCTAAACCTGAAAATGTTCAAAGTCTGAAGGGTTCAGAACCTGAAACTAGTAAGTCTAAGAGTCTGAAAAATCCAAACTCAGATTTTACTAAGACTGTGTTTATAAAACCTTCAAGGAATAATAAACCAGCTCATTCAAAACATTTTCAATCTCAGAATGTCAGGCAAAGCAAACATAAGAAAGCCAATCAGTCATCTGTTTCTGTTTGCATTAAGAAAGGTCAAACTGAAGCTTGCCTTGTGTCAGGAGCTGACAAAACTGAGGTTCTTAAGAAAACAGAACCAAAGTCTTCAAAGATTCAGACTCTAAAGAAATCAGAACCAAAGACCTTTAAGTCTCAGGTTCTGAAGAAATCTGGGTCAAGACCTTTGAAAACTCAGGTTCTGAAGAACTCAGTGTCTGATACTAAGACTCATTCAGAATTAAAGGACTCACATCCAAGGTTTCTGAACAAGTCTGAGTATTACAACTCCAGACATAAGGTGCAACATAAACCTTTCAGAACTAACCCAAGAGGACCCATATGGGTACCTAGATCAGAGATTATTTCTGTTGCAGATATGATCAAATGCCAAAGAAAAGGTGAATAACTAGTGCCTGGACAATGGCTGCTGGCACTGCAGAACAGAAAACAAGTCTATGTTCCAAACCCTGACCATGAAAAAGGGAGGAAATATGGAATCTGGAGGAAACCACAAAGACTTGATCACTGGTACTGAGTTTCAGCTCTCAGAGGACACTTCAGAACCTGAACCAGAACCTGAGTCTGAAGGATGTCCAAATAGCTGAAAAGAGCCTCTCAGAAGCTGATACTTCTCCTAAAGCATGTCAAGAACATTGTTGGAACAAAAATGGGTGTTCAGCAACAAATGAACAAAGAGAAGTAGATCAGAAGCTCTACTGAGGTATGCTTAGTTCTCAGTTATACTTAATAAATTCTACATGAATTGGGAAACTACCAGATTCATGAAATCAGCATAATCTTCTTTGTGATAACATTGCTGCAATCTGTTTGTCTGAAAATTCCAATTCACATTCAAGAACCAAGCATTTTTGAACTTAAACTTCTTTTTATTAAGAGATTTTGTTCAGAAAAATAGATTTAAATTTATTAAAAAGAATCTGAACAATGCATTTCATCTCTTTGGAAAATATGCTTGAATCTGAATGGAAACTGAGATTCTGAGTTCATCAGAAGCTAAAACTTAACAGACACTATCTTTGAGAAGTCTGTAGAAAGTTCAGCTTCTGAAGACATCAGACTCTGAGTTTCAGAACCTGGATTTTCTGTTCCTGAATCTGATAGTTATCTAACTTTTGGTCAGAATCTGATAAGTATAACCCTGGGCAATGATGATTAAAGCTTTGAAAGTTTATACTCTATCCCTCCCAAAGTCATCAATTTAAAAATGTGATTTTCTGTTTTGGTATCAATTGCTAAAATTGCTTTAATTTCAATTGGTATCAGTCTGTTTTTAAAAGTTTTATCACAGACACATTTTTCAAATGCTCAAATTATATCAGACATGTTCAGCTTTTAGAACTTATTTTCAAATTTGGTATCAGCACTGAACCATATTTTGGTATCAGGTTCTGAAACCTTCATTTGGTATCAGGCTCTGAGATAAACCTTCAGTTGGTATATGAACTGAACATTTTTTTTGTTTAAAATAGCTCAGACTTGCTCTGATACTGAACATTTTATACTGAACAACTATGTCTGAACAAAGAATGCTCTGATCAGAAGCACTGAACTATCTTTTTCTGCTTCTGAACAACATTCTATTTTCAATGCAATGTCATATACTCATTGAAAATCAAGTATGATCTGATGCCCATCTTTACTGCTTGATTTTCTATATGATTACATAATTATCTCACATGTCTTTTCAAACTCTTTTCAATGCTCTGATACACATGTTTTCAAACTCTTTTAAAACTTTTTGTTGATGACAAAAGGGGGAGTAGGTAAAACAAGTATTAAAGCTCTTGAGCTCTAAAATAAGTTAAATTCTGTCAGTAATTTACTTATGAAAGGGGAGTAAAAGGCATTAAGACCTGAGGCTCTGAACATAAGTTAAGTTCTGAATGAAATTAACTTATGAGAACTGATTTTAACTCTTAGCCTCTGAATTTAATTTTGTGAGATATAAGTTACTCTTAGTGAGTAAAATGAATTTAAAATAACTTGGATAAGACTCAGGGAGCTTACAAAACTCATCCTGTGGATTATCAGACTTAGGGGGAGAGCTTACAAACCTCAGAACCTGAAGTCAGCAAGTTATTTACAATTCTGAGTGTCAATTTCACTTGATTGTTTAAAGTTGAGTTTAATTAGCATGGATAAGAATCAAGGAGAGCTTACAAACCTAACCTTGAGGATTGTCAGACCTAGGGGGAGCTTACAAACCTCTCCTGAAGTCAGATTGTTAATTAAACTTAACAACAATTCTGAAATTTTCACATTTGTGATTTTAACTGAACTTAATTAACCTGGATCAAACTCAGGCGGAGCTTACAAACCTCACACCCTACAGTTAACTTGTTAATTAAGTTAACAACAATTTTCTGATTAATACTTATGTTTGTCATCATCAAAAAGGGGGAGATTGTTGGAACAAAATATGTTAAACAACTCTCTTCTGAATTAATGGGGAGATTGTTGAAACATTATGTGTAAACATATCTCTCTTTGTGGTTTTGATGATAACAAAAGTGTTAAATAGAAAATTGGTTATTTGCTAATGCTTTGTTCAAGTGATTTCAGAACCACATGTTTAATGAATGGAAATTGATAATGGTTATGAAAGAACAAGCTTAGAGCAAGAAAGGAAAGCTTAGAAGCAAGTTGCAAAGCTGGAAGAAAACTGGGTCTGAAGAGTGCTCCTGAAATGGTGCCTCTGAAGTGAGAGTCTGAAGCCTGCGTCTGAAGACAACTTCTGAAGTCTGAGTCTGAAGAAGTCAACAAAAGTCAACGTCTGAAGACCTGCTTCTGAAGTCTGAGTCTAAAGAAGTGCTTCTGAAGCACTGTTCACGCAGAAGCTTCTGAAGTCTGATGTAGCAAGGAAAGCAACTGTTACTGTGCGCATTTAATGTCTGGATATGTCAGAACAACTCTTTACAAAAGGTGTCTCCTTGACTCAAACATTCCCCAGCTTTTAAGGAAAAGGAATTTGAATATTGCGTGCTACCCTGTTTTCTGTTCAGTTCTAGCACACAATTTTCAGCTGGTATAGCCTCTCAACTTGCAACGGCTCTTTCCTAATTTTATGGGCAATCTTCAACAGCTATTTTCTGCTCTATAAAAGGAAGATGATTTGAAGAGAAAATGCCAAGACTCTGTACAGAAACACAAGCTGCAAAACCTGAACTGCAATACTCTGTTTTTGTTTTCTGTCACAAAATAACTTAGGAATTCTTACAACTTGTTTATCTTAGAATTTCCTAAGTGTTAGAGTCTCAATTGAGTTGTATTAAGTGAACACCTCTGATATTTGATCAAGTGTTCAATTCAAGCTTCTTTCTTTGTAAACCAGTTTGAACCAAAGTCTTAGCTTGCGTGCTAAGCAACCAGAAGTCTCATTACTAAGTGTTCTGAGCAATTGTAACCTCATTCCTTTGTGGTCTGAGCTGTTAGTCACATTCATGGGTGGTCTGTGCAGGGAGTCTTATTCCTTTGTGGTCTAAGCAAGGTTGGTTCATTCCTTAGTGGTCTGAACATTAGAAGTCTTATTCCTTTGTGGTCTAAGCAACTGGAAGTCTCATTCCTTTGTGGTCTGAGCAAGGAAGTCTCATTCCTTTGTGGTCTGAGCAATTGGAAGTCTCTTGACTGTGTGTCTTGAGCAGGGAAGTCTCTTGACTTAGTGTCTTGAGCATTAGAAGTCTCTCACTAGGTGTTTGAGCATTGAAGTCTCTTTCCTTTGTGGTTTGAGCAATTGTAATCAGTTTGATTATAGTTAAATCTCTTGTTAGTAACAAGGGGACTGGACTACTTCCAACTTGTGGAAGGAACCAGTATAAAAACATTGTGTGTTCTCTCTTCCCTTCTCTATTTACTTTTTATAACCGCTGCATAACTCTGAGAAATAGTTCAGAACTGAATTATATCAGATTCTGAACTTGACTTAAGTATTTGAGAAGAAAAAGAAACTTAAGTTTTTGAGTCCACACAATTCAACCCCCCCTTCTTGTGTGTTTTTCTCACCTTTATAGAGGTGTATTAATAAAAAGGAGGTTTAAGTAAGTAAATAAGTAGTGTTTTAATTAAATAAGAAAGAAGGAGGTGTAAATAGTGGAGAGCAAACTGGTGTAAAAGTTATGAGAAATACCTAGCCCAATTAAAAGATTATAAATAGAAGAAAGTCATAAGAGAATTACGTTACAGAACACAAAGATCATAATTGAGAGATGAGGCAAGGAAACTAGGTTGTGAAGAGAAGAGGCAAGGAGAGAAGCTTAGAAAGAAACCTAACCGTAGAAGTTGCTTATTTTGCTGATTTAAGGTAAGGGGAGTCTCTATTCACCATAAAGGATTTATGAACATATGGGTAGTGAAGGGTTTTGTTTTTTTTTATTGTTTTAATGATATTTTAATGAATTCATGTTAAATTTATGTTCTTTTATGTTGCTAAAATTATGTGTTTGATTTGTTGGGATATATTTTGATTTATGATAGAAAAATGTTTATGTTTGAGTTTTATAGTTCTCTTTGCCTTTCGCATGAATCCGGATATGTTGACGGCCGTTTTCTTGATTAAAAATTCTTAATTTTATGAACCCTTAGTTTAAGAAAATTGGGAATCTTTATGATATAATTGGTTTGGCTGAATTCCCAACGGGTGTTACTTTTAAAACGATTAATAAATTGAATCATTAAATTTGGATAAGTTTTGTATACATATATGTACCTTTTCTTGTGTGGCCGATTCCTGAATTTTGAAATTCAGAATAAGGTGTAGCACTTTTATAATTTTTGCTGTTAGCCTTGCCCGTTTATTTCATGAATTCCAAATTGCTCTGCCATGTTTTGTCAGCATATGGCTTTCGTCTATTTTTTTTCACACAATAATGTATACTTGGATTATATGCATTACTTTGTGTTTGTTTATTTTGATTAACAATGTATGCACATGAAAATTCGGCAGTATTGTGTTATGCTTTTGATGAATTTGGTTTAGGCTTTTATGGATATTGCCATGATATTTTGGCACTTCAGTAATCATCCACTCTTTAAATTCATATGCTCACATGGAATGATATAATATGATTTTGTGTCTCTGGAACGTGAAACTAGTAGTAATAATTTAGTGGGATATGCTTGTCAAGATATGGATGTAGCACAAAAATAAGAAGCACAAAAATAATACCCTGAGATTACTCCAAACCAAGCCAACACATAATATTTCTCCAAATCTGGTCTATTAATCGACAATGCAAGAAAAGATGGATAGAAGATTCTTCAACGATATCACAAAAAACACAATTCAAGGAAGATTTCTTATCAATAAGATTACGCCTTGATAGATTTCTTCTTGTAGGAATATGGTCCCTAAGAAGCTTCCACGAAAAAGCCACCACTTTTGATGGAGCAGGGCTTTTCCAAAGGTAGCTAAACACCTTCTCCTCCAAATGACTTAGCCCCTCCTCTAGGATTAACAACTCTTCCAACATCATATACATCGACTTCACCGAGAAATCTTTTTCCTCCGGTCTCCATCTCCACTTACAACCGAATAAGTTTCTCTGCCACGTAAGCCCCCAAATCCATTATTATCTTTTTGAGTTGATATTGAAAAAAGACGTGGAAACCGACGACAAAGAGGTACATCTTCCACCCAAATATCCTTCCAAAAACTTGTATTTGCTCCATTTCCCACCTTTCTAACCACCTCCCTATTAAACCACTTTACCCACTTCCTCCCATCCAAACACGCAATATTCTTCCACCAACTTGAAGCATAATAAGGAATGACCTCACTACCTTCATCCAACAAAGTGTTAATGTTAGTACCATACTTTGCCACTAATAGTAATAACTCCTTCCAAAGTGATACACCTTGTTGAATTACCCTTCATCTCCATTTTGCCAAAAGACTTAAGTTAACCACCCTAATATCTCTCACACCAAGTCTTTCCTTACTCTTTGGTTGGAAAATCGTTCTCCACTTCATCCAACTAACTTTCTGATGTCCCAACACCCCTCCCCATAGGAAATTCCTTTGCATCTTAACTATCCTCTCTTATACCGCCACCACATCTTTAAAACGAAAGATAAAAAATTGGCACTGAATTCAACACCGAATTCAATAACACAATCCTACCTCCAAGACTTACATGCTTGTTTTCCCATACTTTCAACCTTGATATCAATTGTTCCAAAAGTGACTCCAAGTTGACATAGCTCTAGGATTTTCACCAATGGGCAATCCCAAATACTTAAACGAAATTGAGCCTTCATTGCACTTCAAAAACTCAAAAGCTACCTCCATAGATTACCTTGGCACATTTATCCCCACCAAAAAACTTTAAAAAAATTTATTTTCAACCCCGACAGCGTCTCAAAACCTCTAAGCAAAGTCTTCAATGTCCAAAGATTTTCCACTGTTGTCTCCCATATACAAAGTGTATCATCCGCTTATTAGAGATGAGAAATAGACAATCCATCACCACCAACATCGAAGACTTTAAATAAATTATGATTAAATGCATTCCTTATCAAACCACTAAACCCATCTGATACTAGAAGAAATAAAAACGGTGTCAATGGGTCTCCTTGCTTTAGCCCTCTTTAAATGTTGATTTCCTCCGTTGGGCTTCCATTTACTAGTATAGACATACCACCCCCAAACATTCAAGCCTTCATCCAAGCGAATCACATGCCTTCTCAAAATCTACCTTACAAATTAAAGATACATGGTTTTCTTCCTTTGCCGAATCAACGACTTCATTTACCACCATCACTCCATCCACCAAATTTCTACCTTTTAAAAAGGTCGATTGATTTGAAGAAATAATGGAATTCATCACCCTGGACAATCTCACCGCCAACACCTTTGCCAACAATTTATAAAGACATCCCAAAAGAAAAATCGGTCTAAAATCCGTTAATTCAAATGGCAGCTTTTTTTTTGAATTAAATCCACAAAATATGACAAAAAGCTCCTTGGTAACTTTTCATTACCATGGAATTGATCAAACATTATCCCCACACCATCTCTCAATAAGTTCCGAAATTCCTTGATAAAAGCAAAATTAAAGTCATCCGGACCCGGACTTTTGTTTCAATCACACTCTTTCACCACACCTTAAATTTCCTCTAAGGTAAAGGGAGCAATAATGACACCATTATCTTCTGTGGAAATAGTCTTAAACTCAATCTCATATAGCTTTGGCCGCTCCTAAGTGTTAGCCCTAACATGCTTACGGAAAAAACTCACCACCGCCTCTTTAACCTCATTTGGACTTTGCAACCACCCACACTCCACCTTTATTGCCTTAATTGCATTCATCCTTGTGTTTGCATCCTCTTCCTTAAGCCATTTAGATCTTGATCTTTGAATCATTCTAGAATCTTTACTTTTTAAAATTTCCACATCTCCACAAACTTTACTTTTTGTAATTCCACCTCCGCCGCCATCAAATCCCCCACCTCACCTTTATCATTCAACTCCGCTATCTCACTCGTTAACCTTAAAACTCTTTTCCCCAAACCCCCATACACCACCTTATTCCACTTTCTTAACACATTTTTTAACCCTTTTAATTTCTCTTTCAACATGTACCCCATCCAACCCTCCACACTTTGATTATGCCAAGCCTCTTATACAATCTATTTAAGCTTATTTTTTGCAACAAAAAATTATTGAAACAAAAAGGTTTGGCCCCCAATCCCACCCACCACTTTTTTAATTAAGCTTTCTATTATATTATTATAGTATATGAAATAGAAATATGTACTTAACATATAAATCACTTTTTTACATGTAAACTACTTGCTCCTTTCTTCGTTGGTTCTAGTATTGGTCATGTATATGATTTTTGTTTACTATGATTTGGATTTCTTGTTTGTTTGTTTGTTTGTTTGTTTGTTTGTTTCTCTTTGTTTGATTTGGTTTCGATTAGTTACTACTTTGTCTATTGTGTTTGTGAAGCACCGTGTTATGGTGTTTCTTTGGGATAATTGGTGAGTCCAGATAGTGAGCATAATGTGTTTGTATAATCCCTTTTACGTAGTTTCATTTGGATGATTTGGTGAATCAAGATATTGTGGATTTTTTTGGTTGCTTCTCTATCTGTTGGTATGATGATTCACATCTTTGGTTGGTTCCTCTTTGATCTCTCTTTTCGGGTGTTTTAGTTCCAATATTTGGTTGATTATCCCTCTTTTGGTTGTTTTTTATCTTCATTGGTTCTTCTATTTTGGTCGTTTCTCCTTCCATTGGATCTTATGTTTGTTTGGATATGATTTTTTCTCTTTGGCTGCTCCTCTCTAGGATGGTTACACATTTTGGTTGGATGCTCCTCTCAGTTGGTTACGCAATCTAGTTGGTTTGGTTTATTTTCAGGGTTAATTTTATAACAATCTTAAATCTAAGTAAGCTTTAGTTTGAGAGGTAGTGTTAGAATATTAGATATTTTGAGTTTATATATTATTAAGTATATATTTTTGTTTTTTGTTTGAACAACTCTCGATGCATCCAGTTGTTGCATTGTGAGTTTGAGGGAAGATGTTAAATAATAAACTATTGGATTTATGCTATTGGGCCCTTCATGTTCATAAGTAAGTAAAGTTCATTAAGTATTACTATATATTATCTTGTAACCCATATTTTCATAAGTTATGCTAATGTCAATCTAATGAAACTATAATCACATTTGTTTTGATATTCCCTCTTCTCTCTAAAATCGTATATTGTTAACATGTAGCGCATAATGTAACACCCTAAACCCCACAAAATATTTCCTAACGAAAATTCAATAAATAATAATAAAGCACCCAAGGATGTCACACATTTTCTTAATACCAAAGTGTTTAATTCAAAATAAAAGAAACATCGTAGCGGAATAGTTATCAAAAACACATCACAGTGTCAACATCAAAACGGGATTCAAAGGAATCCTAACAAAGTCTGAAAATAAAGATAAAATCTCCAATCCCTAGTGCACAGATCAGAACATCGACTCAATAGACTCCCAAAGCAATAAACAAAGCGAGTAGGCTCCAAAGTCATCCTCAGAAACTCACAGCTACTAAGCTTTCTCTTCCTGCAAATCTACACCACAAGGTCGTAGGCTTCCAACCCGCAACTAGAGGGTGAGAAAATATTCAACATAAAGGAAATATAAACGCATGTATAGCTTCAAGTTAAACAATACATCATTAATACTTAACAATTATTCATCACAACCAGACAGTAATCACATTCTGTATATATACATTCATGTCATAAAGTTAATAAGTCTCAATCAACATCTTATAAGCATATATAAAACATCAACGACAGTTAGCAAAGTGTACGTCATTCACCTATTACTATAATAGAAGCACATCATTGAATTAAACCATCGTCATATCTCACATCATCATATCAACACATCGTCATATCAACACATCATCATATCAACACATCGTTATATAATCACTTCATTGTATAACACATCTTCATTTAATCACAACATCATATAATCACTTCATTCTATAATCATTTTCAATTAATCATAACTTTACACATCTCCAATTTCCACATCTTACAACTATCCATCATATTCACATCACTAATGTTCATCATCATATAACCATCACAGCTCATCATTTACTAATTCATCAATTCAATTCTTCATTAGATTTCCAATATTCACATTTATCAAGTTTACATGCTTATAGATACTGGTCAATTCTTATGTACTATCCATATGAGCAACATCACATTAGTTCAAACACCATTATCAATAAAAAAACGTTTCTAAAGTTATTCATTTTGCTGCACTAGTTCAATTTAACAAATTATGTTCATTTCCAAGTTTCACAACCAACCAATTTTATCTCAAAACAACTCAATATAATTAATCCATTGTAAGCACTCATTACCCATCAATAAATCACCAAAACAGAAGCAAAACAACACCAAAGGAACGCCCAGGGGTGCCCGAAAACCCCCTCCAAGGACCAAAACGCGCAGAACAACATAAGATGTTTCTACACAGCTCGCTTAGCGAGCCCCTGTTTCCTGGTCACCTAGAAAACGTGTTCTTGGCATCGGGAACACCCTCAAAACATCCCAAAATCTCAATTTTTGATCCCTTTCAGCCCAAAATCGATAGATAAGTATTACTCATAGTTAATACACTTTAAATAATCACTTATAACATATTAAAACATCAATCATGTATAAAATTTCATGAATTTCACTCATTTAAACATAAAACTCAAAAACACAACATTAACACAATTCAATCATGGATTTAGTATATCAACATCATGGATTCATAAATAATCACATACCTAAATTCTCAACAACAAACTAGAGTACGAATTCAACATCAATTCATCATAAGAACATGAAAATAAGAAGAATTACACAAACCTTTTTGGCTTAATTGCAGTTTTAGTCCCCCTATTTTCACCATTTTGCGAAATTGGTCCCCTTATTTTAAAATTCGACAGTTTTGGTCCCTATATCTAATAATTTGTCTAAAATATGGTGATGTAACATGTTTTAAATGAAATTTTTAAGGGAATTTTCTTACGATTTCACCGATGTTGATATTTTATCATCTTCCGATAATATACCACAACATTTAAAACCTATTACATCACCTTTTTTAGTTAAAAAATATGATTGAGGGACCAAAACTGTCGAACTTTAAAATAAGGGGACCAATTTCACAAAAAGATGAAAATAAGGGGACCAAAACTGCAATTAAGCCAACCTTTTTACTACCCATTTGTTCATATGACCCATATGTGAATAGAAACTCCCCCCTTATCTCAACAATCAACAAAGCAAGCATCTCCAATGAATGAGTCTCTCTCCAATATCCTCTTCTAGCCTCCTAGAGTTCTTCTTCTTCACCACTTTAGATTCTCTTCTTGCCTCTTCACTCGATGGCTCCTTATGTTTTCTAACCCTAATTCTCATAAGACTACAATCTATTTATGTCCTCTTATTTGGGCTTGGTTTTTTCACATCACTTAATGGGCTTGGTTTCTATCATGTTTATTCTCCACAATAAAACACTACTCAATCACTCACTTAAACCTCCTATTTATTCATACACCTCTCTTTCCTTAATTTCTCATAATCTCTTATTTTCTAATAATTAACTAACCCATCAATTCAAACAATAAACAAATAAATTTCTAAATAATACTAATATTACTAATATCACATAATAATAATATTAATAAACTAATAATAAAAGTCGGGATGTTACACCTAATGAACTTATCAACTGAGGGATTAATCTTTAAGTCATCAACCTTTAGTGTCACTGGCTTCCTCTCTTGAAAATTCTTGTTGTGATGTTTCGTATATGCTTTACCAATCCTCTTTCTAAAACTATCGAATATTTTTTATCAACCATAACAATTGGATCTTTTGAAATGTGAGTTTATTCTCCTTTGGTCGAAATTTATTCTACTTTGGTCGAAATCTTGTTTTTGACGTATTCACGAGCGATGTAGTTTCAACTTCTTCACCAAGGTTAATAGTTTTCAAGCCACCTTGAGTGCAAAGTTGTGGTGTTTCAGACTCTTGATCATTTGATTGCACACTACTACTATCCATTTGAACCTCATGTGTCATATTGGGACTAGTTGATTCAGATGAAAGTTATTGATATTGATATGGGTAAGGTTATATGATATGAATAATTTCTAAAGTGTGGATTATTTTATGGATTTGGGATAAAAATAAGAATTTTGAAAATTTGGGTTATGATGTGGATTAGGGTTATTGAATACATTTTCAAAGTATGTGGCATTTTCTTAATTTGGGATATATGTAGAATTTCAACAAGTTTGCATAAAATTTGACCAAGAATTATGATGGTCGGGGTTCATTGGCGAATAAAATGTATAGAAGAAAAAAAAATAAAAATGAATAAAATAAATAGTTCAAATTTAGGCTAAATATGAAAGAAAAATTATGATTGATTGAAATGGTTGATCATTTACTTATTCTCAAACTAGTTTTTATAACAAAGAACAATATTCAAAAGGGTAGGAAAAAAAATTATAGATGGGTTTAATTTATTTTGCCTACATCCATCGTGGGTAAAAAGGCGGTTGAAAACTTGAAATGGTATTATTATTTTTAATTATTTCAATTTATAAAGTATTTGTCAAAAAACTGTGGAACCCCTAACAAGAGATCCAAATAAAACACAAAAGATACCACCGATTATTATGTCCATAGGGGGTTTTGTTTGATGGATAGAAAATGTATTTCTTGGCACTACTTTCCTAGGAATAAAATAATGAGAATTATATTCCTAGGAATTTTTCAAGAAAAGTGTTTGATTAACAATTTAAACTCCTGGAAATTTTGTCAAAATACATATTTAAATTATAATAAGAAAAAAGTAAATACATTAATTAACTAATTAGCACTTCACAAATAGTGAAGTGTTCCATTCTTTACTCAGTGTAGGGAGAGTATGAAGGTAAAGTAGGAGGCATAGGTTAGCTTTTAGTAAAAGTGGGTTTCAATTTTCGGGAATAAAATTTTCCCACCCCTTTTCCATGGGAATAAAAATGGCTAGAACGTGGGTGAAATAGATTCCTGAGTATTATTTACTCTTGGGTATAATATTTTTTGTTTCTTCCTACCAAACAAAGCAATATCTTTTTCCCATCCTCTATACCCAAGAATGTATCTTTTATCTCCGAAACAAACATCCCCTTAGGGCTTTTAGATATATCCAGCAACTACGATTTCAGTTAGCTAGTTTAGATATTTTGTTGAGATAGTGAATGTTAGGTAATAATCTCTATTTTTTTTATACAATAGCTAATCTCTTAACTTTTTTTACAAAAATAA
Organism: Medicago ruthenica; assembly: GCA_018208015.1. NCBI lineage: Eukaryota > Viridiplantae > Streptophyta > Magnoliopsida > Fabales > Fabaceae > Medicago > Medicago ruthenica. Next base: position 33,867,708 of record CM031371.1, on the reverse strand, counting down.
ACGATATTCTTTCATTCAAATTGATAGAGTACATCGATACAATACAAATGTAAAGTTTTCATATACAAAAAGGATGGATCGGCGAATAAACTCACAACATTCATGTTAATAGTATAAAATGGCAGAGTATATTTGCTTCCAAATATGACTAGATTCAAGTCTCTAGAATACTTATGTCTTCAAATCTAAAACGTTGACGAAGCCAGAGTCATTGATTGCATTTATACTTGATCAAAGTTAATCTTTCAACCTGTATTAAATAAACACCACACTAAGACAGGAAACCAAAAACACATTGCACAAAGACAGGAAATCAAAACAAACATAGTCATGTTATGACGAGGAAATTACAAAACAAACGAAAGAAGACTGAAAATATGTGGAATTCACTTATTTAACTAAAAGAGAGAAAAACAATTTAGAGGAGTGATTTCAGGTCAAAATTGGCCCTAACTCACTCATCTCTAGTAGATCAAGAAGAAAAAAAAATGGTGACAATTAGAGCTTAAGAAGGAGAAAAGAGAGGTCTTTTTTTAGGTACAAAAAGGGCCAAAGGCCCAAAGATCTTCTTTATTTAATATAACTAACTAAAATATAATCATTTTGGGTATGAGGGGAGGCCTCATGCCAAAAAGATTAATATCAAATAACAACATTATTATCTAATGGCTCTTCAGTTCCATTTGGGATCATAGATATGAGTTAAATTAGTAAATTTCACTACAGATAATGGATCATAGATGTTCTCAAGGTTCTTCAATGATTAAAGAAAATAGATTTACAAGTGGAATAGTCTTTGGGAAGAAATAAACTGTGTTTGGATTGATTTAGCAACAGGTTATTTGAATTTATTTACGGATATAAGTGCACGATAGAGTCTATCATGAATTTATTGGAATAGTCTTCATGATAGTATAACTTATAAAAACCACTTATACTTTTTATAATATTAACAATTTGACGATATTTTACTTTGATTGTGGAAATAACTTACACATAACTGCTTGTATAATAATTAATAAGCACTAATTATAATATTTTTCAAATTGACCGTAGGTGAGTTTCACCCAATAATAATATTTTTAATTTATTTATTTTGATAATTAACTCCACCTTATTTTTCGCGAAAAAAAATAAAAAACTCGACCTTATTGATTCTCTCAAATGAGAGTATGCTACGACCTTTCTCATAGGTCTAAATGACTCTTTTGATCCAATTTACGCTGAAATTGTGCCCAATTTTTTTGGTTGCCAAGCTAAAATTGTGCTCATGAGTTGATAAAAAAATATAATAAAATTATTACTCGCATAATTTTTTTGGGTTTAATATATTTTTTGTCCTTACAAAATAAGTACATTCTAAGTTTAGTCATTTTCCCTCACAACAAAAGAACAAAGTTTAGTCTTTTTTTTTGTTAGCTCAAGTTCTATGTTTAGTCTTTAGTTGATTTTTAATAATTTTTTAGTCCTTCAAAAATTACCCTACACATGGTTTTAATTCCCGTTAAAATTAAATTTGTTTAATTAGTCTTAAAGTCTTAAACTTTTTAATATTTTTTGCAAGAATGTTTATAACATTATAAAAAGTACATTTTTTAAAATTATAATTTTTAACATGAGATGAATTAAATGCGGATTTTTCAAACGTCAAAAATTTAAAATAAAAGTAACAAAATTTAATTTTGAGCTCATTTTTGGCAGAAGAACTTTTTACAATGTTAAAATCATGTTTAAAATATTTATTAAAAATGCATGATGATCTAATAGCAAGGACTAAAACTACGTTCATGATTTTGTAACACTAAAAAGACTATTAAAATTATATAAGGACTAAACTTAGAAAGTGTGCATTTTGTAGAGATAAATTTGTTTTACAGTCAACTTTGACTCTTGATATCGGGTTGGTTAGATTTTTCAACTGCTCTTCATGATTCGTTAATTAAGCATTTTACTTAGTTTGGAGGTCTTGGGGCTTTTCCAGCAAGTTTCGTTTGTCTTTTAACATAATTTGGATTTATGTTCTTTTTATTATTTGGAAGGATCACAATAGGAGATATTTTCATAATAAGACCGAACAACTTCTCTCTTTATTAGAAAAGATTAAACTTCAAGCTTATTGGTGGTTAAAATTGTGTTATGCCCTTTTCGATTTTGTGTACACGGCTTGGAGAATGAGTCATTTGTTAGACTTTCAGGCTGTAATGTAATTATTTATCTTTGGATACTATGTAGTAGCTTGTTTGTGTTATTATAACATATGAATATTTTAGCTTTCTTTGATACACTTTGTAATATAAGAGCTTTTGCTAGTTTTTAATGTATTTGCTTAGTTTTTACAAAAAAAAAAAAAAGAGATAAATATACATTTAACATTTGTTTTTGTACAGTTAGACTGATACACTTATTTATTACTTTTTCTCCCTCATATTTCCGATTCTTTTGCTTATTTGTTACTTTTTTAATCTTTCTAAAAAATTTAACTGATTAATAAGTTATTAAAAAAATTGATGAATAAAAAGTACAATGAATTACAGCAAGAAAAAGGTGACTTGACAAATCATAAAAAGTTATTGAGTTGACTTTGTAAAGTGATTTCTCAATTTATTCTCGAAATACAAGCATAATGATAACAAAAATCATAATCAATTTATATATGTTTAGAGACACATTGGAGAAGAATATATGATTACCAATGTTATCGTTTTTTGACTGCTTTGATTATATTTAGTTTTGCCAATCCAATTATACATGTCAGATTGTAGTAAGTTTTCACATTTATATCTATTTTTTTTATATTTATTAAATAACAGATGTAACTGAATTATATACAGTCAAGATACATTAGTTATATAATGAATCTAAAAGTCAAAAATTGCTTAAAATATGACCGGAGAGAGCACGTTACTTCCATTTTTACCGGTAGGCTCTAGTATAGGTGCTAAGTTTTTTTTTTTAGTATAGGTGCTAAGTTGGCTCAATAGGAAGTTGTCTAAAAAAATCAGAGTTGCTTAATTACTTGATTTTATTCAGTAAAAACAATTGCCTCAAAAAAACAAAATTTAGTAAAATAACTATTGATTGTATTAAATTAAAAAAAAATTATTCAAGCAATTTTCACTTAAAAGCATTCCTAAAATTAAAATTTTAATCGCTTGCTTTTATTAAATAAAAGAATTTAATTACAAGCCATATTTACTTGATATAAAGGTTTGATTTTTTGATATTATAACAAAATTAAATAACAATTCAAGCAATTTTTGTTTACATTTAATAAATTATAGTTATTATATTCTAAGAGTCAATATATTCTATATATTTTTTCTCTCTTTCCTAAGACAAGTGATTTTATCCTATTTGAATTTTCCGACATTGTGGCGTAAGTGGGTCTTAGAATGTGTTACGACGGCTTCAGCATCAATGCTTGTGAATGGGAGCCCGACTGACGAGTTTAAAATGAAAAGGGGGTTTCGTCAAGGTGACACTCTTTCACCTTTTTTCTTTTTGTTAGCAGCTGAAGGTTTAAATGTAGTGATGAATGCTCTAGTGGAAACAAGCATGTTCTCTCCCTTTAATGCAGGGGCGCAAGGAATTGTTATTGTTTTTCATTTGCAATTCGCAGATGATACTTTATTGATATCGAAACAAAAGTTAGGCTAATGTTAGGGCATTAATTGCAATGCACATCACAAGTATTTACAGGCAAAAATTATCCCCATTAGCCAAATGACTTGGCCTATAGTGTTCAGTCATTGCTCGGCTAATTTTGCGGGTAATGTGTGAGTTCTCTTGTTGTGGGGTTTGTTGTTGGAACAAAAGTGGTTTGTACAATTCCTCTAAGGTTTTGATGCTAACATAATATTGAAGAACAATTGGATATACTAATATTTGTTCAAGTGTGTAGGATCATAGAACATATCCATCAATAGATTGAACATATATTAAAGCATCAAAAGCACAAGAGAAGCTTAAAAGACTATGGTAGAAGATCTGAAGAAAGGTCAATCAGAAGTCAACATATTGGATCAGAAGAAAAGGACGCCTTTGTGAAGCTGAAGATTAGCCTCATCAGACTCTATGGAGATCATCAGACTTAGAAGACCTAGCCAGACACAGAAGACCCCATCAGACTTGGAAGACCTTCAGACTTCAGAAGAACTTGAGGGACCCAGGCTCCACGTCAGATTTGTCGTCTTCTATAGTTGTCCACATCAAAGGATCTGAGTATAGTTTTGTCTTCTTCTGACCACATGTAGAAACAAACAAAGAACTTCAAGGGCAATAAGAATGATCAGATACTTCTAGTTTCAATAAAGGATTTTCGAATGACTATCCAACGGAATTATCCATATCATGCAATGGCTCAACGTCCTTAATTTGAAGCTTCTCAATGACACTTAATGTGCTGACACTCTTCTTCAACGTCTCTCAAATCCCTGCCTATATAAGGAGCTGAAGAGCTTAAGAAGATTAACAAGACTCTGCTATTTTTACTGTGTCATTACTCTGTCAAATCAAATAGCGCAGAACACTTAGGATTTTTGTTTCAACTTTTGTATCTTAGAAATCCTAAAGTCTTAAGAGTCTGTTCAAAGATTGTTCAGTTTACACCAACAATTGTTTATCCGGTGTAAGAACAAATTTGTTTATATTTGTTGTAAGCAAATAGAAGTTTTTTGCCAGCAAAGCTTGAGTATCATAAGTATCTTGCATGTGTGCTTGAGCAATAGAAGTCTCTTGGGGTTGCCCTTGAGCATTGGAAGTCTCTTGCCTACATGCTTGAGCAATAGAAGTCTCTTGGAGTTGTCCTTGAGCAGTGGAAGTCTCTTGGTAGTGACCTTGAGCATTAAATGTCTCTTGCAAGTGTGCTTGAGCAATTGTAATCAGTAGTGATTATAGTGAAATCCTTTGGAAGTGCAAGGGGACTGGACTTCTCCTGTGTTGTGGGAGGAACAAAAAAAAGCCAACACAATTCAACCCCCGCTTCTTGTGTTTTTCTCAACTTCATTTGTGGCGCCCCACGTTTGGCTATCAGCTTCCTCCTTCATGGCATGATACGTTCACAAGGTCTATTGTGTGTAGCCTTCCCACGAATGTGTTTCCTTGTTCATCCCTCTTTGTGGTTAGTAACACTATAAATATGGAGTGTGAGTTTAGAGCCTCATTGTCCAGTTCTACTAAGCTTTGACTTAGTCTAAGATCCTTTAAACCCACATTCTTATTAATTAGACTTGAAAACGAATCGGTTGTCCCTCACTCGATTGTCGTAGCCTTCGCCTAAACTTCCATCAGTTGGGAGGTTCCTTGCTTAAACCCTAATCACATATTTGCCGATGCCAGCTAACGAGATAATTATTCTTAGGTGTAAACAAATTCTCCATGTGTTGCGTTATCAACTGGTCTTTGAGTGGTGAGATGATGTACCAGAACTGACAGAACGAGAAGAATGACAATATCCCTAGTCCTATTAAGGTGAGTCGTTTTCCTTAGTGTGTCCTTTCTTGTAAACTGACTTCATTTGACTAACAACTCTTTATTCCTACTTTTCAGGTTAAGACGAAAGGTCCCTTACTACGTTATTTAGAGAAGATATACTAAGAGAGACATGTCCAAATCTTTAGGGATCTCGTTAAAAAGCCTTTTTCTAACAAGGGTAAATGTATCTGAACCTCCACCTTGAGTAATCGTCCTTCCTCTCACATTTCCTTCACTACATCATCCAAATTCCAATGAGGATGAAGCACTACTAAAAGATGTTCATTCGTGTGGATTTTCTTCTTTTTAGAAAAGAAATTTTAGGTGATTTTTTCCTCGTTCTTTTGTATTGTTGAATCGGCCAAGTAGTCGGCCTTGTGGCTATTAGTTCAAAAATACCAATGGAACTTTACTTTGCTTGATCTTCAATGCTTTCCCATGTTGTAGGATAAAATTTCTTTAAGTATTTTCTATTTATGCCTTTAGTGAATTCTTCGCCTTCCATGTCGACTAGCTGATATGCTCCTCCACCACACACCTTGCTAACAATAAATGGTCCCTCCCATCCTATATTTTGGATCTTTAGTCCCTATTGACAAAACATATTTCCTTCATTTAACTTTGACTCGCTTGTTATAAGCTTTGGCCAGTTTTTGTTTAGAACTCCCAATCCTGTTTAAAGACATTAACCAATCCTCATGGCTTGTTGATATTTGTCAAGAGTAAGTTGATTTTTTTTAGCTACTCTTCACGAAGCCACGTCAATCTCTAACGAAAACATTACATCTTAACCATAAGTGAGTCAATAGGGGGTGAAACCGATGGCATTTTTTTAGAATTCCTTATGACCCAAAGGACTTCCTGCAAGGTTTCATGTCATCTTCTTTGTTTATCCTCAACAATCTTGGTTCTAGCAAGAATAAGAAACAAATCGTTGCCTCTCTTATTTATTAACGAAATACAAACATCTTAATCTGACTATAAAGAAAGTCATCACCATTCTTAACCAAACAAAATATATTAATAATTCGATTCTGTGATAGTAAATATCTTTAGTCGAAGTTATTATATTCTTCAGAACTCACTTCCATCTTCCTCGCTTGTCATCTGACACTACTTCCACATGCTCAACTTTATATGATTATAGTTGATTGAGCAGGCCTTGGAATTTTGGATGGTGAACAATTTGTCAAGAACCTCATAAAAAGGTCATAGGTTGGCCCGAGCTTTCAATTGAAAGACTATATTAGTAAGGTTACATGCTTCCAATGATACTTATTCATATTCCTTATGAACAATAATAGGGCTTATGTGAGATAAATAGAAGAGAACTTCAAACATTTTCATCTCTGCTGAAAATGGATTTTTGTCAACCTTTACAATTTAAACTCTATCGTCAGCCCAGAACATATGTATCCGATATTTGCCTAGAAAGACTGAATATGAGGGTTTGATATCTATGATAAAGAAATAAGTTCGTACCTCCTTTGGTCCCACCACCACATCAAATATGAGTACTAGAAGTGCATTAGACACTTCACCCATAAGGCTAGCCATTTTTATGTTGGTTGGGATCAAATCCTTATGTTTACCCAACTTCTTTAATGCTAGAAGTGGCATAACTTTTAGGAGAGTACCATCGTCTACAAAGACTCGACTAAACATCATACTTTAATGGAGCTTTGACGAACGAAGGCTCAAGATGTTTTGCCATGTCTTAAGTGGGCTTTTCAAACAACATTCCTTCAATTTCTTTCTCTTTAGCTAAGATGACCCACTCAGCGTCTTCAATAAAGGCATCACCTTCTCAAGGTCTCAAGAGTGACAAATTTAGTGGACTAGTTTAATTTCTTAAAAAAATAAAATAAAGACATTGCCTTCTTTCACTCTTGTTGTTGTTGTTGTAGGACAGATTCTTTTGTTTTGTTTTGACTTAGCTTGAGTACTTTTTGTATGGACTAAAAACATAGTTTACCATACTTTCTTTGTCCCAAATTATGAGGACTCACTTCCCATATTTATAGTTTCTTAATACAAGACCTCCTCAAACTTCCTTAAACATGAATGATTTCGTTAAAAAAAAAACCAATACATTTATAATTAGGAAACACAAATTTGTTTTTCCTCTCTTATTATATCATTAAATTTGTGAATATTATGTAAACGTGACATAAATTTTTAATATTTTTTTGTCAATTAACCTAGTGACTAAAAATTTATCTTTTAAAGATGAATAAGTGAGAAGTATGAGGTTCGAATCCCGACCCCTATATATAATGTAATTAGGGGTGGGCATGGTTCGGTTCGGGATGAAAACTGAACCGAACCGAACTGTTTGATAAATTTAAAATAACTGAACTGAGCCGAACTGTTTGGATTTTGAACTGAACCGAACTGTTCCAAACCGAACCGAACTGTTTCGAACTGAACTGAACTGTTATTATTGGTACCATTGAAAAAAATATAAAAAATCAAACAAAATCGAATTTTAGAAGGTAAAACCGAACCGAACTGTTTCGAATCGAACCGAACTGTTTTGAACTGAACCGAACTGTTTCAGTTCAGTTCTAGAAATGTTAGTAATAGTTCAATTTTTTTTGGTTTGGTTCGGTTCAGTTCAGCAGTTCGGTTTTTTTGGTTTTTTTGCCCACCCCTAAATGTAATGTGCATACCAATTGAGTTAAACCCACATACATTTTTAATAAGTTTATTATTACAACTATTTTTTTTAATATCCTTGAAATCTTTTAAGAGGTTTTATAATAAAAGACGGAGTGAATATATTTAATAGAAGTATTTTTGTAAAAAAAAAAGAAAATCATTAATATATGTGAAAGGTTAAAGATGGTTTTATATTATTAAAAAAAAGTAGAAATATGAAAAATAAATCTTATAATTAGAAAGAGATGAATACTTCTTAGTGTAAAACAAACTAACACAAGTTTTTTATTGTGTAAATTGACTATCATCTACGTGTAATGGATCGCATAACACGAGTTTGAAGTTGCGGTGCGCGCAGCATGGGGAAAGTGGTGTCTCACTTTCATAGACAACATTATGTATGCATAGGTCACTAAAGCCTGTGTGTTTTGTGTCGTGAAGCAACTGTGTGGTATGGTGGGCCTATAACTGTAACTATCAGCTTTATCTCTTACCTCAGTAAAAGTCGAAGATTCCCTTCACCTTTTCTTTCTTTGTTCCACTCGGATTTTTATTAGAAATCTAATTAAAAGAGACAAACAAATTCCATCTCCAATTAATTATATTATTACAAACAAAAACAAATAGTTTTTGCTATTATTAATTATATTAAAAATATGAGATGAGTTTGTTTAATTTTTGCAAAACAAGCAAATCTGCTTCCACGTACGTTTAGACTGTGGATTGCATTTTGGAGTGAGATTGCATTCTGAAATCAGGCAAACGTCAAGAATATGCGGAAAAACTATTATAAGTAAAAATTTATAATCTTATATTCTTTTAGTTAATTCTAAGCCTAAACATATATCTAAATTAGGCCAAAGTAAGACACAATCACATATGCCACCTAACTTGGTACGTAAAAAGAAAACATAACACGATTATAACTCATTATAGTTTCTGTCTTATTTCAAAAAAGGATCTATCCTTCTACTGAGGGGAAAACATTACCACAAAAGAGATAAAAGCTACTAAAGATTAGAATATAGCCAAGTTGCATTTGAATTTTACATGTTATCAATCAATTGAATGGATTGACCAGATCTACACAGTTCCTTCAATTCATCGTTAGTACTATACTACTATGAAGGCCTTACGTTGACTTTGATATAAAATGCCATGTCATCTATACTACTTATTTATACTCCATAAATATAAGCACATACTCCCTACTTTTTAAGGTAGGTAATGTAGTTATATGTTCATTTTATATACTAGATTTATATAAAATACCTCATGTGTATATTTTTTAATGCATATGACTTAATTTTCATGAATAAAATTAAGATAGTGTCTCTCAGAGCACCATTTTTAGTTAAAAAGTCAGCTGCAAAATTACTCTCACGCAAAGTGTGTTGTAAATTAACCATTCAATCTATAAGCAGAAGTTGTTTCATAACCTATAATAAATTTTCATATTTCAAACCGTTTTGAACAAGGTCAACCACAATACTTGAGTCTAAGACACAAACACTTGCTTATAGCTGCAATCTCAACACAATTTCAAACCATGATACAAACTCAAGATTTCTACATGCACAATGAAGTGGCTACTACTAATGTTGTCGAGAAAATCACCAAAATTAAATTCAGGGAACAAAGTGTCATCTATCTGAATCAAAGTTGGGTGAAGACACATATAGATGGTTGAATACGACAGAAATCAGGAGAAGCAAAGGCTTTAAGAACATGATGTAAAATGGGGAACAGTTGAGCAAAGAGAATGCTACCAAATTTTTTAAATGTTTGAGATTTTTTTTTTAAATATTACACAAAAAAATATGTATAAAAATGATGTAATTAACATAGTTTTTTTTGACAGGATGCATTTGTTGTCTCAACAAATATTTATTTAATTTATATTTTGTAGAATAAAGAATGGCTAAAAAGTTAACTAGTAGATCACGAAAACCACTGAACAAGTTAAAGGTAAGTCCTGATATGTTTATGTATGAGTACATAGTAAATCCAACTTGTGTATTAATCAATAGAAAATTGCTTTTTCCACGTTAAACAAAGCTAAAACACACAAGAAAATGACATTTTTGTTGGAGATTTCCAAAATAGGTGAGAAAAACTGAAAAACAGAAAATTGCATATGGTAATCGATTACCACGGGACTGGATGTGTTTTTCTGCACTTTTTCTCATAGTTTTGGGTTCCAAAAGTTGTAACTCTTCATGGGAATGACTTGTATACATTGGGAAGTTATCATTTACTGATAAATCATGAATCATTGCATTGATTCAAGCCAAAAGTTGAATGTATATGGTTGTAACTTTTGATTAAAAGTTGCATTCTCTCATATGAAGGGGCATATGATGCACTATAAATGCATGGCATTTGTGTATCAGAAGGAGCACGTTTTTGACATCAATTACAGTCAAATTCTCCCTCATTCTCATACTCTAAATCATCCATCAATTCTCTAATGCATGAGTGAATTGTTGGAAACATATTTCTGTCAAATATTGTTAGGAGATACGCTTGGTGTGATTGTGCAATACACATCAAGGAACTCATAGTATCCTGAAGGGGATTCGCTGGACATTCCTATTGCATCCAATATAAAGTTATTGGTGGGGGCGAATCGAACCTAAAGGTTAGTGTGGCAACCCCATACGCTTTGAGTTTTCGTGCATAACCATTAATCATTTCAGGTTTCAAGTGCAGCAGCCTCTTCCCAACAAATCAAGATTATTAACAATCTTTAGGTTCGATTTTATGGCTGCTTCATTGAAAGAAATGACCTCTGACTTTGTTAAGTTGGAAAAGTTTGATGGAGGAAACTTCATCCGTTGGCAGAAGAAAATGAAGTTTCTTCTCACAACATTGAAGGTGGCTTACGTTCTGAACATGGCAAGGCCCGTGGAGAAAGATGATGAAACCATTGCTGAGACCCGAGAGAGACAGAAGTGGGACAACGATGACTACATCTGCTTGGGACATATCTTGAATGGTATGTCTGATTCTCTGTTCGATATCTACCAAAGCAGCCCATCGGCAAAGGATTTGTGGGACAAATTGGAAACCAGATACATGCGTGAAGACGCTACAAGTAAGAAATTCCTTGTCTCACAATTTAATAATTACAAAATGGTAGATGGTAAGCCTGTTATGGAACAATTATATGATATTGAACGTATTCTTAACAACTACAAACAACATAACATGCATATGGATGAAACTATCATTGTGTCATCCATAATTGACAAACTCCCTCCTTCATGGAAAGATTTTAAACGATCCATGAAACATAAGAAGGAAGATATCTCTCTTGAGCAATTTGGAAATCACCTTCGTTTAGAAGAAGAATACCGAAAACAAGAAGGTATTAAAAATCAAATTACTCAAGAGAAGGTGCATGTTGTGGAAGAGGGAAAATCAAGTAAGACTTCCAAAAAGAGAAATCATGAAAATGATGAGTCTCAAAACCACAATGGTAATAACATTAAAAAGAAAAAGAAAGGTAAATGTTATTTTTGTGGGAAAGAAGGACACTTTAAGAATGAGTGCAGGTTCTTGAAAAAGAAGAACAAAGAAAAGAATTCAAGTGCAACAAATGATGATCTTGTTGCGGTCATTTCTGAAATCAACATGATTGAAGATGTTGATTCTTGGTGGATAGACTCTGGTGCTACTCGTCATGTGTGCAAAAACAAGGAATTGTTTAAGACCATCAATGAAGATGGGAGTGTTTTGTACATGGGAAATGCTTCAACTGTGCAAGTCCAAGGAAAAGGGACCATAGAGATTGAATTCACTTCTGGAAAGACACTTACTCTTAAAGATGTATTTTATGTTCCTGAAGTTAGGAAGAACTTGATTTCTGTACCATTACTTAATAAGAATGGGTTCAAATCTGTATTTGAGGGAGATAAATTTATCCTCTCAAAAGGGGGTATGTTTGTAGGAAGGGGATATTTGTGTGAGAATATGTTCAAATGTAATATTGCAAATATTAATAATAATGATATCATTTCTACTTATATTGTTGAGTCTTGTGATTTATGGCATATGCGATTGGGACATGTTAATTTTAGAAAATTGGAGGATATGATGAAATCAAATCTAATTCCTAATCTTGATAAAAACTTTGATTCATGTACTACTTGCATGTTGACTAAAATTACAAGACAACCTTTTAAAAGTGTTAAAAGAAGTTCTAGGGTGCTAGATTTAATTCATTCAGATGTATGTGATTTACATGGTTGGCCCACCATTGGTGGTAAAAAGTACTTTGTTACTTTCATTGATGATTGCACTCGATTTTGTTATGTTTATTTAATGCATTCAAAAGATGAAGTCTTAGATAAATTCAAAATGTTTAAAGCACAAGTAGAACTTCAACATGAAACTTTCATTAAATGCTTTAGAAGCGATAGGGGAGGAGAATTCTATCATCCGAGTTATTTTGAATCCACCGGTATTGTGCATCAAGTTACTGCACCATACACCCCACAACAAAATGGAATAGCAGAAAGGAAGAATAGGACTTTGGTAGAAATGGTTAATGCCATGTTGTCCTATTCTGGATAATCTAAAGGATATTGGGGTGAAGCAATGCTTACAGCATGTTATATCCTCAATAGGGTTCCAAACAAAAGGAACAAAATAACCCCATATGAACTTTGGAAACAAAGGAAGCCAAATCTTAATTATTTAAAAGTTTGGGGTTGTAGAGCAATTGTGAAAGTGCCTGAACCAAAAAGAAAGAAGTTGGGTGAAAGAGGAATTGAATGTGTATTCTTAGGCTATGCAGAAAATAGCAAAGCATACAGATTCTTGGTTATTGAATCGAATGACTCATATTCTGTCAATACAGTAATTGAGTCAAGAGATGCAATTTTTCAAGAAGATAGATTTAAATCATTCTCTTATCCCAAGGACATTGTTCATTCTAATGTACCAAATTTAGAAAACAATGAATCAAATGTAGATACATTGGATGGTTCAGAACTTAGAAGGAGTAAGAGGATCCGAAAAGAAAAAGATTTTGGACCTGACTTCTTCATGTTTCTTATAGAAGGAACTGGTACATCCATAAATAGTTATGGACCAATTTGCTTTAACCTTGAGAGTGATCCAGTGACATATGAAGAGGCTATAAAGTCTCAAGATTCAGCCTTTTGGAAAGAAGCTATCCAGGAAGAAATGGATTCAATTATGGGTAATAAAACTTGGAAAGTAGTAGATCTCCCACCCGGATCCAAACCAATAGGTTGTAAATGGATCTTTAAAAGGAAAATGAAAGTTGATGGTACCATTGATAAATTCAAGGCTAGACTAGTTGCCAAAGGGTTTACACAAAAAGAAGGAATTGATTATTTTGATACATATGCACCTGTTGCAAGAATTGCATCAATTAGAGTGCTAATTGCACTAGCATCCATCCATAAGTTTGTTATCCATCAAATGGATGTTAAAACTGCTTTCCTAAATGGAGAGTTGGATGAAGAGGTATATATGAAACAACCAGAAGGGTTTGTGATCAAAGGTCAAGAAGATAAAGTGTGTAAATTAACTAAGTCTTTATATGGGTTGAAACAAGCACCCAAACAATGGCACCAAAAATTTGATCAAGTTGTGTTAGCCAATGGATACATTATAAATGAATCTGACAAGTGTATTTACAGTAAATTCCACAATGGAAAAGGTGTCATGATTTGTTTATATGTAGATGATATGTTAATTTTTGGCACAAGTTTAGATGAGGTAGAAAAGACTAAAGCTTTCTTATCCAAAAATTTTGATATGAAAGATTTAGGCGAAGCAGATGTGATTTTAGGAATTAAAATCATAAGAGATGGTAACCACATTGGTTTATCCCAATCTCATTATATAGAAAAGGTGCTTCAGAAATTCAATCATTTAGATTGTAATCCGGTCTCTACCCCATTTGACCAAACTGTTAGTTTGCAACCAAACAAAGGTTGTCCGGTGGCACAACTTGAATATGCAAAAGTAATCGGATGCTTGATGTATGCCATGGCATGTACAAGACCTGATATAGCATATGCTGTTGGAAGGTTAAGTCGGTATACTAGCAATCCAAGTAAAGAACATTGGCACGCTGTGAAACGAGTATTAAAATACTTGAAAGGAACAATGAATTATTGTTTAACGTATAGTGGAGACCCTTCAGTTTTGGAAGGATACACAGATGCTAGTTGGGTAACTTATGTTGAGGATCATGCTTCCACAAGTGGATGGATCTTCAACCTTGGTGGAGGTGCAGTTTCTTGGGGTTCAAAGAAACAGACATGCATTGTCGACTCCACCATGGCTGCAGAATTTATTGCATTGGCTGCAGGAAGTAAAGAGGCAGAATGGCTAAGGAATTTGTTGTATGAGATACCAGTCTGGCAAAAGCCAATGGCACCAGTATCCATACATTGTGATAGTCAATCCACACTATCAAAGGCCTATAGTCAAGTATACAATGGGAAATCAAGGCATATTGGTTTAAGACATAGCTATGTAAGAGACTTGATTTCTAATGGAGTAATATCCATCATGTTCGTAAGAACAGAAAAGAATCTTGCAGATCCTTTGACGAAAGGTTTGACAAGAGACATGGTGTTGAAGACATCATTGGGGATGGGACTCAAGCCCATATCTAATTGATTACCAATAATGGAAACTCAACCCACACTTGAGTAACATCAAGTCTTGGGTTCAATGGTGAAAGTACATTATTAGAGTAATTGAAGTACTTGTTAATAGATACATCCCAAGGTTAAAAGTACTTGGACCATAAGATTAAAAAATGGTAGGTTGAGATTTTTCTCTTAATGGACATATAGCATACATTTGCTGAAATGCATACTTATGGGGCATTTCCGATATAGTCTACCTATGTGAGAATGAAGTTTGGCCGCTTCACGGAGTTCAAGGGCTTGACTCTTAAGTTTTCATGAAAAGGGATATATGACACAAGGCCTTATTAATGTGTCATCTTACAGTTCTCTTTATTAATGATATTGAGATTCTATGTGTAAATTATGTACACTTGTTCTAATGAATAGTTGGTTCAAAGCTTGCCTACCATACTATTTGGGAATGAGCGAAAACTTAATTTACTAAGTAATGGTTCAAATCGTGAGATACCATTATCTGAAACCATGGAATTTCCAGTTTTATGGGATTTAGTATTTTGAAAATGGTGGGGGATTGTTGGAGATTTCCAAAATAGGTGAGAAAAACTGAAAAACAGAAAATTGCATATGGTAATCGATTACCACGGGACTGGATGTGTTTTTCTGCACTTTTTCTCATAGTTTTGGGTTCCAAAAGTTGTAACTCTTCATGGGAATGACTTGTATACATTGGGAAGTTATCATTTACTGATAAATCATGAATCATTGCATTGATTCAAGCCAAAAGTTGAATGTATATGGTTGTAACTTTTGATTAAAAGTTGCATTCTCTCATATGAAGGGGCATATGATGCACTATAAATGCATGGCATTTGTGTATCAGAAGGAGCACGTTTTTGACATCAATTACAGTCAAATTCTCCCTCATTCTCATACTCTAAATCATCCATCAATTCTCTAATGCATGAGTGAATTGTTGGAAACATATTTCTGTCAAATATTGTTAGGAGATACGCTTGGTGTGATTGTGCAATACACATCAAGGAACTCATAGTATCCTGAAGGGGATTCGCTGGACATTCCTATTGCATCCAATATAAAGTTATTGGTGGGGGCGAATCGAACCTAAAGGTTAGTGTGGCAACCCCATACGCTTTGAGTTTTCGTGCATAACCATTAATCATTTCAGGTTTCAAGTGCAGCAGCCTCTTCCCAACAAATCAAGATTATTAACAATTTTTACCTCGGCGGCAGTTAACTGCCGCTGGTATGGTGCATCGGCAGTTAACTGCCGCTGCGGGGAACTATGCAGTCAGAACCTGCTATTTTTACCATTCAAGCCATTTTCGACCTATTTATTAACTGTAATCCAAAACAACAATTCCAGAGGCAATACAAATCATACATAAATTATAATCATTCATAAGTAAGAACAATACATAATCTTTCACAATTGACCAAAATAAAATCAATTCGACATTTCGTGAAAATTACACGAATGTTTGAAATTCAACAAAAACATAAATAGTGTTTGACATTCAACAACACATTACATAATATTACACGAAATCTCTACCGACATTCGTTGCACATACAGTTGGAACGAACACAAAAATATAATATATTATTTTCAACCATATGGCTAAACATAAATCCAACGTCACTATCGTCACTAATAAGTCAAGGCCAATAGACCGTTTTCCACATGTCTTCATCTTTATCTCCCCCCAGGTCATAAATTGACATCTGAGCAAATACATGACATGTATGATGATTTTCACCAACATGGAGAAAATAACTGTTAAGTTGTGTCTTCAACTCGTCCATAGTGTCGGTCGAAGTTAGAAAAACCTTAATTGTCTTTTTGAAAGCAGACTACCGGACATGAGCTTCAATTTGTGCAACATTAGACATGTTTAACTTCACAAAAGTTTATGAAATATCAAACATCAGAATAATATTAAATTAAACGTAATAACCAATATATATATCAAATGCGGAAACATTATAATCAATAACAAAGTAGGTGCATATTCCACCACATAAAAGTTATATATTTATATTTATTAATATGTTAGTTATATATTGGTCACAAAAAATTGGCGTTACAATATTGACCACAAAAAATATGTCGGTGTAATATCGACCAAAAAAAAGGATGAACACCGACAAAAACAAAAAATCACTCATATCACATCAAGTCAATTAGAACCATCTTCATCTTCGGCAATAACTTGAAATTCTTGCTTTGCTTTTTCAGGAGTGTCACACAAAATTGGATTGACTTGGTTTGACTCCTTTTTTGGTGGGAGTGGATTCTCTCTTTTCTCAATGCTCATGAGGTGTCGGAATCTAGCTTGTTGATCCATCTACTCAAATTCCCAAGTCGATGCCTCTTCACTCCTGTGTATGTTCCACTCCGTAGATGATGGAGGTAGTGGACAACCATCTTTCAAAAAAACAAGAACAAAATGATTGGGAATTAAGCCTAGGCACATGATGGGGGTTTTTTTGCTTAAGCGGTGGCACCCCTCTAAGTGGGAAAAAAGATTCCGAAGTTCCGATTTCGTGACTTGTCAACTCCACTACAAGTCTATTGTAATAAGTTGCAACGATGTGACCCATGTCGGGAAAAGTCAACCACTAATCTACAAGTGCAATACCACCACTATTTGAGGGAGGATGCAAGCCATTTAAGATGTAGTTAAGACGATCCAAACTTGCAAATACCCGCACATAATCATTTCTATGATCTTTCAACTCTTGAATAAGATGTCTACGAACCATGACATGACTTTCTTCGGTGAAACCCAAGAAACAATTTTTTCAATAAATGGAACCATGAATTTTGGCATATAGTCAATAGGGCTCAAAACATCAAACACACCATGAACCGGAGTAGGCTTTGGAACCGGGCTAAGCTTAGAAAACCGAGTAGGTGGTGGAAGTGGGGAACGTGATAATTTGCCAATACGAGCACCATTTCTTTTAGGAAATGATGACATAGTTTGTGACGATTGACTATCCAGAAATTGGGAATCAACACGCTCCCAATAAGAAGGGATTCGACTTGTCGATGCCTCATTTGCTTTACACCTCACTTTTTTTCGGCGCTCCCTTGGTTGATACTTTTCTTGGAGGAGGAGAAACCATTGTGGATTCTGGAAATGTCAACTGACGCAACACCTCTTTGATTTCTAGTTTGATTTGATAAGGAAATTTCTTGAGACGTTCCTGAATACCATTCCACTTCTCCTCGACAGAAAAACCATCTTCATTACTTTCTTCACTCATACATAACCTTTGCCAATAACGGTGTATCTCATCCAATCGAATAGGCTTGTTGTCACAGATTTTCACAGCAATAGTGAATGCACAAGGTAGCCCATATGATGTCCTTATCACACAACCACAAATTTCTTTGTCCATGCACAAGGTTTCCTTGGAACGTCTTTCTTCATAAAAATAAAGCTCAAAGCAGTCCTAGACACATAACCAGCGAACCCAGAGTACAAAATGACGTCTTTGTATCTATCTTCTAATACAATACAACTCCTCCCAACTGATGTTTGTATCTCAGTTAACTGGATCACCAACATATCATGTATTTTCTCATAACAAGTACCAAAATCACCTACACTATTGCTCAAATATTTCTTCAGTTTATCGTGAGCCCCCTCAACTCGGTTGGTGGTTCTGCAGCCAAGATGCAAGACACGGTCTGTCCATGCCCTCACTATTTTCTCCTTCACAACATCCAATACGGTGCTCTCGACATAAGTAAGAAAGTTTGGAAAATCTTTACAAACATTTTTGAATTCCATTAACGCACTTGCATATAATTCTTGCGTAGGTGATTCAACAACAACATCCCAAGCTCTCATTACCTTGTTAACTATGTCACTTGGCTTCACCTCTTTCCCATCCTTCGGTTTCACTCTACAGTCAGTGATGCACTTTGCTCTAACATTTTTACCAACATGAAAATAACAAAGTATTGCACTAGTTTCAGGGAGAACAGTTGCTACCGCATTCATCAAAGCCGTATCTCTGTCATTCACAACCACTGAAGGCATATTAATTTTTGAGTTAAGAAGTTTGACCAACATCTGTAAAACCCAAGTAAAATTATCCTCTTTCTCATATGTCAAAAATCCAAAACCAACAGAATACGTCAAATCGGTCGAGGTGACCCCAACTATCTCAAACAATGGCATATTGTACATGTTGGTTTTATAGGTTGAGTCCATAACCAAAACTGTTGGAAAATTGTTAAACAACTTAACAGATGTTGGATGAGCCCAAAATATGTCTTGAATAGTAGTACTCTCACTTTGTGTTCTGGTGAAATAGACATAGTTGTGCTCCTCCAACTTAGAGATTAGATACTGCATATCAGTCTTCTTACCTCTGTTTGACTTGAATATTTTTTGACGTTCATTGTAGACTTGCTTGATATTTGTCATGCAATCTTGTCTTTTTGTCTTCAAATTTATCAAAATATTTTTTGGTAGCACCAAACTCTTGGTCAAGTCATGTACAATCTCCTTGTCATCCTCCCTTAATCTACCCGCAAGCATGTGTCCTTCTAAACTTGGCTCCATCTCATGGTTGTGAACTCCGTTAAGACTGTTCAATCTCAATCATTTGTTTCCCTACTAAGATATCCACGAACCATGAACTTACACCCACATTTTCTTGAACACGTTGCCTCACGCTTCAATCTTTTTTTCGGCACTTTGTGATCGCCACTCCTTTCACAAATTAGTTGCAACATTGGATTGATCAAATTGGATCTACGTATAACAATTGTAAATCCCGCCCTATTTGCTTGACGACGTACCCAATTAAGCAAGTCATCTATATCTTTCTATTTAACTTCGCTTGAAAAAAATGAGTCGTGTCAACTTCGTTGGCCTCAAGAGGGACAACACCGGAGTCAACATATAATGAAGCTTCAACATGGACAGAAGCTTCAACCTTAGGCGGTATGGCATTTCCGGAATTATCGACAAAAATAGGTTTTGTCTCGACCGGATCATCATCCGCATTTTCATCCATAACTATGAATAAACAACAAATAACTATAAATAAATAACTTACAATTGCAATAACATCAATATCAAAATTAATTAAACCTAAAAAAAAGTTAAAAAAAACCAAAAAAAATTCAAAAAATAGGCAGTAAGCCTGTTTTTTTGAAGTTTCCCATCGGCACCTAGCTGCCGTTGCATCGGCAATTAGCTGTCGATGGCCCCATACAGCGGCTGTTAAGTGCCGCTAGCCCCATGTCAAGTTTTGACGAATATTGATAGAAAAAACAGCAAAAAAATTGATTAAATGATGCATTACCTGTTTCTTAACATCAAAAGTGTGTTGAAACCTTCTAGTATTGCTGCTTCAATGATTTTGGACAAGGATTGTGGAAAAAATTTGGATTTAGGTGTTTAGATTGAAGAGGAAGAAGAAAGTGGAGTTGATGGAACATTATAGGAGTATGTTGCTGTAATCAGCAATATCAAGAACGCAACGACAGTTAACTGCCGATGGATTCAAACGCGACGGCAGTTAACTGCCGATGAGATGATAATGATGTAATTTTCTGGTGTGTTTTAGCTTTGTTTGATGTGGGAAAAACAATTTTATAATCATTAATTAGTACAAAAAAAGTCTCTGAGTCATTGATTGAGAATCATTGGGCCGTTGAATTCTGTAACCTTTCATACCAATGCCCAAGGCTTCTCCTTACTTTTTATTTTCTACAGGCTTTGTGGGGAGGCTTTTGTGCGGTGGCAAAATGGAATAAAGTGGAATGTATTAGGAGAATGAGTTGAAATTTCAGTCTAATATACTTTAATTATTAAAGGATTGCTATGCAGAAAATAGTCCCAAACTTCAAAAGAAAATTGTTGAGAGAATTAAAGATTGATAGAAAACTAGGGAAAACAAGAGAAAGTGAGGGAAAGCTTAGTGTGAATCGCATAGAATTCAATTTTCACATAAGAACCAATACCATAACGTACAACTAGTATAAGTAAAAAAACGTACAACTACTTATAGACCAAGTTTCACTTTCTTCATGATCAAGTGAACAAAGGCAAAATCTCTCTTACTTATTGCAAGACAGACGATCAAGCAGTAGACGCACTCACCAAGCCATTGTAGATTGAGAAATTCAAAGACATAAGTAGGATGCTCAATGTGTTCAACCTAAAGAATTTGAATAAAGAGGGAGTATTAACAAGTTAATGAGTTGGAAAAATAGGTGACGTCACTTCATATAAGAGTGTGTTAAAAGGAGTGTGTTTGAAGGTGTGTCCCTAATATTACTCTTAGATGCAATTTAGTTAGTTAGTTGGGGTTAGTTTAGTTACTTGCAGGACAAGTAACTAACTAACCAAGTTAGTTAAGTTGTATTGAGCCTAATTAGTGATCTGTAAGCCTAACTACTATGATGTAAAAGTACATATACTTAGATAATAAATGAAGCAAGTTGCACAAGCACAAAATTAAAAACTTTCCCTCATTTTTTGTTTTCACCTTTTCTCTCTTTGGTTTCTAAGAGTGTGTGTTCCAACACAGTTCACACACACAAAAAAATATTTATGTAAGGTTTATGTGAGATTTTCAACAATCATCAACAACACTCAAAATAGCCTTCAAAAAACAACACTCAAAATAAGATCATCGATAATTTATATTGTATATAGATAATCGAACTGAGGTTTTAACACATGCAAACCTATCACCAGTCTGATAATTGAACTGAGATTCCAACACATGCATACCTATCTAGTGGCCGTTGCCAGGACCCTGGGTTAGGGGGGTCAAAATTTTGAACTTTGATTCATAAAAATTATATACATTTAAGAAAATTACATTACTCCATTTACATTGTACTCAAAAAATTACATACATACTCTTCAATTGTCATAAATGCGATTTCATGTTCAGAAATCGTTGAATAATAACCTCATGTTCCATATTGTCGAACAAATATATTTCAATATAAATCACAAGACAATCGTTTATCTATTCATTTCCATTTGTAATAATTATTATAATGTATAAATGGTATATAATTATAAATAGAAGATACATAGTTTTATTGTAGTAAGTTTTTTTTTAATTAGTTTTCTGTTCACTTTTTTATAATACAAAACCTTATGGCTCAAAAGTACTTACAAGTGTATTTACATTTA
This sequence comes from Medicago ruthenica, assembly GCA_018208015.1. Classification (NCBI taxonomy): domain Eukaryota; kingdom Viridiplantae; phylum Streptophyta; class Magnoliopsida; order Fabales; family Fabaceae; genus Medicago; species Medicago ruthenica. The sequence continues at coordinate 33,845,735 of CM031371.1, read as the reverse complement.
TTTCCTTTCAAAGACATTAGAAGATTCAAACCTAAAATCTTCAAGTTCAAAATAAGTTTTTTTTTACCATCAGATGTTTTTTTACCATCAGAATGAACCCCTAGAGTTTATTTTACTACTTACTTAAACTACAAAATTTATATTTTTTTCATTTTTTATTCAATAAAAAAACTATTATTTTAAATAGATACATAAAATTTCATATCTTTCATGATTTTTCAAACAACTTACAAATTATAATTTGTCAGTTTGACATAAAAAATGGTTTATAGTTCACTAACTTGTGTGTTATTTTGTACCAACAAATGGCACGCTCATGCTTCTAGTTTAGCGGTGAGGTGTTTTAAATAGATTCACACAGTTGGTTCGATAATCCATTAATATATGCCCCTTTTTGAAAACATTTTGAACTACAATTACAACTTCATGCTCACCTTGAATCTCCGGGCACGTGGCTTAGCAGTCCTACAAGGCTTTGGACTCTGCTTGGCTTTGCAGTGTGAGTTGAATTGGTGCAAAACTTAAATATGAGGGGATTCATATTAAACAAAAGTACAATTATTGGGGTAAATATACAAAGGTGAGGGGGTTCATGTGAATCCCCTGGTGTTAGTGTAATCCCCTCTGGTAAATGCGTATCAAAATTACAAAATAGTCACTAATTGTGCACTTCGTTAGTCAAAATAGTCACTGACATTAAAATAATCTCTCAATGCTACATTAACTCTTTTCATATAGGGATTGATATGACAATAAATAAGTACTTATAAGAACTGATGTGACAATAAGTAAGAGTATTTTGAAGAATTAATATGACAATATCAACAAAACATTTTAACGTAAAGGACTATTTTAAATAACATAGTGCACAATCAAGCACTATTTTTTAAATTTCAATACATTGAAGGACTATTATGCCTAATTGTTACACATTCAGGGACCAAAATGACTATTACCATTTTTTATATTAACAAATGGATGAAAACTCTCAAAGTGATTGCTTTTTAATTTTTATTTTTATTTTTACAAAATAAACCGTAATAAATGGGCTCTGATAGAGACAAAATTGATCACCTAAAATCTATCAAATATATGCAATTTGTTTTACAAAGGATCAAATATGCAATTTAATATCAAATAAATTGATAACAATTTGAACCAATTCCGTCAGGAAAAAATTGATAATATTTTGTTTGAATATTAATAATCGTATGAGAGATACTCAATTTAATAACAAAATTCTTTTTCAATAATTAAAAAGTTCTACATAATCTTCTTTAAAAACTTTTGATATTGTGGCCACTACTGCAATTTTGAACCATATTTCAAATCCTTAATTGTATGTATGATAAAAAAGGTAGTATGTATATTTCCTCTCAAAAAAAAGATCTCTTAAGTATGTGGTTAGGTGTTTTCTTCTGAGCATACCCTAAATTGTTGGGGGTTGGTCTAGATGGGATGCACAATTTTTTCTGATACGAAGACAAGATGCTCAAACTGAATGGTCATAAATTAAAATAATTCCCATACACTGTTATGAATTATGATAAAATCACGAGCACATTAAATAGAAAAATATTTCTTATCTAAACTTTTAATTATACCATGCATGCGTATTGCTTGATAACAAAAAATGATGACCACAATTTTTCTACATTTAATTATACCTTTTCTTGCTTAAAAAAAATACCTTTTCATTGTACCAAAAAAAATAATTATACTTTTTCATTGTTCTTTAAGCAATTAATTATGTTCAGTAAAAAATAAAAGAAATAATTAATTGGTTACTACTAGTATTAGTATTTTCTGGGTTAATACTAGTATATTTGTAGGCAAATACCTATTGTAATTTGATAAAAATATTCGGTATTTGACAAATGTATATAAAAATATTTGATAAAACTCCCTTATTACATTGATGTAATTTCATATAATCCAATTAATATTGGTATATTTGAAAAGGAAAAACAAATCTTTTTTTGTTGTTGTTTGCAATGAATGAGAATATTTTGAAATTATGAACAATTATAGGCAGATGACATAATAAAGAGCAAAAGTGATGTTCCCAAATGTTTGTAGGTGGTGAGTGGGACCAGTGGTAGGGAAGTTTATGCTGTAAATTGTGTTGGAAATTGGAAGCTATAGGGAATGGAATAGTACTCTAGAAGTGAATGTTTGTTTTTCTGTCCCTAAACAAAGACCTATACACAGTGTACTTATAATTATTAAATAAATGAATCACTAATGTGGATTTAGATTTGATTGGAAGTGAAAACAAGACAAGACAAACCTGACAACATTTTTGTTCAGTGTTTTTCTTTCCCTTTTTATTCCTTTGACACCCACTTTGTTGTGTTATGTTTTTTTACACTTCACTTTTCACCTATTTTTCTGTTAATCATCTTCATGTATAGTTAGATACATAAATAAGGAAATAACCATATAGTTAGTTTCAAATGGAAATGGCAATGGCAATGCCTCTTAGTTTAAGGAATAAGCTAAAGACTCTTTGTGCTTATGGTGATGGTTGGTCTTATGCAATTTTCTGGCGGTTTCATGAGAAGAATCCTATGTAAGCTTCTTGTTTCCTTTATTTATATACATTTTTTACATTTCAGTTTTATTTGATCTTTCTCACCTTAAATTACTTGCATGCTTGAAATTTTCTGTTCTTATAGGTTGTTGAATGTGGAAGAAACATACTATGAAGAGCAATTGGGAGAAGAGATTACAAAAATAGTTCCACAAGTGCATTTGCTGGGTGAAGGGTAATATTTTTTTTTTTTAAAATTTTTGTAACTATATAATTGGTGTGAAGTAGCTTTGTACTGATTTCCGTCGGAGAATCTGATTGGTCACCGTTAGCGGAGTCTCTTCTACCAACCACATTTTTCCATCTACAAGACTCGTACACCTTGCTTAAGAGATCTAAGTCGATTTCCACTCGGACCATTGTTCACTAATTGATTGTTTAGTTTCATGTTTCTAAAAACCTCTAATTTTCACAAAAAATAATTTGATAAAGTTAGGTTTTTCCAAATGCATTTCCTCCTCTAAATGTACTTACTCATTAATGAAAAAACAAAGGCTAATACAGTTTTGATATTATTTTATCTAGAATTGTTGGTGAAGCTGCTTTCACAGGGAAGCACAGTTGGTTGCATTCAGTTAGTTGTGAGGTATAGTTTTCAATTTCAACTGTTATAATTTTAGATTCCATTTTTCTCTTGTTTTTAGTATACTTATTTTGAGAATTTCCTTTCTTTCTTCAGGATGATTCTGGATTGTATCAACAATTCTCCTCTGGGATAATTAAGGTACTAAAATTCACCAACAAGGAAAATGTATTCCATAATTTTGCTTATATGTAATTATTTTGTTTAAAGTCACCAAATCAATTGTAATAATAACTTAATAAGTGTCCTGATACCACATTAAGTATGATTATTTGATTATCTTTCTTGTTCAAAACCATTAGCAATTTATACTGATATACAATTTTGATTTGTAGACAATTGTGGCCATACCTGTCAATGCATGTGGAGTGGTACAGTTTGGATCCAGAAATAAGGTTAGTACGGCGAAATACCATGACTTTATGACATGATGAAAATCAATTTGTGTTGACAAGTTTTATTATGATAAAATTAAAAGGTGATCATGCAAATGACATCCCGGTTTTTGGAACTGATTAGTGTTTCAGAATTCGGTTACAGAGAATCTTATATCTTACTTTGTATAATTTATTTAAGCTTTTGAACCTTGCTAGCTTCATAATTCTGTAATTCAGATTAAGCCATGTTTGCATAAACAACTTAAGCTCTTATAGTATAAGCGCTTATCATCTAAGTGTTTTATGTATAAACTATTTCTATAACAAAAGATAAAGTAAGTCGAACTACTATCATATAAACTACAATAAGTTCTTCCAAACAGCTCACAAGTGCCCATGTCAGTACGTAAACTCAAATAAGTCAATCCAAATAAACCCTATAACTCTTTAAAATATTGAAGCTTGACCTAAGTAACCTGACTGACAATAAGGTTTGAATCTTGTGTAAAATTGCAGTCCTATATCTGAAGAGCTTGTAAGTAGAAAGTATAAATCTATATCAAGTTTAATCTGGAAAAGTATTTTAGCATAATATATATTGAGAATCAGGATATATATAAAATAATAAAATTTTATGATTAATCTGTCATGATTTGCATGCAGAAATATTCTTAGGGAATAGCATTTTCATTAGCTATTTCATTATCTTTTTTTATGCTAGTTAACATGCATGCTTCGCCTAGATTATTCAATTGGTTAAAAAAACTATTTCTCTATTGTAATGTACTAATGGATCATAATACTTTCACTGCTGCAGATTTTGGAGACAATGGATTTTTTGGATCAAACACAAAGTTTGCTCAAGGAGATAGACGGTATCGACATGATAGACGAGTCAGGAAATGAAGTTTTATCAATGGATTTTACAAATGATGATCTTAATGGGTTGCTAGCTTCCATTACCTCTGAAAATTCATGTGATTGGAATCTCAAATATGCTCATGAAGAAAACCATAAAGATCTGAGAGAAGTTTATTCTTCGTGTGACGAAAGAATAACTTCAGTAGAATTTGATTCTTCATCTCTTGGTGACCAATTCAAAGATACCATAGAAGCTTTTTTGGAGCCTAACTCTTCTATGAACAACTTGATTTCCAAAAATACCCCTCTTTTTGGTGAAAAATCTTGTTTTGATTCATGGGAGCAACAATTTGTATCTGAAATAATTTCACAAGAAGTTGCAGATGTTTCAACTTCATTTGTTGGCAGCATAGTTCAGGATTCAGAATTGACCTCATTGCAAAATATGGATAGAGTTTCATTTCTAGACAAACATTCTTCTCAATCTGATGCTGTGATTGAAGTTGATTTACCATCAAGTTCAAACACACTACTACATGGAATCTCTAATAGCTTAGAGCTAGTCGATATGTCCGAAGAATTTTTGAAGTTCAGTTCCATGGATGATCTTTGCCAATGGTTTTCTCCTTCACCAGAGGATACTAGTATCTGTAGAACAATGATTCAATTGGATAATATCCTTTCTGAATCAATAGAATTTAATCCTGCTTGCTCTGATCTAGGCCTAGCTGAGAAAGAAACATTTGCAGTAATACATAATTCTGAGAATGAGTTCTTGGATAACACGGAATTTGATCTGGGATGCGATCAAGGTATTGAATGGTGGGGGAATTTACTTACACCAGTGGTGAGTGCTGCTACTGATAATACCGGCTTTGCTGAATGCATATCAGAGTTGAATACCGGTACACCGACCGATAATACTCGGAAAAGGTTATTCTCAGAGTTAGGAATTGAAGAGCTTTTGAGAGGTGAAGCAACTTACAACAATCCTGTTAACAGTTCTAATTTTGAAAATGAGCTGTTATCATCTAATAAAAAGCAGATGGTAGAACTTTCACCTTTGAATAGAACTCAAGTACCTTTTGCAAACCTTGCTGGAACTGAAACTAGAGCAAACTTGATGCATTCTGTTTCTGACTTGGACAAGTCCAATAGTGTTTTAACTAGGAAAGATACATTCCCAAAATTACAAGTAGGTATGTTGGTTAATGATAGAAATAGCATCAATCTCAAGAGGGCCGTTCCGGTACACCCTAGAAAACTGGACGAGCCCGCAAGGCCCAACAAGAAGAAGGCCAAACCGGGGGAGAGCACTCGGCCACGACCAAAAGATCGGCAGCAGATTCAAGACTGTATTAAAGAGTTGAGAGGCATCATCCCTCATGGTGGAAAGGTAAATGAAACCTCAACTGACTTATAATATTTCATCTACATGTGATTCTAAATTTCCAACTTACAAAAAAGTTCTTCATTCAACATGTGATATGTGACAAACTATCATTCATGATATGAGCTACAATTTTCTTTGATATAACATGCTGACAAATGTTTTCCTGGTTTCACAGTGTAGCATCGATTCTTTATTAGACCGCACCATCAGATACATGCTTTTCTTACGTGGTGTTATCAAATATGCAGACATACTACAAGAGCCTAATGAGACAAAGGTAAACTAACTAAACTAATTTTGTATATTTTTTTAACTAAGTTCATATGCTTAATCTTCATTAGCCACTATCAGAAATAATTTTGGACTTTTTTTATGTATGTTTAGCTTATTGACCAAGCAAATGAAGTGGTTCCAAAAGACAACAATGTGGTAGATAACAAAAACCATGGTGCTACATGGGCATTTGAAGTAACAAACCAAACAATGGTATGTCCAATTATAGTTGAGGACATGAAATCACCTGGCCAAATGCTTATAGAGGTAAGCAACCGAATAAGAATTTACATGGTTTGAAAATTTTAAAGTCTATGCTATGTGAACTCATTTGCATTGTTCTGCTGCAGATTCTTTGTGAAGATCAAGGTTTCTTCCTTGAGATAGTCGACATAATTCGAGGTTTCGGGCTGAATATCTTGAAAGCAAAGATGGAAACAAGGAAGAAAAAACTATGGGCACACTTTATTGTTGAGGTAAATATTGAATATTTGATTGAAATATTTAAAATAAAACAAATAAATGGTGGCATATAAGTGATTTCAATTTTTACTTTGTCATTTTTCTACTTAATCTAAAAATGTTGGTTTACATATTGCATTAGATGTAACTAACTTTTACGTCTAATATATTGTACAACAGGCAAATAGACATGTGACAAGGATAGATGTGTTTTGGTCACTTATCAATCTTCTTCAACAACCAAACACCGCCGCAATCGATTCTTCTAATAAGCATTGCAACGTTATTAATCACAACATTGCTTAACCGTGGCGATTAAGAGGTGCTTAAGTGATTTCAGAACTACATTAAGCACATAATGTTTGTAAGTTTAATATATCTGGAAAAGAAGAGCATTATCATCACATTTCTACAGGTCCTAGAAACATGATATGTTTGTACATAAATGGTAGATTAGGATACACTTAGCAATGAATGATAATTGAGTGAAGAAGCTTTTACATATTCAAGAATTTATTGTTCAATTTCTATGTGTCCATGAGGATATGACAAATAAATTAATCGTTTTGTTATCTCAATTCTCAAGTGCTAAATATAATTAATTTCATCAGCATGCACCCAAGTTGATTTCCAAAAACTATTAGGTAGATTTTCAATACTTCGCCTACATAAGAAGTAGCATTTTGTGACATAAGATTGTATAATTAGAGATGTGGTAGTGTTTCAAATATTTTATTACTAGAGAATATTCAATGATGACGAATCCTAACAAATTGGGACACATTCATTGTGTAAATAAAATAGTGAAATAAAACAGGCTGCTGCATATTTTTGTGTTGTTGCTACTAAAATTTAAAATAAAAACTTGGTGACCAAAGAAAGAAGTGAAAAGTACTTATGATAGTTGGTTTCTCTTTTCAATAAAGTTGTAATTGAATTGGTAGAAGTAGTAGCTAAATAAGTGCTCTACAATAAGCAGGGGCGTGGCCAAGTTATAAAAAGCTATCAATCTTTAACTTGGCCCTCCTTTTTCTTCCCCACTAAAATTTCTCAACTTTTTAATTTATAAAATTAAAATCTCTTTAACTTGGCTATAATTTGGCTTCCTTTTACAAAAACTCCCTATAGCTCTTCTCTACAGTTGACAACACAGAATCTCTTTATTTTAAATTCTGATCCTAGCTTCATTTATCTTCAAATGTTCAAAGCTTTTGTAAAATAACAACAAAAGGTCCTATTCATGACCTAATTCAGTGGGTTAATATACATGCTTTTCCTTTTCAATTGACTTGGGGACTTAAACTATATTAGACTATTTTTCTAGCAGCTTGATTTGTTTCTATAAAAAATCAGCTTGATTTGACTGCAATGGCTCTTCTTCTTGAACATAGTTTTAAACTGTGGTCCGCAACTGCAATTGAGACAATAATACAACCATCGCAAAAATCTCCATAATGGCATCACAGTTGTAGTTGAGGTCACATTTATAGTAGTTTAGTCGCTAAACTTTATCCTAAACGTTAGTTTTACTTTCTCTTTTTTTTTGGTACAAGTTTTACTTGTTAATAAAGAGGAAATAACTCTTGAAGTGAACAATTGTCTTACATTTTTTAAAACAATGAAAATGTCAATAAAGTTTTTTATTATTTTCTAAAATGCATGGTCTCCAGGGACCTGAATTTGATACAGTTTGTAGGAACCCACGGTCATCCAATCGGGCATGGGGATCATCTTATCATCTTGATCGCACAATCTAGGTATTTTAAATTATAAAGTAGAAAAAATTAAATCTACCTTTTTTTAATTGTCGGATTAAGATTGGACTGCCCACGTTGTCTTGACTACATGAATGTGAGTTCCGGCTGATTACACGTAATTCTAATTACATCTTGAAAATTGCTATTTAGGCATACATGGTTTGCTCTCAGGCATCCGAAAGGACAAAAAATACCCCATCGACAGTTAACAATCGTTCAGAGAACTTTTTAAATTGGTTAAACATATTTAAAAAGTAATTTGACCGATCTAAAAAATGTCAAATGGTACTTAACCATAGTCGAATAGACAAACATCACTTAACCGCCGCTGAGCTAACAGTAGTTGCAAATTAGAGCAATTAGAGTGTGCCTAAAGAGCAACCTTCTTACATCTTTGCTAGCTAGCATATCTTCCCTATTTCCTCACTTTTAAAAGTATTTGACATGAGTCATCCACACGTACGTAAATTGGGTCCGGACGCGTGATATGTACGAATGGCAAAGTAGGATAATTAAGTTACATTGTTGCAACAAGCAATTTTAAATGCTAGATTAAGGACTAATTGAGTTAGGACATATATAAAGAAAAGCAACTTTCTACTACTAACATGGATTGGCTTTTGAAGAATATATGTATAGTGCGCAAGATAAGGGCTCCTTTCTAAATGTTATCAGAAGAGACCAATATTGAGTACGTCCTTATATTAAATTTCAGGGCACTCATTTGTTGTCAAAATGTTGAAAAAAATTAAAATAATATAAGAGGTCCTATTCATGACCTAATTCATTCCTCTAATGTCTGTGATTCCTTTTGGATCCTATTTTATATTTTTGTATAGTAGAGAGATAGCGGATCAAGAGAGTATCTGACCACTAAGAATCAGGTGAAGACTGTGTGTGCGTTACAACAGGCAAGCAATGCTAGCCATGGTGCTCCATCCAACTCACCACCATGCATGCTCCTATATCAGATTCTATAATTAAGTTGCTATTAATTAACTCCTCTATTTTACGATACCAAATCTGTGGGTTTAACTAGGTCATAAACTAAAGGAAAAATTTAATTAAATTTAATAAATATGTATATCTTTTTTGGTATTCACTCAAAATAAAAATATCTTTTTTTTTGTATGATACTAGGTGTGCCAAAGCACATATTAGTTTTCGATTACAAATTAATAAAAGATTCATGCATTTTCACGTGTCCATTCATTTGTAATTGATATATAAGGTTGATATTCAGTGGGGAGCCAGAAAAAAAGCTCGGGTGGGCCACTATAATAAACTATAATATATAAACACAAAATTAAAATTGCAATAAGCATTAAACACAAAGTTGTAATGACGGAGTTTGACTAAAAAACTAGGGTGAATACTTTAAAAAAAATCGAATTACATATTTTACAACTGCTATAAATTATGAAACTGTTTTTTATAGTACAACTGTTAACTGAGTAAATTTTCAGTTGACAGGACAATATACGGGGGATTTGAAACCCAAGTAAGTTAGAAGATCTATAAGCCTCCGCTAATCAGTCAAGTATAAACATAACAAAAATCACGTATGTTACTTTTGAAACCGTCGAAAACTAAAACCGTTGAAAAATTGTTTAAAGTCTCACAAAATAGACCTGTAATTTATTTATTTTAATTTTTTTGGGTGGGCTACTACATCACTTTGCGAGAATTTGGATCTGCCGAAAGCTAAAACCGACGTAAAATTGTATAAAATATCGCAAAATAGACATATAATCGTTAATTTTTTAATTTTCTCGGGTGGGCCGTGGCCCACCCTAGCCCATGAAGGGCTCCACCTCTGTTGATATTGTAAAAGGGAGAAAATTCATTAGCATTTCAAAATACCAATAATACTACAGTATTTTTATAAAATATTTATATTATATGTGCAAATCTATTAAATATTTTCATTGTGCATGTTGCGGATTTTGTGTGTAATATCTGCATAAACAAATTTTTATTTTCAGATATGATAAAGTTGATATTATAAATTTTGGAAACTCATGAGTATTTTTAAACTACCAACATTAATATAGTATTTCTGTAAAATAATTGTTTATTTTATATGCAAAAAGCTCTTAAATAATTACATCGCGTCTGTTGCAGATTTTATATGCTTATATATGCACGTACACATTTTAATGTCATGTATATATTTACCAAAGATAAATATTTGTACTCATATGTTAGAAGACTGGAAGCTTGTGCAAGAGATGAGAAGAACTGCATATATACCATCTACAAATGTTTCTCTAGGTCCGAGCAATACAAACACCGTATGATGACAGAAACCTGCCCCAGATAGATTTAAATGTAATGTTGATGTTTCTTTCTCTTCCTATGATAATAAGGTTGGTATTGACATGTGCATTCGAGATGCCGACGGGTGTTTTGTACTTGCAAAAATCACTTGGTTTGCCCCTTTATGCTCGATGGATGTTAGTGAAGCATTGGAACTTCGTCAAGCACTACAGTGGATGCCTGAGCTAGGCTTTGATAACACGGATTTTTCACTAGATTCGAAGATTGCCATCGATGTTTTCAATTGTAATAATAGTAGTAACAACGACTTTGGAAGTATCATTCTTCATTGTAGACAGCTTATTAGTACTCTTTTTACCAAATCTAAGGTAGAGTTTAGTTATAGGCAAACAAATGGGATCGCTCATGAATTAGCACAGACAGCCTTGTTAAAAGCTAGCTCTCAATTGTTTATTAATGCACCACCTTGTATTAACGACTTATACTAAATTGTTATAATAAATGAATTTGAAAAAAAAAATATTCGAATAAAAATAATTACTATCAACTAGATCATTTTTTTATTAGGAAAAATAGTGCAGTTATTAAAAATAATTATAATGATTACTAATTATGTATATATTTATATGTATATTATTGTTATTATAACAATAATAGATAAGTGACATACTTCGATATTATTTGGTTGGACACCTTCATCTAGATTAAAACCCAGAATCTAGTAATTGTGTGCGCGAAATTATCCTTCAACCAGCTCTCTAAGAGCAAACTCTAATTTCTACCCTTTTTTCGAATCTCTTTTCGTGAGTAAGAGACTCAATAATTTCTCTCGAAGCCTTTGATTGCCTAAGGATATCCTCTTTTGGCGAACCCTAGTTTGACTCAATCTCAACTCTCATGTGTTTCCACCCCATTATCTCTTCTCAAATGGCACCAATCCTTTCCCAAGAGTCTCCTCTTTTGGTTCTCTTATTAAAATTGAAAACCAAAATCATTCACTTTAATTTCTCTTGCACTCCAAGCAATAACCCTTGTGGATTACTAGACTTGTCAAGCAAGTAGGTAAACAAGTGAAGTAACCTCCTTGCATGTCTTGCACTTCAAGAGATAGTCTTGCAACCCATATGCCTTAAAAAAAAAAAGGAAGGGCAGCCCGGTGCACTAAAGCTCCCGCATACGCATGTCGGGTCCGGGAAGGGGTCTCACCATTTGGTGTATTGTACGCAGCCTTACCCTATTATTTACACAAGAGGCTGTTTCCAAGACTTGAATCCGTGACCGTTCGGTCAGAGACAACAATTTTACTATTGCGTCAAGGCTCCCCCTTATATTTATGCAACCCATATGCCTTTTCAAGCAAAAAAACGGCCTTATATTTATGCTTTCTTGATAAACAAGTAGCGTCGTCAACTTTCTTGAGAAACAAGAAAAAAATTCCAACAAGATTTTGAGTCACACACAACAATTTATTTATTATATTTTTTGTAGCTTTGTCGATAGATATTTTTATAATTTTTACAAATATAGCCTTTTAGATGATATATTTGATCAGTTTTGTATAAAACAAAAACTTTAAGATAAGTATTATTAATATATTACAGTTATATCGTTGATTGTATTTTAATTATTTTTTTGTTAAAATATCCTTTTAGATAATATACAATTTTTTTTAAGGAGATAATATACAATTTTGTTAACTATATTTTATTTTTTTACGTTAGTGAACTTGACTCTCTATATATATAAAAGATGCTTAAAATGAAGAAGAATGAGAGAAGTTAGAGATAGGATAAAAAATAGTTAGAGAAAAGATGGAGTATCTCTCTAAAAATTAGTGTCCGATGAAGTTCTAGCTTCTTTAATAAAATCACAATACATGAAGCGAATAAATATTTCAAACGAGACACATAATATGATATTGTTTCGGGCTGGGCATATGCCCAATCTTTGATAGGTTTTGGATACCCCTCCTACAAGGTTCATATGAGCCATGACATGGACCTCTCTCGTACCACACTGGAACAATGACCCTTGAAGACAATTTGGATCATCCGGTCCGGATCCAATGTCATCTCCTCATAATTTGCTCACAAATGTCCATTGAGGACTATAACTGTCCTTTAAGGACAACTGTCTAGGAAAGGGTTATAGGGCCAAAACCATAAACCTACACTATAAATACTAACTCCAGGACATTGGCTCAGGCACACATACTCTTACTCTAACTAGCTTATCACCCACGGCACTTACTAACTTGAACGTCGGAATATGCACTTACACCACACACTCATTCACTGGAGAAGAGACTGATGCTGACTGAAGTACCTTAATCTAAGACAGTTCAACGCCCTCACTCAAGGATTTCATGTCTGCCAGGATCAGTGGCCGAGAGAGTACTTTTGTCCAATTGTATATTTGTAATTAATACTATGCACACATCACTTCAAAGATCAAAATCATTATATTTTACTTTGCATTTATCATAATGATAATGATGAACACACATCGATCTCTAATAAGAATAATTTGATAAAATTAATACTTCTTTCATTTTTATGGTATTTTCTTAATGTGTACGACATGAGCCTACTAAAAAATATAGCACTTTAGTTGTGCTCTTGCATCATCTTAGTCTAAGAATAGAAATTAAATAAAAGTTAGCACATTCTGCTCTCTAATAAACTGGAATTAAAAATAGGTTGTTTTGTCCTGAATCCTGATTAATATAATACGCCGTACATCTAAATTATTTCTTTATAAATACAAATGATACTCCTCTAGTTTAGGTAAATCTACACGTTAGTCATAGAGCATTGGAGTGAGGTGTTTGCCATTAATTGTTCCAGCTACATTTTAGAGTACAACTACCTGGAATTTTCACAAAACATATATATTGTATCATTTAAAAATGACTAATGAAAAGGTAGAATGGAGAATCCAGGTAGAAGATGGTCCATGGAAGAGAGTTGGAATTTCTTGCAGCATGTGGTCATTTATTTCAAGTCTTTATTCCAAGTTGTGCAAATTTGTGAAAAAAGCTTGGGAGATTGGTGTGAATGACCCAAGAAAATTCATCCATTGTTTGAAAGTAGGAATAGCACTTACAGCTGTGTCACTTTTCTACTACTTGAAACCTTTATATGATGGTGTTGGAAGAAATGCTATGTGGGCTGTCATGACCGTGATTGTAGTGTTTGAGTACACTGCCGGTACGTAGTGCTAACCATACTTAGTTAAAATATGAAGATCTTCCTAAAATACCCTTGCAGTTAAATTTTGAAACAATTTTTTTTGTTACTAATTTTAGTCGTTACACACTTAAAAAAAATTTAGTCGTTGCATCGACCATATATATATATATATATATATATGAACAATTTTCTTTTAAAAAAATATATATATGAGCAATTTAAATATTGAAATGTTGTGATATGTATATATACTACTACATGTTAATTTGCAGGTGCTACAATATGCAAAAGTGTAAACAGAATATGTGGAACTACCCTTGCCGGGCTTCTAGCCTTTGGTGTACATTGGGTTGCTAGTAAAGCAGGAGATCAATGGGAACCTGTAATTGTTGGAGCCTCACTTTTTCTACTAGGTATAATATTTATATATTATTATTATTATTATTATTATTATTATTATTATTATTATGTACGCAACACACACATACATGCTCTTTTTCTTCATGCTTATCTACACTATACATATGATAACTTCAATATTATTTAATAATTATTTCTCGTATTTACATGTCAGTATCATGGTTCGTGTATGTGTAGATATATATTTACATCATATACACATTAATTATCGATCTTGGTAATTATTGATAACTGATTACATTATTTGATCTGTGTTTTCAGCTTCAGCAACCACATTTTCAAGATTCATACCAACTATAAAGGCTCGTTTTGATTATGGTGCTATGATATTTATCCTCACTTTCAGTTTGGTGTCAATATCCGGTTATAGAATTGATGAATTGTTTGATATGGCACGACAAAGAATTTCCACTATTATAATTGGAACTTCATTGTGCATAATCGTTAGTACCACTGTTCGACCTGTTTGGGCTGGTCTAGAACTCTATGTTTTGGTCACCGGAAACCTCGACAAACTTGCCAACTCTTTGCAAGGTTAGTTTTAAAACCACAAGACTTTTCTTAAAAAATGTAAATATACATAGTATTTAAAAACTAATGTTTTAGTCTCATGCACTACTATACGATATTGTAAATAAATTTATATAATTATAGTAATTTATAATTATTGGTACATATGTGGTGCAGGTTGTGCGGCTCAGTATTTTGAATCACAAGCAGCAAGTGAGTCTAACAAAAATTTGATGGGTTACAAGTGTGCGCTAAATTCCAAAGCAACAGAAGAGTCGTTGGTATGGTATACATTACCTTCCTAGAGATTTTAATTACCATATACTCTTAAATTAATTTATAACGTTAAATATATTTATAGGGAAAAAAACATATTTAACCCTAATTTATATAACATGATTAAATTAATATTTTGTTGATTTCAGGCTAATTTAGCTAGATGGGAGCCTGCTCATGGGCGTTTCAATTTTCGTCACCCATGGAAGCAATATCTTAAAATTGGTGCTACAATGCGTAGATGTGCTTCTTGCATTGATGCTCTTATTGGATGCATAAATTCAGAAAACAAGGTAATATATGATTTACTTAATTAAATTAATTAATTATCCTAAAAAAATTATTAATTTTACATGTTAATATTTACCTATATATCCACAAGTCATAACTCAAGCAACAAAAATGTCGAAATTGTTATGATGGATGTCATGACCACAAAGTTTATAATGGTTTTATCATTTCGTCTATCAACAAAAAAAAATTATTTACCTATATACTTTATTTTATATCCTAAATAATGAAATTGGATAGTTAAATCAATTATTATACTTGTTTCAAAAAATAAATAAATCAATTACTATAGTAAGACAAATAATATTCTTGAGGCACATTCAATTGATTAATTGAATTATATTTTGCAGACCTCAGATGACATCATGAAGATTATGAGCAGAACCTCTATGAAAGTGGGAGACAACTCTGCAAATGTTTTAAGAGAGTTAGCAATTACAATAAAGAATATGAAAAAATCAAACAAACTTGATATTCTAGTCATAGAGATGAATAATGCTGCCCTAGAGCTTCAGAATTTATTAAAATCTTATCCAAACACACAAAAAAATGCAAAAGAAGTAACCCCTGGTGATGCAAAAATCGAAATCCCAATAATAGAATTAATTCAAGTGGTCACAGTTGTTTCTTTGCTTACTGAGATTGTAGCTCGTGTGGAAGACATTGTGAAATGTGTTGAAGAACTATCGGATTTAGCTAAGTTCAAACCAGAAATGTCCAAATGTGACAAAACCAAACAACATTCAACAGACAACAAGATCTCACCAGACCAACAGAATGATGAGGAGGCAAAAATCAAGACACTCCAGATGGTTTGAATACTGAGGAAGCAATAAGTAATACATCTATTTGTGTATATAAACTTCGATCCATGACATATTACATGATACATGTATAAGAGATCAGTTATATTATACTCCCTCCGTTCCTTTTTAAGTGTCTCTTTTGTAGAAAAGATTTGTTTCTATTTAACTGTCACTTTCAAAGTTTAATGCAATATTAAATGTTGGTTTACCAATATTACCCTTAGTTATTTATTACAGAGAGAAATATATGAAACAAGATATTAAATGAATGAGGTTATTATTGGAAAAAGATAATTTATTGTATCAAAAGTAGTAACATTTATTGAGTTTCTTGGTTTGTGTAAAATGTCAAAAAGTGTCAATTAAAAAGAAACGGAGGTAGTATATACAAAAGAAAAATGGAAGTAATAATTACAAACCAATTATGTGTGTGGGTTACTAATGAGTTTGCATTACTAATTTTGCATTACCAATGAGTTTCATTTTATGGAGAAATCAATTAGAATTTCCACACAATAATAAATATTAATGTAATAAGAGGTGATAATTTAAGAGATACATCGTTGTGTGCGCCTTAAAATCTCATTGTGCAACGTCTGGAAAATTGGTGCAAATATGTCCCAACTACGAGGCACCTAGGGGGCTGCCAGGTGGGTGGACTAGGCGCGAGGTGTAACAGCCCAATTTTTGTATTAGATTTATTTATATCGTTATAATTGTTAATTGCTTGTTTTATTTAATTATTGTTTTTAATATACTTGTGATCGGTGGATTAGTGGATTTCTAGTGATTGAGGACATTTTGGTCATTTTAGGGTGAGTGACATTTTTGTAATTGTGTTAGAACTAGAAATTTGAATTTTAGAGATTAGTGGTGTAAAAATAAAATGAGAGGTTTAAGTGAAGTAAAAGTGTAGAGAAATATTTATGAGAGTTGGATGTGACTAAGCTCATTAGTGTGAGTGACCCTAACCTATTATATTTAAAGAGAAGAGTGTGTGTTAGTGGAATTAGGTTAAATCATTTGTCACAAATTTTGAGAGAGGCAAGAGAGAGAGAGAGAGAATAGAGAAAGAAGAGGCTTGGAGAGGAAGAAGGGAGAAAAGCTCAAGAGCAACAAAGGGGAAGGGAGATTCTAGCTAGGAGCTTAGTGAAGTGAAGAATCGAGGTAAGGGGGAAGATTATTTTCACCAATTGGATTTTAATAAGCTATTGGGTAGTTTGGGTGTTTTAGCTTATGCTTAATTCAATGATGTTGATTATGTGAAATTCGTGCTCTATTTATTATGGTTGATTTGAGTATGGTAAACTTGGTAAATTCATGTTTTGTTTATGTCAAAATTCATGGTTTGTTATAGTGAAATGATAACTTTGTGAGTTTTGATGATGTTGGTGAACAACATGATAATTGAATGATGATTATGGTTTATTAAGTTGATTTTGATTTTGAGTATGAGTATATGTTTGGTTTCTCTTATGATCGTCATGGGTAGTGAAATCTCATTAGAGGAAGGTCTAAGCTTTCTATCTTGATTTCTCTTATGATTGTCTTGTGGGTTGAGAGATTTTAACATCAAGATCTAATGACTCTCACTAAATAAGATATACAATGAAGTTTTAAATTCATGACTTTTCTGAATATATCAATGATTCAATATGAACTTGCCTTTTTCTCTTTTCCTTCTTTCCTTCATGGACGTTCTGCAAAACTATATTATGATACCATTTTTCAGATGATATTTGATTGACCTTCTTCTAATGTTTCTACGTTGCCACACCAAGATCTTTCATTTCAAATTCATCATCTAATTTCTCCTTGAACTTACCAATCTCATCTTTGCTAGAGCTTGCCATCAAGATATCATCCATATATAAAAGTAGGAAGAGAATGATTTTCTCATTCCTTTAAATATGTAAACACAACAATCATATCATCTTCTCACAAAACATGTGTTCAAAAGAAACTAATCAAACCATGATACCATTTTCTTGGACTATGTTTCAACCCATACATAGATTTATTCTTGACCTGTCCGGTGAGGAACCGATAAAGGCAACAGTGGCGGAAAGTGCTCCGGTACGGTGGCGACGAGTCTCTGCAGTGGAACCAAAGGTGCCTGCAGGAACGTTAGCACTCCGACGATCAAGTCAGTAATGGGACTGAGAAAGAGTGCGTGAAAAAGTGTGTGTAAAGTGAATCGTACCTTGAGGGTGAAGCTACCTCACCCTTATATAGGCGCTCTGCGGGAATAACCGCCTCCGGAATATGCGGCGTGTGATTAGGAACGGTTAGAGGACACATGTACGGTGCCAGATGCACGGTGGCGTGCTAAGGTGCGGTGTCGTACACGGTCGTTGGTATGCACCTCCAGATGACGCGTCTCAAAGTGGTGGACGTGTGGTCCACGTGTCACTGTCTGGTTGGCCTTCTGGCCGGTCCAGAACAATTCTAAAGACACACCTTAGATTTTTCCTCTACTAACCCTCTGATTTTAGATTGTTTCGTTAAAGTATTCATGTAAGAACGCGGTCTTCACATCCATTTGTTTCAACTCAAGAATGTACAAATTCAAAATCGCCATAAGTACCCTTATAGAACAATATTTTACCACTGAAAAAATCCCGTTGTATTAAATTCTCTCAACCTGAGTAAAACCCTTTACTACGATACTAGTTTTATACCTTGGTCCTTCAATTCTTGAAATACCTTTCTTCTTCACATCCATTCCTAGCAAAGCAAGCAAGCAACTTCTTTTTATGAGGACGGAAAACGAAATTTAGTAATATTTTAGGGACAAACACACACACACACACACACACACACATATATATATATATATATATATATATATATATATATATATATATATATATATATATATATATATATATATCGAGAGATATTGAGATACATAATTGGACTTTTTTAGTGGGGCATTGTGTTTTTCGTTTTTTTATGCTTAAAACAAAACCGCATATTTTTAAAAAATTATTGATTTGTTATGATTTTAAAATATTATATATATATGGATTGGACATATATAATAGTGGATTTTTATAATGATATACTTTTTTTTACAAAGTGGATTTTTATAATGATATACTTAATACTCAATGAGAAAAAAATCCATTCATATAAGTATTACTTATATTGTACAATGCAAGCTGTATCAAACTTGCCTAAATTAAGTAGTTAATAATGTACTAACAATTAATGAGCTCAAGTTGCAAGAGATTTAGACCCTTTAAAGATGTGGTTAGGAGTTTGAGTCTTAGTTTCTGTATATGGGAAAATTCGATTGAAAGAGGAGAAACATTTTGTGTACCCCACATGTTTCTCAACGAAGATTAATCATAGTTAAACAATTGTTAAAACTTCATACCAATAAAATGGTGGAAAAAAAGCTTGTAATGTAATCAATTTTTAATTGGAATTAGAGATGATATGTGTATGATGACATTAAATTATTATGGTGTGATTCATATGGAAAATTGTACAGGTGTACTTTGGCATGAGAAGGTTGCAATTGTCTAGATATACGTAGATGCGCGTATGTGTCTATATATATATATATATATATATATATATATATATATATATATATATATATATATATAAAACACTGAAATTCATAATGATACACTCGATACTCAATGGAAAATTTTCATTCAAAAGTACATTGCACACTGCAAGCTATTTCAAACTTGCCTAATCAACTACTCCCTCCGTTCCTTTTTAATTGTCACTTTTGAAGAAATTTTTTGTTACTTTTTAACTGTCACTTTTAAAGTTCAATGCAACTTTAAATATTGTTTTACCAATATTATCCTTAGTTATTTATTACGGAGAGAGAAATATATGAGATGATATATTAAATGAATAAGGTTATTATAGTAAAAATATAAATTATTGTATCAAAAGTAGTGACATTTATAGTTTGTCTTGGTTTGTGTAAAATGTCAAAATGTGACAATTAAAAAGAAACGGAGGTAGTAGTTAATATTAATGTAATCAATTTTAAATTGCAATTAGAGATCTTATGTGTACAATGGCATTAAATTATTATGATCCTTTAATAAAAATGACATTAAATTATTATGATGTGATTAATATGGGAAATACTACACGTGCAGTTTTGCATGAAGAAGGTAGCAAATGTGTGTGTATATATAATTTGCATGATTTGATACACTTATCAAATTATTCACTACAAGAAAACTTGATTTTAGCCTCAGATTTTAGCGACGGCCACCGACACCGACGCAAATAGCGTCCACTTAGAGTCGGCTGAACTCACTCTACATGTATATAGGATTTTACTTTTTTTTCTAAATAATATTAGAGTCGGCCTAACCGAGGCAACACGTTAGGGGACCCACATATGACTTTAGGACAAAATTAGAGTCGGCCTAGCCGACGCTAATCTATTTACTAATAAAAATTTAATTTATATATAATTATTTAAGTTATCTCTCTCTCTTTTTCCTTCATTTTTCCCTTTCACACTAAGAATCAGATCCCCTTTCATTCTCCTTCCTCTCTCACGTGTTCCTCCTTTCCTTCTTCACTTGACCCATTTCAATAATTCACATGCAAACTCAATTTCACTTCCCTCATGAAAGATTGACCTAGAATCAAACTTCAAAAAATTACTTACTCTCAATTTCTCCCCCAAACCGAGCCTTACCATCAATCCAGCAGTTGGGGTTTTGTTTGAACTCAAGCTTAAGTTCATGCATGTTGGAATGAAACTGATTATGGCTTAATTTGGTAAATTAGAAGCAAGAAGTGGAGGAAAGAAGCAAGATTGAAGCTTGGGGTTTGGTTTTTCTTGAAGTTTTACAAGGTAATCAAATAAGTTGTTTTAAGAAGTTAAATTATAGCTTAATGTTGTTTTATGTTGGTGTTGGAATTGATTGTGAGGTTAAGCTGTTTTGGCTGAGTTTTATGGAATTTTGGGTCAAAATTCGTATGGCATATATGTGATATATTTTGCATAACTCTTGGAATATAGGTCATATGCTGATGAGTTTGAATCCAATGCAAAGAAGACAAAATTCCCTACGGTTTAGACACAAGAATTATCAAATTTCATTAAGTATAGTAGGAGAAAAGCTACCTGCAAGTTTGAGAAAAGTTTCAGTCCGGTTTCTGTACCAATACCCACTATTTTGTTAAACTGAACCAATTGGATGGTTAAACCTCAAAACAAAAATTACATCTGTAATCTTAACACCCTAAGCTTTCCAACGAGTGGTCGTTTGCTCAAAACGGACATCGTTTGATAAAATGATAAAATTGGTTCTTTGCTTAGGAGTGTTTTTATTTCTCTTTCTGGTTTTCAATGAAACTGGTTGTTCTCGTCTATGTTTGCGATTCAAAGATACCTTGTTTTTAGTTCTTTATGTGTCCATTGTGCAGGTTGATGCTCTAGAGGATTTTAAGGCATCTCAGTTTGAGATCATTGAACCGCAACATATTGTGAATGAATTACGGTACTTGAATTAGAATCAAATGCATAGTTCTTTGTTATTCATCAAGCTTATATACCTATTGTTTGGAAAGTTTCCCTACTTTATCAATATCTAAAAAATTGGGACAATTTGTAAGTGGATTCTTTTGTGACATGTTGTGAGAATAATGAGCTTTGAAACTACCGTTATATTTGATTCTTGGAGATATTATATGTTGTTTCGCATGATTGAAATATCGCTTAAGTAAGGAGAGTTGCATATATTGTATTCATTGTGCTTAAAATTTCGGAGGTTAAATCTTGTTATGCATAGAACATATTGACAACATAATAGTTCGTGTGTGTGTTTTTGTTTGGTGTGTGTTGTTATGTATTTTTGTTTTGGCTGTATAGCAGTGTTGCAGAATGCTATAACAGCTGTTTTAGGGCTGAATTTAGGTGTAGCTACTTCGCTCATGTAAGACTATGTTTCAGTGTTGTTTGTTTTGTTGCGGTGCCGCATATACACGGTCCTGTGTATTGTGGCATGTTTGGTTTTCCCTATATGTCGTTCAAAAAAAATTACTCAGCCGATGTGACAGGAAGGTTTTCATTTTCATTTACAAAGGCAGGTTTTGTTGATTGAAAAGAAAACAAAAAGGTTATGGTGTCTAAGACTAGTTTGAATATAGAACAAATTGGTGTCTCTAATTATGGTGTCAATGATTAGTTTCGGTCTTTTTATATAGTGAACTTTCTCAAATTGTTGTTATGGATTTCTTCAGCAGTATAGTTGATAAATTGAGACTTTTTCGTCAAATAATCATAATGCTTATTTTGCATTTTCTATCTTTTGTATCTTGCAGCATGTTTTATTTCTCCAGAGATAGATGTAGCTCATTATGCGGCAGCCTCTGCTTGTGAAACATAGGTATTTTTACTGCTGTTGTCATGTCATTCAAGAGGTGACTATAGCAAATATAATATCTGCTACTATGTGTATTCTATGTTTGTTTGTTGTTTCAATACTTGTTGTTGCGGAAAATTACCGTCAAACACTAATGATGCAGCCACAATGCACTCGCATAGACATAAAAAAACCTTTACGTCGTGACCATATTTACAGTTGCGGACAGTTGTTTAAAACCTCTACTTTTTCTTAGATTTGGTCATTTGACTCTTCAATTAAGACTATTATATTTGTCAACTGCTGTGTAACATGTAAATAAATGCTATGACTTTTATATATGTAGGTTGTTAGATCAGGGGATTTGGTGTCATATTGTGCCGAGGAAGGAGTAAGAATTCTCGGGGAAGGAAAATTTCTGGTCTCTGATAGTTTTCCAGGCAATGAAAGAACCAAATACTGTCTCACTTCAAAGGTATTGATTGACCTATTCTTACATAGTTATGTAACTAAGCTAGTTTTATTTTTCGTCACAAGAAAGTTTTTGTGTGCAGATTCCACTTGGAGTTGTTTTAGCCATTCCACCTTTTAACTATCATGTTAATCTAGCTGCTTCAAAGATTGCTCCAGCTCTTATTGCTGGAAACTCCATTGTTCTTAAACCTCCAACCCAGGTATACAACTATTCATAGAACATATACATAATAATTATAGTTGTAGAAAATATTTTGATATATTTCAAAGTAGTGAATAGAGTGCAGAATGCAGATGCTAATACATTTGTATAGATTATTCTAACCTAACGAGCCTGATTAATGGATCGAATACAATTGTTACGTATTATTACCAAAATATACGCTGTTTACAACACTATTTTTCGATTATTTAAATAAAATCTGAAGTACCAAATGTATTTTGAATAGGGTGTTGTAGCTGCACTACATATGGTACATTGCTTTCATTTGGCTGGCTTCCCCAAAGGCCTTATAAGCTGTGTGACAGGAAAGGGTTCTGAGATTGGTGACTTTCTAACAATGCATCCAGGGGTGAACTGCATAAGGTAATATTCACTTCTTCAGCTATCTTGATATCATTATTGTCCACTTATGTGTTGGTTTTATTATACAAAAATTCATAGAGTAAGCCATCATTTTGGTCCCTAAAATTTGTGAGGCAGTGTCATTGTAGTCAATGAATGTATTGAAAATCTTAGTTTTGGGTCAAAGTTCAGTTTGTGAATTTTAAAGTTAATTATTGTGTTGATTATTTTGTTTTGACTTATTTTGGAATTACTTCTTTTTAGTGTCCGATACGCCTACACAGTTCAATTAATGTTTTTTTTTTCAAATGTTGAATTTAGTGTCGGTGAAGCCGACTCTCCAGGATATAGTTGACTTTTCTGATGTTGACTCTAGAGTCGGCTAATCCGACGCTATATGATTTTGTTGATTTTTCAAGAGGTGCCTAATTTAGCGTCGGAGGAGATTAAAGTCGAATTTTAACTCGGTCCGGCCGACTCTATCTTAGTCTCGGATGGCAAACAACCGACGTTACCCGGTAGCTTCAACTTTTTTAGCCTGCCCCCGACGTCGACGCTAATCCGACGCTAAATCACTATTAGCGTCCGTTTTTACCCTGTTAGAGTGGGTTTCTGGCCGACGCTAAAACACAGTTTTCTTGTAGTGATTATTGTTGAATGTTAATTGACTTAAAATTTGATGTTTGTGTTTCAACAAAATCGTGGCACGATTTTGGTTCAGGATTGGAGTTTTGGTTAGACAAAATCGGGCCACGATTTGTAGAAATTGGGACACAATTTTGGATAACTTCAATTGTACTATGTACGAACTGGAAAATCTGGACACGATTTTGGGAAATCGGGGCGCGATTTGACAGGATTTGAAACACTATTTAAGCACTCTTTGACCCATTTGTTGAGTAAGCTTGGTGAATCTCATGGAAAACAAAGAAGGGAACTTTTAGGGTATTTAGATGCTAAAGGTTGAGGGTCTTTGGGTGAGGTTCAAAGCTTCAAGATGTGAATCTTGGAGAACCAAAATAAGGGGCTCTTGGGAGAGGGTTGATGCCTTTTGGGAAGAGATTCATGGTGTTGGGAAACACATCAAAGGAGAGTCTTTGTGAGCAACTTGAGTGAGTCTTGGGAGACCAAAAGAGAAGATCCTTAGAAAATCAAAGCTAAGGGTTGGTTCTATTTTGGGGTTAGATTCTAAAGTTGAGAAACAATTGGTAAACATCTCGGGAGAGTGAAAATCATTGAGTATCTTGTTCATGTGAAGAGATTGAGATATGGGTAGAAATTAGGTAATTTGTTCTTGGTGAGCTTGTTGAAACTAACTTCTTGTAACCCTTTTGTATCTCTTTGTAAAGAACTCATTGATAATGGATTGGAGAGATCAATTTCTCCCCCAGAATAGGTCATTGTTGGACAGAACTATGAGTAAACATTTCTTGACGTTGTTCTCTTTTCTCAACTCTCTTTATCTTGTTTATTCTTTGATTCCATTATGGTTTTTGTTTTACATTTGGTTACTAGATTAGATCTAGATATATTGTTGTTGTTTGTGGTTATTTTGGTTATTGGTTGTCATTAATACTTGTCCCACGAATCTAAATTGCATTGATGTGAGATTTGGAGTTACGAATTCACAACAATTATCATCAGTTAAATTTGCTTATATTTCATCATGAGTTAAATTTCCTTAGATTTCATTTCAAAGAAGTAATTAATATACACATTCCCATTCTTTCTATATAAATAGAAACGATACTCCTTTAGTTTAGGCAAATCTTCACATTTTAGTTATAGAGCATTTGGCAAGGGTGTACTATAAAAAAAAATATGGCTCATGATGACAAGGGAGTGGTAAAAGAAGTAGAATGGAGCATCAAGGTAGAAGATGGTCCGTGGAAGAGAGCTAAAATTTCTTGCAGTATATGGGCATTTATCGTATGTCTTTATTCCAAGTTTTGCAAATTTTTGAAGAAAGCTTGGGAGGTGGGTATGAATGATCCAAGAAAATTCATCCATTGTTTAAAGGTAGGAATAGCACTTACGGCTGTGTCACTTTTCTACTACTTGAATCCTTTGTATGATGGAGTTGGAAGAAATGCTATGTGGGCAGTCATGACCGTGGTAGTAGTCTTTGAGTACACTGCTGGTAGGTAGTTCTAATAACATATAGTTGACTTTAAACTTACTACAAAAAGTTAAATTAATGACAAAGAAAATATGAAAAATCCGTCTATAATTTCATTATACTAGGACCAAGGGTTTAAGACATCAAAACTAGAGACAAACTTCAAATTTCTAATTTTAGTTGTTAATTAATGAATTCTTTTCATAGCTAACCGTTAATTTACGGGTAAAATTATGATTAATTCAACTACATGATTAACTATATTCACTGTTTAATGTGATCTAAATTAACAATAATTCTACATGTGATTAACCATGTGTTGCAGATTAGGGAAAGTTGGATGTCCATACAACATTTTTGATATATAGACTATCTAGTTAATCACGTTCAAAAAATGTGGTTAATTCAATTGAATATAAGATTAATTTAATTCACGGTCAAAATTACGGTTGATTCAACTACATGATTAACCACATTCACAATTTTCAATGTCATCTAAATTAACCATAATTTTACATGTGATTAACCATGTGTCGCAGATTAGAGAAAGTTGGATGTCATAGGACATTTTTTATATATAGACTATCAAATTGCAGGTTCTACTATATATAAAAGTATAAATAGAATATGTGGAACTACCCTTGCCGGACTTCTAGCCTTTGCTGTACATTGGGTTGCTAGTAAAGCAGGAAAGCAATTGGAACCGGTAATTGTTGGAGTCCTACTCTTTCTACTAGGTATAATATTTATGACCAACAATAACAATACAATTACAAAATTACAATATATAGTAGTACACACCATGGATCTTGATAATTGATCACTGATTACATTATTTGATCTTGTTTTTAGCTTCTGCAGCGACATTCTCAAGATTCATCCCAACCATAAAAGCTCGTTTTGATTATGGTGTTATGATATTTATCCTAACTTTCAGCTTGGTTTCAATATCTGGTTATCGAATTGATGAATTGTTTGATATGGCACGACAAAGGATTTCTACTATTATAATTGGTACTTCATTGTGCATAATACTTAGCATGATTATTCGACCTGTTTGGGCTGGTCTAGAACTCTATGTTTTAGTCACCGGAAACCTCGACAAACTTGCCAACTCTTTGGAAGGTTAGTTCAAAGACGGTAGACTTATTTTGAAGAGTCTCGCTAATAAATGTCATAAGATCAATTGTGCCTTTAATAGATAGACAAATTATTATTTAAAAACTAAGTATATTATGAGGTTTACTAATTTGTGCCATGAAGACGCATGTTAAGGCGCTCAAAAATAAAAAATTTACATTAAAAACAACAATTTTTATACTTTTAAGACTTTGAATACACGACTTGTAAGACCAAATTATTATATGTAATTCTTTAAAGGTACATGTTAGCATTTTTTTACATTATTTATTTTTATAGAAGCCCTTGTTTATTTCATATATATATGTGTATGTATAATTATTGTGTACAAATGTGTTTTAGGTTGTGTGGCTCAGTATTTTGAAGCTCAATCAACAGGTGAGGAGTCTAACAAAAAGTTGATGGATTACAAGTGTGTGCTAAACTCCAAAGCAACAGAAGTATCAATGGTATAAACCACCTTCCTAGGGCTTCTAATAAATTCAATATATGTATATCCTCATATGAATTTTTTTGAGTGTTACTAAAATAATATCATTGATTAATTTCAGGCTAATTTAGCTATATGGGAGCCTGCCCATGGGCGCTTCAATTTTCGTCACCCTTGGAAGCAATATCTTAAAATTGGAGCCACAATGCGTAGATGTGCTTCCTGTATTGATGCTCTTGTTGGATGTATAAATTCAGAAAACCAGGTAATAAGATAGCTAGCAATTATACAAAATAAATTTGGATAGTGATACGAGGTGATCGAGCATCAGCTCGATCGATGGAACATTGTTGCAGTTCGGTCATCCTTCTCGATCGATATATAGTAAGACAATAATCCTAAGGTACATTTAATTATTTTTTGCAGTCCTCAGATGAAATCAAGAAGATTATGAGCACAACATCAATGAAAGTGGGTGCCAACTCTGCGAGTGTCTTAAGAGAGCTATCAATTACAATCAATAATATGACAAAGTCAAATGAACTTGATGGTTTGGTCAAAGAGATGAATATTGCTACACAAGATCTCCAAAATTTATTAAAATCTTATTCAAACACACACAATGTTAATGCAAAAGAAACATCCCATGGTGATGCAAAAATCGAAATCCCAATAATGGAAGTAATTCAAGTGGTCACGGTAGTTTCTTTGCTTACTGAAACTGTAGCACGTGTGAAAGACATTGTGAAAAGTGTTGAAGAACTATCAAAATTAGCTAAATTCAAACAAGAAATGTCCAAGTGTGACAAATCTAAACAACGTAGTTCAACACAAAACAACATCTCGCCAAACCAGCATGAGGAAGCAACAATCAAAACTCTCCAGATTGTGTGAATAATTACGGAATGGATTCACTTGTGTGTAATTTACACATAAGAGGTTAAAGTGTGATCACAATTTACAATCTCATTCGTGATAGATCACACTTTACTGTCTCATGTGGAGAATATACATGTGGATTCAATTCCGAATAATTAATTAAATTTATATAACATGTTTATTTATATATAATCTTTGATCAAGGACATATTACATGTTTCCTGTACAAGAGATCAATCTGTCAAAAAAAATAATTGTATAAGAGATCAAAATTATATACACTCTCCGTATAAAAAATAAATGTCGTTTTACCATATATATAAAAAAATCTAATATAAGTGTTATTTTTTTAATGTAATTTTTATTATATTTTTTCAATTCTACCCCTAATTATATTGTCCTTCACTACTTTCAAGCCATTATATATATTTACTATATATTTATAAAATGACTAAGAATCAAAAATAAATTCTACAAAGCTTTATCTTCTCAAAGTCTTTATCCTTCGTTTGTTTTTTTTTAAAGTCCTTTCCTCTTCTACTAAACTCCCAAACTAAACTCTTAAGCAAGATCCGTAGACTAGATATTTTTCCCATCCTACGAGGTTCTCACGCGCCCTATTTTTTTTTTCCAAAATTGTCCTTCGAATTTAGAATCCGAAACCAATTTGGATTCTAAAATCTGAAACTTGTCTATATATAAAACGAAATTAATAACTTCTCCATTTCTACAGTTTTACATTTACCCCAATTCACATTCTCTCTCCCTTATCCCAAAATCCGAAATCCACAAATTGCTCGAATCTTAGAGTTTTTTTTTGCTCAAAATCATCATATTTAAAGCTTTATCAAACATCAAAGTAAAGGTTAGGTCTCATTCCCTCTGTATGCAAGTGTTTGGGTTTGTTTTTTTTCTTTCTGTTACTGCTACTGTTCGGATTATAAAATCCAAACTAGATTAATGTTGTTCGGATTTTATAATCTGAAGTGTACCAGTTGGCAATTTTTTTGGGCAGTTTCCTGGATTTCTGTTAATTGTGTGTATAGTTGATTATGCATGTTACATGTATGGATCGTGTTGAGCGCATCAGGGGTGAAAGAGAAGCAATGCATGCTGCTCTTAGGAGAGAGCGTATGGAGAGGTTGCACGCGGAGGGGGGAGTGCCCAGGCGTGGCAGGGAAAGGGCACGTCATGCTGATGGCGCAATAACATCTTAGGGGAACAATCTTGAGCCACAATATGAGCCGCAGATGGAGATGGAGGTGGAGGAGCAGGTGGAGGACGATGTTGAGCAGCAGGTGGGTGTGGAGCCAGAGCAGCTAGATGACTATCCTGGTAGCCCACACGACTTGACTGTGCTGACCACGTATCATGTTCACATGGCCATTGATAAGTGCTTAAAAGTAGTTATCTTTTGATATATTTTAAGGCACTTATGTTACTTGTTTTACAAGTTATCTTAGGATAAGCTCATATTTGTGGTTAAAATGCTAAATTTGTGATCCTAGGTCTTACCCCATTTAATTATGCAGGAATTTCATGCTTGGACCTAATTTGAGCAAAGAATGTGAAGTTTTGTTAAAGCCATCGCTACAAGCGCAAGCCTCATCGCTACAAGCGAGGATAGGCAGGGAACTTCATAGCTTCATCGCTACAAGCGCAGGATTGGTCGCTACAAGCGAGCCTAGGCAGGGAAAATTGAGAGTTCATCGCTACAAGCGATGAACCGGACGCTTCAAGCGAGCTTAGGCAGGGAATTTTGAAGGTTCCATCGCTATAGCGACAGATCTCGTCGCTATAGCGACCAAGGGCGGTTTAATGCTGTATGATGACGTGGAGCTTCCCCATTGGCCAGAAATCTGATGTCGCTACAGCGACAGGATGGTCGCTTGTAGCGAGCGAAGAAAAACTCAGAAATATAAAAGCTTTTTAACTCATTTTTTCATTATTATCAGTTGAATATCAGTTTTTATAATTTCCAGAGCTTGAAATCTTTAATTTCTAGAAAGAGAATAGGCATAAAAGGAAGCAAACTTCATAGAGCAAAAGGGATTCAAGTGAAGATTAAACTAAGTAGCTTTGAGAAATCAAGTCTTAGCATATTCTCCATCTTCCTTTCTACTTTTGCACAGTTGTCATGAGAATGAACAACTAATCTCCTTTGTTGGGATTATTAGGTAATCAATCACTCTTAGTTGTAAACTTTTGATATTTTAAATATATGATTCTAGCATTTTTATATACCATTGAAATTATTCTTGTTTTCCATTCTTATATTTGATTTAAATGATGTTGAAAAATACTTTTGAATCTAGGTTTAGAATAATATTCTATCAAAATAAGAAATTCTAGACATGGGATTTGGTTTTGATAATTACACAAAGTATTGGATCGTAAAGCTTTCGAATCGTTTAATAGATTGAGAAATCGTCGATTAAACGATACGATCGATCTCACGACGTCATTTGGACACGAATGACGTTGTCGAGTAATACGTGATAATGTCGTATATAAGAAAAAGCTAGAATCTATATTTATGATCAATCGAATACAATCGACGTTTGATTGACGAACTTTAATCCTAACGCCTTTTATGCCCTATTACTCTACGTTTTATTTATAATGCTTTTAATGTCGAGTAGTGTTAGTAAAGAAAAAGATGAAACCCTAACTTAAAATGATAATCGACGTT
This sequence comes from Medicago ruthenica, assembly GCA_018208015.1. Taxonomy (NCBI): domain Eukaryota; kingdom Viridiplantae; phylum Streptophyta; class Magnoliopsida; order Fabales; family Fabaceae; genus Medicago; species Medicago ruthenica. Next base: position 33,815,004 of record CM031371.1, on the reverse strand, counting down.
GAACGGTTTATGATATCGCAATAATCCCTGTGGAAACGATATAAAAATATACTTGCTTTTGTACGTTAACAAAATGGCGCCGTTGCCGGGGATTAACGCTTAGATATTATAATCATTGCAGCGTTAATTATTGTCTTAAGCAATTTTGCACAAAATTCTTTTATGTATATATCTATCATATTTTTATCCATCTTGTTTGCTAATTCTTTTTGGTCAGGTTGTTGAAACCCGTTTATGCGAGGTCAGATACCAGAAGATCAACTGCTTTTTGATTCTGAAATAGAGAGGACTGCTAGAAGAAATAACAGCAAGAATCGGAAGAAAAGGCAGCAAGCAAAGAAAAAGCAGCAAGAGGAAACTTCTGTTTCAAGTCCTTCATTAATTCCAATTCAAGAGATACCAATGGCTGCTGCAGGAGACGGATCTGGAGGTTCAGGCGGTAGTGGGATGCCTTGTCACAATAGGCCACGACGCTTGGCACAATTGGGAAAGACGCCACGGACAACAAAACAAACTGAGATGAAGACCGGTATCCTCCAAATACTATATGCTAACCCTTTCTCGGGTTTAGACCATGAGGATCCATTCCAACATCTTACAAAGTTTTATGAGATCGCCGGTACACTAGGAGAGACGGAGAATAATGAGGAGGCAATATTTATGAGGATGTTTCCTCATTCTTTGATTGGGAAGGCCAAGGAGTGGTATTTGGATCAGCCGCCAACAGTGATGACTAACTGGAACACTCTTGAGGAGAAATTCCTTGAGAGATTCTTTCCTCAGAATCGTTTTATGGAGGCTAAGACAACTATCGCCGTATTTTCTCAAGGCTCAAGTGAGACGTTATGTGAAGCATGGGAGCGATTCAAGTCGATGCTTAGAAGATGCCCAAACCACGGGTTTGATGATTTGACTCAAATCCATCTTTTCCGGAATGGGATGCAACAACAGTCAAAGCTACTACTTGATGTTGCTGCTGGTGGATCATTAATGGCCAAGAGTGCCGAAGATGCTGTTGATATCATTGAAAGAATGGCACTCAACGACCATCAGGCTCACCACAATAGAAACCAATGCCAAAGAAAAGCGGGAATATTGGACTTGGGGACGAATGACGCCATCCTTGCTCAAAACAAATTGTTAACACAACAAGTGGAAGAATTGACTAGAAAGATGGCTAACCTTCCACAACAAATGAAGGATATTCAAAATGAACAAAGAAGACACCATCAAGTCGCATCTTGCGAACTTTGTTCAGGCGATCACCCCACCGGATTTTGTCCACCACCCACTGAAGAGGTAAGTTATGTTGGCAATCAACAAAGGCCACAACAGTTTCAAGGCCAATACCAAGGTCATAACAACAATTTCCCAAGAGGGAACAATCCTAATTATGGTCAAGGTTGGAGACAAGAAGCTGGACCACAAAACCGACAACCTTACCAAAATTTCAATCAATACCCTCCGCAACAAAACCGTCAACAAAACACCGACGAAACTCTAAACCAGTTCATGCAAATTTCAATGGCGAACCAAAAGAATACCGATGCTTCAATCAAAAACCTTGAAACACAAGTAGGCCAGTTGGCACAACAGCTTGCTCAAGCCACACAACAAGGCGGAACCTTTACCGCCAACACACAAACCAACCCCAAAGACCATGCATCATCATCAAAATGACAATTAAGTCATTTTGATGAAGCTGGCCTTGCATCAAGAGACAAAGATAATTGCAAGGCAATTGCTACGAGAAGTGGGAAGGTAGTTGGAAGGGGAATAGGAGACAACCTTGAGGTTGAGAGGAGAGTTGTTGAAAATGAGGAGGAAGATCATGATGAAGGAAGTGAGAAGGAAACAGAGGGAGTTAATAATGAGGATGAAGTCGAAAAGAATAAGGAAGTAGTTGAAAATGAAAAATTAGAGAAGAAGAAAGATGTGGTGAAGGAGAGGGGCAAGAATCAAGAAGTAGTGAAGAATGCACCGACTCCACATCTACCATATCCGACTACTCCAGCCAGAAAGGATAAAGAAAGGCAGTTTGCAAGGTTCCTTGACATTTTCAAAAGATTGCAAATCAACATTCCATTCTCGGAAGCCTTAGAGCAAATGCCAACATATGCCAAGTTCATGAAAGAGATTCTTTCCAAGAAGAGGAGGTATAATGAAGAAGAAATAATTCAGCTCGATGCTAATTGTAGTGCAATCATCCAGAAAACATTGCCAAGGAAGGAGAGAGATCCGGGTAAAGTTACATTACCGGTATCTATTGGTAATGTTAATGTCGGCAAAGCACTCATCGATCTAGGTTCAAGTATCAACCTAATCCCACTTTCCGTTGTCAAAAGGATTGGTGATTTGGTTGTGAAACGAACTAACTTGACGTTGCAATTGGCCGACAAATCTGTCACACGTCCGTTGGGAATAGCTGAAGATGTGTTGGTGAAAGTCGACAAGTTCTTATTTCCCATCGACTTTGTAGTGATGGATATACCTGAGGATGATGATGTGCCACTAATTCTTGGAAGAACGTTCATGCAAACGGCAAGGATGATGATTGATCTTGACGGAGGTCTAATGAAAGTCCGTGTGGACGATGAAGAAGTCAATTTCAACATCAATGAAGCTATGAAGTATCCTAGTGATAAAGGTGCATGTTTCAAGATGGATGCAACTGATGAATTGATTGTTGATACAAGGGAACAGATGCATCACTTGACACATCTTGAAAGAGTCTTGACAAATGCACTTAATATCATAGGAGAAGATAATGAGAAAGAGATAGAAGAATGTTTGAAGGAGCTGGATTCGTTGAAGGAAATTCCTCCTCACAAAGCTAAAATTGAGGAATTGACGAATGAAGCCAAAGTTGAAGAAACGAAGCCGGAGATGAAGATTCCAGCCTCACATTTGAAGTATGTATTTCTTGAAAAAGGGGGTAACAAACCGGTCATTATTAGTAGCTCCTTGTCAAACAATGAAGAAACCAAATTGGTTGAAGTTTTGAAGTCCAACAAAGAAGCAATAGGCTGGACTTTATCCGACTTGAAAGGGATAAGTCCATCCTATTGTATGCATAAAATCATGATGGAGGAAGATTACAAGCCGGTAGCACAACCTCAACGACGGCTAAACCCAAACATGAAGGAAGTAGTCCGGAAAGAAGTGGTTAAACTACTTGAAGCCGGCATGATTTATCCGATCTCGGATAGTACTTGGGTTAGTCCGGTTCAAGTTGTCCCTAAGAAGGGAGGTATGACGGTGATCACAAATGAGAAGAATGAGCTCATACCGACAAGAACCGTCACTGGTTGGAGGATGTGTATAGATAACCGGAGGCTCAACAAAGCTACAAGGAAGGATCATTTTCCTCTACCATTCATGGATCAAATGCTAGAGAGACTGTCAGGACAAGCTTTTTATTGTTTCCTTGATGGATATTCGGGTTATAATCAGATTTCGGTGAATCCAGAAGATCACGAGAAGACAGCCTTTACTTGTCCATTTGGAGTTTTTGCATATCGACGCATGCCGTTCGGGTTATGTAACGCTCTAGCAACATTTCAACGATGCATCCAAGCCATCTTTGCTGATTTGATAGAGAAGAGCATTGAAGTGTTTATGGACGATTTTTCGGTCTTCGGGTCATCATTTGATTTGTGCTTGAAGAATCTGGACACGGTATTGAAGCGGTGCAAGGAAACCAACTTGGTACTCAATTGGGAGAAGTGTCATTTCATGGTAACCGAGGGTATAGTCCTTGGTCACAAGATTTCCTCCAAGGGTATTGAAGTTGATAAAGCTAAAGTCGAAGTGATAGGCAAGCTTCCACCACCAGTCAATGTCAAAGGCATCCGAAGTTTTCTAGGCCATGCCGGATTCTATCGGAGGTTTATCAAAGACTTCTCAAAGATTGCAAAGCCATTGAGCAATTTGCTCAACAAAGATAAGTCTTTTGATTTTGATATTGATTGTTTGAACGCTTTTGAAAGTTTGAAAGATAGTTTGACATCCGCACCCATAATCACCGCACCGAATTGGAATTTTGATTTTGAACTCATGTGCGATGCAAGTGATTATGCGGTTGGAGCGGTGTTAGGTCAACGCAAAAACAAAATTTTTCATGCTATACACTATGCAAGTAAAGTTTTAAATGATGCACAAATCAATTATGCTACCACTGAAAAAGAATTACTTGCTATTGTGTTTGCATTAGAAAAATTTCGTTCTTATCTCATAGGTTCAAAAATTGTTATCTATACTGACCATGCAGCCATCAAGTATTTAATCACCAAACCCGACTCCAAGCCGAGACTCATCCGTTGGATGTTGCTACTCCAAGAGTTTGATTTGGAGATTAAAGACAAAAAGGGGACCGAGAACCTAGTGGCTGATCATTTGTCAAGATTGGTGAACGATGAGGTAACGAAGAACGAGAGGAATATTCTTGAAGAGTTTCCGGACGAGAAGTTGCTTATGGTTCAAGAAAGACCATGGTTTGCTGACATGGCCAATTACAAAGCAACGGGGTTCATACCGGAAGATTATACATGGCAAATGAAGAAGAAGTTGATGAGAGATTCAACTCAGTTTATATGGGATGACCCATATCTCTTCAAGATTGGAGCTGACCACCTGTTAAGGAGATGTGTTGCAAGAGAAGAAGCCAAAGACATCATGTGGCATTGTCACAATTCGCCATATGGTGGGCATTATAGCGGTGAAAGAACTGGTGCGAAGGTTCTTCAAGCAGGCTTCTATTGGTCCAATTTATTCAAAGACGCATATGAGCATGTGAAGGAATGCGAGAGTTGCCAGAAAACTGGAGGGATTTCAAAAAGGAATGAGATGCCTCTACAAAGCATCCTTGAAGTCGAAGTTTTTGACTGTTGGGGGATTGATTTTGTGGGGCCGTTTCCATCCTCCATGTCCAATGAATACATTTTGGTAGCCGTAGATTATGTGTCTAAGTGGGTAGAAGCAATCGCATCCCCAAAGGCTGACAGTAAAACGGTGGTCAAGTTTCTCAAAAGAAACATTTTTTCCCGTTTTGGAACTCTGAGAGTGCTTATAAGTGATGGAGGTTCTCACTTCTGTAATCAACAATTGGCAAAAGCACTTGAGCACTACGGAGTCAAACACAAGGTAGCTTCACCATACCATCCGCAGACCAATGGTCAAGCCGAGGTATCCAACCGTGAAATCAAAAGGATACTTGAGAAGACCGTGTCATCATCGAGGAAGGATTGGTCAATGAAACTTGACGAAGCATTGTGGGCCTATAGGACCGCATACAAAGCTCCTACGGGTTTCACACCATTTCAGTTGGTGTATGGGAAAGCATGCCACTTGCCGGTCGAGTTGGAGCACAAAGCGTTTTAGGCGCTAAAGTTTTTGAACTTTGACCAAGAGCAAGCGGGGGAGAAGAGAAAGCTCCAAATGAACGAACTCGAAGAAATGCGTGACCAAGCGTATCAATCAAGCAAGCTCTATAAGGAAAAGGTCAAAAGGTATCATGACAAGAAGATCATGAAGAGGGAATTCAGGCCCGGTCAAATGGTGTTGCTGTTCAATGCAAGGTTAAGGCTATTTCCGGGTAAATTGAAATCCAAGTGGTCCGGTCCGTTCATGATCAAAGAAGTCAAGCCTTATGGAGCTGTGGAGCTAGAAGATCCTATCACTAAATCAACATGGACAGTGAATGGACAAAGGCTGAAGCCTTATTTTGGCGGTGAAGTTGTTCGGCACACGACGACAATTTCACTCATCAATTCATAAGCAAAAACGAAACAGGCGTCGATCTAATGATGTTAAACAAGAGCTTGTTGGGAGGCACCCCAATTTTGTAAGTATGTTGCTTTTTACTTTGTATTTTACTTCTGTACATCTATTAGTGCATGTAGGGATAGTGGCAAAAGCTGAAAATTTTATTTTTCTGTTTACTGTCATGGTCGCTACAGCGATGGATCTCATCGCTATAGTGACGAGCTTCAAACTCTGTCGCTTTAGCGACGTATTGGTCGCTTGTAGCGATGATGTCCAAATCCCGTCGCTGTAGCGACAGAAGGAAAATCTGACATTTCAGTTTCCAAAGCCACTATAACCCCTTCATTTCCCCCCCCCCCAACCACTCATTCATTACCCTATCCATTTTCCTTCCACATTTTCGCATACCATAGCACAGTAAACACTAGCATTCTATTTCCATTCCATCTCTGCAACATTTGTTACATTTTTTCTGCATTTTTTCATTTTGCTGCTAAGCACTTGCATTTGATCTCTGTTCCTTCTCTTATCTGCAAATCATCTCATCAAGGTATGATTTTCGTAACCCTCTGTTATAGTTTCTTAAGCTTTAAACTTGAATGAATGTGTTTACATGTTTGAAGAAAGTGACAGATTAGGGTTTTTAAATTTTTAGATTAGGGTTGTGCCTTTTTGAAATACCCATGATAATCAATAGTTTAAGCTGTTAAAAATGAACTAAAATCATCACACAAACTAGCCTATCATCATCTTTAGCATGAAATTCGTATTTTGAAAAACCTATTTTGTAAAAATTCAAAATAAAATTAGGTTTTTGATGATTAGGAAGTTTTAATGATTGTGATTCATTTGTTTTAGCTTTACCATTGATTTCGCATGCCACAAGTTGTTTAGATAGGAGAAAAATCCAATTTTTGAAAAAGGGTCATTCATGGCTACTCAGCGCTTGTAGCGCAGAGCTCATCAACATTTTCTGGGCTTGCTCGCTACAAACGACCACCCTGTCGCTGTAGCGACAAGCTCCAGAATTAGTTTTATTTTTTCTTTAATTCTAATTCTAACTTGGATCCTACCTGTTTTGTCTGTTTAATGTTATTTTGTAGGAATGGCACCCAAAACATCTTCAAAAAGGCAACGCAACGTTGAGGGCTCGTCTTCACGACCAAAACCTAACCCTCAACCCCACGATCCAAACCGGTTTCTTAGCCCGCGTAACCAGGAGCGTTACGCCGAGCTTAAAACCAGAAGAATTTGGTCGGAGAAGGAGTTCAAGATAGCTGAGGACGGAAGATATGCCGGCATTGCTCATATGCTCAATGAGAGGAAGTGGGGAATCCTATGTAATCCTCTGAAGAAGATAAACTATGACATAGTGCGAGAGTTCTACGCAAACGCCATACCAGCTGACCCCTTTGATGGGTTCACCTGGACGACATTTGTCCGAGGGCGTACCATTATGTTTGATAGGAACGCAATTAGTGACTATTTAGGTAACCCTTTGGATCTTGCCTATCCAGATGACCTAATAGACTACAAAAGATTGTGTGCCTTTCACAAACATCAGGCACGGGGAAACTGGGACCACGAGTTGATCGCACGGGAGATATTCCAAGAGGGGAAGACTTACGATGTGAGCAAGGCCTCGGGTAAGCCTTTTAGAGCCTTAAGGGATGATATGACTACCCCAACTCAAGTGATCCTCACTCTTATACTGTATAACATTAGGCCTAAATCTCACACCTCTTCCACCACTCTGGACGTCACACCCTTACTTCATTATATCCTCAACAACCAGCAGGTTGATGTTGCGAGGATCATAGCTAATGAAATAAGGATTGTGGCAGAAAGTGGTATCCTGCCACCGGGTAAACCAAAGTGCCCATTGCCTTTTCCTGGCCTGATCATGGGGCTTTGTAGAAAAGCCAGGATCCACATGCCCAGTCAAGTAGACGAGGAGATCAAAAATCCTATTGATGATAGATACATCAATAGGTACTGTTCTTACAAGACAGCCCCCTCTTCTGCTGGACCTTCTTCTTTTGCTGAACCCTCATCTGTACCACCCCCTGCACCCCAAGACCCAAGCCAACCTCAACCCCCAACCTTTCCACCTTTAGACTTTTCTAGTTGGGACCCATACCACATGACTGCATATTCTCACATTATGGCTCAGAATGAATCAAACCATCGAGCCCTGACGACTATGCAGAGTCATATGCACGAGGCGGGCTACTCCACCTGGACTCCAGCTTACTTTCAGGAGCACATTGCTTGGCCTGGGGACAGGCCATTTTATTCTGGAGGGGCGAGTGCAGCTGCACAGGGTGATGATGATGCAGCTGGAGGTGATGATGATGACGACGGTGATGATTCCTCCGAGGCCACACGGAGCATTGACCATGAGCTTGCGGATTTGATGGACTCAGACTGATTGCAAGCTGCAGCAGTTTCTTCTTTCTTTCATTTTATTTATTTCTGAACAATTTTATTTATGCTTTGTACAATTTAACTTTGTTTATGTTTATGTACTTTGGATAATTTACTTTGGTTATTATGTTAGTATATTTTGGTTATTATGTTTAGTATATTATGCTCAATTTCAAAATTTTGTCAATTATTTTTTTTTGAAAATTACCCAACAAATGGAAAGAAAGATAGACAAAGATTCAAAAGCTAAGTGCTTGTTTGAAAGCAAAGCATTGAGCTATGAATCAGATGAGTGGTAATGATAGAAAGTAGTGATAAAAGCGCGCAGCTAAGGTACTCGTTTTCTTGTTTTTCTAGGTATATTCTTGAATGTGAATGAGTCCTTTACACACAAATTTAGTTTATTCAGTTTTACGCAAGCACATGTTTATGATTGAACCAATTTGAACCATTGTATATATATGCAGGAGACCGGCATTTCATGTTTAACTCGATTAGTTTATGTTAAATCTATTGTTGTTTTAAATTGTATAAAAGCATTGAAATAATCAAGGCAATTTTTTGAATATGAGTGAAACTACTTGACCATATAGCCTACCCTGTGAGAAGTGAGAATCTGTTAACCCCTTTGAGCCTATTGAATCAGAATTGTTAACTGTGAACTGCCAATTTTCATAAGCTCAATTGCTTAATGAAATTGCCGGAGTTTGTAAAAAAATCCAGTTCACAGTTAACTCATTATTGAATTCTGATATTTACTTTCTTTTGAACCCTTATCCATCGTGATTATTGACCTTTGCCAAAACGATAAAGGAACATTCGATTAGGGTATCATTGAACCAAGTTGGGGAGAAAAGGGAGGTTGTGTTAATGTCTAGTAGTGGTGAATTATGATAATTGATCTTGACAACAAGAAAAAGAAAAAGAAAAAGAAAAAGAAAAGAAAAAAAGAAAGAAAAGCAAACCAAGAAAAAGAAAAGAGAAAAATAGAAAAGGTTTGCAATAAATCAAAAAAAGTTGTCAAGATCAATCAAAGAAAAGAAAAATTTGTAATTCACCAAGAGTTGTAAGAATAAGGAGGAATTTTGTAAATAGAAAGAATGTTCCTCTTGCTTGGCCATTTGAATTCAATATCCCACATATGACAATTCTTTTGTAACCAAGCCAAATTACAACCCTTAAAGACCTTGTGATCATTTGCTTTTATGCTTTTAGAAATGATAATTAGATGGACACATAATTTGATTGGAATGTTATCATACTTGCTGGATGAGTGTTCATACCCTCACAATAGATTTCAATGTGTTCATATACTTAATATAGAAGTGTGTTAGGTTTGGTTCAAATTTAAACATGTTGTTTGTTAAGAATTGTGTGATTTGATGCTTTGTGTTTAGAACTATTTCACATTCATAGTATGTATCTCGTTTAATGAGAAACTTAACTTTAGCTTGCGCAATCACGTTTGAATCATTCATCTGATACTTGTTTTCTTCAAACTTTTGATTCTTTTGCTTCTTGCTCAATACTTTGGTTAAAGCTGTGAAAATTTCCTTTTGATTCTTTGGTTTGAGGACAAACCAAAATGCTAAGTTGGGGAGAGTTTGATAAGTGCTTAAAAGTAGTTATCTTTTGATATATTTTAAGGCACTTATGTTACTTGTTTTACAAGTTATCTTAGGATAAGCTCATATTTGTGGTTAAAATGCTAAATTTGTGATCCTAGGTCTTACCCCATTTAATTATCCAGGAATTTCATGCTTGGACCTGATTTGAGCAAAGAATGTGAAGTTTTGTTAAAGCCATCGCTACAAGCGCAAGCCTCATCGCTACAAGCGAGGATAGGCAGGGAATTTCAGAGCTTCATCGCTACAAGCGCAGGATTGGTCGCTACAAGCGAGCCTAGGCAGGGAAAATTGAGAGTTCATCGCTACAAGCGATGAACCGGACGCTTCAAGCGAGCTTAGGCAGGGAATTTTGAAGGTTCCATCGCTATAGCGACAGATCTCGTCGCTATAGCGACCAAGGCCGGTTTAATGCTGTATGATGACGTGGAGCTTCCCCATTGGCCAGAAATCTGCTGTCGCTACAGCGACAGGATGGTCGCTTGTAGCGAGCGAAGAAAAACTCAGAAATATAAAAGCTTTTTAACTCATTTTTTCATTATTATCAGTTGAATATCAGTTTTTATAATTTCCAGAGCTTGAAATCTTTAATTTCTAGAAAGAGAATAGGCATAAAAGGAGGCAAACTTCATAGAGCAAAAGGGATTCAAGTGAAGATTAAACTAAGTAGCTTTGAGAAATCAAGTCTTAGCATATTCTCCATCTTCCTTTCTACTTTTGCACAGTTGTCATGAGAATGAACAACTAATCTCCTTTGTTGGGATTATTAGGTAATCAATCACTCTTAGTTGTAAACTTTTGATATTTTAAATATATGATTCTAGCATTTTTATATACCATTGAAATTATTCTTGTTTTCCATTCTTATATTTGATTTAAATGATGTTGAAAAATACTTTTGAATCTAGGTTTAGAATAATATTCTATCAAAATAAGAAATTCTAGACATGGGATTTGGTTTTGATAATTACACAAAGTATTGGATCGTAAAGCTTTCGAATCGTTTAATAGATTGAGAAATCGTCGATTAAACGATACGATCGATCTCACGACATCATTTGGACACGAATGACGTTGTCGAGTAATACGTGATAATGTCGTATATAAGAAAAAGCTAGAATCTATATTTATGATCAATCGAATACAATCGACGTTTGATTGACGAACTTTAATCCTAACGCCTTTTATGCCCTATTACTCTACGTTTTATTTATAATGCTTTTAATGTCGAGTAGTGTTAGTAAAGAAAAAGATGAAACCCTAACTTAAAATTAGGGGTGGCAAAATGGATGGATTGGATGGATATGGATTTTGGATCTTAATGGATGGATAAAAAAAGTCCATTAGTACATTACAATCCACTATTTTATTTTGTTAAAAAAAACCATCCAATCCATCCATTAAGAATAAAGTCCATCCAATCCATCCATTACTAGATTTTAATGGATGGATTATCCATCCGATCCATATATTTTTAAATTATTTTTGTTAACTTATTTTTTTTATTCTTAAAATAATTAACATAATTTTTTTTAAAAAAAAATTCTGAACAATTTTTTAATAAAAATGATCCATTGGATAAAAAATAAACAATAAAAAAATGATCCATTGGATCTTTAAAATAAATTGGATGGATTGGATACATCCATATTTTTTAATGGATGGATTGAGTCCAATCCATTAAAAAAAAATTGATTGACGGATGGATCGGATGGATTTTATAGTGGATGGATTGGATGGATATGGATTTGATGGATCCAATTGCCACCCCTACTTAAAATGATAATCGACGTTGAACGGTTTATGATATCGCAATAATCCCTGTGGAAACGATATAAAAATATACTTGCTTTTGTACGTTAACAGCCATGATGACGGTTGATGTAGTGGTAAGACATTGCACCTTTTATTTAATGAAAATTGAATTTCTATGTTGTTTTAATGATTGTAAACTGTTGTTAATTTTTGTCATGTATTATTCTTATTATTGTGAAGCTGATGATAATTTTTGTTATTAATTTTTGCAGTGGCGTAGCAATTTAAAATGTGTAAACAACGGGAAGAAGATTGCAGCGATACATGACAAAGGAGACATGGCTTGGATGGCAGCACAATGGTTTAAGGATGGCCTAAGAGCCATCAGTCTTCAGTGGCTGCAGGATACCAGCTACAGCCAGATTGACCACGGGTTGTGTTATACCTTTGTGGAGAGATGGCACGAGGAGACATCGAGCTTCCATCTTCCGTTTGGGAGATGACAGTGACACTCGATGATGTGTCATGTTTGCTGCATCTCCCCATTGAGGGCATGCTCTTGGCCCACGAGGGTACAATGTCCAGGACTGAGGCTGTTGACATGATGGTGCAGCTGTTGGGGGACTGATGTGGCTAAGCCATGGGACGAGGTGGAAAAGACTAATGGTGTCCATGCACTATTTAGTTGGTTGAAGGAAATGTTTAAGGAGCGTCTTCAAGAGGCACTTGAGGCCTTCCTGGATGGTCATATAGCTGAGATGCAACAGATGCGGGACCAATCTCTCCGCATATATTTGCTTTACTTGATGGGTATCACGCTCTTCAGTGACAAGAGCGCCACATATGTGGATGTTGTTTATTTGAGATACTTCAGAGACTAAGAGCTTGTCTCTGATTATGCATAGGGAGCTGCTGCCCTTGCACACCTATACATGGAGCTTAACAATACCTCTGATTATAAGACCGAACATCTGGCAGAATACTTATCTTTGTTACAGGTATAAATAAATAAATAAATAATAACGGACTGCCTTTTATTCATCTGTATGTCTTGATTGTTTGTATATTTATATGTTGTTGGTTTTGTTGCATGCTTAAGTGTTTCAACACTTTAGGGGTATGTGTGCAGGGATGCATGGGGTGGATATCAGGACCATCAGCATCCACACGCTCTGATGTATCTACCGCTCAAGGGTCTGTCTTCACCAGATGTTTACAAAGAGCATCTGGGGATCAGCTGGATCTGGCGGGTGTTATCATGTCCCCGTATGTTGAACATTGTTAGGCATGTCCATTCGAGCGGGTCAGCCTTTACTTTGGATGGCTCAGATATGGTACTCGTAGGGTGAGATATCTTCCTGAGCGAGTGCTTTGCCAGTTTAGGTATGTCCAGACCGTTCCTAGACATCCATGCAAGAGTGCATCTCCACAGACGACCTTAACGGAGATCAGCTATCGCTATGCGCACTATCTTGATCATATGTTGACAGCTCAAGACTTGGGGCTTGCTGTTATGACTGGTGTTGAGATGGCACACTGATACATCATATGGTTTTATTCCATCTCACATCCACGCATCATACTTCCGGACGAGGCTGTTCATGTCCCGAGGCCACCCTAGCAGGAGGCCCTTGATGAGATTGCAGCTGAGCAGGAGGGAGAGCATGGATACTTGGTGCTGACTGGAAGGTTAGGATATATCAGAGACCATGTCTATGTCGTCATGGCAAGTGGTGTGGTGGAGCAAGGGTCTGATGAATGGAGTCATTTGGAAGCAATCTTGAGGGAGGTTCATGAAGGGCGGGTTTATCGATGTATGCATGGTAGGGGTAGGGATGGCAGGGCTTAGTTTTATGGTGTTGTAACCTTTGGGTAATTTGAATTTTATGTTTGAACATTTGGTTTGTAAACTTTGAATAATTTCTGTTTTTAATTTAATGTTTGAAAATTTTGTTGTGTTTTTAATTTCTATTTTGTATTAAAGTATTTATTTTGTACGATCACGAATGCATGTTTATATCGTTTGGAAGCAATTTTTTACCCATATGCATGTCTCAGCCAAAATACAGTGCTTCTGTCTCTGTGCTGAGACATTTCGGATTATATAATCCAAAATGTTTTATGACATTTCAGATTATATAATCTAGAAAATGTCTTTTTTACTCCAAAATTCGAATTTTTTGGGGTGTTTGCCATTTTTCGGATTTTATAATCTGAAACTGACTAAAACTATTTGGATTCTATAATCCAAACATTTCCAAGGTACTTCAGGTTCAAGGTGCTTTAGGGTACAACGGTTTCTGAAGTTTTCGGATTTTAGAATCCAAACTTTTTTCGGATTCTAAAATCCGAACAAATGGTATTTTTGGAAGAAAAAAAAACAGGACGCGTGAGAAACTGATATGGTGAAAAAAGTAATAGTCTAAGTATTAACTTCGATTTCATTATGAAACTTTGGGCCTTAGGACTGGAGACTTCTTTTCTTACGCTTGTTCGAAAGAAATATCCAAGTAGAGTCTTTATATGACTATGGAGTCATGTATATGTGGTTTTGAATATATATAGTTTCCTACCATAGACCCACATTTTTTTCTTCATAAAGGAGCATTTTAGCAACCAACACTTTTTTATTTGGACAAAAAAAACCAATTTTCGCTTTTTGAAAAAATAACACTCCAGGTTAAAATTTTAATTCACATTTAATGATATATGTTTTTATTTTATTTCTTGTCTCTCTCAAGGTTAAAATAGACTCAAGATTTTAACCTTGATAAGTGTGAAAGTATATATTTGTTTATTATAATTGAGTCTAGAGTATAGTGTGTCATGAGATATCAACGATAGACTCTTTATCTTGAAAATCGTGTATTTGATTCTTTTTTTTAACAAGACAAAATGAAATATATTAATATAAACAATGAATTCTACTCAGCACAAGAAGTGACAGGCTAGAACACATAAGTTTTAATTGTTGGATACAATGACGAAACAGATAAACCAAAACCAACAAAACAAACAAACTAAGTAAGAAATCCCAGGCGCAATAAGAAATTAAGCCGCCAATTATGGAAATCAAAATAAAAAGTAGCATTTTTTTGCTTTTAACCTCCAAAAATATAGAAGCTTAATTTTGCCTAACAAGTGTTGCAATGATTCCTCCTTATGCTGAAAAATATGGTTGTTCATTTCTTTCCAAATTACCCAAACACACCAAATCAAATGTAAAGAAGACCATAAAGATTTAGAAGATCCTCCCAAGTGACCAAATTGAAAGAGATGATTTGATAACCGCGACAGATTGACTGAGAAGATGTGTAACCAATGCCGAACAAACTATCATATACTCCCAAAGTAGTTACCACCCAAAAACAGGTGTACAACGCTTTCCTACAAAGCACATCCACTTATACAATGCTGAGAATCAGACTGAAGGATACCTCGCCTTATTAAGTTATTCTTAGTAGGAATCCAGCTACAACGAAGACACTAAGCAAACAGAGAGACATTCACACAAATTTCAGAATGAGCAATCGTATGTTTAAAATCATTCTTTTCAACCCAATTTTCAATATAAAAAAAAGTTGGTTTCTCTTAACATGTTATCTTAAGACATTTGCCTAACATTATTGCTTAAATATTAGTCTCAAGGCTAAAATTGGTGTTAGGGAAGATAATTTCAAATGCTAATGTTTGGTAAACTATATGCCCATTTGACAACCTTTTGAAAATAATTTAATATATAAAATTAATTTTATTTATATATTAAAATTGTTTTTTGCTCAAAAAAATTAAAATTGTTTTTATTATATTTTTATTTATTATTCATTATTAATAACGGTGGCCGACCACCAAGGCTCCACTACCAACCAATGTGGACCGCCAGAGCTATGCTGAGGATTATCGTGGAATCACCATATTAAAATTGTTTTTTTTTCATACTTTTTAGTCAACTCATGTCTAACCATTATATTTGTTGAATGAAATTTTTCATAAATGTGTAGAATATTATGACAATCTCTCCCAAAAGAATTCGAGTTTGTAACAAAACATAAATTAAAAAGAAATTTTAAGCACCAAGAACATAAAAATTCATATTTAATTCATGTTTTATTCAAAAATTCTATTTTTTGGAGAGAGATTCTTATATTATTCAAAACATTCATGCAAAATTACATTAAAAACAATATGAACTCTACACGAGTTAATTTTAAAAACATGGACCAAAATTGATGATAAAAAACTTTTAGGGGACTAAAACGAAAAGTTTATACATTTAAATGAACAAAAAAAATATATTTAACATTTTTTTAAGGGAAACAAACTTAATTCATTTCATTGTCAAAGCTATTGTCTCCCTCTTTCCACAATTTTCAATTATTATTGACTCAAAACTTTAAAATTGTACTCCCTCCGATCCTTATTATAAGAAAATTTTGAAAAAAAATTGGTCTTATTTATTAGAAAGTGTCCCAATTTTTAAAGTGTAGTTATTACTTAAAAGACTTTTCAGCCTTTCAATTAATGTTGTCTTTTAAATGCTAGTATATGGATTTAATGTTTTACAATTTTTTTTTATAAAAGTATGTTTGTAAAAATAGTCAAAAAGTTTAAATAATTCATGATTGTATAAGTTTTGATGTTTTTTGTTTTTTTTATATAATGAAGACCGGATGGAGTAAATTCGAAGGCGATAGGTTCCAGAAGGAGAATAAAAGATGGAGCCCCATCCTATTCGAACTAGGAGTAGCAGCAAGTGCTTGCTTGGTTTGCGCAAAATACATTAAAAGCCTATGTAGGAAAAGCCTCTGCATATTGTTATTCTTATTGAAGTTGGCAACTAAGATTACGAAGACTTTGTTGAGATCCTCATTTACTAAATAAAATGGAAATATTATAGATTTGTGCAATACTACATTTAAGGTTTTCTCCGTTCATTTCATTTGAAAAAAAAAAGACAAAAAAACAAACTTGAAAAAAATATAACATAATTAATGATTGTGGGACCTATTTAGTGGTGAGACCCCATCTATTTTTTGTGTCCATTTCTTTCTAAATGCCATTTATTTTTAGAAATGATGAAAACAACTAAAAATAACAACTTATTTCCAAAGGCAAAACCACTTTTTATTGAAAACAACAAATTTTTATTAAAAAATTATATAATTAATATAAAATGCACAAAGTACCAATACAAACTTACTATTTTAAACTTCTTAACATGTGTAAATTTGCATATGATAGAAAAGTTTATCTATTATTATAGTTTAGAAATAAATAAATAATATAAATATAGATATTTTTTATAATTTGAGATATTAATTGAATATTTATCTTCAGAATTTTGATAATGAAACAAATACAGATAGTAAAAAATGAAAAGGATATAGCCTGTTTGATTAACTTCTCAAAAACAGTTTTTTAGTTTTTAAAAATTAAAAACTACAAAATTTGTTTGATAAACTTTTTTGCAAATTGTAATTTTGAAAACTAGTTTTAGTTTTTTAGTTTTGAGAACTAAAAAAGCAAAACCGTGAAATGTAGTTTTGGTTTTTAGTTTTAGTTTTTAAAAAGTTGAAAAAGGCGGACCAATGCAACATTTTTATTAATGGCAACTTTGGTAATTATAATAACATTTTATTTATTTTTAATTTGCGTTTTATTTTTGACACTAGTTATCGTGAAGGATACGTATGCCTGAAAAAAAATGCAAACATTTTTGCTTTGTTTTTAATAAGGCATACATTTCCCTAAAAAAGGAATAATAATGGTTTTTGTCTACATAATGAGTAACCACGATAGTTTTTTAATGTATTGAAATTCTAAAATAATTTCTGATTGTGTTAAATGTTAGTAAAATAGTTTTTTTACGTTAAAATGCTTTGTTAATATTATCATATTAGTCTTTTAATATATTTATTTATCGTCATGTTAATTCATATAAGTACTTAGTTGCTGCCATATCAGTCCCAGTATTTATTTATTGTCCATATAAATTCATATAAGTGTACAATCAGAGACTATTTTATAATTTTGATATATTAAGAGATTATTGTATTTACTTATTACACATTCACGACACACATTTGACGCCAGCATTTTTCAAGTTTTTTGTTTATTGATTTTTAAACCTTTACAACTTTATCTTTTCAATGAATTGCTTTACCACTTTTAAATAATTCAAATAAAATAATTAAATCTGTATCAAACATATTTGTAAAAAAATAATGTATTAAACAAATGAATTAAATCTGCATGTGACAATCACAATGTACCAAAAAAAAATATTTGTAAAAAAATATAATGAATTAAACAAATGTGTTTTTTTTTAAGGATAAACAAATGTGTTTTGGTGAGGGATATTCTTGGGTACGAAACTTCCAATTCATTTGATTCGTTTTTTGTAAAAATAATGTATTAAACAAACATTTTAGTTTTTTTGGTGTGATATAATCTACATTTTAGTTTTCAAAACATATTTGTAAAATAAAAAAAATCCACCAAACATATTTTTTTTTTTCATTCTCTTCAAGCTGGAGTTTTATTATTTAACAGATGCTGAGCGCGAGAGAGAGAGGTAGGGAGAGAGAGAGAGAGACGTGGGGGTTCCCGGCTTCGCCGAGGACACCCACGCCGGTGTTCTTTTTCGCCGGCAGTGAGGATTTCAAGGGGGGAAGGGTTCCAAGCAGGGTGCCACAAACGGGGGGGGGGGGGGGGGGGGGGGGGGGGGGGATGGGGGAGATTGGATTGATGTGAGACGGCGGAGGTGGAAAGCGCAGCGACAGGATTCAGTTGAACAGGACAGACAGCGGGAGGAATTGCGGTTTGCGGGAAGATTGGCCTCTTCTTCCAATTCAGGGCGGTCTCGGATTAGGGTTGGTTCACGTTTTCAGGGCAGCTGTGGGTGATCATCTGGTGGGATCCTTGAACACGTGTTCTTGTCAAGAAAGCGTAATAAGTATGGTGAAGCCTATGGTTTTGTGCGATTCTCAAACGTTCGAGATGTTGACAAACTCTTGCGCGCTTTGAACGGAATTTATTTTGGCCAATTGCGTCTGTGGGCTAAGGTGGCTAGGTTTGATCGGACTGCTCCGGGCGCGAGGACGAGGGATATTGATGTAAGGATGGGGAGGAAGGGGATTCGGGTTGATGAGGGAGATACTGGAATGCAGGTGGGGGTTGTGTCGTACCGGAATTCTCGCGAGGGCGAGGGAGTAACACTGTCGAGGAATGGGACGTGTGGAGCTACTCTGGAGGGGGAGGGAGAAAAAAGAGTTTGTGTGGGGATGGTGGCGGACGGTGGCGGAGAGGATGCTTTGGTGAGGGAGGAGGCTGACATCGGGGAGGGTGTGAGGGTTGGGGAGGTGGTGGTGCGGCTCACTGGGAATCAAGGAAGGGGTAATCACGTTGTTCCGGGGAAGCGGGTGGCCATGGAGTGTGTTGCACCCGTTGTTCAGCAGGCTAAGGAGGCGGTTCCGCAAAGAAAGCAATTGGTTCGCATGTATCGATCAGTTGAGGATGATTTGCAATGGGCTAGGAATGGAGTAGTGGCCACTGTAATGAATGGAGAAGCTATTCCAGTGATCCAAAATAGAGTTGCAGACGCGGGTTTCCAAGAGTTAGAAATTATCCCGTTGGGAGCTGATAAAGTGTTCGTGTATAGCAACCATAACTTTGATGTCATGTCTACGATTGAGGCGACAAATGATTTTTTCCGGCATATCTTTTCTAATTTTGTGCGCTGGGACAAACAAGCGGTGACCTTTCAGCGGGGAGCTTGGCTGCGTATTTACGGTGTTCCACTCCATGCGTGGAATGAGAATTTTTTTAAGCTGTGCACCATGAACTGTGGTCGTTTCTTGAGATTGGATAGTTGTACACTGGATAAGGAACGATTTGATTACGCACGAGTGTTGATAGCTACCGCCTCTTTGGACGTTCTCAATGTTGTTGATAATCTTTTGATTGATGGTTTATTGGTCGAGGTGAAAATAATGGAAGAGTGGGGCTTCAACATCGGAGAGGATGCTTGCTTGTTTGAAGCAGAGAGTGTTTCCGAGGCCTCTCAGTCTGACTTGTTCGAGGCTCATGCTGATCCGGATCTTAATAATATTGGTGATGACTTGGTAAAAGAGTTAGTTGATGAGTTGGAGGAGGAGGAGGAGAGGCTACCAGTGGCTCGGCCGGATGTTATCTCTAAACCTCGTGTTTGTGAGGAGCAGGCCACATGCAAGGATGGGGAGGGCACTGCCTCTCATGTGCCTCCTGCTTTTATTGGTTCTGATACTTCGGCTAATTTACGTGGCGATTCTGGTTCTGTTTCTACAACTTCCAATCCTTCTGTTCCCAAACAGGCGCGGTGTAAGCGTACTCTGTCTTGTCCCCCTATTAAGGCCCGTTCTGTTGTGTTTGGACCGTGGAGTATGGAATGGTTGAATGATCACAATCATGGAGACGCGGGGCTGATTTTTTCATCTAAGAAAAAGTACAAGAAAAAGGTGCAGTCAGAAGTTAAAGTTTTATCTGAATCCGGAGATGCTAAAAAAAGAAGACACCCGGGCAGCTTTTTGAAACATTCCATCTTGACTCTCAAGAAAGTTGCCAGATTACCAAGCAAGGATCGCAAGGAGGTCTTAAAAATTTTAAAACAGAAAGTGCGGGAGGGGCGTGCTAAAACTTTAGATAACTCTTCAGCGGTTCTGGTCTCTCAAAGTGCGACGACTGTTTCTTCTTCTTCAGTTTCTGTCAATAATGATTGGAATAATTGGGTTATCATGCATGGTAATGAGAGGGTGGCTGAGGAGGATGTTCGGGGCATAGGTGCTTCTATCGGTGTTCAATTTTCGGGAGACAAATCGAATATGTTCAGTGTGCTGTCGGGGACGGGGAGAGGGAAGAGGTTGTTGCCGGTTATGAAGGAGGGGATGGGATCCGGGGCAGCTGGTGGGAGCAGTTATGGCGCTGAGGCCGTTGGTGTGGGGTGTGTGGGTGGGGGATGCGGATTATTTCTTGGAATGTACGGGGGTTGGGAGGGTTGGAGAAGAGGAAGGAGATTCGAAAGTTGGTGGGTGAGAAGTGTCCTTTTATTCTGTGTTTGCAGGAAACTAAGTTACTGGCTTGTGACAACTTTTTATGTGACTCTTTGTGGGGTCCTGCGTCCTACGAGTTCTCCTTTCGACCCTCTATGGGGGCATCTGGGGGCTTATTGACTTTATGGGATTCTTCGGAGGTGGAGGTGTGGACTTCTGTAAGTTTTGATCATGTGTTAATGATTCATGGTAGGTTTATTCATTCGAACGAGCTTTTTTACTTATTCAATGTTTATGCCCCTTGTGAGGCAGGCCCGAAGCAATTATTGTGGGACTCCTTGTTTGTTAGGCTTCAGTCGGTGGTGGGGGAGAAGGTGTGTGTCTGTGGGGATTTCAATGCAGTTAGGTGTCCTGACGAGAGGCGGTCGGCCAGATCTTATTCCCACTCGGTGGATCATGGTCCGTTTAACCAGTTTATTGAATCCAATGCTTTGGTGGATTTACCTTTGTGTGGCCGTAATTTTACTTGGTATAAAGGGGGTGGTCTTTCTATGAACCGGTTGGACAGGTTTCTTTTGTCGGAAGATTGGTGTCTGGTATGGCCGAATTGTGTGCAGGTGGCTTCTTTGCGGGGTCTGTCTGATCATTGCCCTCTTTTGTTGTCTGTCGACGAGGAAAATTGGGGCCCTCGCCCGTGTCGTATGCTGAAGTGTTGGCGGGACTTGCCTGGGTATAGTCAGTTTGTTACTACTCAGTGGAAATCTTTTCAGGTCGATGGTTGGGGTGGCTATGTCTTGAAAGAGAAATTAAAATTAATTAAAAGGGCTCTAAAGGAGTGGCATGCAACTCACACTCGGAATTTATCTGGTAAGATTGATGATCTTAAACTTCGTCGTTCAGTTTTGGAAGGTAAAGGAGAAGATGAAGTCTTGACCGACTCCGAGTTGGTGGAGTATCATAATATTGGTGTGGACATTTTCTCTTTGTCGCGGATGAATACTAGTATTTGCTGGCAGCAGTCTCGATCCAAGTGGCTTCGCGAGGGTGATGCCAATACCAAATATTTTCATACAGTCTTAGCAGCAAGACGTCGTAGGAATGCGATTTCGACAATTTTGGTGGAGGGTGGCAGTTGAGGGTGTCCAACCTATTCGTCAGGCAGTGTTCTCTCACTTTCAGTCTCATTTTCGGGCGCAACATGTGGAGAGGCCAGGGTTGGAGAATCTTCAGTTTCGAAGGTTGTCTGTTGCCGATGGGGGTGTTTTGATTAAACCTTTTTCAATGGAGGAAGTTAAGAAGGCGGTGTGGGATTGTGACAGCTTCAAAAGCCCCGGGCCTGATGGTATTAATTTTGGTTTCATCAAGGATTTTTGGGGGGATTTGAAGGATGACATTATGCGTTTTATTTCAGAGTTTCATCGGAATGGCAAATTAACAAAAGGTATCAACAATACTTTCATTGCTCTTATCCCAAAGGTGGACAATCCTCAACGGTTGAATGATTTTCGGCCTATCTCTCTTGTGGGGTGCTTATATAAGATTCTTGCTAAAATTTTGTCTAATAGATTGAGGATGGTTATTGGCAGTGTTGTCTCTGAGACTCAGTCAGCGTTTGTTAAGGATAGACAGATTCTTGATGGTATCCTGATAGCTAACGAGGTGGTGGATGAAGCTCGCAGGTGTAACAAAGAATTGTTGTTATTTAAAGTTGATTTTGAAAAAGCCTATGATTCTGTTGATTGGGGTTACCTAGACCTGGTAATGGAAAAAATGTCTTTTCCTGTGTTGTGGAGGAAGTGGATGAAATTTTGTGTTTGTACTGCTACGGCGTCTGTGTTAGTTAATGGTAGTCCTACGGAGGAATTTCCTCTTGGACGGGGTTTACGTCAGGGTGATCCGTTGTCTCCGTTTCTTTTTCTACCGGCGGCTGAGGGGTTGAATGTTCTTATGAAAGCTATGGTTGATTCGAGTATCTTCACGGGGTACACTATTGGTTCGGGTAATCCTACTTTAGTCTCCCATCTTCAATTTGCTGATGATACCCTTCTTTTGGGGGTTAAGAGTTGGGCGAATGTGCGGGCCCTTCGGGCGGTTTTGGTTCTTTTTGAATTGATGTCAGGCCTGAAGGTGAATTTTCACAAAAGTATGTTGGTTGGGGTCAATGTTTCTGCATCTTGGTTGCAGGCCGCAGCTATGGCTTTAAATTGTCGCGTTGGTAAAATTCCTTTTGTGTATTTGGGCTTGCCTATAGGCGGTGATCCACGTCGGTTGTTGTTTTGGGAGCCTGTGTTGACTCGTATCCGTGATCGTTTGTCTGGGTGGCGTAGTAGATTCCTTTCTTTTGGTGGCCGCTTGGTACTCCTCAAGTCTGTCTTGTCCTCTCTGCCTGTCTATGCTCTTTCCTTCTTCAAAGCTCCATCAGGTATTATCTCTTCTATTGAATCTTTATTGTTAAATTTCTTTTGGGGGGGGGAGTGAAGGACCTAGGAAATTATCTTGGATTGCTTGGAGTAATATTTGTAGAAGTAAGGAGGATGGCGGTTTGGGGGTGAGGCGGATGAGGGAGTTTAACATTGCTTTGTTAGGTAAGTGGTGCTGGAGGCTTTTGGTGGATAGAGGGGGTTTGTGGTACAGGGTGTTGGTAGCTAGGTATGGTGAGGTGAATGGGAGGTTGGAGGTAGGGGCCGGAGTGCATCTTCTTGGTGGCGGGAGGTTGTGAAAATCCGTGACGGGGTTGGAGGGGCGGACGGTGGGTGGTTTGCAGGGTGCGTCGATAGATCTGTTGGGTGTGGTTCAATGTCGTTTTTTTGGACTGATCCGTGGCTTGGTGGGGTTCCTTTTTGTGAGAGGTTTGGTCGTCTTTTTGACTTAGCTGTTAATAAGTCGATATCGGTGGCAGATATGTGTGATCTAGGGTGGGGGTAGAAGGGGAGGCTTGGCAGTGGCGTAGACGGTTGTGAGCGTGGGAGGAGGAGCTGTTAGCAGAGCTTACGGTTTTATTGCTTGACATTTCTTTGCAGCATAATGTTTCAGATCAGTGGAGGTGGAAGCTTGACTCTAGTGGGGGGTATTCCGTTCGTGGTGTGTACCAGATGCTCTCTAAACAGGAGTCTCTTCCGGTTGATGATGTTTTGGATCTTTCTTGGCACAAACAGTTACCCTTGAAGGTGTCTATCTTGGCTTGGCGGCTGGTTCAAAATCGATTGCCATCTAAAGATAACCTGTTGGCTCGTGGTATAATTTCTTTTGACGAGCAATCTTGTGTGACTGGGTGTGGGGGCAACGAATCGGCTGAGCATTTATTTCTTCATTGTCCGTGTTTTGGCCCTTTATGGAGTCTGGTGCGGGGCTGGCTTGGTGTTTCATCGGTTGATCCGTCCACTGTTAAGGATCATTTTATTCAGTTTGTTTCTTCAGCCGGTGGTTTGCGATCTAGACGTTCTTTTTTGCAGCTAGTGTGGCTTTGTACCGTGTGAGTCATTTGGAATGAAAGGAACAACCGACTTTTCAACAATCAGGAGAGTACCATCTACCAACTTTTAGATAGAGTAAAAATTCATACTTTTGGGTGGGTGAAAACTTGTAATATTAATGTTCGTAATAATTCTCATTGTTGGTGGTCGAGCCCCTTTGTTTGTATGGGTATTGGCTAACCAACTCTAGGTTGCTTTAGTGAACTGTGTATTTGAATTTTGGTGGAGCTCTGGGTTGGCACACCTTGTGCTAATTCAGAGGCTCTTCATCTAGTTATATATATTCCATTTTTGCTTCTTCAAAAAAAAAGTTTTTTTATTTTCTCTTCTCGACAACAGTTTTTAAAAATAGAACTACCAAACAGATTTTTTTTATTTATTTCTAAAAAAGAGTTTTCAAAAACAAATTTATAAAATAGTTTTAAAAAACTAAAAAGCAAAAGTCAACCAAACAGTCCCAACTCTTTGAAGGACTAATCCGGGAGTAGCTAGAGCATATATATATATATATATATATATATATATATATATATATATATATATATATATATATATTCTGGTAGTTAGTGCATTTTATTTGTTGGAAATAAACCCAGCCCTATTTGCAACTTTAAACTCGGCTCGTTCTACCGATATTAAATTGGCAAAATTAAAGTTGTCGTCTCTTAATTTAATTTTATGTATCGATTTTGTCCTTTATCTTTTTTTACATTATTTTAGTTCTTTTAATCAATTTACATATGAATTTTCAAGTATCAAATTTAAAATTCATATGAACACATGAATGAAGAACCATATATTTAAACATTAAGATCTTATATCAAAATAAAACAATATATTTAAATCTTAAAAATCCATATACAAATTGATAAAAATGACAAAAATGATGTGAAAAAAAGAATAAAGACAAAATTATTACTTAAAATTAAGGTAAAGGACAATAAAAAAAAATAAGCATATTTTAACCTTATTATTAATGAAATGCCGTAAACATTAACATTGTTTTCTAAAAAAAATAAGCACATTTTAAGAGTGAAAACCTTTGTTTGAACCTTGCAGATCGAGTGGGTGATTTGGCGCCGCCAGAAACAGTGATAAACACTTTCAGGTTTTCCTCTTTTATTTTTTCTATTTTTCAATTTATTATCGAATAAAGTCTACATTTTCCATTCATTTTTTGATTCAATGAACTCGTACATATATATATATACCTTCAACAAACACTATTCAATGTTGTCATTATTTGTAAAAAAGTTTTTTTTATTTTTTTATTTCTCAAGTGTTAGTTCAATGGTTTATAGTTTAGAGTTTATGAAATATGGCGTTGTTTGATCCATGGAGCCGACCCCACTTAGTGATATTGAAATTTAAGTGATATTGAAATTTAATGTGTTTGGAGAGAAAATGCTTGCTGCTGTGAGTGAACTGCATTTTATTTTTGTGGGTACTGTGAAGGTTCTGGTTTTGCCATAAGATTGAAATTTGGTTTAATATTTATGCATTGATGCATTCTCAACTAATTAGTCTATTTGTGATGTGTATTAGCTCATTCAATTGATTTCGATGCTCAATACTGATCTTTCTCTACAGCGAGTGTAACTTATATGATGCAGTTGTTCTCTTGTAATGCAATTTCTATGTCACTATTTGGACAGTAATAACCGGGTTTGAGAGAATAAACAAATTTTAACCGGGTTTGTAAAAATAACTTGTTATATAACCGTAACCGGTTTTGAGCAAAAAGTGGATTTGGTTATAAATCCTACTCCATGCAAGTGGTTTATTAATGGATATGGTTTGGTTAACCATGCACAGCCCCAATCTGGTATAGCTATAATATACAGCATTTTTCGTACTGTAATTATAAACACCTTAGGTTATGCAATTCGAGATAATACGTATGCTAGATATTGTGTGGTAATTTACATTAACTCTTACACATTATGCATACAATAACTTAACTTGTGTGTCTGTCTGCTTTGGCTCCCAAATGATAGTAAATGTGTTTTATGTTATAATAGGTTTGGCATTCTCTATACAATAGGATCCAGATTCCATACCCTTACTCCTCTGTATTTTCTTGCATCCAATTTGATTCATTTATCTAAACATTTTTTCCATATTTGTTTGTTCTGTGGCAATGTTAGGAAACTGATTTGCTTTGGAATTAATGGAGGCCAAATATTTTCGCTTTCTTAAGATTGTGGGTGTTGGGTACAAAGCTAGAGCTGAATCTGCAGGGCGTCAATTGTATCTCAAATTGGGGTATAGTCATGAGGTGGAATTATCTGCGCCTCCGGCTGTCCGTGTTTTCTGCTTCAAAAACAATGTAATTTGTTGTACCGGAATAGACAAGCAAAGGGTGCATCAGTTTGCAGCTACTGTTCGCAATTGTAAGCCACCTGAAGTTTACAAAGGCAAGGGCATAATGTATACAGATGAAGTTATCAAGAAAAAACAAGGAAAGAAGTCTAAATGATCATATAGTCTTGGTCCATTTCGTGAAGTCTACGACTCAGGTGCACATTTGCTAGACCCTGCAAATTTTTTTACCTGTAGCCTTTGGACAATTTCAGTGTTAAAATTCTTAAACAGAGCATCATGGATAATCAAGTTTCAAATAACAGCATTTTTTGCTTCAATATGATTGATATGTATCGTTTAAAGTTTATCTCTGTTGAGACATTTGATCTATTTAATAGGATAATATTATTATATAGTTATGACTCGTTTTTTTGGCTACTTTAGAATGTCCCATGTGCAATAAATACACAATTTTCCTATACAAACTTGCCTCTCTTGATCTGATGATACTTAACTAAAGCATTTGTGTACTTCTCTCAAAATCGAAGGATTTTACTCAACTACTTTTGTAGAATCGATATAAGAAATCGTAAAATCGCAATCAAAATCGATGGATTTTACCAAAACAAAATAATGCTAAATATATGTTATAAATTGTATATAGTCATAAATGACTCAGTCTAAAGTCCACAAAATACTTATACATAAATGACTAAAAAAATGGACAAAATCCTTCAAAATCTTTTAAAATCCTGCGATTTTGTATGGATTTCACGATTTTGTGCAATTTTGATGCGATTTTACTAGAATTTTTCCTATTTTGGGATTTTGCTATGGAATTGAGTCGTTGAAGGTAAATAAAGTCGCAAAATCCTGGATTTTAGGATTTAAGTCGAGATTTTGACAACAATGATTGAGACTATACGTTAAACATTTGTCAGTGTAATAAATACACAATTTTCCTATACAAACTTGCCTCTCTTGATCTCATGATACTTAACTAAAGCATTTGTGTACTTCTCTAAAATTTGGAAGTTATAACCTGCTTCAGTTTGATCTTGTGCTTCTAAAAGATTCGTACATTTTGATGTTAAGCACCTGGTCTCATCATGCTTTTGTAGTGTTGGACTTACATGTATGTACTTCTACCACATAAACATATTTTTTAATGAATGTGAGTGATATTTTTGCGGTTGTTGTTATTCATATTCTTAGTTCTTGCATGTTTTATCTAACTCAGAAGTCAACCAAAAATTTTCCGCTAATTTTACTTAATGAATTCAAGTGCACAAGTCTGAGTCTCATTACACATTGAAGTTTAATGAACAAGTAATTTATACCCAAGAGGGGATTATTGTACTATAATATATGGCTTGAGAATTATCTGCTTGTTTAGTAATTCCTGCTTGTTTAGTAATTCTTGCTTGGTTTTCCTAGTTTAGATAGTGCATTTTTGAGTGTCTGAGAAGTCACTAAAGAATTTTCCTATTACCGACTTCCTGAAGTACAAACAGCGTAATAACAATACTAATATGAAGTATTTGTAAACCAACTACATTAACTGGAGTATTGGAAATCATTTTCTTCCATTTCAGCTTTGTTTCTCTTTCTCTGGATGTTGGGTTCAAATTGCCTTCACTGCGTTTGTTTTGCTGTGATTTTGTGATGTTGAACTGCCTTCACTGTGTTTGTTTTGCTTCGTTTTTGCAATGTTGAACTTTGTTGTTTTGCGGTGTTTTTGTGATGCTGTACTTGCCTTTTCACTGTGTTTGTGTTGCTTCGTTTTTGTGATGTTGAACTATGTTGTTTTGCTGCGTTTTTATGATGTCGAGCATGTCTTTATTGCGTTTGTTGCTTTACCATATTGTTGTCATTTTATTCTTACCCATGATCGGTATCTGTGATATGGTATAAGAATGTGGGTGTGTTTGTTTAAGGATTTTTCCATAAAAAAAATCACTTTTGTCATTTTGAAGTGTTTATGTTTAGGATTTTTAAAAAAATTATTTTGACTCTAAAATGAAAAGCTACAGGATTAGCTTTTCCCAAAATATATTTTTTCAAAAACAAGGAGGTAACACATGAACTAGTTAAATTTTTTTTTTTTTAAAAAAAAGTGATTTTTTTGGGTAGTAAACAAATAGAAATAGCTTCAGATTTTTTTTTTTTTAAAATCTCTAAAAAAAACACAAAATCTATTTTTTTTAAAGTTAAAACAAACGCACCATGTGTCAATTTATTTCTAGAACTGATGTAGTAACTAGTAATGATCATTTCTTGTTCAATTTGCCCCGTTTCTTATTTGTGTTTTTATGCATCTTCATGAAATGGTTAAACTTGCTGCAATCCCCAGAATCACGTATTTTTTGTGTTTCTTCTTGTTCAGTATTAACTATTAAGAACTCATTTTGCTGTGTGTATATTTTTAAGAATCATTTTAAGAATTCTATATAAGGGTATGACCCCAAATCATCCAACAAAGCTATTAAGAGTGCTAGTTACTCTTCAATTGAACGTGGAAATGTGATTGACAAGAGTAGAAACAACTAAACAACTAAGCAGAGGCATTGAAAAGTGAGATTAGGGATGAAATTTCATGCACTGCAGTTCGTTTCAAGGGATGATATTTGATATAGATAGGGATACATACAAATACAAGTCCTTACGTTTGTTTGGAAATCAATTATCAGTTTGGAATTTTATGCAACATAAGTTATTTTGAACTTTATTTCTGTTTAATATCATTCAGTTACTTGAAATGTAAATCGCATTTGAACATGCATTGATCTATTTAGAACTAGTAACTATGCATTCTATGTGTTGTTGTAGTTGTTTAACAAATTGTGGCTGTTGTTAACTTTGTTTTATTATGATGTTAAGTTAACTTTGTCCCATATACTATATATTCTGAGTAACTATATCATGCATTCTGAAGTTTGAATTAAAACACTTTGGTGGTTGATATTTAACTCTTCTACCAAGAGGTTTTATTTCCTGTATGTGCGAGTCTGCCAAGTCATAGGCTAAAGAATCAAGATTGCTTCAAACATTAAAATGGATATTTGGAAATTAATGAAAGCAATGTCAAAAAGGTTCTTTGTTTAAAATATGAGATGTTATTAGTGGTAGTTCTTTGATGTAATTGTTTGTTTCTGGTTGAAGGGGATATTTGATGTTGATGGTAGGAAAATTACATGTGTGACATATCGATGTTTTAAATGGCTAAGTGAAGGTTTACACGATCTGATCTAACTGCATCCATGTTTGTAATGTGAACTATTGACTGCTGCCACATTGTTCCTGAATTCTTTTGTTTTATAAGCTATGAAGCACGGATACAGACACGGACATTGAACACGACACGGACACTGACACGCCGTCACAGTTAATAATTTGAGAAAATCACATAATTTAGTGTAATTATATGTGTCGGTGTCGAACACGACACTTGTCCGACACTGAGACACGTCTAATCCGAATAGTTATAAGCCATTATTCCTGAATTCAGACTTCCAATGTTCTTCTGCACTCACTTGATCATATCTGTAAATGTTCTTCGTTGCATCTTCAAAGCTTCAATTGTTTCCTGTTCGGAAGATTGGATTTGGATTTATGTTTGGATCCTATCTTATTTTTAAGTCTTCTCTCTAGCCAATGTTAACTTGTATTTCTGAAAATTAATTAAAAATGCTAGACCTGTTTTTAAAAATTGTCAAGGAAAATAGTGAGGGAAATATTGAATCTATAGTAAACAAAAAACATGGGAAGTAGATGGGTCCTTGCTATTTTTTTTAATGATTTTACTGTGTTTTTTTAACCCATGGTTCAAGGAAAAATAGCTCCGATGATCCGGAGTTTATCCAGGATGTAAGTAAAGTATGTTATCAATAATAGTTTCGGATAAAGATCAGACATGGGTACTTCTAGTTGATTTAATCTTAACTGAAACTAGTTAACCATTTAAGCTCAATCAACTTTTTTTAAGTATGTTACCCTCTGTCTTACGCCCTACATGTATTATGTCATTTTTCAAGCAAAACATGTTAGCACAATACGTACTACAACAACAAAAAAATTGGTCCATAAAATTGGAACAGTCATTAGGTTCATTGATGGTAACTTGAATTTTTTGTGGTCTAGATCACAAAGTAGAGAGTGGGGGAATTTGAAGAATTAGCTTCATGTTTCTCCTCATCTCTTTTTTTAAGCACATTATATAGGTAAAATATAATCATTGACTTTTCTTTTGCTGTCTTTTGAACTACTACTCTTGACATGATTATGGTCACACGTTAAACTTCAATCTCAGTCTTTTTTATGGTGCCATTTAGCCTGGGAAAGGCTAGTTTTTTCCCACCATGGGAAAGTTAGTTTTTGACCATTAGATTAAACAAGGAACACAATTTTATCATGGTCTGTCAACACTAAATTTTTCTCTCTTTCTCTTCAACCTCACAATCATCAATGAGATTTCTCACTCTCTCTCTCTACCTCCTCCTCTCCTCTCTCTCCGAACAGAACCATCATAACCACCACCACCACCACCATGTTTAACACTTAGATCTCCCTCATTTTCTCTACATTTTTTGATGATTTGATTAATTTGATCAAAAAATGATATGGTTTTGGATTTTTTTAATTTCTTATTTTTATTTTATGGATTTTTCATTCCTAATTTTCTGGATTTGTAATTAATTTGGTGAACATGAAAATAGTAATGGAAAAGATGAACAATCACATGCTCTGGATTTTCTGGAATTAACTTTCACACCTGCTGGTTTATTTATTTGTTTATGTTATAAAAAAGTGTTTTTGATGTTTCTGTAGTTGGGGGTATGTTTTAATTTTTTGGCATAAGTGGGTTGATTTCCTGTTATGTACAGATTAGTTATTGATAGAGAAACTGGGAAACCAAAAGGTTATGGATTTTGTGAGTATAAGGATGAAGAATTAAAGAAAAGATGAATCTTTTGATATTGATAGAGAAAACGGATTTTGTGAGTATAAGGATGAAGAATTAAAGAAAAGATGAATCTTTTGATATTGATAGAGAAAACACATAAGTCTATTTGTAATGTATAAGTGTTGAATTAAAGAAAAGATGGATGTGTGAGATGTGTTACGGTCCAGCCATAGTTACAGTTGAAAAAGGCACAAACTTAGGGGAGAAGGGTGCTGATGGAAAATGATGTGGGAAAAATTTAGTGTTGACAGACCATGATAAAATTGTGTTCATTGTTTAATCTAATGGTCAAAAACTAACTTTTTCATGGTGGGAAAAAACTAGTCTTTCCCAGACTAAATGACACCTTTTTTTATATATAGTTTTTTTTGACAAGTTATATATAGTTATTTTAGTATACTTTTTTCCCTTACTTAACTCCAACATACGTTACAAAATATTTTTATAGTAAATTTACAACACCCCGTAATTATATTAAATTTTCGATATTTTACGGTTCATTTATTTGTTATATATTGCACTTCAATAAAATATCAATTAATAAATTTGTAAATGTGCGTGTGTACGACTCTTACATTTTTTTTCAAGATCATGTGAATCTTATAATAGACACGTATTTGATTAAAACATTTATCGTTTTGAGAGTAACTTTTTAACAATGTATCGGGAATCACGATTGAAAGTCATCCAAAATGTGATCCACCTCTGGCGGGCGTAGTTTCGTATTCACTATGCACTGTCTTCACGAAAAACATTTGAGAGTAACTTTATAACAATGTGTTAGAAATCACGATTAATAGCCATCCATCATGTGATCCACCTCTGGCATGCAGAGTTTCGTGTTCACCACACTATAATCACGAAAAACTGACTTTTCGAACACAAAGTAAAGTGAGTATCATGTGTTACAACCATCTTAAAAGTTATGTATATATGAGAATAAATTTCATATTTGTGTTTGAAAAATTATTAATTAGTTTATTCTTATCTCTATAAATTGCAACTCCTCTCTTAATCCAAATCCAAATCAACATGGAAGCATCCCATGAACAACAACTCTCTTTAGGATCTAGAGAACGCACCATGAATATCACCAAAGGGGAGATAATTGAAAGGGTTATAATTGAAAGAGCATGTTGCAATGTGTATGCATGCAAAACATGTAACAAAACTTTCACTTCATTTCAAGCACTTGGAGGCCATAGATCAGGTCACAAGAAGGCTAGAGATGATGATCAAGTTCAAGAGTTTCAATTCACAATCAATAATAAAACAGTTTCCCTTAAATTGAATAGTGTCAATGGTATGGGAAATACTTATGCCGGAAACAACAACACCAACAACAACAACAACACCGCCACAACCAACAACACCACCACCACCAACATCAACAACAACAACACCACTACCAACACCACCACTAACAACAACAACAACACCAACACCACCACCACCACCAACAACAACAACAAAGCCAAGGTTTATGGGTGCTCCATTTGTGGTTCTAAATTCACATCTTGCCAGGGACTTGGTGGCCATATGACCCGCCACCGTGCACTGATGGAGACCGCAACCTCCTTGACACCAAAGCCCGCAACCTCCTTGACACCAATGACTTTGGAACCAGAAGAAGAAGATGAACCACCTACAAAGAAAATGAATGTCTCCCCTTTGGATTTGGATCTCAACTTTCCTGCAGCTTAAGAAGATCAAAGAGAGTTCAAGTTTGCCTTGTCTTCCAAGCAACAACAAACAAGTCTTGTTTTCTCTGCACCAGCTTTGATGGATTGTCATTACTGATAATTGACAAGGTTTTAGTTTGGGATTCACCAAACTGGATTTACATTCAGTTCTGAAATATATTTGTTGCATTATCTTGTTCTTCTGATCCTTTATCAACTTGTATAAGCCCTTGTTTATAAAAAAAAAAAAAAAAAACTGGGATAAGTACATGATAATTATTATGAATTCTATTGTTTATTAAACAAAATATTTTAAGAATTTTTCATTGAAAAAGGCCTCTTAACAACTTATGTATATAGTATCTTTTCATTTTTGTATCATCTTTGGTTTTTTGTTGTTACAATTTTTTCTGTGCGAGAGAATTTGATGATATATTATGACCACCGAGGGGTTATTGGTACTATAAAAAAAATGTATTTGTTTTAAGTTTCATTGTTGATATTAAAAAAAATATTATGAAAACCGGTTTTTGAGCATACAAATTTAATAAAGTTCAAATCGGTAACTGAAAAAAACATCGAGATTAGGTCCCTAAAAATAAAAAGTACTACCTCCGTTCCTTTTTAATTGTCACATTTTGACATTTTACACAAACCAAGACAATTAATAAATGTTACTACTTTTGATACAATAATTTACACTTTTACTATAATGACCTTATTCTTTTAATATCTCATTTCATATATTTCTCTCTCCGCAATAAATAACTAAGGGTAATATTGGTAAAAAAACATTTAATGTTGCATTGAACTTTGAAAGTGACAGTTAAATAGAAACAAAAAATTTCTCTAAAAGAGACACTTAAAAAGGAACGGAGGGAGTACCAATTAACTCAAATGTCAATCAAATTAAAGCAGGGTAATTTTAGAGACATTTTTTTTTAAAGCCGGGTATGGATTCACAAAAATCATTTATAACACAAGGTGTGCCGCAAATAAAAATAAAATAAAATGAATACATAAAACATACAAAAACAAAGGAATTACAACCGAAATTCCAAATGATACAACCACAATAAAAAAATCCAGAAGTCCTAAGAATCCAAGAGGATGAGTGTACCAAATTGTTGTCAACTGTAACATACAACCTTTTACGTAAAAGTCGACCTTATAGAAGAAAGAGAGTTAACTAAAAAAAAGGGGGGAGTTAACTAACATTTAAAATATCACAACGAAAAAAACAAATTATCCTTTTATGGTAATCTGTTGTTCAGAAATCAGGAATTCAAGAAAGCAAACTAATTCCTTAAATAAACATTCTTACATTGAGAGTGCTCATGCAGGTATTAAACGATGGAGAAATCGAATTGACTTTCGTTGAAGTTTTACTAAACAACACAAACACTCCCTCTAATTTTAAAAAACTAGTCACCTCCATTCAAATTAACATTGTTAGTGAAAAATACACCTTTTTAAATTCTACAATTTGCCTCTAAAGTTCTAAAAACTATGTGTGTTTTTGCATTTTTCAGTTAATTCTTTGAATGAGTTTCTATTATTTGACGTTGAATTCGATCTTTGAATTATTCTGCCTCTAAATCAGCACAAACTAAACCTTTCAACACAGTTGACAGTCCCCTTACTCACTTTGCAAACAAGTTTATTTATTGCTAGTTTGTATAAGTTGAGGAGTTGATGTGAACAAGATGATTACATTTCCTCGAGTAGAATTTGTATAGAACGTTGTGCCATCATGACAGCGATTTCGATTAGAACCCCCGTTTGAAAAGTGGAGGAGGAAGACTGCGATTTATTTTGAGTGGATCATTTTGTGTGATTAACTCTGAATTATTATGGTCTCTTGTCCTATGAAGTTAACACCAAAAAGGATGGTGCAAGGAAAAGATGAATGGATTCTGCCAAATTTGCATTGACTAGTGAATTGATTCTCATGTTTTCAACAGAGAGTGAATCGATTGTGTCAAATTCACACTAGGAGTGAATTGGTTCACTCATAGACAAAAAGTTTAAGTGAATAGATTCACATGTCAAACTGAAAAGATCCACAAGACATGGTGAATCTATTCACACACAAATATAAAGTTTGAGTGAATAGATTGATATGTCAAAGTGAATAGATTCATTCAAAAAGTCCAGACAAAGTGGCATTTCAAAGTGAATAGATTGACAATTTCCATGATTCATGACACTTTAGTATCCACGCAACCAGTTACTGATTTTCAAAGGGAATCAAATTCAAAAGGCAGTCGATGAAGTTGGACATTTTTTAAACAGTACAAAGAAGGCATGACGCACACGAGTACACAACTCCACGACCTGCTACTCCATATCTGTAGTATCAAAATGAAGAGTGTGAAGAGCAGTTTAAAGAATGACAAATGGTGAATATAGATGAAAATAACAGAATCAGATTTCCAAAAGGTCGATCCTCAAAGTTTACAAAGGCAAGGGCATATGTATACTGATGAAGTTATCAAGAAAAAACAAGGAAAGAAGTCAAAATGATCATAAAATCTTGGTCGATTTCATGAAGTCTAAATGAATTCAAGTGGAAAGGTCTGCGAGTCCAATTATACATTGAAGTTCAATGAACATTTAAATTTATATCCAAGAGGGCATTATTGTCCTATAGTATATGACTATCTGATTTTTAGTAATTTTTGTTTGGTTTTCTTAGTTGAGATAATGCCTTTTTGAGTGTCTGAGAAGTCGCTAAAGAATTTTCTAGTCGATGATTTCCTGAAGTATAAACAGCGTAATAATAAAACTGATATGACTATGAAGCATTTGTAAACCAACTAGTACATTAACTGGAGTAACCAGAATCATTTTCTTCCATTTCAGCTTCATTTCTCTCGATTTCTCTTTCTCTGGATGTTCGGCTTTGGGTTCAATGCCTTCACTGCATTTGTTTCTTTTGCTGCAATTTTTGTGATGTTGAACTTGCCTTCGCTGTGTTTGATTTGCTGCGTTTTTGTGATGCTGAACTTGATTTTTATGTGGAAATAAGATTGATAAGAATATAAACAACTAACTGCAGAGGCATTGAAAAGTGAAAGTACATTGTAGTTCGTTTCAACCTTCAAGGGATGATAATTGATATAGATAGGGATATATACAAGTCCTTACATTTGTTTGGAAATCTCATGAAATCAATTATCTGTTTGGAATTTTATGCAACATAGGTTATCTTGAACTTGATTTCTGCTTAATATCATCCAGGTGCTTGAAATGTAAATGGCATTTGAACATACCTTGGTGTATTTAGAACTAATAACTATACTATGCATTCTATGAGTTGTTGTAGTTGTTTAGCAAAATGAGGTTGTTGTTAGGTCATACCCAGGTTGATACCATATTAGGTTTTGGGTCTAATTTATTCCAACAAAACCGGGTTGTGAAGTAACAATTGTTTTCATAAACTCTTAACTCTTATCTCTGGCCAATATTAGACTTTGATTTTATAGAATAATGTTAGACTAAATACCACATTGTAAAAGGTTTTGCTCTAAACTTCCAATCATATTTCATTATCTTGCATAGCATTTTATAGTTCTAGATTCCAGCTGAATGTTGAAACTGAACATTTGTTAAGAGTTTGCATTAAAAAACTTTAGAGGTTGATATTTAACTCTTATGCTAAGGGATTAGAAGTTGAAGGTCTTGGGTTGGATAACTTAGCTGATTTGATCTAAGAGATTAGGAGTTTGAGGTCTTAGATTCAAATCCAGACAACGAAGAAAAAACTAATCTAACAACCTATTACTAACATTTGTCATTGAAAAAAAATAAACTCTTCTGTCAAGAGGTTTTATTTCTTATCAGTGTGTGATGAATCATAAGGTGTCTTTGAGTTTGATGACTTTGTCTATATCTCTCTCATAATCAATCATTATCTCTCATCAAAATAATTTATTTCAATCATTCATTTATAAATTAAATATACTAAAGTCATCGATGTCAGTAAAACTCAAGGCCACTCCATTATTTTCAATCATAGGCTCTATTGCCAATTTGCCATCCTACGAATATCTTAAGCATGCATGCAATTGAAATTCAAATGGTATGGACATATTTTATTGTTTAATTTGGACTTTTGATAGTCTCTAGGTTTTTGTTATTAAATTCATATAAAATACAAAAATAGGTGACATATTATCTATAACTCTTACAAAAGAGAATAGCCAGATTGTTCACTACTTCACTGTAGAAAGCCAATTTTAGCGAGTTCGGTTTTGGCTAAATTTGTTAACGTGTTTTTGTTAGATTGTCTTGCTGCTTTTGCTGCCCAAAACTGTTGTAGTTAAATTTTGTCAGAATCATGTCCTAATTGTCCCTTTACTTTTTGTCATAGACCAATATTTTATTTTACTTATTTTGTTTGTATATGACAGTACTAACTGTCTTAGTGTCAGGTTTGAACTCTTATTTTATTGTCTTTTTCAGATGTGGAAGTTAGAGTTTGGCTTAAATGCCCCTTATACGCTCCTCTTGAGTGCTATATATACATGGCTGCTGTTGTATTCACTTTGCAATTACATCTTGTCGTATTTCGGCAGAGAGGTATTTTAAAATACCTCATTTAGGGTTTTAAAAGCGATAGTTTTAGTTTTATTATTATTTTATTTTTACTTTAGTTTTTTTATTATTATTTTATTAATTTCGTTTTTTATTTTTTGTTATTAATTATATTCTGTTTTTATTTTATTTTTTATTTTTATGCTTTTGCTTTTATCATTTATTTTATTTACTTAATTGATTAAAAAAATAATAGGGGAGTCCAATGTCAATGGTTTTGGATCAAAGTTCCATCATCCATCACTTTCTCCATCTGTTTTTTTTGTCCCTTTTGCTTGGTTTCTTGCCTTGTTTCTGATTAAACAACAGATCCAATCTCAACAGCTCTGTGCACATCCTCTTTTGTACATCCAGTTTCAATAAAAACACATCAGAACCAAGAGAAAAGAGAGGATTTTTTTCAGAACAAAAACATAAACACAAACAGCACCCTAAAACACAAAACTGCAAATCCCCTCACCCACAACCAAACACATAAATTCGGCCAGCAAAAGTACCCACACAAACAGCAAACACGCGCACGGCAGCCTCACAACCCACAAACACAACCCAGCAAGAACAACCCCACACCTCCTCTCTCACAACCCAAAACAGCAACACAAACACCACACAAAAACTCAACACACGCCCTAACACAGCAGCACAACCGCGGCCAGCACAACAAAACAACGCACACAAACCGCGCCACACTCCTCCCCCACCACCCAGCAAACTCACACGGCCACACAGCCCTAAACACACACAAACCGCGGCCAAAACAACAAACATACACGGCCCCACCCTAAACAAACTCACCCACGGCCACAACATAACACACGCACACACAGGGCCACAAAAACAGCCCAACACAGCACACACACAGCCCAGCAACACACACACACACGCACAACACAGCCCACGCAACTCAGCAACAACACACGAGAACAAAGCCACAAAACCGAGTCAAACAAGCCAAAAAAAGGTAGTTTTTCTTAAAAACTTTAGACTTAGATCTAGGATTTTTGAAAAGGATTTTGAAAAATCTAACTTTGGATTTGAAAAGAGGGTGAGGAGAGGGTTTAGAAAAACTAAATTTTTGTGAAAAAGGTGGAGTTTTAAAACTTTGGCGCGGTGGCGCCGCCGCCTAGGCCGGCCGGCCACCGCGCCGAAATTTTTTCCGGCCACCGGAGAGAAGAGGGAGGAACCGATTTTGTAGAGAGAAGGGAGAGAAGAGAGAAGTTAGAAAGTTTAGAGAGAGAAAGGAAAGGAAAGAATGAAAAAATCATGAAGGGGTTGGGTATTTATACCCCCCTGTTCTGGCGCGCGTGGGTGCACGCCTTAGCATGCACCCTCGCCTCTCAGGCCCTCTGATTTAAATCAGACGGCCTTGGTTGTCCCCCTTAGTGATCTGATCAGGACCCTCTGATTTTAATTAGACGATCCAGATTTGACCCCGCTGGCCCAATACATTTGGACCTGTCTTTTAAGATCTGATCTTTTTCTCACTTCCTGCACCCCCATTTTATTTTTTACACCTCCCTGTTTATTTCTTTTATTTTTCTTTGCATTTCTACTATTTCTTTTTTGTTGTTCTTTTACTTCTTATTATCTTATTTGCTCATAT
The DNA here is from genome assembly GCA_018208015.1 of Medicago ruthenica. NCBI lineage: Eukaryota > Viridiplantae > Streptophyta > Magnoliopsida > Fabales > Fabaceae > Medicago > Medicago ruthenica. The sequence continues at coordinate 33,775,784 of CM031371.1, read as the reverse complement.
TTAACATCATCTCATGCATTTTATTTTTATTTGTCATTTTACTTTGCATTTGTCATTTTATTTATTTATATATGTCATTAGAATGTATTTTAGGAACAATGTAATATAAATGAAAATAAATATTAAGGGTTCAATCGACCAGAAAAAGGAAAACTTGGGTAGACACCCGACGCTTCCCCGAATGCGGAATGCGAGATCCCCGTCTCGGTTACGTTCAAAGTATTCGTCCTTCGATTAAGCTTTTAATAAAACAAAAATAATCAAACATTTTGTTTCTTTTCCTTCATGTGAGTGAAAAAGGAAAACTTGGGTAGACACCTGACGCTTCCCCGAATATTCGGAAAAGAGGTAGACACTTCACTTTTCGGATATTCGTCCTCCGCTTAAAATCAATCTCAACCCACTTAACTTTATTTCATTCACGCCCATGTGCGTTTTCAAATGGATATCATCGCCCAAGTGCGGATCCGTCTTTTTTTCTAAAGCAAACTTTTTCGCCCAAGTGCGACTAAACCATTTTCATAAATAAAATCAATCAACACACAAACATTTTCTACAAAGAACTACGTAGCTTTGAATTCTCCATCGCACCAGGAGATACGTAGGAGCAAGATCAAACTCTTGTCAAGCACACTAATAAAAAATTCATCTTTTGTCTTCAAATCATTTTTCTTTCTCTTTCATCCATTGCAAACTTTTTCCCTAATAATAAGGCAATAAACATAAAACTAACACATTTTAAAAGCTAACTAATTAATGGTTCCCGTTGAGTACAACGGATGTGAGGGGTGCTAATACCTTCCCCTCGCATAACCGATTCCCGAACCCGAATTTGGTTGCGATGACCTTGTTCTCGTTCTCAAAGGGGTTTATTGACGTTCCCCTTTTCAAAAATAAAACTTCGGTGGCGACTTTACTGTCTAGCGAGCGTTTTTCGCCCGCGCATTTTTCCCGCCGCTTCAGCTGGCGACTTCACTGGGGACTTTAGAGAATCAAGCCTAGTTAGTTAGTTTAGCTGTTAGTGTTAGTTTTTTTTTTCTTTCATGTTTTGTTTGTCTTTGGTCTTATTTGCTTTATTCTATTTCCGCTTTATTTATTTTTCGCTTTAATACTATTGTGCTATTGTATCGGGGTTTGTGCTGTTGAAAACACTTTTGAGTGGAGCTCTGCACCCGAGCTTGAAAAAACCTAGGTTTAGGATGGTGGTTGCGTAGTATTGGCTTTCGAGATAGACATCTCGTTTAGTCAATATGAAGACCCCGCTTAGAGATGGTCCTCTTCGCGAAAGGTCGTCCGTATAATGGTTAACCCGTTATTATGGCGAAATTCCGAATTGGACCCCTAACTCTAAGGACCTTCTTCTTAGAACCTCTTCAAATTTTGGGTGTTTGTATTAGCTTTCGAGGTAGACACTTCATTTTGGTTAATGCAAACCCCACCTAGAGGAGACGCATCCGCGAAAGGTTGTCATATAATGGTTAACCCGTTATTATGGCAAAATTCCGAGATGTTTCTATGACTCTAAGTACCCCTCAAAACAAAAATTTTAGAGCTACCCTCGGTGAGAACCTTGATATAGAAAGCACATAGAACTAAGCCCTCCTAGGGAGCCTTCCCTTCAAGTTTTATTTCCCAATTATCCCTACCCACACAAAGCTTACATGCATTGCATCCACATGCATAAAATCATTTTTCTTAATGCACAAGTTTTGTTTCAGGGAATTGCAAAGGCTAAAATTGTGTTGCAAATGTCTAACATAATCTCTTGCAGTCCCCTAAAAACTAATCACAAAAAAAAAAAACTTTTTCACGCATTTTCATTAGCATCATCCATAACATGCATACATTCGTTTTCATACCCAAAATTCACTCCCCTTCTTATTACCAGAAATTCCAACAATCCAAACTGATTCATCGGCATTCGCATTTCACACAAAGTAACGCACAAAGGATCATGGAGGAAATCGAACATAAGACACCTTGTTTAGGCTACCATTGCTCTCCGAATGCAAGCCTCAACAACTGGACTGCCGTTGAAATCCCAAAGATAGTTTCTTTTTCAAAGTAATTTTTATCATGTTTTTCAAATCCTTTTGCTCTGCCCAAGGCTTAAGGATAACTTTGTAGGGCACCCTTTATTTCAAATATTGAATCATCAATAAAAAGCATTTCGTTTTCCACTATTCTTTATTCTTCCATTTCTGCATTTATTTTTCTTAAAAAAATGATAATCCTTTCCGTTCTTTTGTTTATTTTTGTTTTGTTCATCCTTCTAAAAATAAAAATCATCATAAAAACACATGCAGATCCCTGAACAAACCCATTGATTGTGATACTGCTACAATCCCGCGTAACCTTGAACTTCCCATTAACCAAGCTGAAGAGGATGGTGGAAGTGATTGCGAGCTTCCCGAAGAGTTGGCAAGACTGCTAGAGCGTGAATCTAAAGAGATACAACCGAATCAAGAGCCTGTGGAGGTAATCAACTTGGGAACTGCGCATGATATAAAAGAGGTCAAGATCGGTTCGTCTTTAAAGGCAAAAGAGCGCGAGAAGTTGGTCGAACTTTTGAGGGAATATGTAGATGTGTTTGCGTGGTCATACCAGGACATGCCAGGGTTGGATACCGAGATAATTGAGCACAAGCTACCACTCCGGCCAGAATGCCCGCCGATAAAGCAGAAATTGAGAAGGACAAGACCTGACATGTCACTTAAGATCAGGGAAGAGGTCAAAAGACAATTTGATGCAGGATTCCTAGCCGTGGCGAAATATCCACAATGGGTTGCTAACATAGTACCGGTACCGAAGAAAGATGGTAAAGTACGAATGTGTGTCAATTACCGAGACCTGAACAAAGCAAGCCCCAAGGATGATTTCCCATTACCTCACATCGACGTGTTGGTAGACAATACAGCCCGGTTCGCGATTTTCTCATTCATGGATGGATTCTCCGGCTATAATCAAATTAAGATGGCTCCGGAAGACATGGAGAAAACCACCTTCATCACCCCATGGGGAACATATTGCTACAAGGTAATGCCTTTCGGCTTGAAGAACGCTGGGGCAACTTATCAAAGAGCAATGATGGCTCTCTTCCACGACATGATGCACAAAGAAATAGAGGTATATGTGGATGACATGATTGCCAAATCCGAAACTGAAGAAGACCATGTCCTTCACTTGCAAAAGCTATTCGTACGTTTAAGGAAATACAAACTGCGACTCAATCCAGCTAAGTGCACCTTTGGTGTCAGGTCCGGAAAGTTACTCGTTTTCATCGTTAGTCAACGAGGGATCGAGGTTGACCCCGACAAGGTACGCGCAATCCAAGATATGCCAGCTCCTCGTACTGAAAAAGAAGTCCGTGGTTTTCTAGGGAGACTGAACTACATCTCTAGGTTCATTTCTCATCTCACCGCTACTTGTGAGCCAATCTTCAAATTGCTACGTAAGGATCAGGCCGTCATATGGAATGAGAATTGTCAAGGGGCATTTGAAAGAATCAAACAATACTTGCAAGAACCACCTATCTTGATACCGCCCGTTCCTGGAAGACCTCTTATTATGTACTTAACAGTATTGGAGGAATCCATGGGATCGATGTGTGCTGGGGCAACATGATGAAACTGGTAGGAAGGAGCACGCCATTTATTTTTTGAGCAAGAAATTCACTGATGTCGAAACCAGATACACCCTGCTGGAAAGAACTTGTTGTGCTTTGGCATGGGCCGCGCGCCGGTTGAGACAGTACATGATCTGTCACACGACATGGCTGGTATCAAAGATGGATCCAATAAAATACATCTTCGAGAAACCCGCTTTGACCGGAAGAATTGCCCGTTGGCAAATGCTGTTATCCGAGTATGACATCCTGCATGTGACTCAGAAAGCTTTCAAAGGAAGTGTGCTAGCAGACCACTTGGCTCATCAACCGGTGGAAGACTATCAGCCCATACCCTTCGATTTCCCAGATGAAGATATTATGGCTTTGAAGGAAGATGAGGTCATAGGAGATGATGAAGGACCCGAACCAGGGGCTCGATGGAAGCTTGCATTCGATGGTGCGTCTAACGCCATAGGGCATGAGATTGGAGCCGTTCTAATATCTCCACAAGGTGGTTATACCCCCTTCACAGCAAGACTATGTTTTGACTGCACGAATAATGTGGCGGAATATGAGGCATGCATCTTGGGCCTTGAGGCTGCCATCGATCTAAGAATCAAGATTTTGGAGGTGTATGGAGATTCGGCCCTAGTCATTTACCAAGTAAAAGGAGAATGGGAAACCCGTCATCCCAAGCTGATCCCGTACCATGCTCATGTCTCGAAGCTAATAGAGTTCTTTGATGAAATCACCTTCCATCATATCCCAAGAGAAGAAAATCAAGTAGCTGATGCCTTGGCTACGTTATCCTCAATGTACAAAGTAAAGTTTCACAATGAAGCGCCGCTTATAAAGGTGGAGCGCCGAGATGAGCCTGCATTCTATTTGTCAGTCGAAGAGGTGTCTGACGGCAAGCCATGGTACCATGACATCAAAGTCTACCTCAGAAATCAAGAATATCCTGCAAACATCTCAAGTAGGGATAAAAAGACTTTGAGACGACTATCAGCTAAATTCTTCCTAAATGGTGATGTGCTCTACAAAAGAAACCATGATCTGGTTCTTCTCAGATGTGTAGACAAACATGAGGCGGACTTGCTCATCAAAGAAATCCATGAAGGGTCCTTCGGTACCCATGCTAATGGACATACAATGGCTAGAAAAATCCTAAGGGCAGGTTACTATTGGCTGACCATGGAATCTGATTGTTTCAGCTACGCTAGGAAGTGCCACAAGTTCCAAATCTATGCGGATAAGGTGCACGTGCCTCCAGTCCCTTTAAACGTAATGGCGTCACCTTGGCCGTTCTCCATGTGGGGCATCGACATGATTGGGCCCATTGAACCTAAAGCTTCAAATGGACACCGGTTCATCCTAGTCGCCATCGACTACTTCACCAAATGGGTTGAAGCTAACTCATACGCCAATGTAACAAAGCAAGTGGTGGTTCGATTCATCAAAAAGGAGATAATATGTCGCTACAGACTCCGCAACAAAATCATCACTAACAATGGCACCAACTTAAACAACCAAATGATGAAAGAGTTGTGTGAAAGTTTCAAAATCGAACACCATAACTCTTCGCCATACCAGCCAAAGATGAATGGAGCCGTAGAAGCAGCAAACAAAAACATCAAGAAAATCCTTCAAAAGATGGTGAAAACTTACAAAGATTGGCATGAAATGCTTCCCTTTGCCCTACATGGCTATAAGACTTCGGTTCGCACCTCGACAGGAGCCACCCCGTTCTCCCTGGTGTATGGCATGGAGGCAGTCCTCCCCATTGAGATGGAAATTCCCTCAATGAGAGTCTTGATGGGGACAAAACTAGAAGAAGCAAAATGGATTCAAGCAAGGTTTGACCAGCTGAACCTGATCGAGGAGAAGCGGATGATAGCCTTATGTCATGGTCAGTTATATCAAAGCAGGCTCAAGAAGGCGTTCGACAAGAAGATCCGTCCTCGAGAGTTCCAAGTAGGCGACCTAGTGCTCAAAAGGATCCTGCCTATACAAAAGGATTCGCGTGGCAAATGGACTCCGAACTACGAAGGCCCTTTATATAGTGAAGAAAGCTTTCTCTGGAGGAGCTTTGATTCTCACAACAATGGACGGCGAGGACTTCCCGCGTCCTGTGAATTCTGATGTAGTCAAGAAATACTATGCCTAATAACAAAAAGAACGCCTGCTAAGTTGAAAACCTGAAAGGGCAACTTAGGCAAAAAGGGGCATCCCGGTGGACTGAAAACTCGAAAGAGCGGTCCAGGCAAAAGTTAGGGATATAAAAAACAAAAGAAAACCCGCTAAGTCGAAAACCTGAAAAGGTGACTTAGGCAAAAGTTGGGAAAAGAAAAAGGCATGTAACTACATTGGGGCAGTCTACTCCTAACACCGGCTGAAGAACCAATCCTTTCGCCATTCTCAGAAGCAGGGTGTTGTGGGTTTAGGGTTATTTAGAAAGTAGCAGTCGTCATGACTCAATGGGAACTTCCAATGTTTTCCCTCTTCCCATCTTCATTTCTCTTTTATCTTATGGAGTTACACCTTTAGTGTGCTACCATTCTATGTACTAAATTTTGTTTGACCATCAATAAAGCGCATCTTTTTTATTTACCTTTTGTCATTCCCCATCGCTAAATGCTATTTATTTTGATGATACAATTTTGAAATAAAAATAATAACACAAAGTCTGTTGAAATCATGATTACTTTGATTTGAAAATATCTAAAGGAAATTAACGAATTCCGACGAGGTGTCGTACCTCTCAGAATTCTCAGAGCAACCACAAGTGATTCCCGTCTATAGCAGAATCGGCATCTACATAACATGCGAACTGCCCATGCAAGCATGAGATGTCGAAAGCTCCGTCAGCAGCCATCCATTTGAAACTTCAAGAGCGATGGGTTTTGCGAATGCCGAAGGATCGAAAACCCCAAATATCGTACCCTAACCATTTTATCCCATAAAATCCCAAGGCCAATTCTCATTGGCACTCTTTACAATCTCAAAACAAAGCCTAACTTTCATTGGCACTCCCTGCAATTTCCAACCAAAAGTCCAACCATGCTTGGCATCCGATCACAACCAAAGCTCAACATGCCATTTGCTTCCCCCACATGTCAGCATAGTACATGCATCATATCAAATTCATTCATTAGCATGCATCTCATATTCATATCATACTTCTCCTCACAATTTCTCATGTTCCCCAATGAACCTCAATCAAATACTCCCCAGTGAGTCATCCTAGTGTTCCCCAGTGAACCTCATTCAAGAACTTCTCCAGTAAGTTTTTCTAAAAATCCCCCAGCGGATTTCTTCCCAAACTGTCCCATCGCCCAGTGGACTAACTCACAGCCACTAAGGTTCCCCAGTTAAAACTCCCCCAGCGAGTCAACCACCATAACATATCATTATCATGTCACCAGCGTCAGACTGGCGACAATCATATCATATCATTATCATTTCACCAGCGTCAGACTGGTGATGATCATATCACCCTTTACCATTCCACCAAGACCCACTTAGCGGTAATCGGTCAAGCATCACTTTCCTCTAGGGATCGACTCTCAGCGTAAGCGGCTGAGTAAGACCACCTTTCCCCAGAGAATCGACCTTCAGCATAAACGGCTGAATAAGATCACTCTTATCCTCAGGGATCTACCTCCAGCGCAGGCGGCTGGATATGATCACCTCTTTCCTTAGTGAATCGACCTTCATCATAAACGGCTGAATAAGATTACTTCATCCTCAGGGCCTACCTTCAGCATAAGCGGCTGAATTTGATCACCCTTATCATCATAGATCGACCTTCAGCACAAACGGCTGAATAAGATTACTCTATCCTCAGGGTCTACCTCTAGCATAAGCGGCTAGATAAGATCACTTATCCTCCTGGATCGACCTTCAGCACCAACGGCTGAATAAGATCGCCTTCGCCCTTAGGATCTGCCTTTAGCATAAGCGGCTAGATGAGATCACCCTTATCCCCAAGGATCTACCTCCAGCCCAGGTGGCCGGATATGATCACTTTTGTCCTTAGAGATCTACCTTCAGCGTAAGCGGCTGGATATGATCAATCTTCCCCAGTGAAACCACGTTATCCCCAGTGGAGTCGGATCCTTTTTCTTTAACGAACTCGAGTAGCCTTTTGTTTTGTTTTGTCCCCAGTCAGGACATCTTCGTCGTTTTGCATTCATACCTGCATCGCGAGCATTCGCAGCATTGCGTGCATAGCATTGCGTCCATAGCATTTTCCCGTCAAAATTGGTCAAAAAATAATGTACTCTGTATTTAAGTCTCTTCGACCCGTCGAATTAAAAACTTCACTTTTAAGTCTCCGTAACGAAGAAACTTAAATAGGGGCAGCTGTCGTACCCCAATTTTTGACCCAATTTTGACTCGTTTTAATCGTCTTTTTAAAGCCGAGAATTTTCGTCGTTTCAGACGAAATTTCGACAGAGAGGTATTTTAAAATACCTCATTTAGGGTTTCAAAAGCGATAGTTTTAGTTTTATTATTATTTTATTTTTAATTTAGTTTTTTTTATTATTATTTTATTAATTTCGTTTTTTATTTTTTGTTATTAATTATATTCTGTTTTTATTTTATTTTTTATTTTTCTGCTTTTGCTTTTATCATTTATTTTATTTACTTAATTGATTAAAAAAATAATAGGGGAGTCCAATGTCAATGGTTTTGGATCAGAGTTCCATCATCCATCATTTTCTCCATCTGTTTTTTTTTTGTCCCTTTTGCTTGGTTTCTTGCCTTGTTTCTGATTAAACAACAGATCCAATCTCAACAGCTCTGTGCACATCCTCTTTTGTACATCCAGTTTCAATAAAAACACATCAGAACCAAGAGAAAAGAGAGGATTTTTTTCAGAACAAAAACATAAACACAAACAGCACCCTAAAACACAAAACTGCAAATCCCCTCACCCACAACCAAACACATAAATTCGGCCAGCAAAAGTACCCACACAAACAGCAAACACGCGCACGGCAGCCTCACAACCCACAAACACAACCCAGCAAGAACAACCCCACACCTCCTCTCTCACAACCCAAAACAGCAACACAAACACCACACAAAAACTCAACACACGCCCTAACACAGCAGCACAATCGCGGCCAGCACAACAAAACAACGCACACAAACCGCGGCCACACTCCTCCCCCACCACCCAGCAAACTCACACGGCCACACAGCCCTAAACACACACAAACCGCGGCCAAAACAACAAACATACACGGCCCCACCCTAAACAAACTCACCCACGGCCACAACATAACACACGCACACACAGGGCCACAAAAACAGCCCAACACAGCACACACACAGGCGCACAACACAGCCCAGCAACAGACACACACACACGCACAACACAGCCCACGCAACTCAGCAACAACACACGAGAACAAAGCCACAAAACCGAGTCAAACAAGCCAAAAAAAGGTAGTTTTTCTTAAAAACTTTAGACATAGATCTAGGATTTTTGAAAAGGATTTTGAAAAATCTAACTTTGGATTTGAAAAGAGGGTGAGGAGAGGGTTTAGAAAAACTAAATTTTTGTGAAAAAGGTGGAGTTTTAAAACTCCGGCGCAGTGGCGCCGCCGCCTAGGCCGGCCGGCCACCGCGCCGGAATTTTTTCCGGCCACCGGAGAGAAGAAGGAGGAACCGATTTTGTAGAGAGAAGGGCGAGAAGAGAGAAGTTAGAAAGTTTAGAGAGAGAAAGGAAAGGAAAGAATGAAAAAATCATGAAGGGGTTGGGTATTTATACCCCCCTGTTCTGGCGCGCGTGGGTGCACGCCTTAGCATGCACCCTCGCCTCTCAGGCCCTCTGATTTAAATCAGACGGCCTTGGTTGTCCCCCTTAGTGATCTGATCAGGACCCTCTGATTTTAATCAGACGGTCCAGATTTAACCCCGCTGGCCCAATACATTTGGGCCTGTCTTTTAAGATCTGATCTTTTTCTCACTTCCTGCACCCCCATTTTATTTTTTACACCTCCCTGTTTATTTCTTTTATTTTTCTTTGCATTTCTACTATTTCTTTTTTGTTGTTCTTTTACTTCTTATTATCTTATTTGCTCATATTTAACATCATCTCATGCATTTTATTTTTATTTGTCATTTTACTTTGCATTTGTCATTTTATTTATTTATATATGTCATTGGAATGTATTTTAGGAACAATGTAATATAAATGAAAATAAATATTAAGGGTAATCGACTGGAAAAAGGAAAACTTGGGTAGACACCCGACGCTTCCCCGAATGCGGAACGCGAGATCCCCGTCTCGGTTACGTTCAAAGTATTCGTCCTTCGATTAAGCTTTTAATAAAACAAAAATAATCAAACATTTTGTTTCTTTTCCTTCATGTGAGTGAAAAAGGAAAACTTGGGTAGACACCCGACGCTTCCCCGAATATTCGGAAAAGAGGTAGACACTTCACTTTTCGGATATTCGTCCTCCGCTTAAAATCAATCTCAACCCACTTAACTTTATTTCATTCACGCCCATGTGCGTTTTCAAATGGATATCATCGCCCAAGTGCGGATCCGTCTTTTTTTCTAAAGCAAACTTTTTCGCCCAAGTGCGACTAAACCATTTTCATAAATAAAATCAATCAACACACAAACATTTTCTACAAATCTACAAAGAACTACGTAGCTTTCAATTCTCCATCGCATGTAATATCCCGCTTATATGTATCGATTATTAGTGTTAGAACCTTGTGAAGCAAGCATGGCATTTTTGTAATAAGTGGAATGGCAATTATGTAAATATTGGTAAAGGGGAGATTATTTAAAAAATGGAACAAGATATTTTCCATTTACCATTTTCTTCTTCATTTCACTCTACCAAAACCAGCCACCTCTCCCTCTCTCCCTCTACTCACACGCCTCCTCTCCCTCTCCATCAACCCAACATCTCTTAATCCAATTCTTGGGAGAAACTTTGCAAGCAAGCTTGGTTGGTGAAGCTAGAACAAGAGAATGGAACAAGAAGGAAAGAAAGACAACCTAAGGTTGGAGAAGGAAGCAAGGGAAAGCTTGGCAAGGAAACAAGCAATGGTTGAGGTGAGCTCCCTAGGGGTTATAGAACCCACTTTGTTGAGTATTCATGAGTATTTAGTACTTGAGCAAAGTTTACAAATTTTAGTACCCTAATTCTATGTTATGAGTAATCCTTGATCATTACATGTTGTAATCTGTTAATATGCATTAGAAATTATCCTTTAAAGTTGTATGATGTTTGGGCATGATTAGATAAGCCAAAATGGTGGAAAACATGTTTTAAACTTGCCCTATGCTGTCCAACTGCAGGTAAAATCGTGTCACGATTTTACAATCGTGTCACGATTTCACAGGCAGAACCAAACACGATTTCTGGGCATGAAATCGTGACACGATTTCTAAATCGTGTCACGATTTTGAAGGGGACAGACCTATGTTGTTTTTCATCTTTACTTGCACCGTTTCGGTTATCTAATACTGCTTCAGACTCAAGGAACAACATGTAATGGTTAAGCATTGCTATTAAGCAATTAAAGACCTAACCTTGAGAAGGTTTAGATCATTATTATGGATTGAGGATAGGCACAATAGTGAGAGAATGGATGCCTTAATCCATAAGATATCATAGAGAAGTATAAGAGCTAGTATTGAGCTTATCCCTTACTAGGCAATTCTCAAACACTCAATGAAGTACGAGCAAGCCAAGAACGATATAGTATTCAAGTTTAGAACCTATTATAGGTTAAAGAGATTTAGAATGGTACTCATCATGTACTAAGCACAAGAATGATACTATGCTCATAGTTAAAAACCTTTAATAGGTTAAGCATTCAAGAATGCATCAGATATGCAATAGACATAAGTTATGAGTTATATTTATAAGAACAAGAGTTATATGACAACCTTATGTGTCTCCAGTGTTCTCGCCAGTTAGAACACGGGGGTTCCCGCCAGTTGGAACGGTGTAGTTATCATCCGCGAGGATAGCCGCACATAAGAGTTTAATTAAAACATTAAGCCGTGACTTTCGTTGTTCACGCCAGTGGGACACGAAAGGTTCATGCATAAGTTAAGACTAATAATGAAAGTATATTAATTCGCGTCTTCCGTCGTTCACGCCAGTGGGACACGGGAGGTATATGCGTAAGTTAAGATTATTAAGTCGTGTCTTCTGTTGTTCACGCCAGTGGGACACAGGAGGTTCACGCCAGTGGGACGCGTTATTCCGCAAGGATAACCACACGACGACAAGAGGAGTACGGTGTTAGCCTGATATGATAGGAATTTTCACCGGTTATCAGGGGAATGTGCTTCGGGGTTACTCCACCCGGGGGCATTCCGTAAAATGAACCCAAATAATATTATTTGTTCAACGCTAACAGCTAACATAAAGACATGTAACAGTTAATATTTTATTATGTTATCAGACAGAGAATAGTTATCAGACAAGTATCAGATATCAGGTAATCAGTTATCAGGCGGTGATCCTAGATTCCCCTCGATCACCCAGTTATCAGGATATAGTCTAGATCTCATGACTATTCAGTATCAGACTCAGACAGTGATCCTAGGTTTCCCCTTGATCACTAGTTTAGTAGGATGTAGTCCAGTTTATGACTACACAGTTTAACAGGACAGTCAGGTAGCCCTCTATGGGTAAAGTTAAGACTTGGCGATCCTAGGTATCCCCATGATTGCCGAGAGTAGGCACGGCGACCCTAGGTTTCCCCCGTGGTTGCCAACAGTAGGTTGGGCTGGAGCTCACTGAGACGTAATGTCTCACCCCAATCCTTCTGGTGCAGGCTTGCAGGTTAGTAAGAGACTTTTCAGATGAAGTTCTTCAGGAAGACGCTGGATGGAGTGCAGTTGCTCGTCGCGGTCAAGCATCAGAAGTTTAACAGTACATGTTTAAGTATTTGTATATGATTTTGGATTAATGTATAAACGAGCTACTTGTACCCCTTTCAGTTGTATTGTATGTATTATTATTATTGAAAATTTTAATGTATCCGATATCAGATTAATAAGCATGCTAAATATTCTAGATAATTTAGTATGGGTGTTACATCGCACCAGGAGATACGTAGGAGCAAGATCAAACTCTTGTCAAGCACACTAATAAAAAATTCATCTTTTGTCTTCAAATCATTTTTCTTTCTCTTTCATCCATTGCAAACTTTTTCTCTAATAATAAGGCAATAAACATAAAACTAACACATTTTAAAAGCTAACTAATTAATGGTTCCCGTTGAGTACAACGGATGTGAGGGGTGCTAATACCTTCCCCTCGCATAACCGATTCCCGAACCCGAATTTGGTTGCGATGACCTTGTTCTCGTTCTCAAAGGGGTTTATCGACGTTCCCCTTTTCAAAAATAAAACTTCGGTGGCGACTTTACTGTCTAGCGAGCGTTTTTCGCCCGCGCATTTTTCCCGCCGCTTCACATCTTACACATAACTTTGTTTCCTGATTATGAAATTGGAATTTGAAATGTAAAACTCTTTTGATTCTTTGTCTGCAGTTCCAGGAAGAGGCATGTAGGATTTAGCTTCGGGTTCTCAGAATTTGGGATGTCCCAACCTTTTTTAAGCCTGTTAAAACCCTTGCCATCATTCACACATCTCCATTGTTGAACCTTGCCATTTCCTTCCATTGTTTCTGCATTTCTCTTCTAGGCCCAACTTCTGTTGGTTCAATATTCAACAAGTTCATTTGTTTTTCCTTTCGACTTCTCATATGTTTACTTATTTCCTTTACCTGCAGGATGTTTTAAAGAAATAGCGTGAAGTATTTAAACCCAATAGCCCATTCATTTTTCATTCATCTTGCTATTCCTCCACAGCCTCTGCTGCTGCTAATTCTGGTGCTAAATACTTCATACTCTCTGTTGGGTAAGTGAATCTATGATAGTTTTTCCTTCATGGTTGGCAATCCTTCTTCTTGCATCTTGTTTGCATTTCTCTAATTCTAACATTAATATAAGAACTATCATTTTATGTGCAGGGATATTCAGTCCTGATTTCTTTAGATTTTGTCGGCTTTTTTTTTTCAGATTCTGAAAATTTATTTTGTCTTGATCTCCCTGTTATACCCTTCACCTGAGCACTATATATACATGTATGTGGGATAGATCAGCTCAAGTATCAAAAACCTCACTGATATCACTTTGGTTTTGATTTTGATTTTGAATTTGAGATGGAAAAATTCATTGATTGTTTGTCTGATGTGGTTCCTGGTAGAGAGACATGGAGGATTAAGGTGCGAGTCTCAACCTTTTTGAAACCTGATCAACCAAAATCTGTTCAATTGTTGTTGATTGATGAGAAGGTAATTACTTTCATTTTGTTATTCATACTTTGTAGTGATTTTCCTCTTTGAATTATGTAATTGTGAATCGTACCCTCTGTTTATTGTTATAGGGTGCCACAATTAGGAAACAATTGTTGTATGTTTTTTAGAAGAATTAGGACCTAAACATGGAAAGTAATCTGAATGCAGTATTGTACACTAATGGAGCTACTGTATTGCATGTAAGTTTCTTGCCATCATAGAAGGTGGGTTTAGGGATTGGGTTTGTTCAAGTCATTATCATTTTTTGTATTTTATTTTATGCTCATAACATGTTTGTGAAATTGTCTCAGGATAAGAAACTGATGTTGAATCTACACAAATAATCTTTGTAAATTTTTCATTTCTCTAGATTATCATGTAAGTGCTGATCTTCTTACAATGGACTGTCATTTGCTTTGTTGAATCCTTTGTTTTTATTTGGTTAGTATTTTTAAGCCTCTCAAACTTTACATATGACAGGTGGAGCAGTTCCTAAAAGCATTCAAGCTAAAGAATTTTTATTTTGGTGTGGTTTTGTCAACTTATGAATTTATAGCTACATATGAAAAATGGAGATGAATTTATGCAATTTGAGAAGGCAGGTTTGAGTTGCTATGCCATAGAACCTCTTATTATTTGTTTAAGTCATTGTTTTGAAGTTAAAAAGTTGTCTCAATGTTTCATTGTTTATTTAAGTTAGTAGAACTTTGACTTTTTACTTAACACCAATTTTGTTTGACACAATCAAATATGTAAATGACACAATAAATATGAAAGATGACTTTTACAATTGATCTTAATAGAGGAACAGGCTTAAGTTCATCTGTCTTCCTTTTTTCTTCTTCTTTTTAGTATAAGAAGCTTCTCATCATTTTTTTCAGGTATAAAATGACATTTCTATTTCCTCATACTACAAACAAAAATAAAATTCCAATTATGAATTTCAGAAGTCTTTTACACTTCTCCTTGAGTTAGTTCAGCATATACTTTTTAGCATTAAAATTTATTGATCCCTTTGTTTTGAAGCAGACAACCAAACTCAAGAGCTTTGTAAACAAGTGTGATGAAGAAGTTTTTGAAATAAAGCCTTCAAAATCATTTGTGAGATATGTAGCATCCAACAATACCTTCTTTTTTCTCCATCATCTTCTTAAAAAACAACCCTCACCACTTGATCACAATATTTTTTTAATGATTTATTGTTCCTATTTTTTTTCTCTTCTTTTGTATTTGGTTTCCTGTTTGCGGATCAACAGATTAGAAGGTAACCTACGAATTTGACACATTCTACTATTTTATAGGTGGATGTAAGATGTCGAATTTGGCATATTTATTTAGGAACTTCTTGGTACATACTTTTCATGTTAATCATGCACATTTTAGAGTGGTCATTCCCCATGTTGTTTGGTGCAGTCACTTCCCCGTGTTGTTTGGTGTCGGAGAAGCACAACTTAACCTATTATCCTCGATGTGATTAAATTGATCTTTTTTTTCTTTTAGAAATTGTTAGCTTATGAGATATGATTATGGATTTATTGTGTTTGGTCATTTGGTGTCGTAATTTGGAACATTTTCTTCAAGATTTTGTGTTTGGTCATTGGTGTGGATGTGAGATTATGAGATTGAATTTGTGTCTGGTGTAGCTCAGGCAAAGAGGTGGGTTGGTGCAATCTGTTAGAGTAAGCCCTAATAGCCAATTTATTTTGATTGGATTTGGCTTTGTATCATGACTTTTATATATATATATATATATATATATATATATATATATATATATATATATATATAAGGCATTTATTTATTCTTTTGTTCAGTTTCAAAATAATAAATTCCCTAGAATAATTAGTCTGTTTAATGGAGCATTAAGTGTGACTTAATCGTGAGATCCATTAAACGAAAGGACATTATTCTTAAAGTATTCGTAGTCAAGCTTTATTGTGAAATGGGATAACATTAAAGCATAGAGACTATTATGTGGGTAGACTGATGATCACATCTCACGGATCATAGATAAAGAGTTATCAAGTCTTCACATAAGTATAAATATTAGGAGTAATATTTATACTGGATTGACCCACCATGAGAATCCTACATAGTAAAAGTTATGAAAAGTGTCATAAGATATTCTCATAGTGATAGTGGTGTATTCCACCCTTTGACCTGAAACCACTATGTACCCTAGATGTAGGAGTCGAGTGCTTTATCACCATTCAAATGTTGTCTGTAATAGGATGACTATAAAGTTGGTTGATGGGTACTCCATGAATCATGCTGAGGGACATGAGTTACCTAGATGGAATTTGCCCCTCCTACATAACAGGAGAAATGTATGTGGGCCCAATATTGAACTAGACAAGGATGACACGGTCTATGCCTTGTGTTCAATATAGACAGGAGGGCAAAAGGGTAATTATACACATGATCATTATCACAGAAAGGTTTCGTCAGATCACATGACATTCTCGTCACTTGGGTAGCAGTGATGTGTTGCTAGATACCGCTCACTGTTTATAATATTAAATAGGTGATTTAATATTATTGCCAACGTTACGGGAACCTATAGGGGTCACACACAAAGGACAGATAGATGAGAGAAATAAATAAGACTTATTTATAAAATAATAAGTAGGACCTATTAGTAATTAAATAATTAAGTATGACTTATTATTTAATTTATAAAATAGAGAAATGCGGTCCATCGTAAGGTACGGTGTGTTTAAGTGAAATATGGTGCACCGTAAGGTACGGTGTATTTAAGTGCTTGGCTTGTTGACCACACAAGTGGTTCTATAAATAGAACCCTTGTGGTGAAGCATTACAGACTTTTGTTGAAACACTTAACCTAATTCTCAAAAGTTGTGAAACCCTAGCCGCCGCTCTTAGTCTCTCTGAATCTCCGTTGGAATTGGCTAGCACCGGTCATCGGAGAAGTTCTGTTCGTGTGGACTGAATAGAGGCATCGCTACGTTGCTTTGCTCGTGATCAGAAACAATTCTGCCACAAAGGTTCTGCTCTTCAAGAGGTAAACACATGAATCCTTAAAGTGTTTAAGTATGTGTTTGATTTGTGATTAATGATTTAATCAAGATCCGTTTCAATGAGATTTGTTCCGCTAAGAGGATTAATTTTTTTTTTAAAAACCCCTCTTAAATCTCTTCACAATCCTCACAGTTTTCTTCGGCGTGTTCTACTGGACCATCATCGCAAGGAATGCAATAACTTTGGGATGATGGGTTTGATCTAGCCTTTCAACTGAGAACTGTTGGAACTCTTTATGCTCAGCAGCAACAACTTCGAATGATTATGGGACAACTTAGGCAACATCTCTCATAGCAGGCTTCACTTTACAATCAGTAGGTATGATCCAATTTTGATTAGTGTGCAAATTATGTTGTTTACCAATTAAAATATGTTTTTGCTTCTCAAGTTTTGAAAAAAGGCAGTTTAAAAGACATGGTGATTCTCAAGCTATTATTATTAAGTGTTCATAGATGCTATAACCCAAGTTTTAAAAAAAAAAATTTGAAGAAATTGATCTTATATTTTTTAAATGACATGAAGTCAAAATTTTAATAAGGTTCCATTTCTTTCCAAGACATGGTGATTCAACGAGTTGATTGCTTATACTATTTTTGTCATGCTTCTCAATTTTCTCTTATAATGGAAGGGATGGCCAGAGGTTAGGCAATTTTAGTAATTTCTGGGGAAAATGTTAAATTATATCCTTTTGTATGATTTAAGTTCAATCAATTCACTTTCATTGCCTCGATAACACATTCAATACACATACAACAATACTTTTGGGTTATGTCATCTGTCATTATTTGTCAATTATTTTTTTAAAAAAAAACCATTAAATTTTAATTGGTAACCACCAGATCACCAAATTTGTAAAGACTTTTTATTTATCAAATACATTTTTCTTCTAACTAATTGTTTCAAGAATCTGAATAAGGTTGTTGGTTTGAGCAATTTTTTTATCAGGTAGTGTCCAAACCAATCTATGGTTGAGTTACCTACAGATAATATAGAAGATAGAATATCTCCACCTTCAAATATATCTCGAAAAACTTATTTAAAATATTTTAAAATTTTCCTTCAATTTTTTTTTTTAATTTCAAAGAATAAAATCAATTGAATACTAATTGTTATTATTGAACTTCAATGTATATTTTATTCGGTTCGATGTCCGATCATGATTTAATTATACACGACGAACTAGCAAGTTTTATTTTCTTCTATTTTTTAATGGGTTATTGTTTGCGGTCAAAGTAGTTTTGTGAGACACAAAGGGGGATACAAAAGCCTAAAAATGTGGTGACTAGGAAGTATTTCAGAAAATATAGTTCCTATGTAATTTAGTTGTGTGTCTTGTGAGTTTTCTTTCATTTACTTAAATGAGTTTTAAGAAAATATTTCATGTGTTATTCCAAATGAATTGGTGCAAGAATTCATCAACCAAATTTATAACCTTCATAGTTTTAGTTTGTGATCCTGTGTCGTGGTGGTCTCATGTAATGGGTATGCATTATCATTCAGCCTATAGGTAAACCCATCAATTTTTTCTTCACATTAGTGAAACTTCGCCTTCAAACAATCATTCTCACTCAATCCGCTACAAGTAATCACATAACACATAGTAGAAAACTTAAATATAATTTCATAACTTGAAATAGAACAAGATAATATGAAGAATGCCATAAAATGTAATTGTTATCCCAACAAAACTGGTGCAAGAATTTATCCAACAAATTTATAACTTTCGTAGTTTTAGTTTTTGTTTCTGTGTCGTGGTGACGTCGTGAAGTCAGTGGCTGATGTTAATCTCATCCGTGCATCGCATGTATTAATGTGGTACTTTGTTTTAACTGCTTTGTACGTTGTATATTTTTTTTTTATGTTTTGGATTTCATTTTTGGAATCGAAGGTGAACATGATTTGTTTGTATTTATTCCGTTGTGGTGATATTGGTTCGTCCGTAGCCGACGTTAACTCTGCCCGTGACAGATGAGGGTTAAGTTGCTGGAAAATGAGATGGGATATTTGTAGAGGGACATGTTGACGATGAGGGATATTTATAGAGATGCTTATGAAATTTTTTATCGGGATTAAAAGTTGTGATTTGATGTTATAAGAACATTGACTTGATTAACCCTGTAAGTAATATTTACTTTTGATTAATCATTATTTCTTTGTATTTTTGAAAATTATTGAGATTAATCATTATTTACTTTTGATTAATCATTATTTCTTTGTACCTTTGAAAAATATTGAGATTAATCATTATTTACTTTTGATTAATCATTATTTCTTTGTATCTTTGAAAAATATTGAGATTTTTACTTGGTTTTGGGAAAAAAATTAAACTTTTTAATCTGTGTGTTTTCTATTCCTGTTTTCGTTGAAATTTATATATGGTTTAAAAATGTAACCGCTGATAGTATCAAAATTTTATATTTTATTTATCTTTTGTTAAAAAAATTGAATTTTTTTGTGAGAAATTCGTACAATATTATCAAGATGTAAAAATTGTTTGGAGAGAGTAAAATAAAAGTTGGTATATTTATAGTTCCCAAAAATATATGTAATTTTTTTAAAGCTGTTTCCGTGATCAACGGTAGCAAAAAGCGGCATTCCAAGTAAGTTTATTTAAATTTCTTCCTCATCTTTGAACAACGGCTATGAACAGTGGATATAACGGTAATAAAAACGGTAACGGTACAGTACCCGACACTTTACAAAATAATCTCTATAAATATCTCACTTTCATTCATATCTTTTACATTATTATCATAATATTTTTCAATATTTTTCGAATGACTAAGTGTTTTCTTCTATGCATAACTCTGCTTGTCATTGTTTTGTTACTTATTATCATTATCAATTTTGAAGAATTAGGAATGATTTACGTGGGATTAATGTTATTTAGCGTTTTTCCATTGCTAGCTTTAGCTTGGATTATTACCTTTTGTTGAGTAGGGATATTATCGTTATTTTGTTTTAGTTGTTGCTAATGAATAATTATGGGTTCCACTGTTTGCTAAAATTGAAAATGAATAATTTATTATATTGTATGATTGAATGTATGCTTGAGATATCGATGCATATTTGTGCTGGCCTTGGGGCAACAAAGCTGTTTGCTCATTGCTGAACGTCATCTACAATGGCTACTACATCAAAAAGGTATTATTCTAAGGTCTTTTGCCTGTCTATTTTTTCTTTTTTCCACTTCTTTCAAAATCCCGACGATTAAAAAAAATGTTTATTCCCTGCCTGTATTCAATTATAGAATCCAAAGAAATTATTTTTGTTCAAATTTTGAAGAAGTTAATGATTGAAATTTATACCAGTAATGGTTGTTTTGACATTCTTAGTTTATACTAGCTTATATGCATTATGACTTTGTGTTGTACTTGCAATTGTAGAGGACCAAATACAATCTTCGTGAAGATTAACAGGTTGTTGGTTTTGGATTGGTCTCAATGAGGGATAGGAAAGACCATTGACAATTCCCTGTAGTCGTGGATGACGTTGTGAGTCGTGAGGTTATACGAGACTAATATTCCCGGATTTACTTTACGTTCAAGTTTAACATTCAAAGAGTCTGGTGAACTACTTGATTATAATGTTTGATCCTTTGTCTTAATGTTCTTTGTTGGCAGGAGGACTACTTGAGTATAATGTTTGTCTTAGTGTATGTGTAGTGGTTGTTTATTTTGTCATTTTCATTATGATGTTTGGATCATGTTGTATTTACCTTTCCTCAAATCATTATTCGTTGATGAAGGGGCGTTTGTCTAAAATAAAGGTGTATCGTTTTATTTAGAATTGTGTCATCTCTTCGTTGCCATCAACCGCTATAGTTGTGTTTGTAGACTGTTATTTGTATGCACCAATAGAACATCAGACGCGAAGTTAATGTCGTGTGGATTGTCGTTGACAATAATCTCATACCTGCATTGCATGTTTTAATGTAATACACTTTTTTCCTGCTCTGTACTTTTTTTTTTCTACTTTTTTGATGCTTTAACTTTTAAATTTTGGATTTGTGTTGAACGTGATATGTTCGTATCTATTTTCATCGTCTTGAGTTTGTTAGATTCGTTGCTGACATTAGTTACGCCCGTGCGTCGCGCGGGCTGAACACTAGTAGTTTACAATCTACGTATAAATGAACTCCAATGAACTCAATGATTGGTACAATTTTTTGCTTAAAATGTTCCACATGGTCGGAGAGGAAAGAGAAGGAGACGATCATTTTAGTCTTTTGGTGTGTGTATATATTTATTTATATATATATAGAATACTTGTGTTGAAAACACCCAATACATGATCCATGTTGAAGTGTTGAAAACACCCAATACATGATCCATGTTGAAGTTTTCTCTCCTCAATCAAATATAGTTAACATCAATCAGAAATAATTTAAGGTATATTTAATTTCTTAAAACATATTCAATATATATTTTTTAATTTGCATCCAGTTTTAAATTATTAACAAGGAGATATAAGATCCATGTAGACGAACAATTGTGATAGAGAGAAGATGTAAAACAAACTGAAGAATGTATTTTCAGAAAGGGAGATGCTATTCATCGCGAGACATAATATAGAGAAACCATTACCAATGTATTGCAGTCTTTGGATTTGTTAATTGAGTAAATACATGAATAGATGAATGTTAAAGGGCCCCACTAGCAATACATGTTTGCCCTTCGGGATACTCTTGTGATCATGTTTCTCGTTACATATATCATTATCCTTTCCGAAATAATGAAAAAGATGTTTTGACATTTTTTAAAATTTTAGACTTGTTTTCAGAGAGTGTAAAAGGAAATGGTGAGTTAAATCTATATTTTTTTTTTATGTTTATTAGTTGAAGTGAAAATAAAAATATGAGATGTAGCCGGACCCTTTTTTTTAATGATTTTTTTACAACTTTTTTTAAATGGTTTTACTCATGCAATTATTGTTTTGTTTTGTTTTAACCCTCTGATTTTTAGGGAAATGAGCTCCACAAATATGAAGTTTAGCTAAAATGTAAGTAAAGTTTGTCTAAATATTATTTCACGAGTGATCAAACTTGAATACTCCCCTTAAATGTAAGGAAAAAAAAACTTGAGTACTCACTTTCGATTCGACCTTAATTGATATTCATTAACCATTTTTTTCTTAAGCAACTTGTAAAGAACATCAGTGACACATTTATAAATTTGATCATATGAAGTAAAAGAGTTTGTACACTTAAATACAAGCAAGCATGGTTATAGAAGTTGTCTTTGAAGAAAACTATAGCTAACATATATCCACATGACCCCAAGTAGCTAACAACTTGCATACCACTTCGCTTCAGTAAGACAATTTCTTTTCCCACCATTCACACCTAATTTAGATTATGAAATTCAAAAGAAAAAAAAATAGGGTATAAGAGAGTGTTTTCAACGTGTTTTTACACCTTTCAAATTATATAATCTAAAATGTTATAGAACGTGCAAGAAATTATTTAGATAGGATATGAAATTGTGTTAATCCAACATAACATAACATGAGGCCTAAAACTAACATACTTAGATGCCCAATTTAATCGCTGCCTATGCTTCCGTTAATTTCTCTCTAAAGATAGGGTATGTCTTACACTACATGTATTATGTCATTCTTCAAGCAAAACGTGTTAGCAACTATACGCACTACAACAAAAAGATTCGGTTGCTTAATTAGCTATAGCTAGTAACGAACAAGATTATTTGTATTGCTCAAAGAAGAAAAAAACTGGTTAATTGTGGCATAAATTCTAAGATTGAACAAGCCACACATTTTCTGTGGTCTAGAGATCACAAAGTAGAGAGTTATGAAATTTGAATAAATTAGCTTCATGTTTCTCCTCATCTTTTTAAGAACATTATATTGGTAAAATGTAATCATTCCTGGCTTTTCCTTTGTTTTCTCTAGGACTACTACTCTTGACATTATTATATTCACACATTAAACTTCACTCTCATATAGTATTTTAATTTTTTATAGTTATTTTAGTATACTTTTCCCTTACTTAACTCCAACAAATAGAGATTGTTTTCTCACAATAAGAAATTCAATAGTTTACCTTACAATTTACTTTTATATTAAATTTACATAACCCAGTAATCATATTAAATTTTCTATATTTTACTTTTCATTTATTTGTTATATATTGCACTTCAATACAATATCAATTAATAAATTTGTAAATGCGTGTGTATGACTCTTAAAATTTTTTAAGATCATGTGAATCTTATAATAGACACGTCTTTGACTAGAACATTTATCTTTGAACGTAACTTTCTAACAATGTATCAGGAATCACGATTGACAGGCATCCACCACGTGATCCACCTCAGGCATGCATAGTTTCGTGTTCACCACACATTGTCATCACAAAACAGATTTGAGAGTAACTCTCTAACAATGTGTCGGGAATCACGATTAAAAGCCATACGCCACGTGATCCACCTCTGGCAAGCGGAGTTTTTGTGTTCATCACGCACTATAATCACGAAAAACAGACTTTTCGAACACAAAGTAAAGTGGACATCATGCTTTACAACCATCTTAAAAATTGTGTGGAATTGTATGAGAATAAATTTCATATGAAAAATTTATTAATTAGTTTATTCTTATCTCTATAAATTGCAACTCCTCTCTTAATTCAAATCCAAATCAACATGGAAGCATCTCATGAACAACAACTCTCTTTAGGCTCTAAAGAACACACCATTAATATCACCAAAGAGAATATAACTCAAAAGGTTATAAAGACAACAGAATCTCCTATCCCTTTCTCCATCACCACTTATTCTTCGACTAGAGAAGGAAGAACAAGAGAAAGTGCAAGTTACAATGTGTATGCATGCAAAACATGTAACAAAACTTTCACTTCATTTCAAGCACTTGGAGGGCATAGAAAAGGTCACAAGAAGCCTAGAGATGATGATCAGGTTCAAGAGTTTCAATTCAAAATCAATAATAAATCAATTTCCCTTAAATTGAATAGTATCAATGGTATGGGAAATATATATGCTAGCAACAACAACACCAACACCACTACCAATAACAACAACAACAACAATACCAACAACAAATCCAAGGTTTATGGGTGCTCCATTTGTGATTCTAAATTCACATCTGGCCAGGGACTTGGTGGTCACATGACCTTCCACCATGCACCGGTGGAGGCAACCTCATTGAGACCAATGGCTTTGGAACCAGATGAAGAACCACCAACAAAGAAAATGAATGTCTCTTTGGATTTGGATCTCAACTTTCCTCCAGCTTAAGAAGTTCAAAGAGAATCCAAGTTTGCCTTATCATCCAAGCAACAACAAACAAGTCTTCTTTTCTTTGCACCAGCTTTGGTGGATTGTCATTACTGATAAGTGACAAGGTTTTAGTTTGGGATTCACCAAACTGGGTTTACATTCAGTTCTTAAATATATTTGTTGTATGATCTTGTTCTTTTGATCCTTTATTCAACTTAAATAAGCACTAGTTTATAAAAATAAAAATAAAAACTTGAATAAGCACCCGATAATTATTATGAATTCTATTGTTTATTGAACAAAATATTTAAGAGTTTATAATTGAAAAAGGCCTTCTCAACAACTTACGTATAATATCTTTTTCATTCTTTTATTATTGTCATTGGTTTTCTGTTGTTGCTATTTTTTCTGTGCCAGAAGTTGTGATGATATATTATGGAGGAGTAGTGATACTTGTAAAACCATTTGATTTGATGAAGAGTTGTGATAGTTGTCATTTCTCTATATTAGTAGCGGTAGTTGTCACAAAATGATATTTGAACTATTGAGATAAAGAGAAGCTTAATTAGGGGGCTTCCTTTTATTAGTTTCTTTGTAATTCTTTTTTCTTTCGGGCTTCTTTTTTGGGCTTTTTTGGACGAGTCAAGGTGAATTTGAATTTGATGACTTTGGTATCGTTTTGTCTGACTTTTTTACAGTCCAAAAGTTACTTTAAAACAAAGTTAAAATTAAGAGTTTTAATAAAGAAGTTAAAGTTGTTTGGTTACTTTATTATTTTTTTAGTTTTAAAGCTATTTTTAAGTTAAAAGTTGTTTGACAAAATATTGTACAAATATATAATAAATAAATAAATAAATGTTAAAATATTTTTTGAAGGGAAAAAATGTTTAAAATATTTTTTTAGTAAGTGCTTAATAGATATTGTGTTTGGCCTACCTTCTCCTTAAAATTGTAGAGAAGTAGAAAAAAAGTCGGGTCAAACGGTACCTTTGTATATTTCTCATTCTTATTCAATTATTTTCTCTCATCAAAATAATTTATTTCAATCATTTATTTATCAATTAAATACACTAAAGTCGCCAGTGTCACAAAAACTCAAAGTCACTCAATTATTTTCCCGTCATAAACTTTATTGCCATCCTAAAAATATATTAAGCATGCAATTGAAATTCAAATGGTCTCGACTTAATCCTTCTTATCACTATTTTAAACAGAAAACTACTTTTAAGTTCATTGATCAATGAATTTAAAAAATAGTTTTTTTGTTTATAATAATGATCATAGAGAGTATTTTATTGTTTAATTTAGACTTTTGATAGTCTCTAGGTTTTTCCTTAAAAAAAATGGTTAATAGGCTTTTACCCCCTGCCATTTGGCGAATTTTGGTTTACCCCTGTAAAAAAAACTTGGAGATTCCCCCTTTTAAATTTTAGATTGTTTGGTTTTGAACCATTATGACATATGATTGTACATTTAAGTTTATGTGGCACGTTGAGTCACATTTTCTTGATTACCTGATTTTATAATTAATTTTGTTTTTATTTTTTTTAAATCTAAAAATGGGTTTTTGTTTTTCATTTAAAAAAACTTAAAAACACAATTTTTTTTCTCAGAAACTTCATCCTCTCTTCTCATTTCTCTATCTATTCCCTCCTCTTCCTCCTTCCTCTTCTTTTCCAGAAACTTCATTCTCTCTTCTCACTTCTCTTCATGGAATCGCAGCATAAACAACAACACATCAATCCTTCACAAAAACTCATTTTTAGATCTAATCTAAATTCTTCATCATCTTCAATCCTTCCCAAAAACCCATTTTTGAATTATGAATTGATCAGCTTCCAAAGAATAAGTCTAGGATTTTTTTTAAGGATTAAAAAATCGAAACCCAGCAACAATATGGATTTTGTAGTGATTCTTTTTCGTGTAAATCTGATGTGCAAATAAGCCTCTAAAATTTATGGATTTTTCTTAATGGGTTTATGTTGAAGGTTTGAAAAAGAAGATCTTCTGAAATTTGTGGGTTTGAAAGAAAGATAGTCAAACATGTTTTAGGAATTTAAATGAAGGGTGAGTTGTGGTTTGATTTGAGAGTGATATTCGATTGGGAAGATGATGAGATAGTCGTTTGTGTTGTTGTGGGTTGTTGTTGGTGTTGTGTTGTTGTTGTGTTGCTGGAAAAAGGATGGTAGAAGAAGGAGATTGAAAACGAGTGAGAAAGAAGACGAAGATGGAATAAAAATATTCTTTTTAATTGAAATAATGACATGTAAATGTTTTAATCCAAGTGGTTATTAAAAAAAATCAAAACTAAAATTATTTACAGATTCAGCGTGTCACATCAGTCAAGTGACCCAGTCAGCTATCTTGAATGTCCAAAACTAAATAATTTAAATTTTTCAAGAGGAATCTCTAAAGTTTTTTTGTTTTACGGAAGTAAACTAAAATTCGCCCAAATGACATGGGAAAAGCCAATTAACCAAAAAAATATCTCTAAGTTTTGGACATTAAATCATATAAAATATGAGAATAGGTTATAGGTGACAGGTTATATAGTTTATTGTCTACATGTAAGTGAACTTTAATGAACTCAATGATGGGTACAATTTTTAAAATGTTCCACATGGTCGGAGAGGAAAGAGATGGAGACGGAAATATCGTCATTTTAGTCTGTTGGTGTGTGTATATATTTATATTATACTATATTAGTAGAAAGATAGAGACTCACGTGTTTGTTTTTCTGCTCTTTTTATTGTGCTAGCGTATGTTGTTTATCAACGATATTTTTTAGAAATTTTACGTATAAATTACAAATGATATTTTATATAAATTTTTTGATATAGATTAAAATTGTAGGTATATATATTTGTGACTTTCAAATGTAACAAACTCAACAAAACATATTTATCTTTTTCAATGACAAATAATATAACAAATATAACAATTTTTTTTATCTTTTTTAATAACACCAACAATATAATATTATGATAAAAAAATGTTTAAAGGTATAATTGGAATAACAAAAGAGTGAACCCAAAATCCTTTCAAAATCCCCTATTCTTTTTATATATAGTATAGATATAGATGAACATTAAGTAGATAAAACAAGTTTACATTAAGCAACTATGTTATTCTAAAGTGTTGAAAACACCCAAATACAGGATCCATGTCGAAGGTTTCTATCATCAATCAAATATAGTTAACATAAATGAGAAATAATTTAAGGACTATTTACTTTCTTAAAAATATTCAATATATACTTTTTAATTTGCATCCAGTTTTAAATTATTAACAAGGAGATATAAGATCCATGTAGACGAACAATTGTGATAGAGAGAAGATGTAAGACAAGTCGAAGAATGTATTTTCAGAAATAATGAAAAAGATGTTTTTGACATTTTTGAAATTTATGAAAATGCTAAATTTGTTTTCAGAGATTGTAAAAGGAAATGGTGAGAGAAATATTAAATCTATATTATTCATTAGTTGAAGTGAGAATAAAAATATGAGATGTAACCAAACCCTTTTTTTAATGATTTTACACATGCGATTTTTGTTTTGTTTTGTTTTAACCTTCCGATTTCTTGAAAAATGAGTTCTACTAATATGAAATTTAGCTAAAAACTTGAGTATTCACTGTCGATTCAACCTTAACTGATATTCATAAACCATTTATTTATTTATTTATTTATCCTAAACAACTTGTAAATAACATCAACGACACATTTATAAAAAAAAATATAACAAAGGGATCTCACTTTTTTTTCCAAAGCTTTGATCATATGAAGTACAATGGTTTGTACACTGTAATACAAGCAAGCATTGTTATAAATGTTGTCTTTGAAGAAAAAAAAAACTAAAACTAGCATATCTGAAGGTGAGAAAAACACACAATAAGGGGGGGTTGAATTGTGTGGGCAGTTTTTCCTTTCATTAAAAACTTTGGTTAAGTTCAGAATTGGATTTTGAAACTTTTTCAGAGTGTTTATGCAGCGGATTAAATATAGAAGAGAAAGGGAAAGAGAGACACACAATGTTTTTATACTAGTTCCTTCCACAAACCGGAAGTAGCCTAGTCCCCCTGTCACTTACAGGAGATTTAACTATAATCAAACTGATTACAATTGCTCAAAACACAAAGTTAAGAGACTTCAATGCTCAAACACCTAGTAAGAGACTTCTAATGCTCAAGACACTAAGTCAAGAGACTTCCAATGCTCAAGACACAAAGTCAAGAGACTTCTCTGCTCAAAGCACAAAGCTAAGAGACTTCTAATTGCTCAGAACACAAAGTAATGAGACTTCAGGATGCTCAACACGCAGACTGAGACTTTGGTTCAAACTGATTTACAAAGAAAGAAGTTTGAGTTGAACACTTGATCAAATATCAGAGGTGTTCACTTAATACAACTCAGGTATAAGACTCTAAAACTTAAGAAATTCTAAGATGAAAACTTTGTAAGAATTTCTAAGAGTTTTTTGTGACTTTCAAATATTGACAGCAAAACAGAGCACGAATATCAGTCTTTTGTTTCAAGAGTTTTAGCAATTTTCTTCTTCAAATCTTCACCCTTTTATAGAGCAAAAGATAGCTGTTGAGAATTGCCAGAAATCCAGCAAAGAGCCGTTGCAAATTGGAAGCTAGGTTAGCTGAAAATGTGTGCTGAACTGAGCAGAAACAGAGCACGCATTTTTTGAAATCTTTCCTTAAAAGCTGGGGAATGTTTTGGCCAAGGAGACAACTGTTCCATTGGAGTTGTTCTGACATTGCAGGCATTAAATGCAGACAGTGACAGTTGCTTTTCCTTCCAGGTCAGACTTCAGAACTTTCTCAGACACTGTTCATCAGAAGCAGGTCTTCAGACTCAGGTCTCAGACTCAGCCTTCAGAAGCACTGTTCATCATACGCTCCCTTCAGACGTTGACTTTTGTTGACCTTCAGACTCAGCCTTCAGACGTTGACTTTCGTTGACCTTCATACTCAGCCTTCAGACGTTGACTTCTGTTGACCTTCAGACTCAGCCTTCAGAAGCACCCTTCAGACGCAGTCTTCAGACTCTGCCTTCAGAAGCACCCTTCAGACTCAGTCTTCAGAAGCTGCTTCAGACCCAGTTTTGCTTCAGACTTGCAACAAAGGCTTCAATGCTTTCTTTCTTGCTCTTAGCTTGTTCTTCCATAACCAGTATTAATTACTAAACATTAAGAACATGGTTCTGCACACTTAGAACAAAGCATTAACAATTCCAATTTTCTTTTTAACACTTTGTTATCATCAAAATCCAAAAGAGAGTTGTTCATACATTTTGTACCAACAATATCCATATGACCCCAAACAATTTCGTTTTCCACCCTCCACACCTGATTTGGATTATGAAATCAAAAAAATGGTAGGGTATTTTAAACGTGTTCTTACACCTTTTGCAGTATATAATCTGAAATGTTGTATGACGCACGAGAAGTTAATAGGATAAAATAAAATAGGAAATTGCTCTTCCCCCAAACAATATTGCTTACCCTTGTACAAACTGACGAAAATACCCCAACATGACTTAAGTCACGCTTGTTTTAGGTAAGTTATTTTTTCACCAATTTTGCACAAAGATAATATTTTTTAAGACCCCAAACATACAATATGTTATGTTCATTTTTTAAAAGCATGTCATGACTTAGAAACAACAATAACAACAATTCAATCATGATCCAAAATAAATCATAACTAAAATACACAAGTACAAGTAATAAATTCCAAAATTAATAGAATACGACAAATTTATTTAGTTATAATTTCATCTCCGTTCAAATAAACGAAGTGTTACATTACATTAAATTCCTAAGGATGGTATATCATCATGATGTTGGATTAAAATTAAATTCATGAAAGTTTGTCGAAAATGTTGGCATTTAAGTGTCTTATACTTAGTGTAAAAATTTGCAAGTCTCTTTGAAAACTCAAAAGAATGAAGAGAACACAACACATCTATTCTACCGAATCAACTATATAAGTTATCACATTGAATCTCTTCATATAGGATGAGTCATGACAAAAAGGAATGCATTCCAATATATTTTGGAGATTTTTTTAGAGATTTGAGAAGTGAAATGGAGAAGTGAGGTTCTGTCTGGGCTATAAATGAACGCAGCGTGATTTAAGTCACGCTGACATCTACCGAGCGTGAGTTAAGTCACGCAAGTTATACACCAGCGTGAGTTAAGTCACGCAGGTTATACACCATCGTGAGTTAAGTCACGTTGATATATACTGAGCGTGACTTAAGTCACACAGAGATATTTTGGTCATTTTGTTAGGGAATGAACATTTTTGTATGGGGAAAGAGCAATTTCCAATAAAATATTGTGTTAATCCAACATAACATAACATGATGCATGAGGCCTAAAACAAACATCCTTAGAGGCCCAATTTCTCTTGAAGCAAACAAGGTTTATTGCTGCCAATGCTTCCCTTAATTTCTCTCTCTAAAGACAGGGTATGTCTATCACCCTATATCTTACACTGAATGTATTATGTCATTCTTAAGCAAGACGTGTTAGCAACTATACGTACTACAACAAAAAAATTCGGTTGTACCTCATCACTTCAGTTTAGCTATAGCTAGTAAGGAACAGGGGAAAGTGTGTGGCATAAATTCTCACATTGAACAAGCCACGCAATTTCTGTGGTCTAGTTCACAAAGTAGAGAGTTAGGAAATTTGAATATACCAAGCTATGTTTCTCCTCGTTTCTTTTTTGTAAGCACATTATATTGGTAAAATGTAGCATGTGTTTCGTTGTGCGGTGAGGAGAATTGATTTTGATAGAATTGATTTGTACAATTGATTTTAGTTAAAAGTAATTATGACTAAAAGTAGTCTGTGTTTGGATAAATTCATGTAAAAATGAGTTTAACTATAAATATATGTGCGAAAATCAATTTTAACATAAAAAACTATAAATTCTAACTTCAAGTAGAATCAATTTTGAAGATAGAATCAATTCTACTCTACAACAACCAAACATATTAGAATCAATTTTACACCCCAGAATTAATTATGGTCACTACACTATAGAACCAGAACCATACATACACGTAATCATTCTTGGCTTTTCTTTGTTTTCTTTTGGACTACTACTATTGACATTATTATATTCACACATTAAACTTCATTCTCATATAGTATTTTCTTTTATAGTTATTTTAGTATACCTTTTCCTTTACTTAACTCCAACATATAGAGATTGTTTTCTCACACTAAGAAATTCAATAGTATACCTTACAATTTATTTTTATATTAAAATTTACATAACCTGTAATCATATTAAATTTTCTATATTTTACAGCTCATTTATTTGTTATATATTGCAGTTCAAAACAATATCAATTAATAAATGTGTAAATGCGTGTGTATGACTCTTGCAATCTTTTTAAGTTCATGTGAATCTTATAATAGACACGTCTTTGATTAGAACATTTATCGTTTTGAGAGTAACTTTCTAACAATATATCGGGAATCACGATTGAAAGTCATCCACCATGCGATTCACCTCTTGCGTGTGTAGTTTCGTGTTCACCACGTACTGTCATCACAAAAAACATTTGAGAGTAACTTTCTAGCAATGTGTCAGGAATCACGATTAAAAGCCATACACCACGCGATCCACCTCTGGCAAGCGGAATTTTTGTGTTCACCACACACTATAATCACGAAAAACTGACTTTTCAAACACAAAGTAAGGCGAACATCATGTTTTACAACCATCTTAAAAGTTATGTGAAATTGTATGAGAATAATTTTCATATGAAAAAATTATAAATTAATTTATTCTTATCTCTATAAATTGCAACTCCTCTCTTAATTTAAATCCAAATCAACATGGAAGCATCTCATGAACAACAACTCTCTTTAGGCTCTAGAGAACACACCATTAATATCACCAAAGGGAATATAACTCAAAAGGTTATAAAAACAACAGAATCTCCTATCCCTTTCTCCATCACCACTTATTCTTCGACTAGAGAAGGAAGAACAAGAAAAAGTGCAAGTTACAATGTGTATGCATGCAAAACATGTAACAAAACTTTCACTTCATTTCAAGCACTTGGAGGGCATAGAAAAGGCCACAAGAAGCCTAGAGATGATGATCAGGTTCAAGAGTTTCAATTCAAAATCAATAATAAATCAATTTCCCTTAAATTGAATAGTATCAATGGTATGGGAAATATATATGCTAGCAACAACAACACCAACACCACTACCAATAACAACAACAACACCACCAACAACAACAACAAGAACAAATCCAAGGTTTATGGGTGCTCCGTATGTGGTTCTAAATTCACACTGGCCATATGACCTTCTACCATGCACATTTAATAAAGTTCAAATCGGTAATTGAGAATAAACATAGAGTTAAGTCCCTGAAAAATAGAAGTACCAATTTGAGTTTTGAAAATCTCAAATGTCAATCAAATTAGGGTAGGATAATTTAGAGACATTTTTTTAAAAGTCAACTATGCATTCACAAAAATCATTTACAGGCTACAACACAAGGTGTGCCGCAAATAAAAAAAAAGTAAATATGACATACAAAAACCAAGAAATTACAACATGAAACACGAACAAAACAACCACAATAAAAAATTCGGAAGTCCTAAGAACCCAAGAGAATGAGTGTAGCAGTGGTAAACATTAAAATTGAAGTCTTTCACATGAGAATCCTAACCAAGATAAACATCATACTATACGGTTACGGCTAGGGGTGTGCATAATAACCAGTTTGAGGCCCAAGTCCATAACCATATCCAGATCCACTTTAAAATATCCGGATTTTTGTAAGTGGTTACCAACCAACCCATTTTAAACTGGTTGGATATCCAACCCAATTTAATTTCGGATCTGGTCATAACATTGGATGAAACCAGAAGTCCAGAATCAGGTTCGCTCTTCTCTCTTCCAAATCGCAAACGATAACCCCAAATCGCTCAAATGGATGAACCCTAATTTCTCAATCTTCTTCTACTCGGTTTGAACTCGGTTTCGATCTTCTACTCGGTTTCGATCTTCTACGCTCTTCTCTCTTCGCTCTTCTACTCGGTTTCGATCTTCTTCTACTCGGTTTGAACTCTTCTCCTTCTTCTCTACTTCGATTTGATTTCAATTAGTTTTGCTTAGATTTCGATTTTGTTGCATTGATTATACTCTGGTTTCAATTTCGATTTGCATTGATTTTGTTGATGTATATTCTTTGTGTGTGTTTTATGATTTCTGTACTGTATTCAAGTGATTGCAAGTGATTTCTGTATTGTATTTGCAAGTGATTGTCAGATTCTGTTACTGTCTGAACACTAGGCAGCAATTTTATCCTTAGAATTGTGCAATATTGTTCAAGTGATTTTGTCAGATTCTGTTAATGTGAATAGATGCAATTTTGACTGCAATTGTGTTTGCAATTTGGTTGTAGAAATCTCTAAAACCTTAAATAATGTATAAATAAAGAAAAATGAGGTTGAGAATTTTGAAAATGATGACTCATCAAACCTGCTGTAAATTGGATGAACAAACCAATTAGGAGAGTTGATCAAAGTGAGATTTGATATTTGGATTTGATCAGAATACATAATCTCAATCATGTATGGCCTATTGAGTTTCAATTGTTTCTTTTGGAACTTGTCCCACCAAGTAGATCCTTGTCCATCAATTGTCCCATTGTTACCTTATGTACAAAATTCAATAGATCAAATTTTAATAGAAGTTTGATAAATTTTAATAACTATTAATTTATGTAAATAGTTACCGGTAATTACAACATCAGTGAGGTTAGTTCCAAAAATGAGACTACTAAACCTTCCATCAGGGGCATCTTTTTCTCTTCCATAAGATGGTAAAAAAGAGAATTTAGGCCATTCTGATTCATCCTGTGTAATTAAAATGACCCTTTAATTGATTATAAAATTTTAAAAAATACTACAGAACTCATAAGTTGTGCACCACCATCATTTGCATATTGGCTAAGGTTGGTTATTGCTGAATTAAATGCCTTTGTGTTAAGGGTTTTCCCATCACCAACACCACCAAAATCTGTCAAAACTGCACTGTGTTTTCTGCAATTGATAGCAGGGTACTCAAAGTTGTTCAATTTTCTACTACTTGGTTCTCTGCATTCTGCTAGTGATACCAATATCAGAACTATATAAATCACACAAATAACCTGCATAAAACAACAATAATTAATCTATGCAGACAAAAAATAAAAATAACCACATGTAACATTTACTGTCTTAGACATAAATAAGGATTATAATAAACTATTGAGGCATTGTTCTGATGAGACATGGCACATGTGTAGATAAACCACAGGTATATGATGGATATATATAGAGAGAGGATTATAACTACAAAATGCATATTAAGTAATATAAATGTAAATCAAACACGTTGATTATTTATTGCTTTCAAATATATGAAAAAGTCTCTGCAATTGCTTCATAGGTTTCTCCCATCCACTTGTAATTCTAAATTCTTTTTAATTATAAAAAAATGAAGCATCTTAGTCAACGTAAAGTAGTAAGATACTTTCATTCTTTTGTTGTGGTGTGATACTGGATATAAGTCCTGAGCATTGTCATTTTTTTTTTTGCAGTTTGTGTCACAATGGGTGATCTATCTGGTTCAACAAATTTGTTTGCTTCTCCTTCACCAACTGTCCAGAACACGACTTCTATGCAACCACCTGGAAGCCGTAGAAATAGATCTGCTGTTTGGAATGACTTCACGTTAGATCCTAACTCGGCAGACATAGCTATATGCAACCATTGCCGTAAAAGGCTCAAGTATAACGGGACTAGTTCGATGGCAGCACATTCTAAGATTTGTAAGAATAACCCGAATAACGACGCTAACAAGAGGCTAAAAACAGTTTCGTCTTCATCTCCTTTAGTGCCAAAATTCGATCAAGAGAAATTGAGGTATTTACTTGTGAAGATGTTTATAGGCATGGAACTTCCTTTCACTAAAGTTGAGCATCCAGATTTCCAAGAGTTTGTAAGTAACTTGAACCCAAAGTTCAATCTTATATCACGCACTACACTTGCACGTGATACTCTGTTGCTATGGGATGTAGAAAAGGCGAAACTGAAAACCTTTCTAGCCCAACACTGCCAAAGAGTT
This sequence comes from Medicago ruthenica, assembly GCA_018208015.1. Taxonomy (NCBI): domain Eukaryota; kingdom Viridiplantae; phylum Streptophyta; class Magnoliopsida; order Fabales; family Fabaceae; genus Medicago; species Medicago ruthenica. The sequence goes on along the minus strand of CM031371.1, from coordinate 33,740,371 downwards.
TGTCTAACTGCTGATACATGGACATCTATCCAAAATCTCTGCTACATGTGTATTACTGCCCACTTTATTGACAATAACTGGACCTTGCAAAATAGGGTTTTAAGTTTTTGTCAAGTCACAGGCCATACGGGGGAGGTTATGGCGAACACTATTGATAATTGTTTGACAGAATGGGGACTTAATAATATCTTGACTGTCACACTTGATAACGCCTCCTCAAATGATCTTGGAATTCAACATCTGAAGAAGAAGCTGTTATCTTGTAATAGCTTACTTATGAAGGGGGAGTACATACATTTGCGCTGTTGTGCGCATATCCTAAACCTCGTTGTGAAGGAAGGGTTGAAAGATATTGAGAAGTCAGTTTTAAAAATTCGAGGTGCAGTGAAATATGCCAGGTCCTCTCCTCATAGGTTTGCAAAATTCAAGACATGTGTAGAAAGGTCGAACACTGAGTACAAAGGTCTTGTGTGTCTTGATGTAGAAACTAGGTGGAATTCGACTTATCTAATGTTAGACTCAGCTTTGAAGCATCAAAAGGCTTTTGAAGTGCTTGAGATTCAGGATCCCAAGTACACCGAGGAGCTAGTTCAAAAGTGCAAGGGTGTTCCCACAAGTTCAGATTGGAAAGAAGCAGAAAATATTCTACCATTTTTAAAAATATTTTATGATGCTACACTTCGGATATCTGGTTCTGCTTATGTAGCCTCTAATATGTATATGTTAGAGGTCTTTGATATAGGGGAAAAGATAAATAAGGTGTGTCGTTCTAAGGATGCACTCTTAAGGGGAATGGCTGTTAAGATGAAAAAGAAATATGAGAAATATTGGGGAAAACCTGAGTTGTTAAACATGTTGTTGTTGATGTCTTCTGTCTTAGATCCCAGGTACAAATTAAAATATGTCAGTTGGTCGATCAATGATAATTTTAGTTCAGTGGAGGCAAAAGAATTAAGAGATTTGTTGGAAGCTCGTTTGTATGAACTGTTTGCAGAGTATAGTGATGTGGGGCAAGGGTCGCAAAGTGGTTCACAGTCGAATCACTTTGATCTACGAGGTAATGAAGATCTTTACAGTTACAATCGATTTTTATTGAGCACTGGTTTGTCATCTGGACAGTCTGATTTAAGCAAGTACCTTGATGAATCTTTAGAGAAACATACTAATGATTTTGATATTCTCAAATGGTGGAAGGCAAATTCCAGCCGCCTTCCACTCCTTGCAAGGATGGCAAAAGACTTGCTTGCCATACCTATCTCTACTGTACCATCAGAGTCTACTTTTAGTCTTGGGGGACGAGTGATTGATGAATATCGTAGTTGCCTCACACCTCAAACAGTGGAAGCCCTTGTTTGTAGTTCTAGCTGCATTAAAGGGTCGCGTAAAGCCTCAATACTTGATTCACTTTTAATTGAGGAGTACAATGAATTTGAGAAGCTAGAGGAAGGTACTATAATAAATGCTTATTAATGTTTGTAGTTCTAGCCTTATAATATATGTTGCTGGTCCCTTGATTCACTTTTAATGTGTTTGGTCCCTTGGATAATTTCTGTTAAAATTTTGTTGTTTTTGTTTCTGTTAAAATTTATCAATTCATATATAAACAATGAAGTTTAGAGTAAATGCTTGTTGTGTGTTTGCATATTGAAATGCATGGGTTTTCAGGATCAAATTATAGGTGGCAGAAATGAATAACAGTTGTGTTATGCAACACACATTCAACATCCTATGCTTGTTGTGTGTTTAATAAAATTAATTAAATAATCTGTTCATGATGATTGAAATGGCAAGAAAGTAGTTAGTTTGTGATCAAGAGATAGTTTAGTTGGTTATTTCCCTAATAGTCTGGATAGTTAAGTTATGAATGCAGTGGTAAAGGTAATGGATTGGGTTTGTAATAATTTTATATGTTGTGTTTCTGTTAAAAATATATGAAGGAGAGAGTAAATGTAGAGGTTCTGAAATAATACTTTCAAATTTTGCTCTTATAATTTTATTTTAGACAGTGGAAACTTCTTAAGGGTCTTTGGCTGGTAAAATCTAAAATCTAAATTGATTATGAGAATCCTGCGCAGGCAGTGGTGAAGTTAGGTAGATTTTCAGGAACAGTCAATGTAAAGTTAGGGATTTCTGTGATTATAATAAATGCTTATTAATGTTTGTTGCTTATCAGCTATGTGCTTATCAAATGCAGCTATGTTGCTTTTCCTGCATAGTTTCAATTCTGTTATTAAAATTCAGCAATTCTGTCAAAGCTCTGAATTGATGAGCTTTTGTGTTTGTTGATTATTTTTTTGCAGCAATAACTCATAGTAAAGGTGGTGCTTCAGCCCCCATTTCTCTTGATGAAGATTGACATGCATCTACATATATTTGTTATAATGAATTAGTACACGATGTAAAGGATCTGTCAGCATTGATCATTGCCTACACATGTAAAGGATCTGTTGTGTAAAGCTTGTGTAAAGAATGATTTTTAGGAACATTATGACCTTTTATCCATTGGAAATGCCAGCTGATTGTAATTTTTAAAGGATATGTCAGCATGTGAAAAACTATTATGACAAAGCAATATTTCAATTGTGTATGCAGGCGTGCAAATGGATACTTTGTTTTCAGGGATATGTATTTTCCTTATCTTTATATTGCAATAATAATGGGATTTGCAGACTTGCTATTTCAGTCTTAAAAACCGGTTTTAACAACAAAAAAACCGGTTTAAACAACAAAAAAACAACAAAAAAACCGGTTTAAACAACAAAAAAACCGGTTTAAAACTGGTTTTTAAACCAATAAATAACCATTTTTAATCCGGATTAAGAAAAAATCCGGATATTTTTTAAACCAAACCATATCCATTTATAAACCGGTTTTGTAAAAGTAACCGGTTATATATCCATAACCATATTCATAACCGGTTATATAACCGGTTTATAATAAAATATGGTCATGGTTAGAAATCCAAAACCATATAAGTGGTTTATATATGGATATGGTTTGGTTGGTCAAAATATCCGACCATGCACACCCCTAGTTACGGCTCCTGAAATTTTCATAAGAGGGACAATATTATATTTTATAATATATTTAAAATCTATAGATTAAATTTACTCACGTATATCCATATTTTAAAATTGTTGTATCATTTTTTTTATTTATTTTCACCACTATCAAATATAGTTTTTTTTTGTATATATGATCAAACAATAATTTAACAATTCATCTTTCATATCACTGTGTTTTTAATTATTCATAAATAAGAGTATTTAATTTTTTTTGATGGGGGCATTACTTATTTTTTAGTGGGAACAAAAATAAAACTACTAAAAATCTTCAAACAAAACAAATAAATAGTGGGGACAGTTGCCCCTAATTAGTTACAAGTAGATTCGTGCATGATACCGTACCTAAAGGACTTTGAAAAAAAATAAACAAGTCATTCAGCAATTTCATCATTTCGCATCCATTGACAAGAAAAAGAATCAACATTTAAAATATCACGACGAAGCAAATTATCCTTTTATGGTAACATGTTGTTCAGAAATCAAGAATTAAAGAGGGCAAACTCTTGACCAAATAAAAGAGGGCAAAATAATTCCTTAAAAAAACATTATTGCGTTGAGAATGTTATGCGGGTATTAAATGATGGGGAAATTACATCGACAACGTTGACAATCCCTCTGATTTTTTATTTTTTAAAAATAGTCACCTCCATTCAAATTAACACCGTTAGTGTAAAAAACACGTTTTTCACTTCTACAATTTTCCTCTAAAATTTTAAAAATTATGTCGTGTTTTTGCATTTTTTTCCATTAATTCTTTGAACATGTTTCTATTGTTTGTCGTTGAGTTCTTTGAATTATTCTGCCTCTAAATCAGCCCAAACTAAACCTTTCAACACAGTCCCCTTACTCATTTTGCAAACAAGTTTTCTTTATTGCAAGTTTGTAAGTTTTTTTTTAGAAAGACGATTACATTTCCTCTTGAGTATAATTTGTATAGAACAACGTTTTGCCATCATTAGTTTAAAATACCAAATTTAGATTGAACATCTATTGAATTTGAAATACAGAAAAAAATGAAAAGGAGAAATAAAAGCAAAGTGGAAGGAACTTTGTGGGTGGAAGAATACAATGAAAGGAAAAAATTAGAACTGCCATTTAAAAAGTGGAGATGGAAAACTGCGATTTATTTTGAGTGTATCAAACATTTTGTCTAATTTAACATAGGACTAACAATCTTAATTTAGAGAGGAGATTTTTGTCACATTAATAATTAAGTAGGGGAGGTTTGTGTATGGTTAAAAAAATAGAGAGAGAGTGAGTGGTATTTTAACAAATCTGTCAATGTAATTTACCATTAAATGATTGAATCTTAAGTTTGTTAAGTTGTGGGATGTGGTTTTAGTAAAAAAAAATCTTGGGGTGTTGCAAGAGGATTCTACTTGAGGTTGGGAAGTTCTCAAAATCTATGTTGATTATGAGGTTGTTGTTTAGTGGTTAATGGGTTCCTTTAAGGACGAGTAGTTCGGAAGAATTCAACTTCGATTTTAAGTAAAATAATTGTTGATGGGACTTTACTTACTTCGTGGCCGAACTCGAATTATTAGGATCTCTTCCCCTATGAAGTAAACACCAAAAAAGATGGTGCAAAGAGATTGAAACACTACATTATTCACTGAACATACACCACAAAAATAAAAATAAAAATCCCCTTACGTTATGATAGAGATGTGTACAAGACTATGGCCTTTGTTATTTTGTTGAACCACTTTATGATGATTATTTATATGAAATTACTCGGTTAGATGAAACATAGGAATAGTGAGTAATAGAATTGCAGCGTTGATTTAGAAATAAATGTGATATCAGCTATGGGGAAGGCATGTTTGTTGAAGACAATGATGATGGTTAGTATAGGAGATTTTAGTTCCTTGACATGGGAATAATTCCACATTATTTCCTATGGCTAACAAAGTAAGCACAATTGTAAGCAACCACTTAAAGAGAAAGAAGAAAATTGACCTAACAATCTCACGAAGCATTAACAAACAAAACAAGATAAAAATAGAGAGGTTCATCATCTCTATTCTTTCCACAGTGATTTTTAATTCTCTTCTAGTGCTTTTTGAATTCCACACTTCTGCCACCAGCTACCTTCTTCTCTTCTAGTGCTTTTTGTAATGCTCTTATGTGTTAATGTTGATGGATGGATTAATCATTTAACAAAAAATAAATGAAATTGACTACTTTGGTGTTTTTCCAAAGTTAATGGAAGATGTTTGATTTTATGAAGTATTTTTATGTAGAATTTCTTGCTTGTTTGCTACAGCTAAAGTTTGAGATACTGACTGCTGATGAGAAACAAGAACGGTTGAAGAAGTATTGTAGGTTGTAGTTCTCTTATCGTAGTTGTTTTATCTATTTGTATTTTAGTCTAACGCTTACCCTCGTATTGCAGTGGCTGTGTTTTACCTTAGTATGACATTATAATACATGTATCTTGAATCCCAGTTCTTCTTCTTCTTCTTCTTCTGATAAGTACATGTATTTGTTGATTAGTTCAATGTAATGGTAATGGTATGTGATATTCTACATATATGCAGGAAAAAAAAAGGATACATATTTTGTATATTTGTAGAGAAATTAAAAAAAAAGAAGGTGAACTTATTAAGTCGGTTAAATTTTAGGAGACTTAAGTAATTCGTTTCTTAGGTGTATTTTTGGAGGCCAATGCTTCTTAAGTCGGCTCACAGGCAACCGGTAACAATATTTATTAAGTCGGCTCAAAAATCCGCCTTAAGAAGCCAATATTTGTTATGTCGGCTACTATTAGGTCGGGCGGGCGACCGACTTAAGAGGCCATTTTAACCGACTTAAAAAGGGTTTTCTGCACTAATGATTCTTCTTCGCTGCTTCTTTTTCACAGATCTTATTATTTTTCGGTGGCATCAATCAAAATTTGAAAAGTTAGAGACCTATTTTCCGTTATGTCATTATGTTTTAAAAACTTACTATCAATGTGGTCCTTATGTTTATCTACTTACTATCAAATTAGTCCTTAGCATAATATGAGTAAAATTTGACAGAGTGATTGATCTTTTTAAAATATTCATAAAGTTAGAGACTTATTTAAAATGTCTTACAAAGTCAGAGACTAATTTGGTGGTTTACTCGATTTTAGAATCCCTCACTAATTATAATTCATTTTTTACATTTACATTTACATTCCTTAGCTTATTTTTTTTTGTACATGCACTAATCTAAACTACTTTTGTATTAACATGGTAATCCAATAATTTCCATTTTTTTAAATGTCATTATAAAGTAGACTTATATCACATATTATGAGTTCTTAATTAATATGGATGTAAAATTATTTGGAATTAAAGGGCATGCACTCTCAAAGTAAGACATTATACCGATATCAAATAAAAATACATCATTTTGTCATTTGTCATATTACTCTACTCTTGTAAGTGTAAGTCCTTTGTCCTACCACATAGTTTGTAAGCGTCAAATAGTTTGATGGTGAGAAAGAACATCTTAAATGTAGAGAAGTAAACAATCACGACTTCGAATTTGTACACTATCACATAAAATGTCGCTGCATATACCAAAAAGAACATATGAGTTGTACACCAATTATATATATGTCCATTAAACTCAAACTATTTTACTCCAATAATTATCTCTATTAAGTGTTCTCCCTGTCTCACTATAATTGTCTCTCATTTACTCTCTTTGTATCAAATATAAACAAAAAATCATTTTCAAATTCATTGGATAATTGATGTATCTGGTTTATAATATATATCAAATACATCGTTATTCAATAAATCTGGAAAAAATTGTTTGCTTATATTTGAGACTGGAGATAATACAATACCTGGTTGCCTCAAATCAATTGTCACTTTAAATAGTATCAATTAAGCATTAATGAATTTTTCCTCTAATATATCCTTATTTATTGTATCTTAATCCACCTAATTACTCTACTAACTATAATAATTAATAAAAGTATTTTAGTACATAAAATTATTTTATCATTAGAATCAACACAAATTTTGTAATAACCATGCACAAATATTATTTTTTTGTCAAGTAGCCTAATGACTAGAATTCACCTTTAAGGTGAATAAGGGGTGTGTACGGAGTTGGAACTCTGACCCCGGTATATTACAATGTATTGTCCCTGTCAACTGAGTTGTGTTCACGGAAACAATAACCGTGCACAATTTAATTGTATGGAAGGAAGAGAACAAAAGAAAAATGGATTTGCTAAGTGTGTGTTTCATGATGCCTACTGAGCTTATTGTGTGCTCTTTTAATCGAGAAAAATGCCTTAATTGATACTAATTGTTTGGGTTTTATGAAATTGAAGTGGTTATCGCAGTAGCCTTTTCCTACGGTCAGCCGTCTTCGTAACTTTTTCCTGCACCAAATTTTCATTTTTCTGGTTTTCTAGTTATGGGACAGGACTATACCTACGGATATACTGTAGCTAAAACTGGTTTTTCAGTTTCTCTTGCATTATTTTTGGTCTTTGAGTATCATAATTCTAACCATTAACTTCAAGACTTTAATAATGACATCTTTTGCATCATTTTTTATACATGTTCATTTGCTTCTCCTATAATTCAAAATTAAAACAAAAAGTAGTAAAATGCAAATAAAAACTAATAAAACTACTAAATTATTAAATAAAATAGTACGAGGAAAATAGGTAATTTATGGGCTTATCAAGGCTTCATGTTGAGACTCACTAGTGTATTTGGAGGGAATTAATGTAAAAACCCCATGGTGTATTTTATAAGTGTTCTTTTAACCTCATAGCCATTACGCTTGACATTGGACATCATCCCCTCACCATAAATTTCTTCTATTAAAAAAGTAATTAGCTGAATAAAATCACATTAGAGTGAGTTGCCTTAATTAATTTAAGATTATGTTGTGTCACTAGAAAAGGCCTTAATTACAATTAACCCTTGCACACACGAGATGAGAAGAACGCTAAAGGAAGACGAAATAGTGGATGTGCTCAACAAACGAACCAAGAAGAATTTACAATTCAATTCAATGAATTGCTCGCCATGAATCTTGTTAAAGGATCATGTCATGAAGTGGAAAGCTACCATCCGAATGTAGGGCACCACGAACCCCAGTGAGAATAGTTTTGCCTATAAATACATGTACGATGTATTCAACAAACAATCAATCAAACACAAACTATTTTATGTTATTTTATCCCTTTATCATTATTTACATGCATTTATTAGTTTTGTAGCAAAAAACTCAACAAAAAAAACAGTACTTAACACTCTACTCAGTGACGAACCCATAAATTTTAAGTAGTTTAGGCAACATATAACATTTTATTTTTTAAAGCATAAATGTATATTGAAATTGTTCTATGTGATTTTCCATTTTATATAAATATTGAATGATTTACTAATTTTCAATGTCAATAAAACTATAGAAGTATCCATTTAAACATACGTAACTAAACAACCATTTAAACGTTCATTTCTCATATGATTTCACAGCTTATTCTTGATAATATTTGTTGTTATAGTGTAGGCTATAGTTAAATTTTATGATCCAACTTGTGCTTTAGCTTATTCTTTTCAATGTATCAAATATTAAACTAATTATTTTTTTTAAACAAAGTGAGGGCCTTAGCCCACACCCACAATAACGTGGGGTCGTCCCCGGCTCTATTACAACAATTAAGGAACCCACAATTAAAAAACAAAGTTCATTCCTCAACGTCAATTACTTGAAGAAAGAGAATCACATATGTCGGCCGATACTTCAGCTAATCTTTAATTCAACAACACTACTATACTAGTATTACCAACTAGTGAATAACATGTTAATATATTCATAATTGTTACTCTATTATACTTGGATTTTAGATAACATTTTGAAGAAGTGTATTTTAGATTCAGTTGTTGATGATAATTTTATTAGTCTACGTCGTTGATATCAGAGAAATATATAAAAATTTATCCTTACTTTATAATGTTGAAATCAATTTTGATAAGTTATGAATGACAGTTTCTCCAGGAATCTAGGAGTGCGAAGAAATGGGATGTTGCAAGTTGTCTGTTTGGTTTCTACTAGAGGTTGAGAAGCTCTTGAAATCTTGGTTGATTATGAGGTTGTAGCTCAGATGGTGCAAAACAAGGAGTGTGGTATAGCAGGGTTGGTTTCACTTTGATATCTTGGCCAATTTAGGTTGCAGCTAGGCCCTCACCCGATGTTTATGAGCACATCCTCTATCTGTTTGTCAAGCTTTGCTTGATGATTGATATAATGATGGAAGAGTTAGTACTTTGATTAGTTTCTTTGTAAATTTTGTTCCTTTCGGGTTTCGACCCTTTGTTTCTAAGTTATGATTTTATTTTAGAGATTATTATGAAAAAATATGGTTAAGATTTGTGGATTTAAGGTAACTACAATTTTTTCAAAATGAATTAAATATTTATTATTTATACATGGTTATATAATGTTAATAGGTTTATTAAATACTAAATAGATTATTTTGACTTTATAAAAAATAGACTATTTAAAATATTAAGAAAAGCGTGTAAAATAATCATGTTAAAATTAGCTAGACAAGTCACGTCTTAGAAATCCTCTACTAATTATAATGTGTTTTTACATTTAAAACTATTTGGAATTAAATGATGTGCATAAATTAATTATAAATTGAAAAATGCATTATTTTGTTATAGACCCGCTCTAGAAAGATAACTTAAAATTAGTGATATGATATAGACAAATTGCGATTTTTCATTGGATATTAGTGTAAAATTATATATTTTTTGGACAAATACTTTCCCGACGAAAATCACACAAATGTGAAGAATAACAAATTCACACATGTGTCCCAACACAACAAGTATCACTACCAATTGAGTTATAGACCAATAAATATGTCCATTAAATTCAAACTTTTTACACTAATGGTTACTCTCTCTCTCTCTCTCTCTCTCTCTCTCTCTCTCTCTCTCTCTCTCTCTCTCTCTCTCTCTCTGTGTGTGTGTGTGTGTGTGTGTGTGTGTGTAGATGAAGTGATAAAAACACCTAAAACCTACACACAATTGTAAGGTTTCAGATTCAAACTTGAATGAAGATGTCCTACATAAAAGTATTGTCTTGGAATGGCCAAAAGGCTACACTCGACAAACCTACGTCTGGCAGAAGCCAATCTCAAAGGCTCACTCATCGCTCTTTAGAATTGGAATTGGAAGAAGAAGGTTTGTGTGAATCAATTCCTTGAACTAAAGCCAATCTCGAAGGCTCATTCATCGCTCTTTAGAATTGGAATTGGAAGAAGAAGATTTGTGTGAATCAATTCCTTGAACTAAATTGTAAATTCTTTTTGGTCTGTTTGTCTAGCACAACCACTGGTTCGTCTTCCTTTATCATTCTTCATGTCTCGTGTGTGTAAGGGTTAATTGTAGTTAAGGCCTTTTCTAATGACCCAACATACTAATCATAACTCTAATTAAGGTGACTCACTCTAATATGATTCTAATTAAGGTGACTCACTCTAATGAGTAGAATCACATTAGAGTGAGTCACCTTAATTAGAGTTAAGATTAGGATGTTGGGTCATTAGAAAAGGTCTTAACTATAATTAACCCTTAAATGCAGGAGACATGAAGAACAATAAAGGAAGACGAACCAATGGTTGTGTTAGACAAACGGACCAAGAAGAATTTAAAATCCAGTTCAAGGAATTGATTCACACAAACCTTCTTCTTCCAATTTCAATTCCAAAGAGCGATGAGTGAGGAATTACGTTTGAGGAAAGGTTGTATACAATGAATCTTTTCAAGAAATCACATCGTTAAGTGGAAAGCTGTCATCAAATGTAGGGCACCATGAACCCCATCAACAAGGGAAAACACACACTACCCGCATAAATAGTCAAACAAGGCTAGACATTATATGTCATGTCGTTTTGGCCAGTGAGAATAGTTTTGCCAATAAATGCTTACTATGTACAACGTATTTGACATACAATCAATCAAACACAAGTTATTTTATGTTATTTTATCACTTTATCATGTCTTTATTTTTATTTACATGTATTTCTTAGTGTAGTAGCAAAAACTCAAAAACAATTGTACTTAACGCTCTACTGGAGCAGTTAAAGAACCCACAATTAAGAAACAAAATTTATTCATCAACGTCAATCGCTTGAAGAAATGGAATCATAGTTGACGAATGTCGGCCGATACCTCGGCTAATCTCTAATTCGACAACACTACTATACCAATATTACCAACTTAACTTGTTTATATATTTATAATTTTTACTCTATTATACTTGGATTTTAGATAACATTTTGAAGAAGTGTATTTTAGATTTAGTTGTTGATGATTTTTTTTATTTTTGTTACAAGTTGTTGATGAAAATTCAATTAGTCTATATCGTTGAAATATGTAAAACTTTCTCCTTGCTTCAAATTGTTAAAATTAATTTTGATAAGTTATGAATGGCAGTTACTCCTGGAATCTAGAAATGCGATCAAGTTATGTTGCTAAGTTGCGGGGTGTTGCAAGTTGTCTGTTTGGTTTCTGCTAGAGGTTGAGAAGCTCTTGAAATCTTGGTTGATTATGAGGTTGTAACTATTTACTCCAATAGTTGGATTCAAACCTGAGTGAAAATGTCCTACATAATAATATTGTTTTGGACTGACCAAAAGGTTACACCCGACAGTTCTACACTTGGTAGAAGCCCAATCTCGAAGGGACCCAAACACGTTCAGGCTCGAACTCAACAATCTCAATCAGGCAGACTATGAATCTTCTTCTCTCCACTCCAGCAGTCAACATCAAATTCTTAGATCCAGTAACGCGCAAACGACTCATAACGGACTTGTAATATCCATTGATGGGTGTCGAACACCCATCATTGCTTCAATGGCTCTACGCCTCTTCGATAAATGGCATTATCCACTTTGAACTTAGATACACAATTTCCATCCTAACCACCTCTCACTCTTTTTACTCTAATTCTGACTTGAGCACCATATTACTTATATGTACCTCCAACTTACATCAACATCGTCGTTGCTTAAATGCTCGTCAAACACCTTTCTTCTAAACAGCTCAAATCAAATGACAATAGTACCCCTCTCTCCCTATTAAGTAAGTTAGTAAAATAGAATCAAATTAGAGTGAGTTTGTTTCTTTTTATAGGGAAATTAGAGTGAGTTTCCTTAATTAAAATTCTAAGATATTGGGCCAGCAGAAAAAGCCTTAATTACAATTAACCCTTACGTACACAACAGACGCGAAGAACGATAGGAAGAAAGACGAACCAGTGGATGTGGTCGACGAACAAACCAATTCACAATTCACAATTCAATTCAATTCAATGATAAATTGATTCACACAAACCCTTCTTCTTCCTCTTCAAATTCCAATTCAATTCAATCACTGTTCGATACTATCTTCTTCTTCTTCTTCTTCTTCTGAATTCCGAATTGTCGGTGCTAAGGGTTTTCACTTCAGATTTCACCAAATCGAACCAAAAATGTCTGATGTAGCAGATAAACTCGCATACTTCCAAGCAATCACCGGTTTACAAGATCCCGACCTCTGCACCGAGATCCTCGCCGCTCATAATTGGGACCTCGAACTCGCCATCTCATCTTTCACCACCACCACCACCACCGACACTCCTCACGGCGGCGATGATTCCTATAACAACAACAATCATCTTCAATCACAATCATCATCCCAATCAGAACCACCACTCCCTCCACCACCACCCGGATTAGCCTGGAAGCTCATCAAATTACCCGTCTCCGTAATTTCCGGTAGTCTAGGTTTAATCTCTGGTGCTATCGGTTTCGGATTATGGGCTGCTGGAGGTGTACTTTCCTATTCCCTCGGCTTCGTCGGCCTCGGCTCGGGATCATCCTCATCCGCCTCTTCCTCTGCTGGCACGCCGTTGGTTTCTGTATCTGCTGCGACAACAGAAGCGATGGAATTTGTTGCGGCTTTTGAGAGGGATTACGGCGATGGTGCCTTTAAGCCGAATTTTGTGAGTGAAGGTTTCATGGATGCGTTACAGAGGTCGAGGAATTCGTTTAAGCTGTTGTTTGTTTACTTGCATTCTCCTGATCATCCTGATACGCCGGAGTTTTGTCGAAGGACGCTTTGTTCGGAGGTTTTTGTTGAGTTTGTGAATCAGAATTTTGTATGTTGGGGTGGGAGTATTCGTGCTAGTGAAGGGTTTAAGATGAGTAATAGTTTGAAGGCGTCGAGGTTTCCGTTTTGTGCTCTTGTTATGGCTGCTACTAATCAGAGAATCGCTCTTCTTCAACAGGTATGGTTTTTTAGGTTTTGTTGATGTTGGATTTTTTTGGTTGAAATGGATGCAAATGGGTTAATGGGGCGTTATGTTTTTGTGTTTGGATTATGCTTGTGATGATTTAAGTGGCTAAAGTTGTTTTTTTATGTGTATGTATTTGGTGTTGTAAATAAACACGCGTCCAAAATGCGATTTGGGTTAACTAGTTCACGCACTTTTGGTTGGATTTATGAACACTCCAGGATGCGATAAGTATTGTTCAGTTAAGATGATAAGGATTGCGAGTAATGAGATGATAGTATCTTGAAATCCTAACTATAACAAGTTTTAGTTGTTAATTTATGTTGTATCGACACTTCAAATTGAAAGAGTGTCGTGTCCTACACTGACACTGCACCAACACCAACACATCTGGTTACATTAAAGCACCTCCATTTTCTTAAATTATTACTATGTCTACGTGTTGGTGTTGTGTCTGCTGTATGTGTCCCTTCGGTGTTTCGTAGGTATCAATTTCTTTTGCATTATATGTTTGCCGTGGATAACACAAAGGAAATTAATCTGATGGGTTTAATTCTTATGAATTTCTCTCTTTGGCATATTGGATACACCTGGCCAATTTATCAACACGTGTAAAGATAATTAAGATTCAAATTTGTTTAAACAAAGTACCGAAAAAGATTTTGACTCAATGCCAATCTCAGTATTTGGATAAGTTAATATTTTGTCGATGTTCATTCTTCCCTGTATTTACTGTGCCCCTGCGTGATTTAGAAAGTGACTGTTTCTCCCTTAAGAGTTTTAATATGTTAACTTTTAATATGTTAACATATATATATATATATATATATATGTATATATATATATATATATATATATATATATATATATATATATATATATATATAGTATCATAAAAACAATAGTACAACAACAACAAAGCAAATAAAGCTGTATACATTACTTAGCCTATTATATTTGTGAGAGATGAGAGATGATATTATGAATGGAGAACAGGACAATGAAAAGTCAAAATAGAAAGGTTACAGAAGGTTGATTCATATCAAACCGGGAAAAGAGAGAATTTCAGAGGTGAGTGAGTGACTGAGTGTTGCTGTCCAGATCCACATCTATGTAGGGCAGAATGCAAATGATCAATTACTGTTCTTTAGGGTTTTGTTAAGTGTCAGATCCTACATAGCAATCGTTTTGAAAGAAGCCCACAGTTCTACTTTTTTTTGAGGTGTATCGGTTTGGTTCCTCCAGCCGTCTCTCCAAACCCGTGTCTTGCAGTGTCGCTGCCTTGTCATTTTTTTTTTCAGGACACTGCTACCAGCATCTGATACGTGTCATACCGGTGTCTGACGCGTGTCCGACACCGGGACACGCTCACCACAAGCAGTGTCTGTGCTTCAGAGCTTGTGGGACAATTATATTCAGATTCTGTTAAAAAATGTGGATGGAAAAAGCCATAGGGACTAAGTAGGCTTGATGCATTAAAAAAAAAAGTAGCGAGGTTAACTGCTTATAATAAAGCCCAATGCATTAAGTGTCTCTAATGATGGGTAAATGATGACAGGGAAAGAAACATCATTTGCAAAATTTTATTAGTTTTGTTGTTTGGATTACCACTTTCCGATATTAGGGCTGGTAAGAAGTCCATCTCCATAGCTTGAGGTTGTAGTGAAGCTGAATAAAATGATCTGTATGATTTCCTTGATTTCCATTTTTCATCTAGAACCTGTTTTCCAGGGATATAGCAATAATCAAATTAATCACCATGAGAAAACTCTCTTGAGAGCAAGTATCTTCTCCGTTATCATATAGCAACAACTGGTGTTTCCTACTTACCACATGGAGATTTACTTGATGTATGGAATAAGTTCTTTCCATTCAGTAGCCTGAAATGAACAGTTTGATTCATGCGGTCAATCTCATGTAGCAGGATAAAGCTCCAGCATTGTTGTTATCTTTTTAGTTGATCGGCATGGTCCTTTATCACTTTAAAATATTTTCCTCCCTCGGTTATGAAATATTGTGGATTATGAATATTTTAATTGATTGTTCCAAATGATTGTGCCACAAATAACTTCATGGTAACCATGTATAGGTTCAATATCAACAGTACTTCTTTAAACCGAGATTCGAGACTGTACTATTTTCATATTGTATTGATATTAAGTCATATTTTTAATTGTCTTACTAAATTGATGTGCCAATTATTAAGTATTGTAGTTTATAAAGCAGTCTGATTGTGATGTTTTTTAACATTCATTTTACTCAATCCAGGTTGAAGGTCCAAAATCCCCCGAGGAGATGTTAGTGACACTTCAGAGAGTGCTTGAAGAAAGTTCCCCAGTTCTTGTTGCAGCAAGGCTTGATGCAGAAGAAAGACGAACTAATGCACGCTTAAGGGAAGAGCAAGATGCTGCATACAGGGCTGCACTAGAAGCTGATCAAGTATGTTTTTTTTGTAGTGTATGGTTATTTGTATATCATTTTTCTGTGGTCTCTACTCCATGATTTGTGTTTTTCCCTGTTCTCAACTTGTTCACTTGCTTAGGCTTTTATTTGGGAAAACTTGGCACTGTTATTGTTGTAGTGTATTAATGCTGTGCGTATGTTCAGGCTAGGGAACGGCAGAGAAGAGAAGAGGAAGAACGCCTTGCAAGGGAAGCTGCTGAAGCTGAGAGAAAGCTCAAGGAAGAAGAGGAGGCTCGTGAAAGAGCAGCACAGGAAGCTGCAGAGAAACAAGCAGCATTAGCTAAATTACGTGAAGAGAAAGCTCAATCTCTTGGTGAAGAACCTGAAAAAGGACCTAATGTTACACAGGTAAAGTATATGATGATTTGTCTAAGATTAAATTTTCTGCTGCAGTGCCTTTACTCTGTACTTGACTTGTATGTGAGATCTTAACCTCAATTCATATACGGTTTACCTTCCCTCCCTTTTTAGTTTCTCATTTTTTTGGCTTAGTTTTTGTTTCGTTATGTATTAACTTGGATGACATCTCTGTTTTATTTTTTCCACTTCCAATCATAATTGTAGGTATTGGTACGGTTTCCCAATGGTGTGCGCAAAGAAAGGAGGTTCAACAGCACAGTGACAATTCAATCTTTGTATGACTATGTTGATTCATTGGGTTGTTTAGAAGTCGAGAATTACAGCCTAGTCTCTAACTTCCCTCGGGTTGTTTATGGACAAGAAAAATTGGCACTCTCACTAAAGGAAGCTGGATTGCATCCTCAGGCCAGTCTGTTTGTGGAGCTCAGTTCATGAGGATAGAAGTTGCCAAATAATCTTATGAATACAAAGATGTGACCTGCAGATAGGGGATGTGTTTCACTTCTCTGTTTTAAAAATATTGACTTGATGAACTTATATCGTTAGATATTATAGATAATAGATTGCTGTCGTTATTGTAGTTTTTTGTTTCTTTTATTTTCTATTGAATCAAGCATATAGCTTTACATGGAGATGATTTAGTATAATGACATATATTATACTCTGTTTCCGGTTAAAAATGTGTTCCAGATCTTTAGAGTATGGTTTTGGTTATTGGGGACGATATCGACTTGGGTGTTGATGGTTGGGGTGGTGGACAGGCAAAAATTTGTCGAACATTGTCCAGTGCTATATTTGTATTTTAGGGGCACTAGTTAAGGACTTTAAATGGTAACTTTCTATAAAAGTTTGTGTAATAAAGTGCATTGAAAATCGAAAACTTTAACATTTTTGATGAGCTTCAATTCATCAAAGGTGTTTCTCCGAACAAAATGTGATGAGCTTCAATTCATTGTATCTCATGAATGACTTCGACATCTTTTTTGAGATCCAGCAGCATCAACGACGACGACAAACTTAGAGTTAGAAACAGCCTGAGATTGAGGATGAATTGCCAATTGATTAGAAGAGGAATGAGCTTGTGGATGACTCTGAAATCGATTATGCAATTTAAGGTTCTTCAATTTACATTTCGGTTCAATTATTTGCATTTCAGTTCTGTCAGTATGTCACAATTGGTTACATTGTATGATTAAATTTTGCTACCGTTAACTGATATTAAAACTCATTTTATATTGTTTTACTTATAAAGTGATTCAAAATTCAATCAGATACATGGACTTGTCTATTATGATATTCTTGCAGTTAGAAACCTTTCATGCTAAAAATAATCAAATTGCATAACACATAAGTGAGCAATAGAGTCATATAGCATGTATTTTGATATTGCAGGTAGCTAAGATCCAAATAGAACCTACTTCTTCAAGAAGCAATGTAGTTTCTACGCATCATGACATGCAGCAATGTCAGGTTTTGGTTCTTCCACTAATAGTGAATCAATACAACAACTGAAAATTGATACAAACCACTAAATAAAATATGAAGCTATGTGTGTTTGTTTACTATCCAAAAATTGTCTTTTAAAAAAAATGATTTTTAACTAATTCATATGTTACCTCCTTGTTCTTGAAAAAAAATAGATTTTGGGAAAAGCTATTAAGCTTTTCATTTTAAAGTCGAAATATTGTTGAAATGATTTTTATAAAAATCTTAAACAAACACTTAAAAATGACAATAGTGAATTTTTTATTAAAAAAATAGATTTTTTTTCTAAAAAAAATCCAAAGCAAGCACACCCTTAATCTCTGCCTTTGTTCTTATTTTTGCCACATGTCACACAGTTAACAAGTGAATAGAGATAAATGGAGGCTTTTTAAATGGAGGAAATGTGCATTCTCTAAAATTACACTGACGAAAATGAATTTGGATCATTTCCATAGAATGAAAATTGTCATTTTAAAAAAATATATTTATTGAATATAATAGTAGTATATTCAATGATCTTATCTATCTTCAAACGATAGTATCTATTAAATGGAGAGAACCTTACTCATCGAAAACACATGTGAGATTTTTTTTTAGAAAAGTGGTATATAAAATTAAAAAGGTTCCTTCCAAATTTTTATAAGGTTCTTTCTTGGCCCTAGTGGATCGTATCAAGTGGCTCCAAAGACAGAGAGAATTCATGGTAATTAGCTGAAATGAAAGATCATTGTTCAATCTTAGCGATAACCGACATGGTAGCCACTAACCAATTCCACCATGACCAGGGCCGTTCTTGGGGAGGTGCAAACAGCTCTATAGAGCTGGGCCTCCAAAATTTGGGGGCCCAATTTTTTATTTTTTTTTGCATACAATGCATGTAAAATATGAATATATATTCTATTAGCGCTGTAATATTTGTAAAGCTGAGTTCAACTCCCAGGACCTAGGATTTTTGTTCTTTTTCTTTATTTAATTTTGTATTTCCTACATGTTTACAAATAAAAATACAATATAATTTTTTTTCTTTTTTAGAGCACTTGTAATTTTTGGCTCACACTTGTCGAATAAAATTACAAAGCTTTAACAACAAACATTATAATTATTCTATCAAAAAATAAAATGAAACAAACATTAATATTTTTTTTTTGCTATTTTAAAAAAATTGTATTTTTTTGTTAGGGGCCTATTTTTATTTTAAGAGCCGGGTCTCCAATTTTACAGGAACGACCTTGACCATGACATTACTTCTACTCATTCGAATATTCCATATTTCCATTACATTGCCTAAAAACAAATATCACACAAAAGTTGATAAGAGAATACACAGAAACAACAATAACTAAATTGTCATGATGAAATTGAATTGAACATCTGCAAAAGAGACACTAGAAGCTTTCCCTAACAATTTTAGACTTCTCAAGTATGTATTTGCCTTCCTTGTACTTTTGAGTAAATAGGCAAAGACCCCCCCGAAATTGTAAAATCTTGCAATGACCCCCCTGAAATTTGAAAAAAGGCAAATACCCCCCTCAAATTGTAAACCGTTAGGCAAGTTAGTCATTCCGTCAATTTCCTCTGTTAAAACTGATGACGTGTCTATTAACTGTCCACGTGACACTGGCACGTCATAGGGGGGTATTTGCCCATTTTTTGAATTCACTATTGTTTTTTTTATGGAATTAGATTTTGCATTAGAGACTTTTTCTCCCACTATGTAAGTTTTCAGGACAATAAAATTCAGCTTTCATGACAAAAGATACTTTTTTTTAATATGTTAGTTTTCATGACAATAAATTTCAGGAAAAATCCCCCCTGAAATTTGTCACTTATGTGCAATATGCACCCTGAAATTGACAATAAAAATTCACATTGGTCCCTAATTCAAAAAACATCAATATATAAAAAACAACTAATAAAAACCATTATAGTAATGATACTTAAATAAGTTTGTAAACATAATTCTTCACCATAATGATGTTCCATCCATAATAGATAACCAAGACACATCATTAAGACAATTCATCCAAAATACATCAACAAAAAAAAGTCAGCTCTTCACATAGCTAGATGGATTAAGCAACATTGCTCCAATTTCTATTAAAGCTAGTAGTTAGGATTTTGAGGTCGCATTCCTGGATTTGGAATGAATAACATAAAATCAGGTTCATTAGTTCCTGTGCCATACTTTGGGAATGGGACTCTGATTGGAGGAGGTCATGAAGGTGGTGTTGGTTGGAAGTGGATAGGTGGTGGTGCTCTCAAGGATCCTTGTGTTGCCATCATGTCTTGTGCTCTGATAGGTGGTTGTAGTTGTATGGGTCCCCTGATCGGAGGTGGCCTTGCACCAAAACCATCTCCGTAGACCATTGGTCCCCTTAAGCCATAAGTCTTTCCCTGCTAAATTTACATTAACATAATAGTTGAGTCCCTAAAATTACTCACTTAAAGGCAAAATAGTCCCTGAAATTAATATGAAATAAGCATATTAGTCCCTGATTTCATATACCTTTTGTCTAGTTTTAGAACCCTCTGGTCTGTTGAGAACCATGGTTGGTGCCTCCTGAGACAACTGCTCATTCAAAGGACCAGATTGGGATATTGGAATTTCAGCTTGTTGTTGTTGTCCTTGAACTTGTTGGTGTTGTCCTTCAGCTTCTTGTTGTCCAGCCTGTCCATCTTCCTCTTCATTTAATGGCCTCTGAGGACATCCACGACTATTGTGGCCCTGTTGTTTACACCTAGAACATGTCCATTCCTTGTAAGACCTTTTAAGCTTTCCACCAACAACAGTTTCTTCATTTCCATCTTTCCTTCTCTGTTTTTTGGGCCTGCCTGCGCTTCTTCTAATTGGTGGGGGGACAGGTTTCTCATATGATGTTTGCTCCCAAAATTCTTGTGAATTTGTGGGGTTCACAAAGAACTGATATGTAGCATGATATGACCCAAGAGAAAGTAGACCATCACAGTAATCCTCAGGTTTTCTGCATTGATGTGTTATTGCTGAACATGCATGCATGCATGGGATACCTAAATTGAAACAATAAACTCGTTCAATCAATCCATATAAAAAAAACATGGTACAAATATCAACATTCAAATCATTGCATTCATAAATTCTTACCTAAATTGAAACAATAAACTCGTTCAATCAATCCATATAAAAAAAACATGGTACAAATATCAACATTCAAATCATTGTATTCATAAATTCTTACCTGATAGTTGCCAATATCTACATGTACAAGTCATTGCATTCAAATCCACATCCACCTTTGTACGTCGATTTTGGACTTGATATCTTAAGCGGGGAGGGCCAGTCCAACATGGTGTCCAATAATTGCTTTGATATTTCTCTTTCTCTAAACGACTTCGTTGGACTGGACAAAGAGGCCCAACCCTATCAGCCAACTTTAGTTTTCTAGTGGTCATGGTTCTCATGATATAACATCTCACCTTTTCAGCCATGGTAAGTACAGGCTTTGTTCTGTAGTTAAGAATCTTCGCATTGAAGACTTCACAGTTGTTGTTAGTTATACTATCAACCTTTGAGTTCTCTTTGAAATAAGCCCTTGTCCAAGCTTCCTTCGGCCACTTGTTTAAATAATCCCAAGCTTTGTCGTTCAATCTCTTAACTCTATCCATATGCTTATTGAACTGGGAAACAGTTGTTGATTTTGCACAATCCCAAACCACACCTCTGAGCTCCTTGTCTTTCCAATTTTTAGTAAAATTCCTCCAGAAGCGCATTGCACAATATCTGTGAGCCACTCCAGGCATCACTTCTTGCATTGCTGGTATAAGACCCTATCCAACAAAATTACAATGGAAAATAATTATTACTTACAGGGTAAAACTCAAAAGAAAAAATAAACCAAAATCATGTGTTAATAAACCATAATTATCAGTATCAAGGCCGCGAACATGTATGGTAGATTGATAAACAAAAAAAATTAAATATAAGTTCCACATCACAATAGCACATTCAGAATCACAGGGACAACAAATAGAGTTATATCAGTTCAGAATCACACCTTCTGCATATCGGAGATGAAGTTCCAGCCATGCTGCCTATGATCTCCTAAGTCTTCTTGCAACAAAGTAAGAAACCATTTCCAATTATCCTTGTTTTCAACATCAACAACAGCATATGCAATAACAAATATATGGTTGTTTGCATCTTGCCCCACAACAGATAGTAGCTGACCACCAAAATATCCTTTTAAGAAACATTCATCCAAACCTATGAATGGTCTGCAACCAACTTTGAAACCTTTCTTGCATGCATCAAGGCAAACATAAAACCTCTTAAACTGAGGTGGGGAGTTAGGCAATGGTGTTGTGTTTATCTGAACGGTTGAAAGAGGGTTGCTCCTCAATAACTCATTGCCATAGTCCCATATCAGACCATATTGCTCCCTCTCACTACCCTCAACCAGTTGTCTAGCTTCCCTTAATGCTTTTGTGATTTTTGAGTCTTCAAGCATCACATGATAATCTTGTTTGAAAAAATCATATATCTCAGTATGGTTCATATTGGGATGCACCCTTAGCTCACTCTCCAATATTTTCACTACCCACTTTCTGTTTGCTTGATTTGTGTTTTCCTTGCAGCATGTATGGTCTTTGAGATATGTCTTAATCTGGTAACTCCTTCTTGATTCATTTTTGCTACAATAAATAGTCCATGGGCATCCTTCCTTCTTACACTTAGCTCTTGCTCTATATGATTCATTTTTAACCCATGTAATCTCCCTACAATTGCTAATTGTGTACTCTCTCACTGCTTCTTTTAAAATTGACAAAGTAGCAAATTCCATACCAACTTCTAGATGAACTGCACCAAAGGTAGATGATTCATTGAACTGGGGAAATATTGGCTTTCCACTACCATCACTGTCACAATCAGTACTGATTGGGGTCTTCAACACCTCAGAATGATAGGAATCATCACCATCACTGTCTGCTTCTTTTCTACTGTTTGTTACCATTACACCTTTCCCACTACCACTGCCTTGTGCATCCATGTCTTGATAATAACTCTCTTTATGTCCCGGTGCATCTCTAAACGCCATGTGATAATCATCGTCACTACTATCTGAATCACTTAATGAAACCACAACCTTCTTCTTTTTCTTACCCCTTTTTCTTTTTGCTTTCCCTTTGCATTTTTCCTTAATCTTAGACAATGTTTCAGCAAGTGTTTCCTCTTGTTGGATTAACTCATCAATACACGGAAAATCAACAACAACCTCATTCTCATCCATCCTAATCAACAAAAAAAAAAACCAAATGAGTTCAAATAAAACATACTGATAATGGCCAACAAGGCATTATATAAAAGTTTAAACATTCTGATCCTCAACATTACAATATGCTAATCATACAATTTCATTAAATTTCCCACCATTCATTTTATTTCATTTATTTGACATGTTTGTAAAGACAACTAAATAAACATAGTACTAAGAAAGAAAATAAGTGCATCCAATCCAACACAGGTCAAAAAGCATGACTTGGGAAATAAATTTGCAGAGAAGCCATAATGGGGACACATTTTTCTCTCCAACAGTAGAAAAAGGAGCAGCAAAAATATGATTAATCGATTCCCTAATTTTCACGCCAACCCCATTGAAAATATTCAAACTTATTCCCTCCACCCCCTTTCTTTCTCTAAACAATGCACAACATACATAGAGGGCACAGAGGTATCTAAATTTCAGATTTCAGAAACAGAACCATAGACAAAGAGACACCAAAAAGCGTGTGTAGGCCAAAGACACATTGTTGTTTTGTTTTTGTTTTTGTGTGAACCAAATGTAAACAATGCAGTATAATTACACATTTCATTTCATCAAATAACAATGCATTCATTTTCCTACAGAACCTAAACCAGCATTTTAAACTAAAAATAAATGGGGAAATCCAAAACCTAAAATGTAGTTGAGTTGACAAGGTTATTGTTCCTACCTCCGGCAAATAATGGCTGACGACGAACGAAGTCAAAACGGAGTCAAAATGGCGGCGAAAACGACGGCGAACGTTGATGAGATGATGACGGTGACAAGGGTTTTTGAGTTGGAGAGGAAGAAGAAACGCTTCATGAGATGGTGACGGCGACGAGATGGGAGAGGAAGAAGAAACGCTTCATGAGAAGGTTTCTGAAAACGTTTTTCTTTTCTGAAAAATGGGAATTAGGGTTAAAGTGGGGAAAGGGGGGAAAATTATTTATTTTTTAATAACTATAGGGTTGCAGGCAAATACCCCCCTATGACGTGTCAGTGCCACGTGGACAGTTAATAGACACGTCATCAGTTTTAACAGAGGAAATAGACGGAAGGACTAACTTGCCTAACGGTTTACAATTTGAGGGGGATATTTGTCTTTTTTTTCAAATTTCAGGGGGGTCATTGCAAGATTTTACAATTTCGAGGGGGTCTTTGCCTATTTACTCAATTAAAAAGGTTCCTTCCAAATTTTTATAAGGTTCTTTCTTGGCCCTAGTGGATCGTATCAAGTGGCTCCAAAGACAGAGAGAATTCATGGTAATTAGCTGAAATGAAAGATCATTGTTCAATCTTAGCGATAACCGACATGGTAGCCACTAACCAATTCCACCATGACATTACTTCTACTCATTCGAATATTCCATATTTCCATTACATTGCCTAAAAACAAATATCACACAAAAGTTGATAAGAGAATACACAGAAACAACAATAACTAAATTGTCATGATGAAATTGAATTGAACATCTAGAAAAGAGACACTACAAGCTTTCCCTAACAATTTTAGACTTCTCAAGTATGTATTTGCCTTCCTTTTACTTTTGAGTTTCCTCATAGACTCTTTCAAACTTCCAACCAAGCACCTGATTGCAGTCACAACAGTAAACATCAGCAATTGTATGGAGACCTGTCATGAATTCCATGTCTACTTTTGGCCCTATTGTAACATTCACTGCATGTGAAAACAGAAAACCTCTTCCATTTCTTCCCTGAAATTATTAATGAACTTGGAATCACTAATTTGTTGCCTAAACATGTTATTATAAATTGATCAAGTTCAAATCCAAAATATACATGTGTTAGAATTCTTGGGTCACTAATGTAATATTTAAACCAAGTTTGGAGGCAGAAGTTATTAACCTGGTACAAAACAGGACCTAAACCAGAAGTTATAATCAATTCTAAAGGTAAAATAAAATTCTAATCAAGAAGCTATAAATATACCAATACTAAGTCTTAAGAATCAATTTACTGTCCTAAAATGAATTCAAACAATCACTAAAATTCTTTCAAATCCAATAATCATATTGTTTCTTTAATTTGGTCTTAAGAGTGTTCACCTGAAAGGTTTTTGAAATAACATCATCATGAAGGGCAACATGGTTTCTACAATTAAAGCAAAAGTACAATCTTGTTCCAATCAAACTCTCCATTTCAAAGCTTTTATGAACTCAACCCTTCACGAAAGTGGCTATAAAACTGGCAACAACAACAACACACCAAACGCAGATCATCATCATCATACATGAATATGAAAATATAAAATAAAATTGTAAATTTAAAATTGTATTATATGTACCTGCCTGTTCATGAAGCCGTTGATGGTTGATTTGTCTTCAAGATATCCCTTTTCCTTATGCAAAGTTTTTGTTTTGAGGATATTTGCTTGCAGGGTACGGAACTGAGTTGTGTTGTCATCCACAAAATGTGCTTTTATCTTTGCACACTTTTCAAATTAAAGGAGATTATTACTTCTGTCAGATCATCTGATTAATCAAGTTCCTACTATTTTTTGTAAAAGCATCTACAATAAAAGACACTTATTTTTTTTGGTACTTAGTTACCATATTCGCAATTCGTTGGATACGTGATACGGGTACGTGGTACGCGGTTTGCTATCTACCAAGAATTCGGTATGTGAGAGGGTATACAGAGTCGGTATGTTTGGGTTCGTAATATCTGTATTGATATACTAATACTAATAATTATACTATCAATAAATTTTGGTCTGATTAAAACAGTTAAATTACATGCCGATTTTTTTATAACAAAATAATGAAAAAGAATATAAAGGGTGAAAGTAGAGGGCTGACTAATTTAATTTCTATATCACCCCTAAAAAAATTTAGTTTCTTTCACATTAACTAATGTAAAGATCACGCGCATCAGCAGAAACTTGTGGTTATCAGCAAAAAATGTAAAGATCACGTGGAGGGAGATAAATGATTTGCTTTACCAAAACATCAGAAAACCGCTTCATCTTTCCAAAACAGCTTCTTCTTTATTACCCAACCGCTTCATCTTTCTATCGCCCACTTTCTATTAGTTTTTGGCTGGTTGCTTCCATCTTCAACACGGTTCGCCACTACCAGAGAATTACAAAACGAATTTGCACGAATTGGTTCACGGTTCGCATGGTGTAGCAAC
Organism: Medicago ruthenica; assembly: GCA_018208015.1. NCBI lineage: Eukaryota > Viridiplantae > Streptophyta > Magnoliopsida > Fabales > Fabaceae > Medicago > Medicago ruthenica. The sequence goes on along the minus strand of CM031371.1, from coordinate 33,714,273 downwards.
GAATTGTGTGACTATGCTTAAAGCATTCAAGTCTTAAAATTTAAGACCCTCTATTGGGGATGGTCTAAGATTAATAAATGAGAAATTAATTAGGTACCAGCTAAATAAAAGTGATTTGGGAAACCGAGCAATTGATTGAGTTCAAATGGTAGGTAAATGAGCTTCACCAAAGACGAATCGTTCGAAGAATCCGATTTCGATTTTTTGATAGAACAATTTTTTGTCCGACTATCTTTATCTCACGGCCGAACTCTGGATTACTAGGACCTATTTTCCTTATGAACCAAAGGATTAACGCAAAAATAAATAAATAATGATTTGGTAAATGAATTATTAGAGTTTTCTAAGCATGTATGATGTATGGCATTTTTGTTTTACAATTTAGATTAGCTGTAGTGTTTATTTTAAAAAATATGGCTCACAACATACTCCACCTTCTATTTATTATTTTATATTTTATTTATTTTCTTAAGTCGTGGGTGTGATCCATGAACCGCTCTTAACAATTTTTTAAAGCTAAAGTCTTTTTTTTTGTTAGGGGTTAAAGCTAAATTCATGAATGTAATATTTGTGTTCATTTATGTTTAGCCCCCTCCAACTTTTTTAACAACTTTATAACAACGGGGACTAAAAAACATCTGTTTTCATAAAAACGTAAAGACTAAAAATAGAGAAATTTTAAATGGACTAAAATAAAATAAAAATATATATTTTATATAGACTAAAAATGTCGTTAATATTTTTTGAAGTCTGGTTTTGGATGAGTTCTTCTGTGGACTAAAAATGTAGATCAATAATTCAAATCATCAGAAATTTTAACGCGATTGACAATACTATTTAGAAATAAAAACTTATGAAACGCTGACTTAATTGATATTGGTTCAATACGCGTTTCTTAGTTATTTTCCACGTTTTTAATCAAATTGATATCATTTAAGTCACTATTTCAATTTAAAAAATGAGGGTGGCGTTAACATCAACTGCCAATAGACGACATTTGTCGTCGCTAAAGTTTTAAAAACATTTTCACAGCTGAATGTGACCATATGTATACAAGAAGTAATTCCCACGGTGGAGAAAAAGAGAGAGAAAAAAAATGTCTTGGTGAAACCAAGATCATATTTGAGAGAAAAGAAATAGCATGGTCATAAAGATTATAATGAGAAAAATCCATGAACAAGAATGAGCTCTCAAATGTAAATCCTCTCTGAGTGAGAGTTAGAATTATTGATATAACAAGATAAGCTTAATTGTAAATCCTCTCATAATAAGAGTAATAGATCTTTATGTAAATCAATCAAGTGCTTCATTTTATATCCTCTCTATGAGAGTTACAAACTTAATTGATATATGATTGAATTGTAATATCCTCTCTGTTGAGAGCTAAAATCCTAGAAATGACTTTGTGACACAAAATAAAACCTTTGTAAATGGCCCGATAGTGGCAACAACGTTTTGTTGAACAAATTTCCTGAAGTGGCATTGATAATACTCTAGTTCTTCAACAAAACAACCATGACTTTGTTGTTGTTTGATCATATTACTTACTATTACGTACTAGTTTAAAGATCCTTTAATAGTTTTGTTGTTGATTTTTAGGGATTCCTTCATGTGTTTTTAAGTTTAGTTTAAGAATGTGCTCTTGATGTTTGATTTGTGTGCCGCCACCAACTTGAATATCCTCCCTTTTGACAAATGGACCATGCTCATGTGGTTAGTTTCGACAAATTCAAGGCTATTTATGGTGAAAATGTGCATGCAAAAGTTAAATATAACAAATATCACACATAAATCGATAAGAGAAACACATCAAATAGCATTAACGAAATTTAAAATAAATGATCAAATTGAAATTGAACATGTAGGATACATGCACATGCACATATACACAAAAGACATTAAGACAAGAGACACTACAAATTTTCCCTGACAATTTTAGACTCCTCAAGTATGTATTTGCCTTCCTTGTATTTCTGAGTTTCCTTTTCCTCACTTTGTCGCATGAACATGTTATTATAAAAAAATCAACTCAAATCCATAAGATCTTAGTGGATATTTGGATTTGTGGTTAGTTTGATGGAATCATGATGTGTTATTGTTATTTTGACAAAAGTTACACTTTAAAGCCTTAACAAAATCACGGTGTTACTGTGTTTTTTTCAAACTCATTGATTTTAAACATATGCTAATGTGCTTATAAAAGTAATTTGCACACCTTCATGTGAAAATAGTCTAGTCTTAATCTAAACAAGTAAATTAAGTGTGTGTTTAGTTCTACGATTGCACAAATTGATTGATTTTGTGAGGAGGTGCTAGAAACACACTATTTTCAAAATTTACTCTTTTATTGAGAGAAATCCATATGAATCTTCCACCACTCTATATGAGACTCATTTCTTAAATGTGAGACATGTATTGATTTCATATAATAAGAGAGTGAGTGTTGGAAAAAAAGTGTTTGTGGCACTCCTTTTATTTCATATTTGGAAATCTTCACATGAAAGTGAGTTTTTTTTAAGGAACATGAAAGTGAGTTGAACCATAAATGTGATTGTAAAATGTATGCTTGGAGACAAACGCTAAGAAACCTAATTTAATGTTAGAAGCAATTCTAATCGAGAACCTACTTCAAACTTATAAAAATTAATATGTTTAATTTTGCGATGATAAAATTTGATTTTGAACGAATTGCTTCTGTTAAAAGTAACTTAAATGTAAAATAATTTATATTTTGATACATTTATGTAAAAATGAGTTGAACATTAAATTTAAGTCTAAAAATTAATTCTAAAGACAAAAACTTAAACTTAAAATCAATTTAAGTTTAATCACTAAAAACAGAACCAATGCTCCTTCAAAGCTAAATCACCAAAAACTAGATAAAAGTTAGTTGATGCATAAACTAAAATTGATAACTTCTTTATGTTGTAAATGTAACCTATTTATACAAAATAGAATAACACTACAAACTACTAATAAATAAGTCACTTCACCCTCCACACTAGAAACTAGTAATGATAAATAAATGGAAGGAAAATCTCACCTTCATCCTCATGCTCTATTTCATGATCAATCCATCTTAACAATAGTTAATTTTAGATTTGAGATGAAGGAAAAAATTAACTTACAATAAGAACAGTGATGAGGAGTTGAAGGTTGTGATGAGTTCCAAATCTTCGGAGAGGTTGGAATATAAGAAGTGAGGGAATGAAAATTTGAGATGGTTGGAATGAAACTCAGAGAGAGAACAAACCATTATTAGTGTTTTTTTTGGAAGGGAAAATGTTGGAAGTGAAAAAGAGCAATTCGAAGTGGGAAGTGAGAAGGTCCTAGGTATGATTAATTGAGACTTGTGGGAAGTGAGAAGGTTCACGGTATGATTAATTAAGACTTTCTAGTTAAATAGGGATAATTATGTAATTTAAAATAATCGGAGCGGGTTCGAGGACGGGTTCGGGGTGGGTACTTGTGTCCCCATTACCCGCCCCGCCCCATCCTTTAAAATCGGGGAAAACCTAAACTCAAACCCAAACCCAGTCAAAGCGGATTTTCCCCGTCAAAATCGGTGCGGGTTCGAGTGGGTGCCCGCGGGTACGAGTTTTGTTGCCATGCCTAGTGATGCCTACTCTTTTATCTGCTTTTGAGGATGTCTAGATTAGATGCTCTGGTCTAGGATTTTTGGGGGATGCTTTACTTTGTTTTATTGCCTGTTGGATTTTGTTGTTGATGGATCTTTATGATTAGACTGTTGAGATGACTTATATTTGAGATTTTATGATGTGACCCAAGATGATATTTGTCGAGATGTTTATTCCGCTGTGATCTGTTTATATATTTGATAAAAAATTTACTCATGAGAAATTAGTATGAGATGTTTGATGAATCGTAACACCTTGATGTTTGTTTATCTAGATGATTTATTATATAAATATTAGTCTCGGGGTTCAGGGTGTTATAGTAATCATTTATTAAAAAATCCCCATGTGATGCTATGTTAAATAAAGTCTCGTTTATAATATGAAAATGTTTTTTATCGTCATTTTCTAAAATTTGTATTGGCTTTATTTGTTGACAAGAAAAAGAAGAAAAGAAACTCCTCAAATGAACAATTATTTTGCATATTTTAAAGCAATAAAAATGTCAAGAGTTATTTTCATCATTTCTTGAAATGCATTATGTTTAACCAACATTTATCTTTTCTTCATCACAATGACTCATTTTAAAAATTAAAAGTATATTTTCTTCTTCCTTAAAAAAAATATATTTTTTCTTCTTGTTAACAAGTAAAATTAACACCTATTTTAAAAAATAAAAATAGAAAATATTTTCACAAATTAAACAGGCGTCTAAGATATGCTATCCAAAATTCTCCAATACAAAGTAGTATTTCATTTCAAATTTTTGGGGTAACAAAATAAAATAAAAACAGTAGGGGAAGCACATTTAAATTCTTATATAAAAACAAAGTATTACAAAATCAAGGAACAAGTAACTTTAAAAAATATGAAACAACATAAAGAATTACAGATTGAGATCATTGACAAAAAGAATCCAAAGTAAATAAAAATAATATATATTACAATATAATTTATGACATTAAAGCCAAAAACAGTGCATATATGAGAGATCCAATAATGTACACATGAAATTTTGAAGTTAGGTGAGGTGAATTTGATGAAGAAGGAGCTACTGGAATGTTTCCAAACACTGTTTGAGAAGAGGGTGCAGATGCAGGCAATGAAGAACTTGGGCTATTAGCATCAGCATCAACATTTCCAATTCCTCCAACAGATATATGAATCTTTTGATTCTTTTGGCAATGACCATTCTCTCCACTTGTGAAGTAAAAATCACCATGTGATGTTATGTTAAACAAAGAGTTACCATTGTTCATAAACAATATTGGATCTTTAGTGTTGCAGCTCTTGTAGGATTCTTGTGTTACTTGAATCAATGAATCTTGACTTGGTGGATATAGAAACACTACATATATGAATACACAAAAATATAATAAACTTAGAAATTAATAATGCACAGTTTTTGTTACAATAAAATGAAATTAAGGAAGTTGGAATATATTGTATATATGGACTTACAAAGTGAGTCTCCAAGGGTGAAGTTGTGAAATTTGGACCATTTGGCATAGACTTGTGGATTTGCTGATGTGGGTATACCCCAAGCATTTAGATCTCCAACTTTGAATTGGTAACAAAACACTTTGGTTTGGATTTGGAGCAATGTAAGCAAGAAAGAAGAAACCAAGAACCAGTTGCTATGACTGGCCATTTTGGTTTCTATTATTTTCTTAGATTTAGGACCCCGCAACGAGGACTTTTTATTGGCTTGCAAATCTGGCGATTGGTTGGAATTGGAACATTGATATAGTACTTAATAATGTATGAAATTGAAAGGGGTACTATTGTCAATTTACTTGACTTTCCGATCTATCTTTATGTCATATAATAATGTAAAGAGGGAACATTTTGATCGTAGTGTTATTGTTGTTAAGGGTAATGTTTAATATAATAACTTTAGATTTTGTTGTAAATTTTATGATTGTACATGTTGATAAATTTTACATTGTTTTTTAATAGAATGTTATGTAAACACACAACACAATAAGATAAAGGTAAGACATATCAAATCAAAAATTATAAGATAGGAAACAAGTTGATGTATATGATTAATAATTTGCATATGGCCAGTTGGCAGTTTATTTATATAATAGTTTGGAATATGAAGTGGGAATGGTCTGTTCTTGTCATCTCATTCATGTGCGGTGCGGCGAAAATTAATACTAACAGCGAAGGCACATGTCATGTCATCACATGGTTAACAAAATGGAATCACGTGATTTATTTACAATTCTGGAACAAGAACTCAATCTCACTGATGACGACATACATGCCTATAGCAAACAACCCTTGTACTTAAATACTCAAAACTCTCAAATTACATTTCACTGTTAGTTTTAATTCACGTTTAGTTGATTTGATTAGTTTTTTATTTCAAGTTTGTATTAGACTATATACTCGTTAGGGTATATATTATACCCGTTGGGGTATAAAAGTTTGTTACAAGTTAGTTAGATAATCTAGCTAAGTTTGTTATATTTGTTTAGATAGCTTACTAAGCAAGCAAAGTGTATGAGCCCTATAAAAGGCATGTTGTAACTATTTTTCACAATCTAATGAATACATAATATATTACAACAATAATATCTTCTTTCTTCTCTCAATTCTCTCAATTTCTCAAACCCTAAATTCATAACAAACTCGTAGCTTGCATTGCAAGCAATCCAGCTGCGCTATCAAATTGGCATCAAGAGCCTTTGGTTCTGATCTAAGGGAGCAAGAAAACTTTAATCACACAATTATCAAGGTGCATAAACGATGTAGGAGAAACCATGAATGGCAACATCAGTTTTGAAATTCTGGCAGGTACTGAACCAAACCGTAAAACAGAGTACAAAGCAAGTAAGACAGAGCACAAACAAAACCGGTTCAGAAGCAGAAATAAAGGACAGAAAAATAAAGAACACAAGTATTTGTTAACCCAGTTCGGTGATAAACAACACCTACGTCTGGAGGATACCAATCCAGGAAGGAAATCCACTATGAGGAATTAACTCAAAGACTCAGACACAGACCCCCTGTTCCCAGCCTTAGCAATCAATCTCCACTAGTTAAGACTTCTACTCAGGAGCACCACCTAAGTATAAGACACTACTTACTTCCCAATTACTTAACCACAACACAGTGATCAGCAACACTCAAACAAACAACCTAGTTCTGAAGACACATTTCAATACATTAATGATATCATTCGTACTTAAAAGCTTAGAATGATTTACAACTCAAAACACCTAAACCAACTCAGATGAGTGGTGTACAATCAAAGCCTAAGCTTACAAACTCAAAAACTCTTAAAACTCTAAGACTCAATTTCTTGGTTTTTGATTAACTAATCTTCAAAGCAGCACATCCTCTCCTTATATAGGCTTCAGCAGCTCTCATAATTTTGAACCAAATATTCTTCAATTGATATGATTCTGAAATATGCAAAGGCTCAAAAAGGAAACATATATTTCTGAATTATATTTTACAAAGATACTTTGAAAATATATTCATCAATAAACACGAAGCCAATCTTCAATAGATCTTCACATAAAATTATCACACTTCTGGAAACTTCAGCCTTAATAAAACCTCAACAAATCTTCAAAAGATACGCGCAAAAATCAACTTCTGAAAAGCACCTTCTGAAGGTCAACGCTGGTCAACGTCTGAACAGTGCGTCTGAAGACCCATCCTGCGTCTGATGAACAGTTCCTGCGTCTGAAGGTCCATTCTGCGTCTGAAACTTCTCAAATCCATTTTCTTGCTTCTGAAGGACCAAATTAACATCTGAGGACGCTTGCTTGCACACTTTGATTTTACCAAAACATGTAGCCAACATATAGATAACCAACAATCTCCCCCTTTGGCAAATTTTTGGCTAAAATCAAATAAACCACAAAACTAAGTTCTTCAATCTTCAAAAATAAATCCACCATGAAGAACTACACATAACCAACATAGCCACAGAGTCAACAACGGTCAAAAAAGCTATGTTAAACATGATAAACCAACCAGCTTCAGCTTCTGAACAACCTGAAGCACACATACAACTTCACACAACTTCTCAGTTTCTGAAGTACACAATCAAACTCCCCCTGAAGTACAAACATACCAGCTTCTGACATAAAATACCCAGAAAACTCCCCCTGCAACTCAGCATATCATAAACAACTCTCCCCCTTAATTCTGAACTGCAGTAAGCTCTGAAAAATTGCTTCTGAAACTGAAATACACCATAACTCAGGAACATAACACTAATGCACTCCCCCTGAGACAAAAACTCCCCCTCAAACACATCTGCACAGCTCTTATTGTATTTCTGAACTCTGAATAAAACAATTAACTTCTGAACAAATCTGAATTCTGAACAAATTAAATTTGTACTCTGAAACTTAACATATTCTGAACAGCTCCAATCTGAAACCAACCACAAGTTTTTCTCCCCCTTTTTAGCCAAAAAATATTGACAAAACACAGGCTTCACATAGGGAACAACAACTAAATATGTAACACAGATTGAAACAGACTCAGACTCAGCATCAGTAACTTCCTCATCTCCCTCACTTCCAGCTTGCTCACTCTCATTAAACTGTAATTGCTATAATTCTTCATGCAAACAAACTCCTAGCTTGCTTCTCAGAATCTCAAATTGCTTGGCATCCAAAGCTTTTGTGAAAATGTCAGCAATCTGGTTGTCAGTATCAACATGTTCAAGCTGCACAATCTTTTCCTCCACAAGGTTTCTGATGAAATGATGTCTGATATCAATGTGTGTTGGTCCTGCTGTGCTGTATGGGGTTCTTAGAAATGTTAATAGCACTTAAATTATCACAGAATAGAGTCATAACTCCTTGTTCAATGTTGTATTCCTCCAGCATCTGCTTCATCCAAACCAACTGAGAACAACTACTTCCAGCTGCTATATATTCAGCTTCAGCTGTAGACAAAGACACACAATTTTGTTTCTTACTGAACCATGAAATTAAATTATTACCCAGAAAGAAACATCCACCAGAAGTACTCTTCCTGTCATCTGCACTTTCTGCCCAGTCAGCATCACAATACCCAATCAATTCAGAACTTGCACTGTGTGAATACATAATCCCATAATGACTTGTACTGTTAACATACTTCAGAATCCTCTTCACTTATGTCAAATGACTCATCTGTGTGAACCATCTGTTTTGACATCCCACCAAACACTATGTCATCAACATAAATCAGTGCTATCATCAGACTTCCATCTTCTTCTTTAACAAACAGGGTCTTGTCAGTTCCACCTTTTCTATAGCCTTGAGTAACAAGAAACTGTGTCAGTCTCTCATACCATGCTCTAGGTGCTTGTTTCAATCCATACAAAGCTTTCTTCAATTTGTAAACATGATCTGGAAAATTATGATCCACAAACCCTTTAGGTTGTTCAACATACACTTCTTCTTGTAAATAACCATTCAGAAAAGCACTCGTCACATCCATCTGAAACAGTTTGAACTTAAGAATGCATGCTACTCCCAACAATAATCTTATGGACTCTAATTTGGCCACATGTGCAAAGGTTTGATCAAAATCAAGTCCCTCCACTTGAGAGTATCCTTGAGCAACTAACCTTGCCTTGTTTCTGACCACAGTTCCATGTTCATCTGTTTTGTTCTTGTAAATCCACTTAGTGCCAATGACATTCAAACCTTCAGGTCTTGGAACAAGATCCCAGACTTCACTTCTTTTGAATTGATTCAATTCATCTTGCATGGCTTCAATCCAAAATTCATCAGTAAGAGCTTCTTTAACATTTTTGGGTTCAAATTTTGACACAAAACAAGAATCAGTAGCAACTGAGTGTAATCTTCTAGTTCTGACACCTTGATCAAGACTCCCAATGATTAAATCTCTGGGATGATCCTTCTGAACTCTAATTGAGGGTCCTTTACCAGTAGGTACATGATCTGGATGAATTTCTTCTGCTTCAGACTCTACTTGATTTTCTGGTTCTGGAGCTTCTGACAGTTGTTCTTCTGATGCTTCAGTATCTGGAACCACTTCAGACTCATCTCTTTCTTTTTCAGCAGACAGATCATCAATCACAACATTAATAGACTCCATAACAACCTTGGTTCTGGAATTAAACACTCTATAAGTTCTGCTGTTCACTGAGTAACCCAGAAAAATTCCTTCATCAGACTTAGGATCCAGCTTTCTTCTGTTTTCTCTATCAGCCAAAATATAACATTTGCTGCCAAAAAATTGAAAATATTTGACTGTAGGCTTTCTTCCTTTCCACAGTTCATACAGAGTAGAGGTAGTTCCCTTCTTCAAAGTCACTCTATTGTGTATATAGCAAGCAGTATTCATAGCTTCAGCCCAGAACATATAGGGTAGTTTCTTAGCATGTAACATAACTCTAGCTGATTCTGCTAAGGTTCTGTTCTTCCTCTCAACTATACCATTTTGCTGAGGTGTTATAGGTGCTGAAAACTCATGCTTAATCCCTTCAGATGCACAAAACTCAGAAAACTTCTTGTTCTCAAACTCCTTCCCATGATCACTTCTGATTCTGATAATAACACAGTCCTTCTCTCTTTGTAACTGAGTGCACAAATCTCTAAATACCTCAAAAGTATCTGATTTTTCTCTAACAAAGCTTACCCAAGTAAATCTTGAAAAATCATCAACCATCACAAATGCATACCTCTTTCTTCCAATGCTCTCAACTTGCATAGGTCCCATTAAATCCATATGTAACAATTCAAGAACTTTAGTTGTTACCTGATGTTCTAATCTGGGATGAGACTTTCTTGTTTATTTTCCAATTTGACATTCACCACAAACACTGTCCTCATTAATCTTCAGATTAGGTAGACCTCTGATAGCTTCAGTATTGATGACCTTCTTCATGCCTTTCAGATGCAAGTGACCCAGTTTCTGGTGCCAGAGTCTGACTTCCTCTTCTGAGCTTATGAGACAGGTAGACAAGCTTCTTTCTTCTTCAGACACCCACAAATAACAATTATCCTTTGATCTGCAGCCTCTCATCAGTACCTCACCTTATTTACCAGTTACAAGATACTCTTGCTTGTTGAAATTCACTTTTAAATCTTGATCACACAGCTGGCTTATACTGATCAGATTTGAAGTCAATGATAAGTGGCAAGAAATGAATAAATTCATGTCTTTTACAAGGCTTTTTAGTTACTTGTTTTGCAAGTTATCTTAGGAAAAGCATGGAATTTATGAATAAATGCCAATTATTCTTTGTATATCTTATTCTTCCCCATTTGTGTAGGAAAAAACAAGCCAGGACTTGAAAATAGCAAGAAATCATTAAGAGAAGAATGAAGAATCTCGCCCAGCGAGCGCTTGGCGAGTGATTGGCGAGTAGAGGCAGGGATTTTCAGAAGTTTTTCAAAGTTAAAATCGCCTGGCGAGTACTTGGCGAGTGGTTGGCGAGTTCAGGCAGGGATTTTCAGGAACAGGGGAAGTTTGATTTCGCTCAGCGAAATATTGGTCGCCCAGCGAGATCATCAAGGCGGTTTAATGCTGTGGAAGACGTAGCAGAAAGCCACTGGCCAGAAATTGGAACTCGCCGAGCGAAATATATCTCGCCGAGCGAGATGTCACTTATCAGATTTAGCATATAAGCTTTGTTTCAGCTTTTAGGTTAGGATGTTAAGATTATTAAGCTTATTTTAAGAACACGTTTTAGAGATTTATTACCAGAGAATAGGGCTAAAAGAAGGGCACTTCAAAGGACAAAAAGGAATCAAGATTAGATCATCAAAGGGTTTTTGAGAAATCAAAACTTGGCATTGATCTTCATCTTTTCTCCAGCTTTTGTATTGTTGACATGAAAATGATCAACTAAATCTCCTTTGTTGGGATTAGAGGTAATGAATCAAGCTAGATGTAATCTTGTGATCATGTAAATATATGATTCTAGTGTTTTATAATATATTGAAACTTATTCTTGTTATTCAATCTTATGTTTGATTTAGTGTTATTGACAAATACATTTAAATCTAGGGTTAGAATAATTTTCTATTAAAACAAGTGTTCTAGACATGGAATTATGTTTTGATAATCACTTAAAGCATCAATACTTAATGCTATTGGATCGTTTAATAGATTGGGAAATCGTCGATTACACGATACGATCGATCTCACAACTTTATTTGGACATGAATAATGTTGTCAGGTGATGTGTGATAATATCGTTAAAAAGAGATTAAAACTAGAATCCGTTTATCATGATCATTAGAATAATGTCGATGCTTGATTTATGAACTTTGATACCGACACTTTTATGCCCTATTACTCGTCGTATTTATTTATATTTTAAAGTTGATTAGTTTTTAGTAAACAAAAGTTAAACCCTAACTTAAAATGATAATCGATGTTGAACGGTTTAAGATATCGCGCAAATCCCTGTGGAGACGATCCTAATATACTAACGTGTAGATAGGAAATTATAATGTGAGGAAAAGCCTGAGGCTCTGACTCTGAACATAAGTTAAATTTCTGATTAAATTTAACTTATGAGAACTGATTTTAAATCTTAGCCTCTGAATTAAAATTTTGTGAGATACATAACTCTTAGTGAGTTAAAATGAATTTAAAATAACTTGGATAAGACTCAGGGAGCTTACAAAACTCATCATGTGGATTATCAGACTTAGGGGGAGAGCTTACAAACCTCAGAACCTGAAGTCAGCAAGTTATTTACAATTCTGAGTGTTAATTTCACTTGATTGTTTTAAGTTGAGTTTAATTAACTTAGATAAGAATCAAAGGGAGCTTACAAACCTAACCTTGAGGATTGTCAGACCTAGGGGGAGCTTACAAACCTCTCCTGAAGTTAGATTGTTAATTAAACTTAACAACAATTCTGAAATTTTCACATTTGTGTTTTTAACTGAACTTAATTAACTTGGATCAGACTCAGGGGGAGCTTACAAACCTCACACCCTGCAGTTAACTTGTTAATTAGGTTAACAACAATTTTCTGATTTAATACTTATGTTTGTCATCATCAAAAAGGGGGAGATTGTTGGAACAAAATGTGTTAAACAACTCTCTTCTGAATTAAGGGGGAGTTTGTTGAAACATTATGTGTAAACATATCTCTCTTTATGGTTTTGATGATAACAAAAGTGTTAAATAGAAAATTGGTTATTTGCTAATGCTTTGTTCAAGTGTTTTCAGAACCACGTGTTTAATGATTGGAAATTAATAATGGTTATGAAAGAACAAGCTTAGAGCAAGAAAGGAAAGCTTAGAAGCAAAGTTGCAAAGTTGGAAGAAAACTGGGTCTGAAGAGTGCTCCTGAAGTGGTGCTTCTGAAGTGAGAGTCTGAAGCCTGCATCTGAAGAAGTCAACAAAAGTCAACGTCTGAAGACCAGCTTCTGATCCGTACAACTGAAGCCAGCTTCTGATGTTCAGCCAGCTTCTGATAAAGAGAAGCTTCTGAAGGCTGATGTGGCATGAAAAGCAACTGGTACTGTGCGCATTTAATGCCTGGATGTGTCAGAGCAACCCAATGGAACAGTTGTCTCCCTGACTCAAACATTCCCCAGCTTTTAAGGAAAGCAAATTCAAAAATGGCTGCTGCTCTGTTTTCTGAAAAAGTTCAGCACACAATTTTAGCTATCCTAGCTCACAACTTGCAACAGCTCCTTTCCTAAAACCTGCAAGTCTTCAACAGCTCTATTTTCCTCTATAAAAGGAAGAAGATTTGAAGAAGATTTAAGCTAAGACTCTTGGATAAAAATCTGTCTGAAACTTGCTCTGTTTTGCTGTCCAAAACTCAAAGTTCACAAACCTCTTAGAAATTCTATTATCTGTTGTAACTTAGAATTTCTTAAGGTTAAGAGTCTTAACCTGTGTTGTGTTAAGAGAACACCTCTGATATTTTATCAAGTGTTCAACCCAAACTCTTTTCTTTGTAATTCAGTTTGGTCTCTAAGTCTTAGTCTGCGTACTAAGCATTGTAAGCCTCTTGACTTAGTGTCTTGAGCATTAGAAGCCTCTTCCTTTGTGGTTGAGCAATTGGAAGTCTCTTGACTTGGTGTCTTGAGCATTGGAAGCCTCTTCCTTGGTGGTTGAGCAACTGGAAGTCTCTTCCTTAGTGGTTGAGCAATTGTAATCAGCTGATTATAGTGAAAATCTCTTGTTGGAAAACAAGGGGACTGGACTACTTCCTACATTGGGAAGGAACCAGTATAAAACATTGTGTGTCTCTCTTCCCTTCTCTATTTACTTGTTAATCCGCTGCAAATACTCTTGATAACAGTTCAGAACCTGGTTCTGAACTAGTGTTAAGTTTTTGAGAAGAAAGAAACCTAGTTTTTGAGTCACACAATTCAACCCCCCTTCTTGTGTGTGTTTTTCTCACCTTCAGTTGGTATCAGAGCTCCGGTTCTGATATTAACACTTAACAGTGTGTCAGTAGGATCCTGAGAAAACATGTCATCTGATAATGAAGATTCACCTCCTCCTCCTCCTCCTGTTGGTAGACATACTTCTGTACAATATGACTATGGTACTGATGAAAGAAAGTCTAGGTCACACAATAAACCCCTATGTTTACTGGTGACCCAGAAAAATTCTCTTGGTGAAAGAGTAAAATGTACAGTCATATTATTGGGATTGATGATTCACTATGGGACATTATTGAAGATGGAATCACTATTCCAGTTGATGAAGAAGGTGTTGCTGTCAACAGAAGAGCTTTAAGTGATGCAGAAAGAAAGATTTATAGGAAGCATCACAATGTCAGAGGTATCATTGTGGATTCATTACCTCACTATAAATATCAGAAGCTGAGTGACAAGTCAACAGCCAAAGCAATATTCACATCCCTCTGCTCTAACTATGAAGGTAACAAAAAGGTTAGAGAAGCTAAGGCAAACATTCTTGTTCAGCAATATGAATTGTTCAGAATGAAAGAGGATGAAAATATTGAGGCAATGTTCTCAAGATTTCAGACTCTGGTTTCTGGACTTCAGATTCTGAAGAAGAGTTATACCACAGCTGATCATGTGAAAAAAATCCTTAGAAGTCTGCCATCTAAATGGAGACCTAAGGTGACTGCTATTGAGGAAGCTAAGGATCTGAATACTTTAAGTATTGAGGATCTTATAAGCTCCCTCAAGGTGCATGAACTGGGACTCAATGAGGATGAGTCTGTTAGAGAACCAAAATCATTAGCTCTGAAATCTAAAAGAAAGCCTGCTAAAGCTTTGAAAGCTATTGAATCTGAAGAAGAGTTTCCTGAGGGAAATTCTGATGAAGATTCAGATGCTGATGAGCTTGCAATGCTTTCTAAGAGAATTCAGTATCTAATGAGTAGAAAGAAAAAATTCTCTAACAGAAGCAGTAACTTTAGAGGATCTGGTTTAAAGAGGGATAACCAGAAGGAAAGCTGTTACAACTGCAAGAAGCCTGGGCACTTTATTGCTGACTGTCCTGACCTTCAGAAGGACAAATCAAAGGAAAAAGCAAAGAAGTCCAGCTCAAAGTCCAGCAGTTTCAGAAACAAGCTTAAAAAGAGTCTCATGGCAACATGGGATGATCTGGACAATGAGTCTGAATCTGATGAAGAGGAAGCAAACCTGGCCTTAATGGCAACTGCATTTTCTGATGCAGAATCCTGTTCAGATTCAGATGAAGAAGATGAGGTATATTCTGAACTCTCTAGATCTGAATTAATTGAAACAGTTAAAGATCTTATGAGTCATCTAAAAAGCAAGTTAGGAGAAATTAAATCTTTGAAAAATAAAACTAACTTGCTGTCTGAGGAAAATCTTAAACTTCAGAATCAAATATTTGAATATGATGAAGAAGTTGAAGAACTCAGAAAAGAGGCTCATAAGAAATCTGAAGAGATTCCTAATGAACATGAAATAGCTCTTCAGGATTTCATTCTAACTGGATTCAATAGAACTAAAATTGCCTCTATGATGTATAATATGATCAGAAACAAAGGTGAAGGCATTGGCTATGATTCATTCAAACCTTCAAATGAATTAAACTCACCTTCCTGTTCTGGAAATATTTTAAAAGGCAATGGTATATGCTTTGTGCCTGCTTCTGATAACTCTGAGAAGTTGAAAATGTCAGAAACTGAGACTAAGTCTGAAGTTCTGAACAGCTCAGACTCTGAAGCTTCTGAACCTAAGGGTAAGATGAAGGCAAATGTCAAAACCTTGCCTAAATCTAAGCCAAAAGGTCCTAAGCCTAAGAGTAAGAGAAAATCAGACCCTGAACCTGAAAATGTTCAGAATCTGAAGAGTTCAGAACCTGGAACTAGTAAGTCTCAGAATCTGAATAATTCAAATTCAAATTTTTCAAAGACTGAGTTTATTAAAACTTCAAAATCTATTAAACCAGTCAATACAAAACATTTTCAATCTCAGAATGTTAAGCAAAGCAAGCAAAAGCAAACCAATCAGTTTTCTGCTTCTAATTGTTTTAAGAAAGGTAAAACTGAAGCTTGCCTTGTGCCTGAAGCAAGCAGAGTTAGAATTCTGAAGAGATAAGAACCAAAGTGCTCAATGGTTCAGACACTAAACAAATCAGAACCAAAGACATTCAAGTCTCAGGTTCTGAAGAAATCTGAGTCCAAACCTTTGAGAACTCAGGTTCTGAAGAACTCAGGTTCTGAAACTCAGACTTATTCCAGATATACGGATTCATATCCTAAATATCAGAACAAGTCTGAATATCATAACTTCAGACACAAGATGAAAAAGCCAAAACCTTTCAAGACTAACCCCAAAGGACCCATGAAAATCTGGGTACCTAAGTCTGAGATCATTTCAATTGCAGATATGCTTAACATCCAAAGAAAAGGAAAGGTCCTGGTACCTGAACAATGGATGCTCGCATCATATGACAGGGGACAAGTCTATGTTCCAAACCCTGACTCTGAAAGAGGGAGGAACTGTGGGGTTTGGAGGAAGTCAGAAAGGAAAGATCATTGGTACTGGTAAGATAGGTAATCCTTCCCTATACATTGATAATGTTTGGCTGGTAGATGGACTTAGACATAATTTACTTAGCATAAGTCAATTATGTGATAGTAATTATGAAGTCCTGTTTAATAAGAACACTTGCACTGTAATTAACAATGAAGATAAGTCTGTAATGTTCAGAGCTAGCAGGAAAAACAATGTTTACAGAATAAATTTTTCTGAATTGGTTCAGCAGAAGGTAGTTTGCCTTCTGTCTGTGAGTGATGAGAAGTGGGTATGGCACAAAAGGCTGGGACATGCTAACTGGAGACTCATCTCTAAGCTTAGCAAGTTACAGCTGGTTAGAGGCCTGCCTAACATTGACTATCACTCAGATGCTCTTTGCTCAGCATGCCAAATTGGAAAATTTTCTAAAACTTCTTTTAAATCTAAGAACATTGTTTCCACCTCAAAACCTTTAGAACTCCTTCACATTGATTTGTTTGGTCCTGTTGGAACAGCTTCAATCAATGGGAAGAAGTATGGACTTGTGATTGTTGATGATTACAGTAGGTGGACTTGGGTTAAATTCCTTAGAACCAAAAATGAAACATATGATGTGTTTTTCAAATTCTGCAAACAAGTACAAAATGAAACTGATTTGAAAATTTTAAAAATCAGAAGTGATCATGGTGGGGAATTTGAAAATGAACCTTTTGAAAATTTTTGTGAAGATCATGGAATTATCCATGAGTTCTCATCTCCTAGAACTCCACAACAAAATGGAGTTGTAGAGAGAAAGAACAGGTCTTTACAAGAAATGGCCAGAACCATGATCCATGAATCTAAAATTGCTAAGTACTTTTGGGCAGAAGCTGTAAACACAGCATGTTATATTCAGAACAGGATCTATATCAGACCTATTCTGAATAAAACAGCATATGAACTGTTTAAAGGAAGAAAACCAAGCATTTCTTATTTTCATCAGTTTGGTTGTACATGTTACATACTAAACAATAAGATCTACCTAAAGAAATTTGATGCCAAGGCTCAAAAGGGTACCTTTTTAGGATACTCAGAGAGATCTAAGGCATACAGGGTGTATAATTCTGAAACACATGTTGTTGAAGAAGCTATACATATTAGGTTTGATGATAAGAAGCCTGGTAATGAAATACCAGAGCTGGTTGAGAGTTTTGCAGATGTCAGAATCTCAGAAGAACCTTCAGAAGCTGAACCCAGTTCAGAGTCTGATGAAGGTTCAGAAGCTAAAAACAATGAAGAATCTGAGAAACTCTCTGATAATGACACTACTCCTAAAGCAAATCAAGACCAGCATGGTTCTGAACAAATCCCTAATGGTTCTTCAGAAGCTAATCCTCCCAGAACCTCATTCAAATACAAGTCTTCACACCCTGAGGAGTTAATCATTAGATACAAGAACAGTCCAAGGAAGACAAGATCAGCATTCACTCAAAATGAATCTATGCTTGGCCTGCTATCCATGATTGAGCCTACAACTACTGATGAAGCACTTGCTGATGATGGCTGGATTGTAGCAATGCAGGAAGAACTGAACCAGTTTCAAAGGAATGATGTCTGGGATCTAGTTGCAAGACCTGATCATAAGAACATCATTGGAACAAAATGGGTGTTCAGGAACAAGTTCAATGAACAAGGAGAAGTGATCAGAAACAAGGCTAGATTAGTAGCTCAAAGGTACAGCCAGCAAGAAGGAATTGATTACACAGAAACTTTTGCTCCAGTTGCAAGACTGGAAGCAATCAGGTTACTTCTTTCTTATGCTGTTAATCATGATATCATCTTATATCAAATGGATGTTAAGAGTGCTTTCTTAAATGGTGTAATTTCTGAAGAAGTGTATGTTAAACAACCTCCTGGTTTTGAAGATGTTAAAAATCCAGATTATGTTTTTAAACTTAAGAAGTCTTTGTATGGTCTGAAACAAGCTCCCAGAGCTTGGTATGAAAGGCTAAGCAACTTCTTGATTAAAAATAATTTTGTAAGAGGTCAAGTTGATAATACATTCTTCAGGAAAACTGTTAAGAAAGAAATCTTAATTGTGCAAATATATGTTGATGATATCATATTTGGTTCTACTAATGCCTCCCTTTGCAAAGAATTTTCAAAGTTAATGCAGGATGAATTTGAAATGAGCATGATGGGTGAGCTGAAACTCTTTTTGGGAATTCAAATCAACCAATGCAAAGATGGTGTCTATGTTCATCAGTCCAAATACACTAAGGAGCTTCTGAAGAAGTTCCAGCTGGATGATTGCAAGCTGATGACAACACCAATGCATCCTACCTGCACCTTAAGCAAAGAGGACAATGGCTCAAAAGTAGATCAGAAGCTGTACAGAGGTATGATAGGTTCTCTTTTATACTTAACTGCTTCTAGGCCAGATATTTTATTTAGTGTATGTCTGTGTGCTAGATTCCAGTCAGATCCTAGAGAATCTCATATGACTGCTGTCAAGAGAATCTTTAGGTATCTAAAAGGAACAACTAATTTGGGACTTATGTATAAGAAATCTCTGAATTATAAGCTAGTTGGATTCTGTGATGCTGACTATGCTGGAGACAGGATTGAAAGAAAGTCCACCAGTGGAAACTGTCAGTTTCTTGGTGAGAATCTGATATCCTGGGCCAGCAAGAGACAAGCCACCATTGCTTTGTCAACAGCAGAAGCAGAATACATCTCAACTGCAAGTTGTAGCACACAACTGCTCTGGATGAAACATCAATTAGAGGATTATCATATTCATGCAGATAATATTCCAATTTATTGTGATAATACTGCTGCAATATGTCTGTCTAAAAATCCAATTCTGCATTCTAGAGCCAAGCACATAGAAATAAAACATCATTTTATAAGAGATTATGTTCAGAAGGGTGTTTTAGATATTCAGTTCATTGATACTGATCATCAATGGGCTGACATATTCACAAAACCCCTAACAGAAGAAAGATTCAATTTTATTAAAAAGAATCTGAACATGCACTTTATCTCTAAAAAAATGTGCTTGAATCTGAATGAAATCCTTGATTATGAGTTTATCATAAGCTAAGACTTATCAGACACTCATTTTCTGAGAGTCTGAAGAAAGTTAAGCCTGAAAAACTTCAGAGTCTGAAGGATCAGAACCTGGATTTTCTGACTTCTGAATCTGATAGGAATCTAATGATTGGTCAGAATCTGATAAGTATAACCATGGGCAATGATGACTGAAGCCTTGAAAGTTTATACTCTATCCTCCCAAAGTCATCAATTTAAAAATATGATTTTCTGTTTTGGTATCAATGCTAAAATTTGCTTCAATTTCAATTGGTATCAGTTTGTTTTTAAACTGTTTTTAACACAGACACATTTTTCAAATGCTCAAAGTGTATCAGACATGTTTAGTTTTTAGAACTTATTTCAAATGCTATATCTTGGTATCAGCACTGAACCATATTTTGGTATCAAGTTCTGATATAAGTTCAGTAGTATTAAAACTCTCAATTTTGGTATCAGGCTCTGATATAATCCTTCAGTTGGTCTATGATCTGAACAATTTTGTTTTAAAAATGAGTTAGACATTTGATCTGGACCACTTCATTTAAAATAGCTCAGATTTGCTCTGATACTGAACCACTTATACTGAACAAAATCTTCTGAACAACCATGTCTGAACACAGAATGCTCTAATCAGAAGCTCTGAACTTTTTTTTCTGCTTCTGAACAACATTCTATTTCAATGCAATGTCATATACTCATTGAAAATCAAGTATGCTCTGATGCTCATCTTTGCTGCTTGATTATCTATGTGATTGCATAATTATCTCACATGCTTTTCAACCCCCCCCCCCCCCCCCCCAATTCTGAACCTTTTAGAGATGTTTTCAAACTCTCTTGGAAAAAAGGGGAAGCAATTCCTAAAGGGGGAGATATTTAGTTTTTGAAATCCTTCCTTTCAAGGGGGAGAAAGTAAAACAAGTATTAAGGCACCTGAGCTCACAATATAAGTTAAATTCTGTCAGTAAGTAACTTATGAAAGGGGAGTAAAAGGTATTAAAGCCTGAGGCTCTGACTCTGAACATAAGTTAAATTTCTGATTAAATTTAACTTATGAGAACTGATTTTAAATCTTAGCCTCTGAATTGAAATTTTGTGAGATACATAACTCTTAGTGAGTTAAAATGAATTTAAAATAACTTGGATAAGACTCAGGGAGCTTACAAAACTCATCATGTGGATTATCAGACTTAGGGGGAGAGCTTACAAACCTCAGAACCTGAAGTCAGCAAGTTATTTACAATTCTGAGTGTTAATTTCACTTGATTGTTTTAAGTTGAGTTTAATTAACTTAGATAAGAATCAAGGGGAGCTTACAAACCTAACCTTGAGGATTGTCAGACCTAGGGGGAGCTTACAAACCTCTCCTGAAGTTAGATTGTTAATTAAACTTAACAACAATTCTGAAATTTTCACATTTGTGTTTTTAACTGAACTTAATTAACTTGGATCAGACTCAGGGGGAGCTTACAAACTTCACACCCTGCAGTTAACTTGTTAATTAGGTTAACAACAATTTTCTGATTTAATACTTATGTTTGTCATCATCAAAAAGGGGGAGATTGTTGGAACAAAATGTGTTAAACAACTCTCTTCTGAATTAAGGGGGAGTTTGTTGAAACATTATGTGTAAACATATCTCTCTTTATGGTTTTGATGATAACAAAAGTGTTAAATAGAAAATTGGTTATTTGCTAATGCTTTGTTCAAGTGTTTTCAGAACCACGTGTTTAATGATTGGAAATTAATAATGGTTATGAAAGAACAAGCTTAGAGCAAGAAAGGAAAGCTTAGAAGCAAAGTTGCAAAGTTGGAAGAAAACTGGGTCTGAAGAGTGCTCCTGAAGTGGTGCTTCTGAAGTGAGAGTCTGAAGCCTGCGTCTGAAGAAGTCAACAAAAGTCAACGTCTGAAGACCAGCTTCTGATCCGTACAACTGAAGCCAGCTTCTGATGTTCAGCCAGCTTCTGATAAAGAGAAGCTTCTGAAGGCTGATGTGGCATGAAAAGCAACTGGTACTGTGCGCATTTAATGCCTGGATGTGTCAGAGCAACCCAATGGAACAGTTGTCTCCCTGACTCAAACATTCCCCAGCTTTTAAGGAAAGCAAATTCAAAAATGGCTGCTGCTCTGTTTTCTGAAAAAGTTCAGCACACAATTTCAGCTATCCTAGCTCACAACTTGCAACAACTCCTTTCCTAAAACCTGCAAGTCTTCAACAGCTCTATTTTCCTCTATAAAAGGAAGAAGATTTGAAGAAGATTTAAGCTAAGACTCTTGGATAAAAATCTGTCTGAAACTTGCTCTGTTTTGCTGTCCAAAACTCAAAGTTCACAAACCTCTTAGAAATTCTATTATCTGTTGTAACTTAGAATTTCTTAAGGTTAAGAGTATTAACCTGTGTTGTGTTAAGAGAACACCTCTGATATTTTATCAAGTGTTCAACCCAAACTCTTTTCTTTGTAATTCAGTTTGGTCTCTAAGTCTTAGTCTGCGTACTAAGCATTGTAAGCCTCTTGACTTAGTGTCTTGAGCATTAGAAGCCTTTTCCTTTGTGGTTGAGCAATTGGAAGTCTCTTGACTTGGTGTCTTGAGCATTGGAAGCCTCTTCCTTGGTGGTTGAGCAACTGGAAGTCTCTTCCTTAGTGGTTGAGCAATTGTAATCAGCTGATTATAGTGAAAATCTCTTGTTGGAAAACAAGGGGACTGGACTACTTCCTACATTGGGAAGGAACCAGTATAAAACATTGTGTGTCTCTCTTCCCTTCTCTATTTACTTGTTAATCCGCTGCAAATACTCTTGATAACAGTTCAGAACCTGGTTCTGAACTAGTGTTAAGTTTTTGAGAAGAAAGAAACCTAGTTTTTGACTCACACAATTCAACCACCCCTTCTTGTGTGTGTTTTTCTCACCTTCATAACTATCATTTTTTATCCATCTTGTTGCTAATTCTTTTTGGTCAGATTGTTGAACTCCGTTTATGCGAGGTCAGACACCAGAAGATCAACTGCTTTTTGATTCAGAAATTGAAAGAACTGCTAGGAGAAATAATAGCAAAAACCGTAATAAAAGGTAGCTAGCAAAGAAGAGGCAGCAAGAAGGACCCTCTGTTTCTATTCCTTCATTAGTTCCAATACAAGAATTACCTATGGCCGGAGAAGGACACGGATCTGGAAGCTCTGGTGGTAGTGGGATGCCTTGTCATAACAGCCCACGACGCCTAGCTCAATTGGGAAAGTCGCCAAGGACTACCAAACAAACGGAGATGAAGACTGGGATTCTCCAGATTCTATATGCTAACCCTTTCTCGGGTTTAGATCATGATGATCCATTTCAACATCTAAACAAAGTTCTATGAGATTGCTGGTACTTTGGGAGCAACGGAGAATGAGGAAGAAGCCATATTCATGAGAATGTTTCCTCATTCATTGATTGGAAAGGCAAAAGAATGGTACTTGGACCAACCACCACAAGTGATGACTAATTGGAATACTCTTGAGGAGAAATTCCTTGAAAGATTCTTTCCACAAAACCGATTTATGGAGGCCAAGACTACCATAGCCGTCTTTTCTCAAGGATCAAGTGAGACACTTTGTGAAGCTTGGGAGCGATTCAAGTCAATGTTACGAAGATGTCCAAACCATGGTTTTGATGATCTTACGCAGATTCATCTGTTCCGCAATGGAATGCAACAACAATCGAAGCTTTTACTTGACGCAGCCGCGGGTGGATCATTGATGGCCAAGAGTGCTGAAGATGCAGTTTCAATTATTGAGAGAATGGCACTCAATGACCATCAAGCTCACCACAACAGAAATCCAGGACACAGAAAAACCGGTATTCTGGACTTGGGAACCAATGAGGTTATTCTTGCACAAAACAAGTTGTTGACTCAACAAGTGGAAGAACTAACAAGAAAGATGGCAAATCTTCCACAACAAATGAAAGAGATGCAGAATGAACAAAGAAGACATCATCAAGTAGCATCTTGTGAGCTTTGTTCAGGCGATCATCCCACTGGTTTTTGTCCACCGCCAACAGAAGAAGTACGCTATGTCGGTAACCAACAAAGACTGAATCAGTATCAAGGTCAATATTCAGGCCATAACAACAATTTCCAAAGAGGAAACAACCCAAATTATGGCCAACCATGGAGACAAGATGCTGGTCCATCCAACCGACAACCTTACAATAATTTCAATCAATATCCACCACAACAAAACCGTTCACAAAGTACCGACGAGACATTGAACCAATTTATGCAAATGTCCATGGCAAACCAGAAAAACACCGATGCTTCCATCAAAAATCTAGAAACTCAAGTTGGCCAAATGGCTCAACAACTAGCTCAAGCCACACAACAAGGAGGAACCTTTACCGCAAACACTCAACCTAATCCAAAAGACCATGCATCAAAATGACAATCAATTCATTTTGATGCAAATGACCTTGCAGAAAAAGATCATTGCAAGGCAATTGCAACAAGAAGTGGGAAGGTGATTGGTAGGGGAATAGGAGATAATCTTGAAGTGGAGAGGAAGGTTGTTGAAGAACATGATGAAGAGATTGATGAAGGAAGTGAGAAGGAAGCGGAGGAAGAAAATAAAGAGGAATTAGTTGAAAATAATAAGGAGTTAGTTGAAAAAGATAACTATGAGAAGATGAAAGATGTGGTGAAGGAGAAGGGCAAGAAACAAGAAGTTGTAAAGAATGCACCAGCTCAACATCTACCATATCCAACTACTCCAGCTAGAAAGGACAAAGAGAGGCAATATGCAAGGTTCCTAGACATCTTCAAAAGATTGCAAATCAATATTCTATTCTCGGAAGCCTTGGAGCAAATGCCTACGTATGCCAAATTTATGAAAGAAATTCTATCCAAGAAAAGGAGGTACAATGATGAAGATACAATTCAGCTTGATGCGAATTGTAGTGCCATCATCCAAAGAACATTGCCAAGGAAGGAGAAAGATCCGGGGAAAGTTACGTTACCGGTATCTATAGGCAATGTGAATGTCGGTAAAGCACTCATTGATCTTGGTTCAAGTATCAACCTAATCCCACTCTCCGTTGTCAAAAGGATTGGTGATTTGGTTGTGAAACAGACAAATTTGACGTTGCAATTGGCCGACAAATCTGTCACACGTCCATTGGGAATAGTTGAAGATGTCTTGGTCAAAGTAGATAAATTCCTGTTTCCCATTGACTTTGTGGTGATGGATATTCCTGAGGATGATGATGTGCCACTTATTCTTGGAAGAACATTTATGCAAACGGCAAGAATGATGATTGATCTTGACGGAGGTTTAATGAAAGTCCGTGTGGACGATGAAGAAGTCAATTTCAACATTAATGAAGCTTTGAAGCACCCTCGTGATAAAGGTGCATGTTTCAAGATGGATGCAACTGATGAATTAATTGTTGATACAAGAGAACAGCTGCATAATTTGACACCTCTTGAAAGAGTTTTGACGGATGCACTTAATATCATAGGCGAGGAAGATGAAAAAGAAATTGAAGAGTGTTTGAAGGAGCTGGATTCATTGAAGGAAATTCCTCCTCACAAAGTAATAATTGAGGAATTGAAGAATGAATCCAATGTTCAAGAAATGAAGCCGGAGATGAAAATTCTACCCTCGCATTTGAAGTATGTTTTCCTTGAAGAAGAGGGTAACAAACCGGTTATCATAAGTAGCTCCTTATCAAGAAACGAAGAAGCCAAACTGGTAGAAATTCTGAAGTCTAACAAAGAAGCGATAGGATGGACACTATCCGACTTGAAAGGGATAAGTCCATCTTATTGTATGCATAAGATCATGATGGAGGAAGATTACAAACCGGTAGCGCAACCTCAACGCCGGTTAAACCCAAATATGAAGGAAGTAGTCCGGAAGGAAGTAGTCAAACTACTTGAAGCCGGCATGATTTATCCGATCTCGGATAGTACTTGGGTTAGCCCGGTTCAAGTTGTTCCTAAGAAAGGAGGTATGACGGTGATCACAAATGAGAAAAATGAGCTCATACCAACAAGAACCGTCACCGGTTGGAGGATGTGCATTGATTACCGGAGACTCAACAAAGCTACAAGAAAAGATCATTTTCCTCTACCATTCATGGATCAAATGCTAGAAAGACTGTCCGGTCAAGCTTATTATTGTTTCCTTGATGGCTATTCGGGTTATAATCAAATTTCGGTGAATCCAGAAGATCATGAGAAGACAGCTTTCACATGTCCATTTGGAGTTTTTGCATATTGACGCATGTTGTTTGGGTTATGTAATGCTCCAGCAACATTTCAACGATGCATGCAAGCAATCTTTGTTGATTTGATAGAGAAGAGCATTGAAGTGTTTATGGATGATTTTTCTGTCTTCGGTTCATCCTTTGATTTATGCTTGAAGAATCTTGACACGGTACTGAAGCGGTGCAAGGAAACCAACTTGGTACTCAACTGGGAGAAATGTCATTTCATGGTTACCGAGGGGATTGTCCTTGGTCATAAGATTTTGTCCAAGGGTAATGAAGTTGACAAAGCAAAAGTTGATGTGATAGGTAAGCTTCCACCCCCAATCAATGTCAAAGGCATCCGAAGTTTTCTTGGTCACGCCGGATTCTATCGGCGGTTTATCAAGGACTTCTCAAAGATTACAAAGCCATTGAGCAATTTGCTCAACAAAGATAAGTCCTTTGAATTTGATGATGATTGTATGAATGCTTTCGAATGTTTGAAAGAGAATTTGACCTCCGCACCCATAATCACCGCACCGAATTGGAATTTTGATTTTGAACTCATGTGTGATGCGAGTGATTATGCGGTTGGCGCGGTGTTAGGTCAAGGCAAAAACAAAATTTTTCATGCTATACACTACGCAAGTAAAGTTTTAAATGATGCTCAAATCAATTATGCTACCACAGAAAAAGAATTACTTGCTATTGTGTTTGCATTAGAAAAATTTCGTTCTTATCTCATTGGTTCGAATTTGTTATATTTACTGACCATGCAGCCATAAAGTATTTAATCACCAAACCCGACTCCAAGCCGAGACTCATCCGATGGATGCTGCTGCTTCGAGAGTTTGATTTGGAGATTAAAGACAAAAAGGGGACTGAGAACCTTGTGGCTGATCATCTTTCAAGGTTGGTGAACAATGAGGTGACTAAGAACGAGAAAGAAATTCTTGAAGAGTTTCCGGATGAAAAGTTGCTAATGGTGCAAGAAAGACCATGGTTTGCTGACATGGCAAATTATAAAGCAACGGGGTTCATACCGGAGGATTTTACATGGCAAATGAAGAAGAAGTTGATGAGAGACTCAACTCATTATGTATGGGATGACCCATATCTCTTCAAGATTGGAGCTGACCACCTTTTACGGAGATGTGTTGCTATAGAAGAAGCCAAAGACATCATGTGGCATTGTCACAATTCGCCATATGGTGGACATTTCAATGGTGAAAGAACTGCAGCAAAGGTTCTTCAAGCAGGCTTCTATTGGCCCATTCTATTCAAAGACGCATATGAGCATGTTAAAGTTGTGAGAGTTGCCGGAAAACTGGAGGAATTTCAAGAAGAAATGAAATGCCTCAACAAAGTATCCTTGAAGTCGAAGTTTTTGACTGTTGGGGTATTGACTTTGTTGGGCCATTTCCATCCTCCATGTCCAATGAATATATTTCGATAGCTGTTGATTATGTGTCTAAGTGGGTAGAGGCAATTGCATCCCCAAAAGCTGATAGCAAAACAGTGGTCAAATTTCTCAAAAGAAATATCTTTTCCCGTTTTGGAACTCCTAGAGTGCTTATAAGTGATGGAGGTTCTCACTTCTGCAATTCACAATTGGCAAAAGCACTTGAGCACTACGGAGTCAAACACAAGGTCGCTTCACCATATCATCCACAGACAAACGGTCAAGCTGAGGTGTCCAACCGTGAAATCAAAAGGATCCTTGAGAAGACCGTGTCATCATCAAGGAAGGATTGGTCAATGAAACTTGACGAAGCATTGTGGGGCTATAGGACCGCATACAAAGCTCCTACAGGTTTCACACCATTTCAGTTGGTGTATGGGAAAGCGTGCCACTTGCCGGTAGAGTTGGAGCATAAAGCGTTTTGGGCGCTAAAATTTTTAAACTTTGACCAAGAGCAAGCAGAGGAGAAGAGAAAGCTCCAAATGAATGAACTGGAAGAAATGCGAGACCAAGCATATCAATCATCCAAGCTCTATAAAGAAAAGGTCAAGAGGTATCATGACAAGAAGATTATGAAGAGGCATTTCAGGCCCGGTGAAATGGTTTTGCTGTTCAATGCAAGATTGAAGCTATTTTCGGGTAAATTGAAATCAAAGTGGTCCGGCCCTTTCATGATTAAAGAAGTCAGGCCTTATGGAGCAGTGGAACTAGAGGATCCTATCACCAAAGCAACTTGGACGGTGAATTGACAAAGACTAAAACTATACTTTGGCGGTGAAGTTGTTCGGCACACGACAACAATTTCACTCATTGATTCATAATCAAACATGAAACAGGCGTCGATCTAATGACGTTAAACAAGAGCTTGTTGGGAGGCACCCTGTTGATTCTTTAAGTGTTGGCGCTGCATTGTTTGGCAAAACCAAAGTATGGAATAGAAGCTTTTCCTTATGATGAACATTTCTTCAGTTACAAGTTTTGTGTTTTGAAGCCATTCAGAAGCTGAAAATGCCATCAGAAGCTGAAATTCATCAGAAGCACTGTAGCTCTTCAGAAGCAGTTTCAGGTTCTGAAGTCCAGCGTTGACTTATGTTGACTTCATCAGAAGCTGGTTATTTTCATGTTATTTCTGTGCGAATCTTTGCAAGATTTAATAAGGAATTATCCACGCATAGTGTTCTAGAATGCTGGATTGTTTTGGAGAAGATATCTTTGAAGATTTGGTTCAACATTATGAAAATTCGTATTTTCTGTTTTAAATCTTTCAAAGATTGATTGCTGTTTTATTTGTTACCTTATTGGAACAATCTTATTCCAGTAACAAATCAATTCAGAAGATTTGGAGCATAATTAAAAGGCTTGCTGAAGATTATAAAAGGAGGAGCTTGGCTATTGAAGAGATACGATTTTAGAGAGTTAGAAAATCAGAAAATTGAGTCTGTGTTTTAACTTAGAGTTTATTGTGCACCACTCACATGTTTTGAGTTGGTTTAGAGTTTTATTGAGTTGTAATTCATTCTAAGCCTTTAGGTACGAATGAAGTTTTGTCTTTGAAGGTGTATTCAAAAACAGGGGAGTTTTTGTGTTCAGAACTGGGTTAAGTTCAAAGGGTAGTTCAAGTAGCTGGGTTGCAGTTGCTTGTATAGGAAGATAGTGGATTCTATTACTCAGAGTTGGGTAGAAGTCTGACTAGGAGGAGTTTAATTGCTAAGGCTGGGAACTGGGAGTCAGTGTCTTGAGTCTTTGGGTTAAATCCTATAGTGGATTTCCTTCCTGGATTGGTATCCCCCAGAGTAGGAGGTGTTTACTCCGAACTGGGTTAACAAACCTTGTGTGTTCTTTAGCTTTCCTGCACTTTTTATTTCTGCTATTTATCTGCTTTAAAATTGTGCTAAGTCATTGTTCAGAACCTGTTTTGGTTCAGAACCTGAAATCTCTTAAGAATTGCCTGGCCAGAATTTCAATTGGCATCAGAGCAGGCACCCTGCCTGTAATTTGGGTGAGATCCAGAGGACTTAATATCTGGCAAGCATGGATAGAGAAGGAGGCTATGTCAATAGACCACCCATACTAGATGGCACAAACTATGGGTATTGGAAGTCAAGGATGTGTGTTTTTCTAAAGTCTATTGACAGCAGGACTTGGAAAGCTGTGATTAAAGGCTGGGATCATCCTGTGTATACAGACAAAGATGGTAACAAGACTGAGGTTCTGAAGCCTGAGGAGGAATGGACCAAAGCTGAAGATGATCTGTCATTGGGAAATTCAAAAGCTTTGAATGCTATCTTTAATGGTGTTGATCAGAACATGTTCAGACTTATCAAACAATGTACTGTGGCTAAGGATGCTTGGGAAATTCTGAAGACCACTCATGAAGGAACTTCTAAGGTAAAGATGTCCAGATTGCAGCTGCTGACCACCAAATTTGAGAACCTGAAGATGAAGGAAGATGAATCCATCCAGGATTTTTACATGAATGTGTTGGATATGGCAAATTCTTTTGATTCACTTGGGGAGAAGATGTCTGATGAGAAGTTGGTGAGAAAAATCCTCAGGTCCCTGCCCAGAAGATTTGACATGAAGGTCACTGCAATTGAGGAGGCTCATGATATTTCTGCCATGAAGCTTGAAGAACTGATTGGGTCATTACTCAATTTTGAAACTGCCTTTTGTAAACAGACTGAGAAGAAAGGAAAAGGTGTAGCCTTTAGTGTGAACTCTGATGCTGATGATCAACGAGAGTCTGAAGAGGATGACTTATCAGAAGCTCTTGTGTTGCTGGGAAAACAATTCAACAAGATTCTGAAGAATGTTAACAGAAAAGCCAAAGCCAAAGGTCAGAACTTCAGATTCAATAACAAGAAGCAACAAACTGATGAGAAGAAGACCAAGTCTGAGGAGAAAAGCAACCAAGCCAAAGGTGTGCAGTGCTATGAGTGTAAGGGCTATGGGCATATCAAATCTGAATGTCCTACTTTTCTTAAGAAGCAGAAGAAAAGCCTAGCTGTTGCATGGTCTGATGATGGTTCTGAAGATGATGATGTTAGTGAATCAGATATGTGTGATACTGGTCTAGTTGTGAGGTCAGGAGCTATCTTGAAGAAGGAAGCTGTTTTAGAGTCTGAGACTTTTTCAGAGTCTGACTCAGAGTCTGAAGCCTCATCTGTGTCTGAAGCTGCTAAAACCTCATATGATGAGCTAGCTGACAACTATAGGAAGCTGTATACCAGAAGTGCTGAGGTTTGCAAACAAGTTCTGGATCAGAAGGAGACTATTTTTCAACTGGAGGCTGAAAAAGGAGAACTTCTTGTGCAGAATTCAGATTTGAAAGAAGAAGTGAACCAGTTAAATTCCCAACTTGAACATATGAAAAAGCAGGTTAGAATGATGAATACTGCTACTAATGTGTTGGATGAAATTTTGGGGGCTCAGAAACAAGGAAAAACTGGTTTAGGCTTTGATGATCAGACTCAGAACCCCAAACAGAAGATTCTGGTTAAAGAATTTGTCCCTGCCACTAAAACTAATAATCCTATGATTGGAGCATCTCAGATGAGACCTCAGAAACAATCCCAGATGCAAGCTCAGAAAAGACCTCAGATGCTACCTCAGAAGCATGATCAGATGCTACCTCAGAAGCAACCCCAGAAAGTTTTCAGAAACAGAAGGAGGAGAAATCATCCATGGATCTGTCATCATTGTGGAAAGAAAGGGCATATCAAACCATTCTGCTTTAAATTGTATGGTTACCCTGAACACTTTCAATTTAGAAGAGTGCAACCAGCTGCTCCCAGACACAGTGTTCAGAAGGTGTGGAAACCTAAGGTTCAGAATGTAGGCCTGATTGCTCATACTTCATTAAGAGCCACCTCAAAAGAAGACTGGTATTTTGATAGTGGGTGTTCAAGGCACATGACTGGTGTGAAGAAGCTGCTGAGCAATATCAGATCATACTCCAGAAGTTATGTGACATTTGGAGATGGTGTAAAAGGTCAGATTCTGGGTATTGGTGATTTGATCAGAGAAGGGTTGCCTAGACTTAATGATGTGCTACTGGTGGAAGGATTAACTTCAAATCTGATCAGTATTAGCCAACTTTGTGATCAGGACTTGAAGGTTAATTTCAACAAACTAGAGTGTATTGTTACTGATCAGGAAGATAAGATTCAGATGAGAGGCTGCAGATCCAAAGACAATTGTTACTTGTGGGTTTCTGAAGAAGAAAGAAGTCTGACTTCTTGTCTTATGAGCTCAGAAGAAGAAGTCAAACTCTGGCACCAGAAACTGGGACATTTGCACTTAAAAGGCATGAAGAAAATCCTAAGTACTGAAGCTATCAGAGGTGTGCCTAATCTGAAGATCAATGAGGACAGTGTTTGTGGTGATTGTCAGATTGGTAAACAAACAAGAAAGTGTCATCCCAGATTAGTTCACCAGGTAACTACTAAAGTTCTAGAACTAGTTCATATGGATTTGATGGGGCCTATGCAAGTAGAGAGTATTGGAGGCAAGAGGTATGCTTTTGTTATGGTAGATGACTACTCAAGATTCACATGGATCAACTTTGTTAGAGAGAAGTCTGATACTTTTGAAGTGTTTAAAGATTTATGTACTCAATTACAAAGAGAGAAGGACTGTGGTATAGTCAGAATCAGAAGTGATCATGGCAAGGAATTTGAAAACAAGAGTTTTTCAGAATTCTGTGCTTTTGAAGGTATAAAACATGAGTTTTCTGCACCTATCACACCTCAGCAAAATGGTGTAGTTGAGAGGAAGAATAGGACTTTGGCAGAATGTGCAAGAGTGATGCTGCATGCTAAGAAACTTCCATATATGTTATGGGCTGAAGCAATGAACACTGCATGCTATATCCATAATAGAGTCACTCTGAAGAAAGGAACAGCATCTACATTGTATGAATTATGGAAAGGGAGAAAGCCTACAGTCAAATACTTCCATGTTTTTGGGAGCAGATGCTATATTTTGGCTGATAGAGAAAATAGGAGAAAACTGGATCCTAAGTCTGATGAGGGCATATTCCTGGGTTATTCAGTGAACAGCAGAGCTTACAGGGTGTTTAATTCCAGAACCAAGGTTGTGATGGAGTCCATTAATGTGGTAATTGATGATCTGACTGCTGAGAAAGATAGAAGTGAGCCTGAAGTTGTTCCAGAGTCTGAAGCCTCAGAAGAACAAATTTCAGAAGCAGAAAAGCATTCAGAGTCTGAAGAAACAGAAGATCAACCAGATCAAGTTCCAAATGGTAAAGGGCCATCAATTAGAGTTCAGAAGGATCATCCTAAAGACTTAATCATTGGAAGCTTAGATCAAGGTGTCAGAACCAGGAGATCAGATGCTGCTGCTACTGATTCATGCTTTGTGTCAAAGGTTGAGCCTAAAAATGTGAAAGAAGCCCTAACTGATGAATTTTGGATTGAAGCTATGCAAGATGAGTTGAATCAATTCAAAAGGAGTGAAGTGTGGGATCTTGTTCCAAGACCAGAAGGGCTGAATGTGATTGGCACTAAGTGGATATTCAAGAATAAAACAGATGAAAATGGTACTGTAGTCAGAAACAAGGCAAGGTTAGTTGCTCAGGGTTATACTCAAGTTGAGGGACTTGATTTTGATGAGACCTTTGCACCTGTGGCCAGACTAGAGTCCATAAGACTACTGTTGGGTGTCTCCTGCATTCTCAAGTTCAAGCTATTTCAGATGGATGTGAAGAGTGCATTTCTGAATGGATATCTGCAAGAAGAAGTGTATGTTGAACAGCCTAAAGGATTTGTGGATCATAATTTTCCTAATCATGTTTACAAACTGAAGAAGGCCTTGTATGGATTAAAGCAAGCACCAAGGGCATGGTATGAAAGGCTTACTCAATTTCTTGAGAAACAAGGTTACAGAAAAGGAGGTTCTGATAAGACCTTATTTGTGAAGAATGAACATGGAAGCCTGATGATTGCTCAGATTTATGTTGATGACATAGTTTTTGGAGGGATGTCTCAGAAGATGGTCAAACTGTTTGTTCAGCAAATGCAATCAGAATTTGAAATGAGTTTAGTTGGTGAGCTGACATACTTTCTTGGGCTGCAAGTCAAACAAATGGAAGATACAATCTTCATTTCTCAAAGTAAGTATGCCAAGAACATAGTGAAGAAATTTGGATTGGAATCTGCTGCTCACAAGAGGACACCAGCTGCTACTCACTTGAAGTTAACTAAGGATGAGCATGGAGTTTCAGTAGACCAAAGTCAGTACAGAAGCATGATTGGGAGCCTATTGTACTTAACTGCGAGCAGGCCTGATATTACATTTGCTGTAGGAGTTTGTGCAAGATACCAAGCTGATCCTAAGATGAGTCATCTGACACAAGTTAAAAGGATCCTGAAGTATGTGAACAGCACAAGTGACTATGGAATCATGTACTCACATAGTTCAAGTTCTGAACTGATGGGATATTGTGATGCTGACTGGGCTGGAAGTGCTGATGACAGGAAGAGCACCTCAGGAGGTTGTTTCTTTTTAGGAAATAACTTAATATCTTGGTTTAGCAAGAAACAAAACTGTGTTTCATTGTCAACTGCTGAAGCTGAGTATATTGCTGCTGGAAGTAGTTGCTCACAATTGGTGTGGATGAAGCAGATGCTGGAGGAGTACAACATTGAACAAGGAACTATGACATTGTTTTGTGACAATTTGAGTGCCATCAACATCTCTAAGAATCCAATACAGCACAGCAGAACTAAACACATTGATATCAGACACCATTTTATCAGAAACCTTGTGGAGGATAAAGTTATTCAGCTGGAACATGTAGCTACTGAAGAACAAGTTGCTGACATTTTCACAAAGGCCTTGGATGCTAAGCAGTTTGAAAACTTAAGGAGCAAGCTAGGTGTGTGCTTATATGAAGAATTCTAGCAATTAAAGCAAACTGGATGTGAGGAAGGTAGAGTACCTGCCAGCTTTGTTAGTGCTACGTGTGATGCTGTCTCTGATACTAAGTCTGAAGTTCAAACTGGGACAGTAGTTGAAGATGTTTGTGCAGTTTCCCTTCCCTATTTGAAGACTATGATTTGTCAAAATTTTATGGCTAAAAAGGGGGAGAAAATCTTATGCAATGTGTTGGCCTTGTTGGCTCTGATACCAAGAATTAGAAGATGTATTGCTCTGATATGTGTGTCATTAATTCAGAAGGTGACTAGTTTTGCTCTGATACCAAGCAAGATATGTCCAGATATGATCAAGGGGGAATATGTGTCTCAGGGGGAGTACAAATTTGTTATATACCTGAGTGATGATGTGGTCCTGAAAGGTGGTCCTGAAGAAAAATTATGCTTGTGTTCAGCTCTCCTGAAGTGGTGGCTCTGATATGCTCTGATACCATAAATTCATAAGTAAGGGGGAGTTTGATGTGTGCTGAGTGTATGCTGAGTTGCAGGGGGAGTATGTGTGATGATCAGGAGTTGATCAGTAGCTCTGATACCTTGGAGTAGCTCTGATGGAGTGTGCTTCAGGAGATCAGAAGCTGAAGCTGTTTGTTTGTTTAACATAGCTGAATCCGCTGCCTAAACTGATTGCTATGATGTATCAGTGTGGAGTTCTTCATTGCTGAGTTGATTTTAAGGGAGATTGAAGAACTTGGATGGTTTTAGCCAAAAATTTGCCAAAGGGGGAGATTGTTGATTCTTTAAGTGTTGGCTGCATTGTTTTGTTCAAGAAGAAATGAAATGCCTCAACAAAGTATCCTTGAAGTCGAAGTTTTTGACTGTTGGGGTATTGACTTTGTTGGGCCATTTCCATCCTCCATGTCCAATGAATATATTTCGATAGCTGTTGATTATGTGTCTAAGTGGGTAGAGGCAATTGCATCCCCAAAAGCTGATAGCAAAACAGTGGTCAAATTTCTCAAAAGAAATATCTTTTCCCGTTTTGGAACTCCTAGAGTGCTTATAAGTGATGGAGGTTCTCACTTCTGCAATTCACAATTGGCAAAAGCACTTGAGCACTACGGAGTCAAACACAAGGTCGCTTCACCATATCATCCACAGACAAACGGTCAAGCTGAGGTGTCCAACCGTGAAATCAAAAGGATCCTTGAGAAGACCGTGTCATCATCAAGGAAGGATTGGTCAATGAAACTTGACGAAGCATTGTGGGGCTATAGGACCGCATACAAAGCTCCTACAGGTTTCACACCATTTCAGTTGGTGTATGGGAAAGCGTGCCACTTGCCGGTAGAGTTGGAGCATAAAGCGTTTTGGGCGCTAAAATTTTTAAACTTTGACCAAGAGCAAGCGGAGGAGAAGAGAAAGCTCCAAATGAATGAACTGGAAGAAATGCGAGACCAAGCATATCAATCATCCAAGCTCTATAAAGAAAAGGTCAAGAGGTATCATGACAAGAAGATTATGAAGAGGCATTTCAGGCCCGGTGAAATGGTTTTGCTGTTCAATGCAAGATTGAAGCTATTTTCGGGTAAATTGAAATCAAAGTGGTCCGGCCCTTTCATGATTAAAGAAGTCAGGCCTTATGGAGCAGTGGAACTAGAGGATCCTATCACCAAAGCAACTTGGACGGTGAATTGACAAAGACTAAAACTATACTTTGGCGGTGAAGTTGTTCGGCACACGACAACAATTTCACTCATTGATTCATAATCAAACATGAAACAGGCGTCGATCTAATGACGTTAAACAAGAGCTTGTTGGGAGGCACCCTGTTGATTCTTTAAGTGTTGGCTGCATTGTTTGGCAAAACCAAAGTATGGAATAGAAGCTTTTCCTTATGATGAACATTTCTTCAGTTACAAGTTTTGTGTTTTGAAGCCATTCAGAAGCTGAAAATGCCATCAGAAGCTGAAATTCATCAGAAGCACTGTAGCTCTTCAGAAGCAGTTTCAGGTTCTGAAGTCCAGCGTTGACTTATGTTGACTTCATCAGAAGCTGGTTATTTTCATGTTATTTCTGTGCGAATCTTTGCAAGATTTAATAAGGAATTATCCACGCATAGTGTTCTAGAATGCTGGATTGTTTTGGAGAAGATATCTTTGAAGATTTGGTTCAACATTATGAAAATTCGTATTTTCTGTTTTAAATCTTTCAAAGATTGATTGCTGTTTTATTTGTTACCTTATTGGAACAATCTTATTCCAGTAACAAATCAATTCAGAAGATTTGGAGCATAATTAAAAGGCTTGCTGAAGATTATAAAAGGAGGAGCTTGGCTATTGAAGAGATACGATTTTAGAGAGTTAGAAAATCAGAAAATTGAGTCTGTGTTTTAACTTAGAGTTTATTGTGCACCACTCACATGTTTTGAGTTGGTTTAGAGTTTTATTGAGTTGTAATTCATTCTAAGCCTTTAGGTACGAATGAAGTTTTGTCTTTGAAGGTGTATTCAAAAACAGGGGAGTTTTTGTGTTCAGAACTGGGTTAAGTTCAAAGGGTAGTTCAAGTAGCTGGGTTGCAGTTGCTTGTATAGGAAGATAGTGGATTCTATTACTCAGAGTTGGGTAGAAGTCTGACTAGGAGGAGTTTAATTGCTAAGGCTGGGAACTGGGAGTCAGTGTCTTGAGTCTTTGGGTTAAATCCTAAGTGGATTTCCTTCCTGGATTGGTATCCCCCAGAGTAGGAGGTGTTTACTCCGAACTGGGTTAACAAACCTTGTGTGTTCTTTAGCTTTCCTGCACTTTTTATTTCTGCTATTTATCTGCTTTAAAATTGTGCTAAGTCATTGTTCAGAACCTGTTTTGGTTCAGAACCTGAAATCTCTTAAGAATTGCCTGGCCAGAATTTCACACCCCAATTTTGTAAGTATTTTATTGCTTTGCATTTTAGATTAGGTCACAATGCACTCATAATCAGAAGCTAGTACAGAAACTAGAACAACAAAATTACCTGTCATAACTCGCCCAGCGAAGCAAAATCTCGCTGAGCGAGAATTACAGGTCAGTTTGACCAGGTTTGACCAGATTAACTCGCTTGGCGAGAAAAATCTCGCTCAGCGAGATTACATAATCTGACAGTTACGATTTCCCAAGCCATTAACCCCTATTAACTCCCCTTTACGTCCTCAATTACCTCCTAACCACCCATATCCCTCCCCAAAACCGGTTTTCTTCACTTTTCACCTTACAACACAAAAAATCTTCCATTTTTCTCTCAAAAGCCAAACCCAAACTCATCCAAGCCAGATTAAGCACTTACACTGCATTGCATCACTTCATCTTGCATCAAATCAACAGGTTTGAGTTCTTTTCTTGCTCTATTTAAAAAATTCGAAAATGGGTTTAGTTTGTGGATTTAATAGAATAGGTTGTACGTTGTTGTGATTTTAGTGATTAGTTGCTGGTTAGGTTCGAAATAGTGTATGTTAGAAATGAACTAGAATAACAACAAGATTGCCATGCCAAAAATCGGATTTTTAATCACTTTTTGATTAACCCATTTTTGTAAATTTGAAATAAACATGGGTTTGTGATGTTTGGATGCAATGGTTGTCATTTTACTTCATTTCTATGTTACTGGGTGTGTTAGTTCACAGTGTTTTTCGAGCCAAAAAATTAAATTTTTGCACTTACTCGCTGAGCGAAAATCATGCTCGCCTAGGCGAACATTCATCTGGAAAACCCAGAATTTTGAACGTTTTTTCGCCCAGCGAAGCTTTTTATCGCCTAGCGAGTTACACCAGAAAATGAAAATTTTATTTTGCTCTGAGAGTTCTTATGCCATTTTTTGCTAACCTCTATATACTTTGTTCTGTATGCAACTCCTGGTTGTTTTGCAGGAATGGCACCTAAGCAGAAATCGACCGGAAGCAAGAGAAAACAAGGAGAATCATCTCAAGCATCCGTACCATTTGATGCTAGCCGCTTCCGGAGCGCACACCACGCTGCAAGGTATCAGGAGCTGTTGAAAAGAAAATTCTGGCATGAGAAGGAGTTCATAATCAACCCGCAGGGCAAATATAATGGAATCTTGGGAATTTTTTAAACAAAAAAAGGGAAGAGATTGGTGAGTCCCCCAACCAAGATTAATGCGGATATTGTGAGAGAATTTTACGCAAATGCCATTCCCAATGATCCTGAGGACCCTTTTGAGTTTGAAACCTTCGTTCGAGGCCGAGTTATAAAGTTTCATCGCCCTGCTATTAATGCCTATTTAGGAAACCCTATACTCCCTCGCGACTCTGAATACCTTTGTGAATTTCACACTCAGCAGGCCAAAGGTAACTGGGACCACGAGGAAATCAAGAAGGCAATTTTTAAGGAAGGTAAGGATTATGATATTAGCCCGGCTGGGAGACCCTTTAGAGCCCTAAAGCAAAACATGACACTCCCTGCCCAAGTGATCCTTAACCTCATCCTACATAATATCCGACCAAAAAGCCATACCTCCTCAACCACCCTTGAAGTGACCCCTCTCATCTACTACATCCTTGCCGGAAAACAAGTGGATGTAGCCCGCATCATTGCTAATGAGATTAAAACCATTGCAATGAGTGGCATCACATCTCCTAAATGTCCACTTGCTTTTCCCGGCCTTATCATGGGCCTATGCCAAGCTGCACGCATCGTCCTCCCACCTCAAATTCATGAACAAATAGTTAATCCGGTGGATGATGCTTACATTGCTCGCCACAATGAAGATAAGCAAGCAAGACATGCCCCCCAACAACCTCAACAGCAGCCTGAATCTTCTCAAGCTCAGCAACAGCAACAGCAGCCTTCTCAGCACCTCCAGTTTTCTGAATGGGATCCTAGGTATCTAGCTTCCTATAGCTATACTTGGGATGCTATGGAAGCTAACTATAGGGGCCAGCTGGGAATTCAGGAGTCCCTTTTCAGATTGCAGCAGCAGTGGGGTGCTCCATCAGACCCTGCTCAGCAAATAATGACTCCTGATCATTACCGTTCTTATGTGGCTTACCCTGAGGACAGACCATTCTATCATGGAGGGGGCAATGCAGCAGGTGCTGGTGATGGTATAGCTGCTGGTGGTGAATCAGATGAGGAGACACAGAGTGATGAAGACATGGAGGAGTGAAGGAAGAGGAGTTTGACTTGAAAGCCCGCCACGAATAGTGAAATATTTTTTAAAGCTTTCAGTCAAAATTTTTTGGATTTTATCTGAACAATCATATGGCTTGTGTACTATGGCTTGTGTATTTTGATTCTGTACTTTTGTTTCTGTACCTTTGAATTCTGTATTTTATTTTTGTACTTTGAATTATGTACTTGTGGTACTTTATGTTTAAGTTTTATGTTTTATGTTTTAAAATTATGTTTGTTTTATTTATTTCGTACCATATTATTTTTAGTATAGTTTAATTTACCAATTGATTGAACCCTGCTCAAATACTCAAAGTTAAATGCTTGAACTAAAGCCAAAGCATTGAGCAAAAGATCAGGTGAGTGATAATGATAGAAAGTTTGTGATAAAGCGCACAGCTAAGGTACTCGTTTCTTGTTTTTCTAGGTATATACTTGAATGTGAAATGAGTACTTTGCACACAAATTTATTTTATCCAGTTTTACGCAAGAACATATTTACGTTTGAACCAATTAGAACTAGTCAAAATGTGAGGAATCCTCAAAGTCAATGTATATATATGCAGGAGACCGGCATTTTTGTTTAACTCGATTCTTTTATGTTAAATCTGAAAGTTGTTTTAAATTGTATGAAAGCACTGAAATGATCAAGGCATTTTTTGAATATGAGTAGAAATACTTGACCACAAAAAGCATACCCTGTGAGAAGTGAGTATTTGATAACCCCATTGAGCCTAATGAATCAGAATCGTTAACTATGAACTGCCAATTTTCATAAGCTCAAATGCTTAGTGAAATTGCCGGAGTTTGTAAAAAAATCCAGTTCATAGTTAAATCATTATTGGATTCTGATATTTTACTTTCATTTTGAACCCTTATCCATCATGTTTATTTGTCCTTTGCCAAATGATAAAGGAACATTCAATTAGGGTATCATTGTGAATAAGTTGGGGAGAAAAGGGAGGTAGTGTATGTCAAGTAATGGTGAATTTTGAAATTGATCTTGACAACAAGAAAAAGAAAAAGAAAAAGAAAAAGAAAAAGAAAAAGAAAAGAAAAAAGAAAGAAAAACAAACCAAGAAAAAGAAAAGAGAAAAAGTCAATAAATCAAAAAGTTGACAAGATCAAAGAAATATTTGTAAATCACCAAGAGTTGTTTTTGAATAAGGAGGAAGTGTGTAATTAGTAAGAATGTTCCTCTATGCTTGGCCATTTGAATTCAATTTTTCCCACGTATGACAATTCTTTTGTAACCAAGCCAAATTACAACCCTCAAAGACCTTGTGATTGATGCTTTTGTGCTTTTAGAAATGATAATTAGATGGACGCATAACTTGATCGGAATGTTAGCAAACTTGCCGGATGAGTGATCAAAACCCGCACAACTTGATTTCAATTTGTTCATCTACTTAAAAAGAAGTGTGTTAGGTGTGGTTCAAATTTAAACATGTTGTTTGCTAGAATTGTGTGATATGAACGTTGTGATTAGGACTATGTCACATTCATGGTATATATCTTGTTGAATGAGAAACTTTACTTTTGCTCGCGCTGTCACAATTGAATCATTCATCTGACAAATTTTTCTTCAAATTACTGAATTTTTTCTTCATGCTCAACTTTGTCCAAAGCCTTGATTTTTCCAATTATTTTGAATCTTTTGTTTGAGGACAAACAAAGAACTAAGTTGGGGAGTATTTGATAAGTGGCAAGAAATGAATAAATTCATGTCTTTTACAAGGCTTTTTAGTTACTTGTTTTGCAAGTTATCCTAGGAAAAGCATTGAATTTATGAATAAATGCCAATTATTCTTTGTATATCTTATTCTTCCCCATTTGTGTAGGAAAAAGCAAGCCAGGACTTGAAAATAGCAAGAAATCATTAAGAGAAGAATGAAGAATCTCGCCCAGCGAGCGCTTGGCGAGTGATTGGCGAGTAGAGGCAGGGATTTTCAGGAGTTTTTCAAAGTTAAACTCGCCTGGCGAGTACTTGGCGAGTGGTTGGCGAGTTCAGGCAGGGATTTTCAGGAACAGGGGAAGTTTGATTTCGCTCAGCGAAATATTGGTCGCCCAGCGAGATCATCAAGGCGGTTTAATGCTGTGGAAGACGTGGCAGAAAGCCACTGGCCAGAAATTGGAACTCGCCGAGCGAAATATATCTCGCCGAGCGAGATGTCACTTATCAGATTTAGTAGATAAGCTTTGTCTCAGCTTTTAGGTTAGGATGTTAAGATTATTAAGCTTATTTTAAGAACACATTTTAGAGATTTATTACCAGAGAATAGGGCTAAAAGAAGGGCACTTCAAAGGACAAAAAGGAATCAAGATTAGATCATCAAAGGGTTTTTGAGAAATCAAAACTTGGCATTGATCTTCATCTTTTCTCCAGCTTTTGTATTGTTGACATGAAAATGATCAACTAAATCTCCTTTGTTGGGATTAGAGGTAATGAATCAAGCTAGATGTAATCTTGTGATCATGTAAATATATGATTCTAGTGTTTTATAATATATTGAAACTTATTCTTGTTATTCAATCTTATGTTTGATTTAGTGTTATTGACAAATACATTTAAATCTAGGGTTAGAATAATTTTCTATTAAAACAAGTGTTCTAGACATGGAATTATGTTTTGATAATCACTTAAAGCATCAATACTTAATGTTATTGGATCGTTTAATAGATTGGGAAATCGTCGATTAAACGATACGATCGATCTCACAACTTTACTTGGACACAAATAATGTTGTCAGGTGATGTGTGATAATATCGTTAAAAAGAGATTAAAACTAGAATCCGTTTATCAAAATCATTAGAATAATGTCGATGCTTGATTTATGAACTTTGATACCGACACTTTTATGCCCTATTACTCGTCGTATTTATTTATATTTTAAAGTTGATTAGTTTTTAGTAAACAAAAGTTAAACCCTAACTTAAAATGATAATCGATGTTGAACGGTTTAAGATATCGCGCAAATCCCTGTGGAGACGATCCTAATATACTCACGTGTAGATAGGAAATTATAATGTGAGGAAAAACCTTTCATCAGTCAACCCTCTCACAAGTAGCACATTTTCTAGTCTTGGTAATCCATCTTTGATTAAATCTCCAATACCCAGAATCTCACCTTTTGCTCCATCACCAAAAGTTACATAACTGCTGGTATATGGCTTTAAATTACTCAGAAGTTTCTTCACACCAGTCATGTGTCTGGAACAACCACTATCAAAGTACCAATCTTCCTTAGAGGTGGCTCTCAAAGATGTATGAGCTATGAGGCCAACATCATTACCTTTGGGTTTCCAGACCTTCTTGACATTGTTTCTGGATGCAGCAGGTTCCACTTTTCTATACTGAAAATGCTCAGGATAACCATATAACTTGAAACAGAATGGTTTAATATGCCCCTTCTTTCCACAATGATGACAAACCTATGTATGATTTCTCCTCTTTCCCTTGAACTTCTGAGGTTGCTTCTGAGGTTTCATCTTAGATGTTCCTTCCATAGGATCATAAGTTTTAGAAGCAGGAACAAACCTTTTAGCAGGATTCTTCTGTTTGAGGTTCAGAATCTTATCTACAAATCATAAGCCCTTATGTTTCCCTTGTTTCTGATTCTCCAAAATCTCCTCCAGCACATCAGTAGCAGTATTCATCATTCTGACCTGCTTTTTCATGTTCTCAAGCTGGGAATTTAGTTGACTCACTTCATCTTTCAAATCAGAATTTTGCACTAACAGTTCACCTTTCTCAGCCTCCAGTTGACAGATTGTCTTCTTCTGATCCACTTCTGATGTATAGGTTCTTGTAGTTGTCATCCAGTTCTTCATATGATGATTTTTCAACTTTGGCTTCAGACTCTGAAAGTGCTTCAGACTCTGATTCAGACTCTGATAGAGTTTCAGACTCTGAAAATGCTTCGGTCTTTGAACAAGCTTCTGAGGCCTTAACCTTCACACCAGACTTGTACCTTCCAGTTAGGGAAACCACATACTTAGCAGATTCACTCTCAACATCTTCTTTTGAGTCTTCATCTGACCAAGACACATCTAAGCTCTTCTTCTGCTTCTTAAGAAAAGTAGGACATTCTGACTTGATATGCCCATAATCTTCACACTCAAAGCACTGAACACCCTTTGATTGTTTGCTCTTTTCTTCAGTCTTGACCTTCTTCTCATCACTTTGTTGCTTACTGTCTTGACCTTTGAATTTGGATTTCCTGTCAACATGCTTCAGAATTTTGTTGAACTGTCTCCCCAGCAACCCAAGAGCTTCTGATAAGCCTTCATCATCCTCATCAATTTCTTGTTGATCCTCAGCTTCAGAATTAACTGCAAAGGCAACACCTTTTCCTTTCTTCTCAGTAAGGTTACAATGAGCTGTTTCAAAATTGAGCAAGGATCCAATTAGCTCCTCAACCTTCATAGTGGATATGTCATGAGCTTCCTCAATAGCTGT
Organism: Medicago ruthenica; assembly: GCA_018208015.1. NCBI lineage: Eukaryota > Viridiplantae > Streptophyta > Magnoliopsida > Fabales > Fabaceae > Medicago > Medicago ruthenica. The sequence goes on along the minus strand of CM031371.1, from coordinate 33,670,432 downwards.
CACTTTCATATCAAATCTTCTAGGAAGTGACCTGAGTATTTTTCTGACTATCTTCTCATCTGACATCTTCTCTCCAAGAGACTCAAACGAATTTGCCATATCCAGGACATTCATATAGAAATCTTGAATGCTCTCATCCTCCAACATCTTCAAGTTTTCAAATTTTGTTGTGAGTAATTGAAGTCTGGATAGCTTGACCTTTGAAGTACCTTCATGAGTGGTCTTGAGTATCTCCCAGGCATCCTTGGCTATAGTGCACTGCTTGATCAGTCTGAACATGTTCATGTCCACTCCATTGAATAGTGCATTCAAAGCTTTGGAGTTTCCAAGAGCCAGATCATCTTCAGCCTTTGTCCATTCTTCCTCAGGTTTCATCACTTCAGTCTTATTCCCATCTTTGTCCAACACAACTGGATAATCCCAACCTTTTAGCACAGCTTTCCAGGTCCTGTTGTCTATGGATTTCAGGAATGCACACATATGAGACTTCTAGTATTCATAATTGGTCCCATCCAACAAAGGTGGCCTGTTAACATATCCTCATTCCTTGTCCATGCGTGCCAGAAAAGTCTTCCCTGGAGCTCACCCAATAACAGGCAGGGTGCCTGCTCTGATGCCAATTGAAATTCTGGCAGGTACTGAACCAAATCGTAAAACAGAGTACAAAGCAAGTAAAACAGTGCACAAACAAAACCGGTTCAGAAGCAGAAATAAAGGACAGAAAAATAAAGAACACAAGTATTTGTTAACCCAGTTCGGTGATAAACAACACCTACGTCTGCAGGAAACCAATCCAGGAAGGAAATCCACTATGAGGAATAAACTCAAAGACTCAGACACAGACCCCCTGTTCCCAGCCTTAGCAATCAATCTCCACTAGTTAAGACTTCTACTCAGGAGCACCACCTAAGTATAAGACACTACTTACTTCCTAATTACTTAACCACAACCCAGTGATCAGCAACACTCAAACAAACAACCCAGTTCTGAAGACACACTTCAATACATTAATGATATCATTCGTACTTAAAAGCTTAGAATGATTTACAACTCAAAACACCTAAACCAACTCAGATGAGTGTGTAGAACCCCAATTTTGTCCTAAGCCATTTCAAAACATTTTCAAAAAAATCAAAAAAAGAGGAGAAAAGTCAAAGTCAACAAAAGTCAACCAAAAAAGTCAACATTTCAAAAATGGTGACTTCGCAGTGCGAAGGTCACTTCGCAGTGCGAAGTCTGCGAATTTTTTGCAGATTTTTGGTTTCTTTGATTTTAATTCCAGTTTTTATTACATTTGATTTTTATTATTGTTTTATCATCATTCATGGCCTTTTTGGCTCAGCAAAGCCAGAGTTGAAAGACTTGCCATTAATGCCAAGGAAAGAAGCTTTTTCTTCCAACCTAGCATGTGGCAAGCAAGTTATAATCACAAACTTTCAAAACAACTTAAACAAATAAGTTATGTTCATCACTTTCAAAGCCAAACTTGAACAAAAACATTGTTCAAAACCAAACGTGAACATAAGCCGAATTTGTTCGCTTTTCAAAACCGTTCGCAAAACGAGCCGAACTTGTGCGTTTTTCACAAAATTGTTAAAACCTCTTCATTTTGAGTTCCAAACCAAATGTTTTGATAAAATTTGGGATTTCTAGGAGATTCAACCAAAAACTTGAATGAAAAAGGGATGGTTTGACATATGTCTCTCCATTGCCCCGATTGTACGAATGCGTGACATATGTCTCGTCGTTCGGACAATCGTCATTCCATTTTCAACGTATCCGACCATACCAAACCAATTCTTGGCCCCTTGTGGTCAATCCGAACCTTTTGGTCCCCGTGGCCACTAGATTCAATCCCCCGACTCGTTTGAGTCACCTCGGTCAATGTTCGACTCGTTTGAGTCCATTGCACCCTTTTTGGTCCCATAGCGACCAATTCGAATCCTTTTACCCCAACGGACATGCCTTTTAACATTCTAGCGCGATTTTAAACAAACGCTTAATAAGCCTCCCATGCGCGAGCATACAAGCTACGTTTAATCGCAAGAATTCGGTTAAAACATCGTCCATTTAAAAATAACCAACATATGTACGTTTTTCTACCAAAGAACTACGTACGCTTTGAATTCTCCGACTACCGGGAGATACGTAGGAGCAAGATCGACATCTTGTCAAGCGCAATAATAAAAAACTTTCTTTTTTCCTTTCGTTTGTTTTTATCTCTTTTTCCCCCTCTTATTATATTTTCTTTTGACATAGACAAGCATGCGCGCAAAACATTTAAAAACATTTTAAGCTTTAGCCAAATAGAAGGTTCCCGTTGAGTACAACGGACATGAGGGGTGCTAATACCTTCCCCTTGCGTAATCGACTCCCGAACCCAACAATGGTTGCGATGACCAATCCTTTTCCTCATCGTCAAAGGGTTTTATTATCGTTTCCCTTCAAACAAAAAACTTAAGGATTTATCAACGTTCCCTTTACACAAAAACTTTGGTGGCGACTTCACAAAGCCTTCCGAGCGTTCGTACGCGTCCTCGGAAGATTGCGCGTTTTTTAAACGAGTGCGCACAGCTGGCGACTTCACTGGGGACCCTTTTCCCACTAGCGAGTCAAGCCTATCCTATTTGGATTTTAAGCTAATTGTTTTTATCTTCTTCGCGCGCATGCTTTTATTTTATTTATCTATGTCATTCCCATGCTTTATGTTTATAAATGCTTTATTTTGCTTTATATTCATATCATATATATCAAATGCGGGGGGTTACTTGAGCGATGTTACTCCACATTGTTCGGGTTAATGCCGGACGTGTGAGGCTCTCTACCCGAGCTCGAGAAAAAACTAAGTTAGAATGGTGGTTGTGAGCGGAAGCCCGCGTTGACGTATGTCCGTGAGGTAGGATGCCCAACCCCGCTTAGAGGAGATTTTCACGTGGAATTAATTGAAGTCATGTTGACGTATGTCCATAGACAACCTTAATTCCATGTGAGATCTATGACTCTAGGGACCTCTTCTTAGGAAATTTCACCTTTAGAGCCTACACGTGAGGATGGGGGAAATTCCGAACCTCTGCATATCACCCATTCGCATTCATTCATGTTTGTTACATTGTGTTTCATTTTATCAGGGGCAATCAACAATTATTTGTTTATTACTTGTTTTTATATGCATAATCATAGTTGGGGATAGAAATGACCAATGTGTTGAGAGGTAGCATTTTAAATTTTTTTTTCAGAATTCGAGTACTTCGCAGAGCAAAGGTCTCTTCACACTGCGAAGTTAACAGAGCAAAAGTACTTCGCAGTGCGAAGTATGCGAATTTTGTCAGCTCAGTTTTCAAAATGGCCGACCCTTCATTTACTCCCTCTCAACCACCCATTTCCACTATCCCCTTTATCCAACCGTTTTCTTCTTTTCCCTAACTCTTAAAACTAAAAAAATAACATTTTTTTTTCATAACTTCAAAAAAGAAAAACTCTCAAATCTTAAAAAAAAGTGAGCATACCCATTTGTGAATCTTCCCTTCATTAAATTTGTGTGTTATTCCATTCAGAACCAACTACCAGGTACGATTTCCTTTCTTTCTCCTCTGTTTAATCTCTAATTCGTATTACAACAATATGGGTTTTAGGGTTTCTAATTTTGAAATTCCCATTTTTAGGGTTTAAGTTTATAATAAGCTGCATTTCGTCCTTAGTTTGCTATATTAGGTTGTGATTTAGTAAGCATGCATTATGGGTATCTGAAACAAACCTGTTTCTTTCAATTTCCAAGTTGATTTTTTTGAAAACTCCATTTGCAAAAATTGAAAGAAGGAGAGCTGTTAAGAGTTTCTTTTGGATACCCAGCCATGATTCTAAAGTCGTTTATCTACATGCATTGTATTTTAGAGAGAAGCTTAAACCAGGGGTGTAGTTAGATTTCTGGGGTTTTTGCTGTCATGGTCACAGAGCAAAGTTCAACTTCGCACTGCGACCGTTTTCTGGGCAACCCAGAATTTCTCGAACACCTTCGCACTGCGACCATGCCTTCGCAGTGCGAAATAAGCAGAAACAGAACCTTTGTTTTTTCATGCTTCCTTTCCAATTCCATTAATTTCACCCCATATCACCTATAATCATGAATCCTGTTTACTGACTTTGTCCTTTTTCTTGTAGATGGCACCAAGACCAACGGGAAAACGATTAAGGGGTGAAGCATCAGGATCTAGACCCCAAGGGGCATTCGACGCCTCCCGCTTCCTAAGCCTCCGGAATCAAGAGAGGTACGAGGAGCTTCTCAGCAGGACGTTCTGGGCTGAGAGGCAGTTCATCATAAACGAGCAGGGCACCTATCGAGAGTTGGCCCGGTTGATAAATCATCGTCGTTGGGGAGTTTTGGTGAACCCTCCGCTAAACCTTAATTATGATATTATCCGGGAATTTTATGCGAACGCCATTCCCGTGGATCCGGAAGGAGAGTTCACCTATCAAACCATGGTGCGTGGTTGGGTCATTAGATTCGATCGCGACGCCATCAACACTTATCTCCGCAACCCCTTCCAACTAGAAAATGATGAACTTTGTGCTTTCCATAAGCACCAAAACCGTGGTAATTGGAACCACGATCTCTACGCCCAGACCATCTTCCAATCCGGAAAGGGCTATGAGCTCAATGCGGCGGGGCAGCCTACCAAAGCCCTCAAAAACAACCTCACTACCTACGCTCAAGTCATCTTCCACCTCATTGTTCACAATATAAAACCAAAGAGCCATACTTCCTCCACCACCTTGGACGTCACCCCCCTAATCTACTATATCCTCACCCATAAGCAAGTAGACGTGGCCAGGGTGATCTGTCAAGAGCTAAAGATAGTGGTCGAGAGTGGCATCAAGCCACCGGCCAAGAAGATGTGCCCGCTCGCTTTCCCGGGTCTAATTATGGGACTCTGCCGGGAGGCACGAGTAGCGATCACTCCTCATGTGTCCGAGACCATAAAGAACCCGATCACGGATGAGTACATCTCCAGACACTGCACAGGGAGGAGAGCGGCGAGGGCACAGCAGCCACGGCCTAGGCCTCCACCAGCATCACAGGGTCATCACACCTGCACTTTCACATGGGAGCAGAACGCTTCCACGCATAGATACATGACCATGATGCATGATTCCATGCACCGCCTTCAGAGACAGTTGGGTAGGCCAACAGATCCCGACATTCAGATACCGACACCCGAGATGTTCGCAGCTCATGGTCGTTGGCCCGGGGATAGGCCAGAGTATTCAGAGGGTGGAGGTAGTGGTGCAGCGGTCGGAGGCCAAGATGGAGGAGAGGATGAGGATGATGAGGACGAGGAGGACGAGGATGAGGAGACTGAGGATGATGAGGCTCTCACTCCTTGAGTGGCCCCCTTTTTTGATGTTTTCTTATGTTTTTGTTGTTTATGTTTATGTTATTTTTCTCGTACACTCTTTAGAAGCTTCCTATGTTTAATACTCTGTATCTATATTTGTACTCTTGTTTTGTTGTTATTTGAGTACTCTTTCTTTTATTGCTTGGCCTTTGCATCATCATCATGCCTGCTTAATTTTAATATGCGTAAATGTCGAAATTTCTTGCTATAGATCATTGGTAATGTGAATTTGACAAATTTTCCCGCAACGGATTAAGCCAAAGTTAATTTGATTTAGCCATAGACGATTGGTAATGATAAAATTTGGTTAATTTTCGCAAAGCTAAAATGCATGTTTCCTATTTTTCCATGATTAAACTTGAAAGGAGAATATGTATTCAATACCAAGTTATACCATACAATTTACGTTATTAACATGTTTGTTCTATGAACCATTTTAGAACCAGCCAGGTGTGAGGAATCCTCAAAGTCATCATAATACATATGCAGGAGACCGACATTTTTGTTTAACTCGATCTTTTTATGTTAAATCTGAATTTTCTTTTTTAATTGTATAAAAGCATTGACATGATCAAGTCATTTGTTTGAATATGAGTAAAAACAATTGACCACAAATAGCCCACCCTGTAAGAAGTGAGTATTTGTTAACCATAAACTGCCAACTTTCATAAGCTCAACTGCTTATTGAGATTGCCGGAGTTTGTAAAATTTTTTTTTTCAGTTCATGGTTAAATCATCACTGAATTCTGATAATTTCCTTTCAATTTTTGAACCTTTAACCATCATGATTAGTGTCCCTTGCCAAAAGAGGAAGGAACATTCAATTAGGGTATCATCCTGAAATAAGTTGAGGAGAAAAGGGAGGTTGTGAAAATCAAGTAACGGTGAATTTCTTAAATTGATCTTGACAACCAAAGAAAAGAAAGAAAGAAAGAAAAGCAAACCAAGAAAAAAAAAGAGAAAAGAAAAAATAAAGATCAATAAATCGAAGAGTTGTCAAGATCAAAGAGAAATGTTTGTAAATCACCAAAGGTTGTGATTGGATAAAGAAGAGAAAGGTATAAGTTAGAAAGAATGTTCCTTCTTGCTTGGCCATTTGAATTCAATTTCCCCACATATGACATTTCTTTTGTACCCAGCCAAATTACAACCCTCAAAGACCTTATCAATGCTTTTATGCTTTTAAGAAACAATAATTAGATGGACACATAACTCGATCGGAATGTTAGCAAACTTGCCGGATGAGTGTTCAATACCCCTCACATTAATATTCAATTTGTTCATTTACTTAAATGAGTGATAGGTTGGTTCATTAATAAACATGTTATTAACTTGAACTGTACGATATAATTTTTTGTGTGGTATTTATTTCGAATTTTTCAGTACAATCTCGGAATAATGGGGGCATTAAAATTGCATGCGCAAATTTCATATGAATCAACCAACCATCAAAGCCCGACCTCGCTCGGCATCCAACCAATCAAAGCCCGACCTCGCTCGGCATCCAAACAAAACCAAAGCCCAATATTCATTGGCACCCAACAAATAAAGCCCAATTTCCATTGGCACCCACAACTTTAAACCAAAACCCGATTATACCCGGTGCACAACTCAAGCCCAACCATGCTTGGCACTCTCTCTACAATTCACAAAGAGCCTAGTTGTCATTAACATTCCTCAATCACCCAACAAAAGGCCCAATTGTCATCAGCAATCCCAAATGCGATCAAAGGAGCCACACCTTTGGGGCAGGTCACCACCCCATTAACAAAATTCTTCCCAAGCGAAGTCTTTTACTTTTGTCAAAATTTCCCATTTGATTCTATTCATTCATTTCTTCTTTTTTTTATTATAGTACTTAAAGTAAAATTTTCCAAAAAAAAAACTCATGTGGAATCTTTTATGTTTTTGAATAAATAAACGCGTTTTCTCTGAACTGTGAGTACTTAAAACATGCGTCAATATCCGTAGAGCAGATGAACCTCGCAGGCCGAGTATGGTTAATTGCTAAAAGGATTTCCCCAGCAGGGTCATCGGTGAATCAAAAAGGAATATCCCCATTGAATCGAGAGCCTGAAGGGACGATTCAAGCAAGATTGGCCAACCAAAGCACAAGCATCCCCAGCGGAATCATCAGTTCTGCTCCTCAGCGGTTTAGCACGATTTACCCAGCGGATTGATAATCCCCACGAGGTATTTATTTCTCATCAATTACCGCAGTTTTACCCCGTCAATATTCAGATGTATCCCCTGAGGCACCATCCCCTTTTGAGGATTACCGAGTGTTTATAATGCAATACCGGTCCACTTTTTATCCCACCGGTCTAATCTTGTCTCATCAAGTTTATCGGTCATACGAAAGGAACAAAAATCCCCAGTCAAAACACCCCAAACATCTCTTCCATCAAACAAGGCTGGATATCGAATGCTTCCAAAATGATCCTTATATCCCCATGAAGCCCGACTCTTATTGACATTCCCCAGGGAGTCTCAACCCAAAAAAAAAGAAGAGAAGGCCCAATCATCATTGGCAATCACAAACACAAATCCCCCAGAAAAAGCCCAACCATGCTTGGCATCTACTTACATCCAAATACAATTTCACCCAAAGACCGACTTTGCTCGGCACCCAATCATCACACATGCATATCATTCATAACATAATACATGCATCATGTCAAATTCATTCATGCATACATATCCAAATCATTCATACACATGCATCTCATATTCATGTCATGCATCCTCAACCAGGATTCTCTAGTGAATATCACATATTCACCAGCATCCATCAACAGTTAAGCAAGTGTTCCCCAGTGAACCTCCTTCACAAACTGTCCCCAATTCCCAAGCTGAGTTTCCCCAGCAGAAATTTTTGATTGAGTCTACCTCATATCATATCATATTGCATATCATACTGCATAAGGTAACATGAAGTATATCATGCATCATACAATCATGTTTCCCTTTTCAAACAATCTAAGTACTAGCCCCGCCTAGAGACGATTACAATACTCCAGGCACCTATTCAGGGTAAGACCATTCCAGTTTAGGTATCCACCTCTAGTGCAAGCGGCTAGATAAGATTACCTATCCCTAGGTATCCACCTCTAGTGCAAGCGGCTAGATAAGATTACCTATCCCTAGGTATCCACCTCTAGTGCAAGCGGCTAGATAAGATTACTTATCCCTAGGTATCGACCTCTAGTGCAAGCGGCTAGATAAGATTACCTATTCCCTAGGTATCGACCTCTAGTGCAAGCGGCTAGATAAGATTACCTATCCCTAGGTATCCACCTCTAGTGCAAGCGGCTAGATAAGATTACCTATCCCTAGGTATCGACCTCTAGTGCAAGCGGCTAGATAAGATTACCTATCCCTAGGTATCCACCTCTAGTGCAAGCGGCTAGATAAGATTACCTATCCTCAGTGGATCGACCTTCAGTGTAAGCGGCTGAATAAGATCACCTTTATCCCTAGGTATCCACCTCTAGTGCAAGCGGCTAGATAAGATCACCTTCCCCAGTGTTTCAACCTTCAGTGTAAGCGGCTGAATAAGAACACTTTATCCTCAGGTATCGACCTCTAGTGTTAGCGGCTAGATAAGAACCCCTTCCCCAGTGTTCCTACCTCCAGTGTTAGCGGCTGGATACGATCAACCTTTATCCCCAGTGGATTGACCTTCAGTGTAAGCGGCTGAATAAAGCCACTCCATCCTTAGGAATCGACCTCCAGTATCAACGGCTGGATATTGTAGTACCCTAATTTTGTCCTAAGCCTTTTAAAACAAAAAATCAAAAAAAATCAAAAGAGGGAGAAAAAAGTCAAAGTCAACAAAAGTCAACAGAAAAGTCAACATTTCAAAATGATGACTTCGCACTGCGAAGCTCATTTCGCACTGCGAAGTCTGCGATTTTTCTGCAGATTTTTGGTGTTTTTGATTTAATTCCAGATTTTGTTGCATATCATTTCCATATTTATTTTAATCAGCATTCATGGCTATTTGGGCCAAGCAAAACCAGAATTGAGAGACTTGCCATTAATGCCAAGGTTGGAAGCTTTTTCTTCCAACCTAGCATGTGACAAGCAAGTGGGCTTGCCCTTGGGCAGCTCTTGTCCCTCCCATGTGACCTGTTAACCACCCCAAGGTTGCCAGCCACCTGCTTGATGACTTTCCTCCTGCTTGCTTCCCCAAAACCAGTCAAACTAGCTGGATTTTCTCACTTGAAAAGCCATGAGTGCCTACCCTGTTTTTGCAGCAGCTTTTCACCCCTCACACCAGCCATAGATAGCCTTTTTCATCCCTCAATCTCTGCACATTACAGTGCACGTTTTTATTGATCAACCATTGAGATTGCAAGGATTGATCCCCAAGCTTGGCCAATTGCAATTCAGCCCTATTTCATCATCATTACTATCCTAAAAACCTTTGAATTTGTGGCTGAAATCAGGCTGAGTCTTGCCCCTTGGTACAAGGCAAGGTTGCCTCTATCCATTAGCATTTAATGCAAAGGGATTCAGCCTGATCCTAGCCACAAATCAGCTGGATTTTGGGATTTTCTAATGATGAATTTGATTTGGTTTTGGCCTATAAATAGAAGGCAATGCCCAAGGTTTCAAAAAAAACCCCCAACACTACACATAAACAGCATTCAAGAGCATTATACACTACTCATTCCAGCTTACAAACACTCACAAACAACCAGAAAAAAACCAATCAAACACAAAGCATTACAAAGCTCAAAACCTTTACCAACATTCAAAACCTTTTGCAAGAACCCTCAATCAATTCAAATCCATTGCAGCTGGAGATTTGCTAAGGATCCCTGTAAGTATTCCAAGCTTTTATCTTGCATTTACAATTGTGTTTGCATAGCAATTTTGGTTCAAAACCTCTTGGTTCTAAAAAGCCCCTTTTGAATTTCAAAGAAATCCCAAGGTTTTCAAAACATCAAAACTGGTTTGTCCAGTCCTTTTCATCCCAAAAACTCAAAGTTTTTCACCCACCTAAAAGGTCCTGATTGTGTTCAGAAGTTGTTTCTGAACAAAAGTTCAGAAACAGCTTCTGAACTCAATTTTTCGCATACTTCGCAGTGCGAAGTCATGGTCGCAGAGCGACCATGACAGAACTCAGAATCTGAGTTTTGGTGTCCAAATGACCAATTTTTGAGGTTCTAGCCCAAGAGCTCAGAACCTAAGAGTTTTTAAACCCATGTTTTTCAAACCATAACAAGGATTTTGCACAATCTTGACAAATTCATAAGTTCGTATGACCTTTTGTGGATAACTTGCAAAACAAGTTACGTTCCTAAACTTTCAAAACAGCATGAACAAACAAGCTATGTTCATCATTTCAATCAAAACTTGAACAATAAATATTGTTCAGGATGTTCAAAACTCAAACATGAACATACACCAAATGCGTTCGCTTTTTTTTCAAAACAATTAGCAAAACGAGCCGAATTTGTGCGTTTTCTAGCAAAATTACTAAATCTTCCCATTTTGGGTTTTCAAACCAAATGTTTTGATATACCTTGGGATTTCTAAAAGAATTCTACCCAAAAACATGAATGAAAAAGGGATGGTGTGACGTATGTCTCTCCATCGCCCCGATTGTACGAATGCGTGACGTATGTCTCGTCGTTCGGACAATCGTCATTCCCTTTTTTTAAAAAAATGTATCCAACCATAACCAAACCAAATATTGGCCCCTTGTGGTCAATCCGAACCTTTTGGTCCCCCGTGGCCACTAGATTCGATCCCTCGACTCGTTTGAGTCACTCGGTCAATGTTCGACTCGTCCGAGTCCATTGTACCCGTTCTTGATCTCAGTGGATCAATCGAACAATCCCTCGACTCATTGGAGTCCACTCGGTCAATGATTGACTCGTTTGAGTCCATTGCACCTCTCCTGGTCCCATAGCGACCAATTCGAACCCTTTACCCTAACGGACGTACCTTTTAACAATTCTAGTGCGATTCGTGAACAAACGCTTAATAAGTCTCCCAAGCGCGAGCATACAAGCTACATTTTAATCGCAAGAATTCGGTTAAAACATCGTCCATTTAAAATTAACCAACACATGTACGTTTTTCTACCAAAGAACTACGTACGCTTTGAATTCTCCGACTACCGGGAGATACGTAGGAGCAAGATCGACATCTTGTCAAGCGCAATAATAAAAACTTTTTTTTCTTTTCTTTCGTTTGTTTTTATCTCTTTCCCCCCTTTTAGTATATATTCTTTTGACATGGATAAGCATGCGCGCAAAACATTTAAAAACAATTCAAGCTTTAACCAAATAGAAGGTTCCCGTTGAGTACAACGGACGTGAGGGGTGCTAATACCTTCCCCTTGCGTAATCGACTCCCGAACCCGACAATGGTTGCGATGACCATCCTTTCCTCATCGTCAAAGGGTTTTATTATCGTTTCCCTTTAAACAAAAAAACTTAAGGGTTTATCAACGTTCCCTTTACACAAAAACTTTGGTGGCGGCTTCACAAAGGCCCTCCGAGCGTTTACAAACGACCTCGGAGGATTTGCGCGTCTTTTTCTCAGGAAAAAAACGAGGTGCGCACAGCTGGCGACTTCACTGGGGACGCTTTTCCCACTAGCGAGTCAAGCCTATCCTATTTGGCTTTTAAGCTAATTGTTTTCATTTTCTTTGCGCGCCATGCTTTTATTTTATTCATTTATGTCATATCTATGCTTTATGTTTATATTTGCTTTATTTTGCTTTATATTCATATCATATATATATCAAATGCGGGGTCACTTGAGTGATGTTACTCCACATTGTTCGGGTTAATGCCGGACGTGTGAGGCTCTCTACCCGAGCTTGAGAAAAAAACTAAGTTAGAAGGAGGTTGTGAGCGGAAGCCCGCGTCGACGTATGTCCGTGAGGTAGGATGCCCAACCCCGCTTAGAGGAGATTTTCACGTGGAATGTATTGAAGTCATGTGACGTATGTCCATCGACGACCTTAATTCCATGTGAGATCTATGACTCTAGGGACCTTTTTTAGGGAATCTCATCTTTAGAGCCTACACGTGAGGATGGGGGGAAGTTCCGAACCTTCATAAACCATACCCTTGCATATCATCCATTTGCATTCATGAAAAAATTCTTGCATAAAAAAGGGGCATATTTTTGCATACTCATTGCATTCATACATTTTCATGCATTTCAAAGCAAAACCCTCACATCATCCCCTCACTACAAACACCAAAAAGAAAGTACCCAACCCGGTGTACCGTGGCGTTTCTGAGGAAATCCAAGCAACCGGAAGGTCATCGAAATTCCAGAAATTTTTTCTTTGTCCAAGTAATTTAACATGTTTTTTTCTAAAAAAAAAAAAATCAAATCATTTTGCTCTTCCCAAGGCAAATGATTAATTTTATGGGACCCCCATATTTCAAATCATTTCCGTCATTAATAAATTTGCAGTTTATGTTCAAAGAGTTCGTTTTTCTTTCGTTCTCAAATAAATTTTCGTAAACCCTACAAAAAAATCATCATAAATACACCACCAAAAAATAACACTGCTATGATCCCTTTTGACTTCAATCTCCAAATTAACCAAACGGAAGATGATAATAAGGACGATTTTGAACCTCCTGAAGGATTGTCCAGACTTGGGGATCAAGAGGATAGGGTAATACAACCTCACCAAGAGAGCCCTCAAAAGAATGGCACCACAGTTCTCCCTCTGCCGGGGCACACTCTATAAGAGAAATCACAGTCTTACCCAGACGTGTGGATAAACATGAAGCAGTCATGCTCACCAAAGGAATCCATGAGGAGTCCTTCCAAACCCATGCCAAGACATGTCACAAGTGACAAAATTATGCCAACAAGGGGCACATACCACAAACACCTCTGAATGTCATGACATCACCCTAACCTTTTTTCTATGTGGGGCATAAACATGTTCGGAATGATTGAGCCAAAGGCTTCAAAAGGGCACCAGTTCATACTAGTTGCCATCAACTGTTTCACCAAATGGGTCGAAGCAGCTACCTATGCAAACATGACCAAACAAGTGGTCGCCCAATTCATCAAAAAGGAAACCATTTGCCATTACGGCACTCCCCACAATTTCCCACAAAAAGCCAAGTCGTCATTGGCATTCCTCACATCACCAATTTCCAAAAAAAAAAGAACAAAGCCCAATTTTTATTGGCATCCCCAAACACAAAAAGCCAAGTCATCATTGGCATTCCTCACATCTCCAACAAAAGACCAATTTTCATTGGCACACACAATTTCCAAACAAAAAGCCCAATTTCCATTGGCGCTCACAAACCCCATTTCCAATAAAAGCCCAATTTTCATTGGCATTCCCATCAAAAAAAAGCCCGACCTTGCTCGGCATCCAAAAAAAAACAAAGCCCGACCTTGCTCGGAAGCCAAAAAAAATCACAAAAGCCCGACCTTGCTCGGAAGACAATCAAAAGCCCGACCTAGCTCGGAAGCCAATTACAAAAGCCCGACCTTGCTCGGAAGCCATTCCCATCCAAAAAAAAAAACAAAAGCCCGACCTTGCTCGGCATCCCATCATAAAGCCCGACCTTGCTCGACATCCCACAATAAAAGCCCGACCTCGCTCGGCATCCAAACACCCAAAAGCCCAATTTTCATTGGCCCTTACAAACACAATCACACATAAAGCCCAATTTTCATTGGCATCTCCACTCCAATCACAAAAAGCCCGACCTCGCTCGGCAACCAAAAACAAAAAGCCCGACCTCGCTCGGCATCCAATCACTACCAAGGTCCAATTTTATTGACATTCACAAACACAAACAAGGTTTGACCATCTAAACCCCATAAAAGAGAAACACCCCACAGCATTGGGGCATGGACAGTTCAACAAGAAAGTTCGCTCTCGAGAATTTAGAGAAGGAGACTTAATGCTTGGGAAAAAAGATATTACCCACCCACAAAGATCCCCCTATTAATAAACTCCGGCGCAGTCAAAAAAATATATATGCCAAAAAGAAAAAAGAGCTCGCTAAATCGAAAACCTGAAAGGGCGGTTTAGGCAATAGAGAGCGTCCTGGTAGATCGAAAACCTGAAAAGGCGGTCTAGGCAAAAATTAAGGACATCAAAAAAGGAAATACACCCCGGTGGACTGAAAACTCGAAAGAGCGGTCCAGGTAAAAATTAGGGGTTTCAAAAAAAAAAAAGAAAAAAGGCAAAAGACTGCGGCACGTGAGGTCCGGACAGAATTCAAGAGGGAAAGAATCAACCTCATTATCATCTTTCAAAGGCGAGTTATTTCAAAGTCATAGGGAAAGTAGCACATGAAACCCAAGCAAATCTTCATTTGCCTTTTTGTTTCTTCCTTTTTCTCTATCTCAGTAATCACCTCTTATAGGGATTACATCTTCACGAATAGTTACCCATACAAGGGACTAAGTTTCGTTGATAAAAAAAAAAATTCATTTTTAAACCTTTTCATTGTTATGCGTCCTTACTTGCTCATAAGATGTGTTTTTATTCATGATAGATAATGCATTGAAATATGGGAATAACATAAAAAACAAAAAAAAATGTGTTTTTTACTTGGACGTTAAATGTCGAAAGAATTTCGTTGGTCTCCGGCATTGCATCAAAGGACTCAAGACTTGAAAACTTTCATCAGTCACTTCAAGATCTTACTCTTCATCAGAAACTAGTGCGTAGCTCACGGCGCGTAAAACGCAAAGATCCCGAGGGTCGAAGGAACAAATTTCCCCAAATAAAGCTCACCCCCATACATCTTTTCATCCACCAAGGCCGGATATCGATCATGCTTCCAAAATGATCCTTATATCCCCATCGAGATCCAACCAAAATCAAAAGCCCGACCTCGTTCGGCAACCAAAATCAAAAGCCCGACCTCGTTCGGCAACCAAAACCAAAAGGCCCGACCTCGCTCGGCAACCAACAAAAAGCCTGACCTCGCTCGGCAACCAAAATCAAAAAGCCCGACCTCGCTCGGCAACCAAAAACAAAAAGCCCGACCTCGCTCGGCAACCAAAATCAAAAAGCCCGACCTCGCTCGGCATCCAAACAAAAAGCCCAATAATCATTGGCAAAACCAAAGCCCAATATTCATTGGCATTTCTCCAGTGGAGTCTCACCAAGCCCGAACTACACCGGTTTTGATCCCATTCGGGTATGTAGGCAAAGGACCTTGTCCTTCCAAACCAAACAAACAAAAAAGTCCAATCATCATTGGCAGACAAACACAAATCCCCAAGACAAGCCCGAACTACACCGGTTTTGATCCCATTCGGGTATGTAGGCAAAGGACCTTGTTCTTCCAAACCAAACAAACAAAAGATCCAATCGTCATTGGCACAACCACAACCAAGACCGACCTTGCTCGGAACCCAACCAGCATCCCACATTGATGAAGTAGTATTTTAACATCAAACGAGGTAAGTATTTTTGTATCGTCTCCACAGGGATTAGTGCGCTACTTCGAACCGTTCAACAATCGGTATTGTTTTGAGTATTGGTTTTAAAACTTGTTTGTACATAAACTAATGCAATGTAAAAATGCGGAAAATAAAGACGACAAAAAGTAGGGAATAAAAGCGTTGAGATAGGATTTCCTCAATCTAGAGTCGAATGTAATCCAAAGATCGTGCATATGACTTTAGCGTTTTAGCGAAATTACCACGTATCGCTCGACAACGTCATTGATTTCCCAAATGACATCGTGAGATCGATCGTATCGTTTAATCGACGATTTCCCAATCAATCAAACGATACGAAAGCTTTAAGTTCCGAAACTATGTGCGATTATCAAAACCCAAATCCATTTCTAGATTTTCTTATTTTGATAGAGCTATTCTCGCCAAAGATTCAAAAGTATTCGTCAATATCATTTTAAATCAAAACATGACAATGAATGGCAAGAAAAACTCAAATTCACATAAATAGCTAAAACCATATATATTGCATAATCAAACTATTACATCTAAGCTAGAAAGAGTGCATCCAATCCCAACTAGGGGAAGTTAGCTATTCATTTTCATGATAGCTTTACAAAAGAGAAGAGAAGAGATGAAAATACAAACCCAAGTCTTGATTTCCCAAAGCCTTTGGTTGATTCCACACTCCAATCACCTTTGCTCCTTGAAGATCAAAGCTCTTAGCCCTTGCTTTATGTCTAAAAAGCTAACCTAAAAATATTCTAAAAAAGAACTCTGGAACTATTCTAAGAACTCTGTACAAAACTATGCTGAATGGCTATATAAATTCTGAATTTTAACACGCTCGCTACAAGCGACGAGCCTGTCGCTGTAGCGACGGCCGACTTCTGGCCAATAAGGAAGCTCCACGTCAGCACCTGGCACTAAACCGCCCTTGGTCGCTTGAAGCGACCAATCCATCGCTTGTAGCGATGAACCTCCCAAAAGGATCGCTTGAAGCGATGAATTCTGCGCTTGTAGCGATGGAGTCTCCAAATTCCCTGCCTATCCTCGCTTGTAGCGAGGAAGCGTGCGCTTCTAGCGATGGCACCTGATCAAAACTTCATGTTCTTTGCTCAGTTGATGTCCTGGCTTGTATTTTCCTGCACAATTGGATGGGGAAAGTAGTAAAAGCAATAGTGGGCATTTGATCATTGATTATGATCATTTCCCATGATAACTTGCAAAACAAGCTAGAAAAGTGCTTAAATTAACTATGCTTTTAAACTAAATTTAGGCACTTATCACACTCCCCAACTTAAATCTTTGTTTGTCCTCAAACAAAGGACTCAAACAAATGGAAAAAAACAAGGAAAACAAGGCTTTGGACATTTTTAGTATACATGCAAAGAAATGAAAAGTTTTCAGATACAAAATTCAAATGCGGATTGTGCGGGCAAGTATTAAGTTTCTCATTAATCTAAATATATACTATGAATATAACATAAGTCCTAAACACAAAATTCACATCATACAATGCAAGGCAATAACACAATTAACAATGAACCACACCTAACACACTTCTTTATAAAGTAGATAAACATATTGAACTCAATTGTGAAGGTATTGAACACTCATCCGGCAATTATGCTAACATTCCGATCAAATTATGCGTCAATCTAATTATCATTTCTAAAAGCACAAAAGCAAATGATCACAAGGTCTTTAAGGGTTGTAATTTGGCTTGGTTACAAAAGAATTGTCATATGTGGGAAATATGAATTCAAAAGGCCAAGCAAGAGGAACATTCATTCTATTTACAAACTTCCTCCTTTTTCAAATACAACTCTTGGTGAACTTCAAATTTTTCTTTGATTGATTCTTGACAACTTTTTCTTTTTATTGCAAACCTTTTTCTATTTTTCTCTTTTCTTTTTCTTGGTTTGCTTTACTTTCTTTTTTTTTTCTTTTTCTTTTTCTTTTTCTTTTTCTTTTTCTTTTTCTTTTTCTTGTTGTCAAGATCAAATACATAATTCACCATTCACTTAACATTCACAACCTCCCTTTCTCCCCAACTTGGTTCAATGATACCCTAATCGAATGTTCCTTTATCATTATGGCAAAGGTCAATAATCACGATGGATAAGGGTTCAAAAGAATGTAAGAATATCATAATCCATTAGTGAGTTAACTATGAACTGGATTTTGAAATATTTGGGCAAATTCACTAAGCATTGTGCTTATGAATATTGGCAGTTCATACTTAGCGATTCTGATTCATTTAGGCTCAAATGGGGTTATCAAATACTCACTCTCTCACCGGGTAGGCTTTTTGTGGTCAAGTGTTTATTCTCATATTCAAAAAATGCCTTGATCATATCAGTGCTTTCATACAAATTAAAACAACTATCAGATTTAACATAAAACAATCGAGTTAAACTAAAATGCCGGTCTCCTGCATATATACAATGATTTGAGGATTCCTCACATTTTTGGCTAGTTCTAAGTGGTTCACATTATAAGCATGTTATCACGTAAAACTGTATGAGATAAATCTTATGCAAAGTACTCGTATTAAATTCAAGTACACACATAGAAAAGCAAGAAACAATTAACTTGGCTTTGTGCAATCATACAATTTCTATCATTATCATGCATCTGATAGCGATTCATAAATTTAAAGCACATTCAACATTATTGAACAAAAATAAAAATGCATAATTAAACATAAGTTTATCACATGAAGTTAATGGGGGTAGTGGCTTTGAAATCTGTAACTGACAGGTTTTACTTTCATCGCTACAGCGAGCCACCTGTCGCTATAGCGATGGAAGGTCTGAAGCTCGTCGCTACAGCGATGGCATTCATCGCTGTAGCGACCATGACAGGTAACAGATTTTCTGAAAATTGAAATGCACCACATTCCTTTCATGTGAAAACTATTATGAGAATTAAAATAAAGCATAAATACTTACAAAATTGGGTTGCCTCCCAACAAGCGCTTGTTTTACGTCGTTAGCTCGACGCCTGATTCATTAGGGTGGCCAAAACGAGACGGAGCGCACATCAGCTCTAGTATCCCTTTGCTGCGGGAGGAATTCCATGAACTTTAAGCATAGCTGATGTGGAGTCCAATACCTCCCTATCCAGAATATGGTGAGCAAGGTACAAATACTATCTATTACCAAATCAATTTCGGCCTTGCTCACTCTCACCCCCTCCTTTGCACAAGTTTCTTCCTTGTTAAGAAACTGTTTCGTATCCTCAATAACCATTACTTCATCACTATCAACAGCTATGTCTTCTTCAGAATCTGACATTTCTTGAGGAAGTTCTATGGTGTGTGGTATTTCTATTTCTTCCATTAATTCCCTAATACCACATCCTTCAAACATCGTCTCTTCCTCACTCTCATCAACCTCGTCTTCAACAATCTCTCCAAATTCCAAAGTGGATTGATTGTTGGTCTGACCCTCCATGATTCTTGGTAGACAATTCAATTGAACTTGCAAAATATCCAACTGGATTGATAACGCTCTCAATATGTGGTTGGTATTTTGCATGTTGATCATGGATTGTTGCATGAACAAATTAAAGATATTTTCCGTTCTTTCCATTTGTTCATCTTCAGACGGATATTGTTGATAGGATTCATACTCGTATGGAGTATAGAAGTTGAAATAATCATGATCAGCCATGATTTCCTCTTTGTTGAGAATCTGAAACACGAATAACTAACAAGAAATTTTTCTTTGCTTTGCAAAGAGGGTTAATGCAAATACAAAATATAATGTACAAAAGAGAAGAAAAATATTAACAAGAATATACAAAAGCTCAAAACACTATCAATTATTGCGATGCTCAAAATATCTAAACACTAATCCCCGGCAGCGGCGCCATTTTGATGAAGTAGTATTTTAACATCAAACGAGGTAAGTATTTTTGTATCGTCTCCACAGGGATTAGTGCGCTACTTCGAACCGTTCAACAATCGGTATTGTTTTGAGTATTGGTTTTAGAACTTGTTTGTACATAAACTAATGCAATGTAAAAATGCGGAAAATAAAGACGACAAAAAGTAGGGAATAAAAGCGTTGAGATAGGATTTCCTCAATCTAGAGTCGAATGTAATCCAAAGATCGTGCATATGACTTTAGCGTTTTAGCGAAATTACCACGTATCGCTCGACAACGTCATTGATTTCCCAAATGACATCGTGAGATCGATCGTATCGTTTAATCGACGATTTCCCAATCAATCAAACGATACGAAAGCTTTAAGTTCCGAAACTATGTGCGATTATCAAAACCCAAATCCATTTCTAGATTTTCTTATTTTGATAGAGCTATTCTCGCCAAAGATTCAAAAGTATTCGTCAATATCATTTTAAATCAAAACATGACAATGAATGGCAAGAAAAACTCAAATTCACATAAATAGCTAAAACCATATATATTGCATAATCAAACTATTACATCTAAGCTAGAAAGAGTGCATCCAATCCCAACTAGGGGAAGTTAGCTATTCATTTTCATGATAGCTTTACAAAAGAGAAGAGAAGAGATGAAAATACAAACCCAAGTCTTGATTTCCCAAAGCCTTTGGTTGATTCCACACTCCAATCACCTTTGCTCCTTGAAGATCAAAGCTCTTAGCCCTTGCTTTATGTCTAAAAAGCTAACCTAAAAATATTCTAAAAAAGAACTCTGGAACTATTCTAAGAACTCTGTACAAAACTATGCTGAATGGCTATATAAATTCTGAATTTTAACACGCTCGCTACAAGCGACGAGCCTGTCGCTGTAGCGACGGCCGACTTCTGGCCAATAAGGAAGCTCCACGTCAGCACCTGGCACTAAACCGCCCTTGGTCGCTTGAAGCGACCAATCCATCGCTTGTAGCGATGAACCTCCCAAAAGGATCGCTTGAAGCGATGAATTCTGCGCTTGTAGCGATGGAGTCTCCAAATTCCCTGCCTATCCTCGCTTGTAGCGAGGAAGCGTGCGCTTCTAGCGATGGCACCTGATCAAAACTTCATGTTCTTTGCTCACTTGATGTCCTGGCTTGTATTTTCCTGCACAATTGGATGGGGAAAGTAGTAAAAGCAATAGTGGGCATTTGATCATTGATTATGATCATTTCCCATGATAACTTGCAAAACAAGCTAGAAAAGTGCTTAAATTAACTATGCTTTTAAACTAAATTTAGGCACTTATCACACATATCATGCATAGCATAATTCATGCATCATGTCAATTTCATTCATGCATGCATATACAAATCATTCATACACCTGCATTTCATAAATCATGTCATGCATCCTCAACAAGGATTCTCCAGTGAGCATCACATATTCACCAACATCCATCAACAGTTAAGTAAGCGTTCCCCAGTGAACCTCCTTCACCAACTGTCACCAATTCCCCAGAAGGAATCTTTGTTTGAGTCTATCTCATATCATATTGCATTGCATATCACTGCATAACATGCTGCATAACATGCATCATACAATCATGTTTTCCGGTTCAACCAGGGGCACCTATTTAGGGTAAGACCATTTCTCGTTAGGAATCGACCTTCAGTGTAAGCGGCTGAATAAGATTACCTAGCTTAGGTATCGACCTCTAGTGTAAGCGGCTAGATAAGATCACCTCCCTCAGTGTTCGACCTTCAGTGTTAGCGGCTGAATAAGATCACAGCTCGTTAGGAATCGACCTTCAGTGTAAGCGGCTGAATAAGATTACCTACCTTAGGTATCGACCTCTAGTGTAAGCGGCTAGATAAGATCACCTCCCCCAGTGTATCGACCTTCAGTGTTAGCGGCTGAATAAGATCACAGCTCGTTAGGAATCGACCTTCAATGTAAGCGGCTGAATAAGATTACCTAGCTTAGGTATCGACCTCTAGTGTAAGCGGCTAGATAAGATCACCTCCCTCAGTGTATCGACCTCTAGTGTAAGCGGCTAGATAAGATCACACCTATCCTCAGAAATCTACCTTCAGTGTAAGCGGCTGGATACGATTACCTTCATCCCCAGTGGATCTACCTCCAGTGTTAGCGGCTGGATACGATCGACCTTTTCAAAATCATTGCATGTGCATATTTTACTTTTACTGCAAATTTTTTCCATTCCGCGAAGGACAAAATTCGGGTCCTTCTTTTACTTAATTGGTCTTCGCAAAGAGTTCATGAGATGCCCTCGGCACTCACGCACTCTATGCAAAGACACAATTAAGTAGGGGCAGCTGTAGTACCCTAATTTTGTCCTAAGCCTTTTAAAACAAAAAATCAAAAAAAAATCAAAGAGGGAGAAAAAAGTCAAAGTCAACAAAAGTCAACAGAAAAGTCAACATTTCAAAATGATGACTTCGCACTGCGAAGCTCATTTCGCACTGCGAAGTCTGCGATTTTTCTGCAGATTTTTGGTGTTTTTGATTTAATTCCAGATTTTGTTGCATATCATTTCCATATTTATTTTAATCAGCATTCATGGCTATTTGGGCCAAGCAAAACCAGAATTGAGAGACTTGCCATTAATGCCAAGGTTGGAAGCTTTTTCTTCCAACCTAGCATGTGACAAGCAAGTGGGCTTGCCCTTGGGCAGCTCTTGTCCCTCCCATGTGACCTGTTAACCACCCCAAGGTTGCCAGCCACCTGCTTGATGACTTTCCTCCTGCTTGCTTCCCCAAAACCAGTCAAACTAGCTGGATTTTCTCACTTGAAAAGCCATGAGTGCCTACCCTGTTTTTGCAGCAGCTTTTCACCCCTCACACCAGCCATAGATAGCCTTTTTCATCCCTCAATCTCTGCACATTACAGTGCACGTTTTTATTGATCAACCATTGAGATTGCAAGGATTGATCCCCAAGCTTGGCCAATTGCAATTCACCCCTATTTCATCATCATTACTATCCTAAAAACCTTTGAATTTGTGGCTGAAATCAGGCTGAGTCTTGCCCCTTGGCACAAGGCAAGGTTGCCTCTATCCATTAGCATTTAATGCAAAGGGATTCAGCCTGATCCTAGCCACAAATCAGCTGGATTTTGGGATTTTCTAATTATGAATTTGATTTGGTTTTGGCCTATAAATAGAAGGCAATGCCCAAGGTTTCAAAAAAAACCCCCAACACTACACATAAACAGCATTCAAGAGCATTATACACTACTCATTCCAGCTTACAAACACTCACAAACAACCAGAAAAAAAACCAATCAAACACAAAGCATTACAAAGCTCAAAACCTTTACCAACATTCAAAACCTTTTGCAAGAACCCTCAATCAATTCAAATCCATTGCAGCTGGAGCTTTGCTAAGGATCCCTGTAAGTATTCCAAGCTTTTATCTTGCATTTACAATTGTGTTTGCATAGCAATTTTGGTTCAAAACCTCTTGGTTCTAAAAAGCCCCTTTTGAATTTCAAAGAAATCCCAAGGTTTTCAAAACATCAAAACTGGTTTGTCCAGTCCTTTTCATCCCAAAAACTCAAAGTTTTTCACCCACCTAAAAGGTCCTGATTGTGTTCAGAAGTTGTTTCTGAACAAAAGTTCAGAAACAGCTTCTGAACTCAATTTTTCGCATACTTCGCAGTGCGAAGTCATGGTCGCAGAGCGACCATGACAGAACTCAGAATCTGAGTTTTGGTGTCCAAATGACCAATTTTTGAGGTTCTAGCCCAAGAGCTCAGAACCTAAGAGTTTTTAAACCCATGTTTTTCAAACCATAACAAGGATTTTGCACAATCTTGACAAATTCATAAGTTCGTATGACCTTTTGTGGATAACTTGCAAAACAAGTTACGTTCCTAAACTTTCAAAACAGCATGAACAAACAAGCTATGTTCATCATTTCAATCAAAACTTGAACAATAAATATTGTTCAGGATGTTCAAAACTCAAACATGAACATACACCAAATGCGTTCGCTTTTTTTTTCAAAACAATTAGCAAAACGAGCCGAATTTGTGCGTTTTCTAGCAAAATTACTAAATCTTCCCATTTTGGGTTTTCAAACCAAATGTTTTGATATACCTTGGGATTTCTAAAAGAATTCTACCCAAAAACATGAATGAAAAAGGGATGGTGTGACATATGTCTCTCCATCGCCCCGATTGTACGAATGTGTGACGTATGTCTCGTCGTTCGGACAATCGTCATTCCCTTTTTTTAAAAAAAATGTATCCAACCATAACCAAACCAAATCTTGGCCCCTTGTGGTCAATCCGAACCTTTTGGTCCCCCGTGGCCACTAGATTCGATCCCTCGACTCGTTTGAGTCACTCGGTCAATGTTCGACTCGTCCGAGTCCATTGTACCCGTTCTTGATCTCAGTGGATCAATCGAACAATCCCTCGACTCATTGGAGTCCACTCGGTCAATGATTGACTCGTTTGAGTCCATTGCACCTCTCCTGGTCCCATAGCGACCAATTCGAACCCTTTACCCTAACGGACGTACCTTTTAACAATTCTAGTGCGATTCGTGAACAAACGCTTAATAAGTCTCCCAAGCGCGAGCATACAAGCTACGTTTTAATCGCAAGAATTCGGTTAAAACATCGTCCATTTAAAATTAACCAACACATGTACGTTTTTCTACCAAAGAACTACGTACGCTTTGAATTCTCCGACTACCGGGAGATACGTAGGAGCAAGATCGACATCTTGTCAAGCGCAATAATAAAAACTTTTTTTTCTTTTCTTTCGTTTGTTTTTATCTCTTTCCCCCCTTTTAGTATATATTCTTTTGACATGGATAAGCATGCGCGCAAAACATTTAAAAACAATTCAAGCTTTAACCAAATAGAAGGTTCCCGTTGAGTACAACGGACGTGAGGGGTGCTAATACCTTCCCCTTGCGTAATCGACTCCCGAACCCGACAATGGTTGCGATGACCATCCTTTCCTCATCGTCAAAGGGTTTTATTATCGTTTCCCTTTAAACAAAAAAACTTAAGGGTTTATCAACGTTCCCTTTACAAAAAAAACTTTGGTGGCGGCTTCACAAAGGCCCTCCGAGCGTTTACAAACAACCTCGGAGGATTTGCGCGTCTTTTTCTCAGGAAAAAAACGAGGTGCGCACAGCTGGCGACTTCACTGGGGACGCTTTTCCCACTAGCGAGTCAAGCCTATCCTATTTGGCTTTTAAGCTAATTGTTTTCATTTTCTTTGCGCGCCATGCTTTTATTTTATTCATTTATGTCATATCTATGCTTTATGTTTATATTTGCTTTATTTTGCTTTATATTCATATCATATATATATCAAATGCGGGGTCACTTGAGTGATGTTACTCCACATTGTTCGGGTTAATGCCGGACGTGTGAGGCTCTCTACCCGAGCTTGAGAAAAAAACTAAGTTAGAAGGAGGTTGTGAGCGGAAGCCCGCGTCGACGTATGTCCGTGAGGTAGGATGCCCAACCCCGCTTAGAGGAGATTTTCACGTGGAATGTATTGAAGTCATGTGACGTATGTCCATCGACGACCTTAATTCCATGTGAGATCTATGACTCTAGGGACCTTTTTTAGGGAATCTCATCTTTAGAGCCTACACGTGAGGATGGGGGGAAGTTCCGAACCTTCATAAACCATACCCTTGCATATCATCCATTTGCATTCATGAAAAAATTCTTGCATAAAAAAGGGGCATATTTTTGCATACTCATTGCATTCATACATTTTCATGCATTTCAAAGCAAAACCCTCACATCATCCCCTCACTACAAACACCAAAAAGAAAGTACCCGACCCGGTGTACCGTGGCGTTTCTGAGGAAATCCAAGCAACCGGAAGGTCATCGAAATTCCAGAAATTTTTTCTTTGTCCAAGTAATTTAACATGTTTTTTTCTAAAAAAAAAAAAAAAATCAAATCATTTTGCTCTTCCCAAGGCAAATGATTAATTTTATGGGACCCCCATATTTCAAATCATTTCCGTCATTAATAAATTTGCAGTTTATGTTCAAAGAGTTCGTTTTTCTTTCGTTCTCAAATAAATTTTCGTAAACCCTACAAAAAAATCATCATAAATACACCACCAAAAAATAACACTGCTACGATCCCTTTTGACTTCAATCTCCAAATTAACCAAACGGAAGATGATAATAAGGACGATTTTGAACCTCCTGAAGGATTGTCCAGACTTGGGGATCAAGAGGATAGGGTAATACAACCTCACCAAGAGAGCCCTCAAAAGAATGGCACCACAGTTCTCCCTCTGCCGGGGCACACTCTATAAGAGAAATCACAGTCTTACCCAGACGTGTGGATAAACATGAAGCAGTCATGCTCACCAAAGGAATCCATGAGGAGTCCTTCCAAACCCATGCCAAGACATGTCACAAGTGACAAAATTATGCCAACAAGGGGCACATACCACAAACACCTCTGAATGTCATGACATCACCCTAACCTTTTTTCTATGTGGGGCATAAACATGTTCGGAATGATTGAGCCAAAGGCTTCAAAAGGGCACCAGTTCATACTAGTTGCCATCAACTGTTTCACCAAATGGGTCGAAGCAGCTACCTATGCAAACATGACCAAACAAGTGGTCGCCCAATTCATCAAAAAGGAAACCATTTGCCATTACGGCACTCCCCACAATTTCCCACAAAAAGCCAAGTCGTCATTGGCATTCCTCACATCACCAATTTCCAAAAAAAAAAGAACAAAGCCCAATTTTTATTGGCATCCCCAAACACAAAAAGCCAAGTCATCATTGGCATTCCTCACATCTCCAACAAAAGACCAATTTTCATTGGCACACACAATTTCCAAACAAAAAGCCCAATTTCCATTGGCGCTCACAAACCCCATTTCCAATAAATGCCCAATTTTCATTGGCATTCCCATCAAAAAAAAGCCCGACCTTGCTCGGCATCCAAAAAAAACAAAGCCCGACCTTGCTCGGAAGCCAAAAAAAATCACAAAAGCCCGACCTTGCTCGGAAGACAATCAAAAGCCCGACCTTGCTCGGAAGCCAATTACAAAAGCCCGACCTTGCTCGGAAGCCATTCCCATCCAAAAAAAAAAACAAAAGCCCGACCTTGCTCGGCATCCCATCATAAAGCCCGACCTTGCTCGGCATCCCACAATAAAAGCCCGACCTCGCTCGGCATCCAAACACCCAAAAGCCCAATTTTCATTGGCCCTTACAAACACAATCACACATAAAGCCCAATTTTCATTGGCATCTCCACTCCAATCACAAAAAGCCCGACCTCGCTCGGCAACCAAAAACAAAAAGCCCGACCTCGCTCGGCATCCAATCACTACCAAGGTCCAATTTTATTGACATTCACAAACACAAACAAGGTTTGACCATCTAAACCCCATAAAAGAGAAACACCCCACAGCATTGGGGCATGGACAGTTCAACAAGAAAGTTCGCTCTCGAGAATTTAGAGAAGGAGACTTAATGCTTGGGAAAAAAGATATTACCCACCCACAAAGATCCCCCTATTAATAAACTCCGGCGCAGTCAAAAAAATATATATGCCAAAAAGAAAAAAGAGCTCGCTAAATCGAAAACCTGAAAGGGCGGTTTAGGCAATAGAGAGCGTCCTGGTAGATCGAAAACCTGAAAAGGCGGTCTAGGCAAAAATTAAGGACATCAAAAAAGGAAATACACCCCGGTGGACTGAAAACTCGAAAGAGCGGTCCAGGTAAAAATTAGGGGTTTCAAAAAAAAAAAAAAAAAAAAGGCAAAAGACTGCGGCACGTGAGGTCCGGACAGAATTCAAGAGGGAAAGAATCAACCTCATTATCATCTTTCAAAGGCGAGTTATTTCAAAGTCATAGGGAAAGTAGCACGTGAAACCCAAGCAAATCTTCATTTGCCTTTTTGTTTCTTCCTTTTTCTCTATCTCAGTAATCACCTCTTATAGGGATTACATCTTCACGAATAGTTACCCATACAAGGGGCTAAGTTTCGTTGATAAAAAAAAAAATCATTTTTAAACCTTTTCATTGTTATGCGTCCTTACTTGCTCATAAGATGTGTTTTTATTCATGATAGATAATGCATTGAAATATGGGAATAACATAAAAAACAAAAAAAAATGTGTTTTTTACTTGGACGTTAAATGTCGAAAGAATTTCGTTGGTCTCCGGCATTGCATCAAAGGACTCAAGACTTGAAAACTTTCATCAGTCACTTCAAGATCTTACTCTTCATCAGAAACTAGTGCGTAGCTCACGGCGCGTAAAACGCAAAGATCCCGAGGGTCGAAGGAACAAATTTCCCCAAATAAAGCTCACCCCCATACATCTTTTCATCCACCAAGGCCGGATATCGATCATGCTTCCAAAATGATCCTTATATCCCCATCGAGATCCAACCAAAATCAAAAGTCCGGCCTCGTTCGGCAACCAAAATCAAAAGCCCGACCTCGTTCGGCAACCAAAACCAAAAGGCCCGACCTCGCTCGGCAACCAACAAAAAGCCTGACCTCGCTCGGCAACCAAAAACAAAAAGCCCGACCTCGCTCGGCAACCAAAATCAAAAAGCCCGGCCTCGCTCGGCATCCAAACAAAAAGCCCAATAATCATTGGCAAAACCAAAGCCCAATATTCATTGGCATTTCTCCAGTGGAGTCTCACCAAGCCCGAACTACACCGGTTTTGATCCCATTCGGGTATGTAGGCAAAGGACCTTGTCCTTCCAAACCAAACAAACAAAAAAGTCCAATCATCATTGGCAGACAAACACAAATCCCCAGGACAAGCCCGAACTACACCGGTTTTGATCCCATTCGGGTATGTAGGCAAAGGACCTTGTTCTTCCAAACCAAACAAACAAAAGATCCAATCGTCATTGGCACAACCACAACCAAGACCGACCTTGCTCGGAACCCAACCAGCATCCCACATATCATGCATAGCATAATTCATGCATCATGTCAATTTCATTCATGCATGCATATACAATCATTCATACACCTGCATTTCATAAATCATGTCATGCATCCTCAACAAGGATTCTCCAGTGAGCATCACATATTCACCAACATCCATCAACAGTTAAGTAAGCGTTCCCCAGTGAACCTCCTTCACCAACTGTCACCAATTCCCCAGAAGGAATCTTTGTTTGAGTCTATCTCATATCATATTGCATTGCATATCACTGCATATCATACTGCATAACATGCATCATACAATCATGTTTTCCGGTTCAACCAGGGGCACCTATTTAGGGTAAGACCATTTCTCGTTAGGAATCGACCTTCAGTGTAAGCGGCTGAATAAGATTACCTAGCTTAGGTATCGACCTCTAGTGTAAGCGGCTAGATAAGATCACCTCCCTCAGTGTTCGACCTTCAGTGTTAGCGGCTGAATAAGATCACAGCTCGTTAGGAATCGACCTTCAGTGTAAGCGGCTGAATAAGATTACCTACCTTAGGTATCGACCTCTAGTGTAAGCGGCTAGATAAGATCACCTCCCCCAGTGTATCGACCTTCAGTGTTAGCGGCTGAATAAGATCACAGCTCGTTAGGAATCGACCTTCAGTGTAAGCGGCTGAATAAGATTACCTAGCTTAGGTATCGACCTCTAGTGTAAGCGGCTAGATAAGATCACCTCCCTCAGTGTATCGACCTCTAGTGTAAGCGGCTAGATAAGATCACACCCATCCTCAGGAATCTACCTTCAGTGTAAGCGGCTGGATACGATTACCTTCATCCCCAGTGGATCTACCTCCAGTGTTAGCGGCTGGATACGATCGACCTTTTCAAAATCATTGCATGTGCATATTTTACTTTTACTGCAAATTTTTTCCATTCCGCGAAGGACAAAATTCGGGTCCTTCTTTTACTTAATTGGTCTTCGCAAAGAGTTCATGAGATGCCCTCGGCACTCACGCACTCTATGCAAAGACACAATTAAGTAGGGGCAGCTGTAGTACCCTAATTTTGTCCTAAGCCTTTTAAAACAAAAAATCAAAAAAGATCAAAGAGGGAGAAAAAAGTCAAAGTCAACAAAAGTCAACAGAAAAGTCAACATTTCAAAATGATGACTTCGCACTGCGAAGCTCATTTCGCACTGCGAAGTCTGCGATTTTTCTGCAGATTTTTGGTGTTTTTGATTTAATTCCAGATTTTGTTGCATATCATTTCCATATTTATTTTAATCAGCATTCATGGCTATTTGGGCCAAGCAAAACCAGAATTGAGAGACTTGCCATTAATGCCAAGGTTGGAAGCTTTTTCTTCCAACCTAGCATGTGACAAGCAAGTGGGCTTGCCCTTGGGCAGCTCTTGTCCCTCCCATGTGACCTGTTAACCACCCCAAGGTTGCCAGCCACCTGCTTGATGACTTTCCTCCTGCTTGCTTCCCCAAAACCAGTCAAACTAGCTGGATTTTCTCACTTGAAAAGCCATGAGTGCCTACCCTGTTTTTGCAGCAGCTTTTCACCCCTCACACCAGCCATAGATAGCCTTTTTCATCCCTCAATCTCTGCACATTACAGTGCACGTTTTTATTGATCAACCATTGAGATTGCAAGGATTGATCCCCAAGCTTGGCCAATTGCAATTCAGCCCTATTTCATCATCATTACTATCCTAAAAACCTTTGAATTTGTGGCTGAAATCAGGCTGAGTCTTGCCCCTTGGCACAAGGCAAGGTTGCCTCTATCCATTAGCATTTAATGCAAAGGGATTCAGCCTGATCCTAGCCACAAATCAGCTGGATTTTGGGATTTTCTAATGACGAATTTGATTTGGTTTTGGCCTATAAATAGAAGGCAATGCCCAAGGTTTCAAAAAAAACCCCCAACACTACACATAAACAGCATTCAAGAGCATTATACACTACTCATTCCAGCTTACAAACACACACAAACAACCAGAAAAAAACCATTCAAACACAAAGCATTACAAAGCTCAAAACCTTTACCAACATTCAAAACCTTTTGCAAGAACCCTCAATCAATTCAAATCCATTGCAGCTGGAGATTTGCTAAGGATCCCTGTAAGTATTCCAAGCTTTTATCTTGCATTTACAATTGTGTTTGCATAGCAATTTTGGTTCAAAACCTCTTGGTTCTAAAAAGCCCCTTTTGAATTTCAAAGAAATCCCAAGGTTTTCAAAACATCAAAACTGGTTTGTCCAGTCCTTTTCATCCCAAAAACTCAAAGTTTTTCACCCACCTAAAAGGTCCTGATTGTGTTCAGAAGTTGTTTCTGAACAAAAGTTCAGAAACAGCTTCTGAACTCAATTTTTCGCATACTTCGCAGTGCGAAGTCATGGTCGCAGAGCGACCATGACAGAACTCAGAATCTGAGTTTTGGTGTCCAAATGACCAATTTTTGAGGTTCTAGCCCAAGAGCTCAGAACCTAAGAGTTTTTAAACCCATGTTTTTCAAACCATAACAAGGATTTTGCACAATCTTGACAAATTCATAAGTTCGTATGACCTTTTGTGGATAACTTGCAAAACAAGTTACGTTCCTAAACTTTCAAAACAGCATGAACAAACAAGCTATGTTCATCATTTCAATCAAAACTTGAACAATAAATATTGTTCAGGATGTTCAAAACTCAAACATGAACATACACCAAATGCGTTCGCTTTTTTTTTTCAAAACAATTAGCAAAACGAGCCGAATTTGTGCGTTTTCTAGCAAAATTACTAAATCTTCCCATTTTGGGTTTTCAAACCAAATGTTTTGATATACCTTGGGATTTCTAAAAGAATTCTACCCAAAAACATGAATGAAAAAGGGATGGTGTGACGTATGTCTCTCCATCGCCTCGATTGTACGAATGCGTGACGTATGTCTCGTCGTTCGGACAATCGTCATTCCCTTTTTTTAAAAAAAATGTATCCAACCATAACCAAACCAAATCTTGGCCCCTTGTGGTCAATCCGAACCTTTTGGTCCCCCGTGGCCACTAGATTCGATCCCTCGACTCGTTTGAGTCACTCGGTCAATGTTCGACTCGTCCGAGTCCATTGTACCCGTTCTTGATCTCAGTGGATCAATCGAACAATCCCTCGACTCATTGGAGTCAACTCGGTCAATGATTGACTCGTTTGAGTCCATTGCACCTCTCTTGGTCCCATAGCGACCAATTCGAACCCTTTACCCTAACGGACGTACCTTTTAACAATTCTAGTGCGATTCGTGAACAAACGCTTAATAAGTCTCCCAAGCGCGAGCATACAAGCTACGTTTTAATCGCAAGAATTCGGTTAAAACATCGTCCATTTAAAATTAACCAACACATGTACGTTTTTCTACCAAAGAACTACGTACGCTTTGAATTCTCCGACTACCGGGAGATACGTAGGAGCAAGATCGACATCTTGTCAAGCGCAATAATAAAAACTTTTTTTTCTTTTCTTTCGTTTGTTTTTATCTCTTTCCCCCCTTTTAGTATATATTCTTTTGACATGGATAAGCATGCGCGCAAAACATTTAAAAACAATTCAAGCTTTAACCAAATAGAAGGTTCCCGTTGAGTACAACGGACGTGAGGGGTGCTAATACCTTCCCCTTGCGTAATCGACTCCCGAACCCGACAATGGTTGCGATGACCATCCTTTCCTCATCGTCAAAGGGTTTTATTATCGTTTCCCTTTAAACAAAAAAACTTAAGGGTTTATCAACGTTCCCTTTACACAAAAACTTTGGTGGCGGCTTCACAAAGGCCCTCCGAGCGTTTACAAACGACCTCGGAGGATTTGCGCGTCTTTTTCTCAGGAAAAAAACAAGGTGCGCACAGATATGATCAACCTTTTACCTTTGTCCATTTTTTTTTACATTTGCATAGCAATATTTTCATTTTACTGCAATCTTTTCGTACCGCGAAGGACAAAATTCGGGTCCTTCTTTTACTTAATTGATCTTCGCAAATAGTTCATGAGATGCCCTTGGCACTCACACACTCTATGCAAAGACACAATTAAGTAGAGGCAGCTGTAGTACCCCAATTTTGTCCTAAGCCTTTTCAAAACATTTTCAAAAAAATCAAAAAAAGAGGAGAAAAGTCAAAGTCAACAAAATTCAACCAAAAAAGTCAACATTTCAAAAATGGTGACTTCGCAGTACGAAGGTCACTTTGCAGTGCGAAGTCTGCGAATTTTTTGCTGATTTTTGGTTTCTTTGATTTTAATTCCAGTTTTTGTTACATTTGATTTTTATTATTGTTTTATCATCATTCATGGCCTTTTTGGCTCAGCAAAGCCAGAGTTGAAAGACTTGCCATTAATGCCAAGGAAAGAAGCTTTTTCTTCCAACCTAGCATGTGGCAAGCTAGTGGGCTTGCCCTTGGGCAGCTCTTGTCCCTCCCAAGTGACCTGCTACTGACCCTAGGGTTGCCAGCCACCAGCTTGTGGACTTTCTTCCTGCTTGCTCCCCCAAAACCAGTCAAACCCAGCTGGTTTTCACTTGCAAAAAGCCATGATTGCTGCCCTGTTTTTCAGCAGCTTTTCATCCCTCTCACACCAGCCCCCATGTTGCTTTTTGCTTCCCCCAACCTCTGCACATCACAGTGCACGTTTTTGTTGCCCAACCATTGAGATTGCAAGGATCAATCCCCAAGCATAGCCAATTGCAATCCAGCCATGTTTCCTCATCATTTCTATCCAAAGACCATTGAATTTGTGGCTGAAATCAGTCAAGGTTTTAACCCTTGGCACAAGGCAAGGTTACCTCTATCCATTAGCATTAAATGCAAAGCCTTTTAGCCTGAATTTAGCCCACAAATCAGCTAGGTCCTATGGATTTTCCATCATTGCATTGGATTGCATTTTGGCCTATAAATAGAGATGCAAGGCAGGAGGAATTACAGCATGATTCTAACTCAAAAACACTACTCATAAACACTTGATACACTTACAAACAACCAGAGAAAACCAGCACAAAACACTAGCAAAATCAATTCCAACACAAAGCTTTACACAAAGTTCATTGCTCCAACATCCAAAACCTTGCAAGAACCTTCAACCAATCCAAGTTCATTGCAGCAGGAGCTTTGCTAAGGATCTCTGTAAGTGTTCTAAGTCATTATCTTGCATTTTCAGTTGTGTTTGCATCTTAATTTTGGTTCAAAACCTTTTGCTCTAAAAAACCCCTTTTGAATTTCAAAAGAAATCCCAAGGTTTGCAAAACATCAAAACTGGTTTGTCCAGCCCTTTTCATTACCAAAACTCAAAGCTTTTCACTCCCCTAAAAGGTCCTGAGTGTGTTCAGAAGTTGTTTCTGAACAACAGCTCAGAAACAGCTTCTGAACTCAAAAATTCACATTGTTCGCAGTGCGAAGTCATGGTCGCAGTGCGACCATGACAGAACTCAGAATCTGAGTTTAGGCTCCCAAATGGCCAATTTTTGAGGTTCTAGCCCAAGAGCTCAGAACCTAGGAGGTCTGAAACTCATTTTATTCAAACCTATTCAAGGATTTTGCATAATTTTGAAGGATTCGCAAGTTCGGGTAACACTTTGTGTGGATAACTTGCAAAACAAGTTACAATCACAAACTTTCAAAACAACTTAAACAAATAAGCTATGTTCATCACTTTCAAAGCCAAACTTGAACAAAAACATTGTTCAAAACCAAACGTGAACATAAGCCGAATTTGTTCGCTTTTCAAAACCGTTCGCAAAACGAGCCGAACTTGTGCGTTTTTCACAAAATTGTTAAAACCTCTTCATTTTGAGTTCCAAACCAAATGTTTTGATAAACTTTGGGATTTCTAAGAGATTCAACCAAAAACTTGAATGAAAAAGGGATGGTTTGACGTATGTCTCTCCATTGCCCCGATTGTACGAATGCGTGACGTATGTCTCGTCGTTCGGACAATCGTCATTCCATTTTCAACGTATCCGACCATACCAAACCAATTCTTGGCCCCTTGTGGTCAATTCGAACCTTTTGGTCCCCGTGGCCACTAGATTCAATCCCCCGACTCGTTTGAGTCACCTCGGTCAATGTTCGACTCGTTTGAGTCCATTGCACCCTTTTTGGTCCCATAGCGACCAATTCGAATCCTTTTACCCCAACGGACATGCCTTTTAACATTCTAGCGCGATTTTAAACAAACGCTTAATAAGCCTCACATGCGCGAGCATACAAGCTACGTTTAATCGCAAGAATTCGGTTAAAACATCGTCCATTTAAAAATAACCAACATATGTACGTTTTTCTACCAAAGAACTACGTACGCTTTGAATTCTCCGACTACCGGGAGATACGTAGGAGCAAGATCGACATCTTGTCAAGCGCAATAATAAAAAACTTTCTTTTTTCCTTTCATTTGTTTTTATCTCTTTTTCCCCCTTTTATTATATTTTCTTTTGACATAGACAAGCATGCGCGCAAAACATTTAAAAACATTTTAAGCTTTAGCCAAATAGAAGGTTCCCGTTGAGTACAACGGACGTGAGGGGTGCTAATACCTTCCCCTTGCGTAATCGACTCCCGAACCCAACAATGGTTGCGATGACCAATCCTTTTCCTCATCGTCAAAGGGTTTTATTATCGTTTCCCTTCAAACAAAAAACTTAAGGGTTTATCAACGTTCCCTTTACACAAAAACTTTGGTGGCGACTTCACAAAGCCTTCCGAGCGTTCGTACGCGTCCTCGGAAGATTGCGCGTTTTTTAAACGAGTGCGCACAGAGTGGTGTACAATCAAAGCCTAAGCTTACAAACTCAAAAACTCTTAAAACTCTAAGACTCAATTTCCTGGTTTTTGATTAACTAATCTTCAAAGCAGCACGTCCTCTCCTTATATAGGCTTCAGCAGCTCTCATAATTTTGAACCAAATATTCTTCAATTGATATGATTCTGAAATATGCAAAGGCTCTAAAAGGAAACATATATTTCTGAATTATATTTTGCAAAGATACTTTGAAAATATATTCATCAATAAACACGAAGCCAATCTTCAATAGATCTTCACATAAAATTATCACACTTCTGGAAACTTCAGCCTTAATAAAACCTCAACAAATCTTCAAAAGATACGCACAAATATCAACTTCTGAAAAGCAGCTTCTGAAGGTCAACGCTGGTCAACGTCTGAACAGTGCATCTGAAGACCCATCCTGCGTCTGATGAACAGTTCCTGCGTCTGAAGGTCCATTCTGCGTCTAAAACTTCTCAAATCCATTTTCTTGCTTCTGAAGGACCAAATTAACATCTGAGGACGCTTGCTTGCACA
The DNA here is from genome assembly GCA_018208015.1 of Medicago ruthenica. Classification (NCBI taxonomy): domain Eukaryota; kingdom Viridiplantae; phylum Streptophyta; class Magnoliopsida; order Fabales; family Fabaceae; genus Medicago; species Medicago ruthenica. Next base: position 33,634,464 of record CM031371.1, on the reverse strand, counting down.
CTTTGATTTTACCAAAACATGTAGCCAACATATAGATAACCAACAAGTTTCAATACTCATCTTCCAACCCTTGAAAGTGGAAACTGGGAAAGATGGAGTGTTGTGATGAAGAACTTGTTTCGGGAACAAGACTTGTTGGAAATTGTGCAAAACGGTTATGATGAGTTGGGTGGAAATGCTACTGAGGTGCAGAGGAATGCATACAAAGAGTTAAAGAAGAAGGACTACAAGGCTCTTTTCTTTATTCAACAAAATATTGATACTGGAAACTTTGAAAGAATCTCTAAATCCACAAGATCAAAGGAGGCTTGGGATGTTCTTGAAAGGTATCATGAAGGAGATGCTAAGGTGAAGCGGATTAAGTTTCAGTCTTTAAGAAGGAAATTTGAGTTGATGCAAATGGAAGATGAGCAAAAGATTGCTGATTACATCTCCAAATTGATTAATGTTGTAAATCAGATGAAGGCTTGTAGGGAAGCAATTTCTGATCAACAAATTGTTGAGAAGATTATGAGAACTTTATCTTCAAGATTTGATTTCATAGCGGTAACAATTCAAGAATTAAAGGATGTGAAAACCTTGAAGATTGAAGAATGGCAGAGTTCTTTGGAGGCACATGAGCTGATGGTGTCAGAAAGAAGCAGTGAAAAATCAATTCAACAAGCCTTGCAAGTTCAAACTGTGAAGAAGGATGAATATGAGAAGAAAGGTTTCGAGAAAGGCAAGAATAACTCTAAGGGAGGAAACTGGTCAAAGGGAAAGAACAAAGGCACTGAAAAAGGTGAATCTTCAACGGGAGGAAATTCTTATCAAAACAAGAAAAAAGGTTTTGATAAGAAGAAGGTTCAGTGCTATAATTGTGAAAATTTTGGCCATTATGCTTCTAAATGCTGGACTGGTAAAGGGAAGCAAGCAAATAATGAAGAGGAACATGTTAACATTTCTCAATAAGACTCGGATTCTGACACAGTCTTGTTGATGGTGACAACAACCAATACTAAAAGCTGCAATTTAGAAAGATAGTTCTTAGATACTGGTTGCTCTATCACATGACTGGCAATAAGGATTGGTTAAAGGAAATTGATCTTGGGAAGAATACTCAAGTGAAGCTTGCAGATCATAGAACACTAGTTGCAGAGGGCATGGGAAAAATTGCTATTGAAGGAAAGAATGGAAAATTAGCAGTAATTGAAGATGTACTCTGTGTTCCTGGAATGCAATGCAACTTGCTTAGTGTTGGTCAATTGGTACAGAAGGGTTATTCAGTCACTATGAAAGATAATTCTTTGAAGTTGTTTGATAAGAATCAAAGGTTAGTGTTAAAAACTCCCCTCTCAAAGAATAGAACCTTTCAGACTGATATGAAAGCTACTAAAGTGAATTGCTTATCTACAACTGTAAGCAATGAAGATAGCTTTAATCATTTAGTTGACAAAGAAATGATTTTGGGAGTACCTAAGTTGGATATACCTGATAAGGTTTGTGATACTTACTTGATAGGGAAGCAACCTAGAACTGCATTAACTCTAATACATCTCATAGATCAAAAGAGGTTTTGAATGTAGTGTATTTTGATGTATGTGATCCATTAGAGGTTCCTTCATTGGGAGAAAACAAATACTTCATCAGCTTTGTGGATGAGTTTAGCAGAAAGATTTGGCTATATCTAATCAAAGTAAAAAGTGATGCTTTTGATGTATTTTTGAAGTTCAAGGTCTTAGTAGAAAAACAAAGTGGTAAATCTATTAAGATCTTAAGAACTGATGGTGGTGGAGAGTATACTTCAAAGGTTTTTGAGAAGTATTGTGAAGAAAATGGCATAATTCATGAGGTAATTGCTCCATATACTCCACAACATAATGGTTTAGCTGAGAGAAGAAATAGAACATTGCTTGACATGACCAGAAGCATGTTGAAATAGAAGAATATGCCAAATACCTTCTGGGAGAAGCTGTGAAGACTGCAACATACATTTTGAATATGTCCAACTAAGAAATATGATAAGATCCCTGGAGAAGAATGGATGGGAAGGAAGCAGTCTGCTAAACATCTGAGAGTTTTTGGTTCCTTGTGCTACAAGCACATCCCTGATGCAAAGAGAAAGAAGCTGGGGGACAAGAGTGAACCTATGATATTGGTTGGATATCATGAGACAGGTGCTTATAGGCTATATTATCCTATGAATCACTCAATTATGATCAGCCGAGATGTCATAGTGTGTGAATCAGAAGTTTGGGATTGAAGCAAGAAAGAAAAGAGTTATAATTCAGTTGTTCCTGCAATATTTGATGAAGAGCAAGTCCAACAAGAAATTGATACTCAATAGGAGCCTCCCATAGAAGCTAATCAAACCATCAGAGTCTCACAAAGGCAAAGGTTTGTATCCTCCAGACTTGTTGATCACGAAGTTATCCTTGATAATGAAGTAAATGAGGAAGGGGGTTTTGTGCATTTTGCATTATTAGCTGACTCTGACCCTATCAATTATGAGGTAGCAATGTCTGAGAAGGTGTGGAAAGATGCTATGATAGAGGAACTAGATGCAATAAGCATAAATAACACTTGGGAGCTCACAGGGTTACCAGGAAATAAGAAAGCCATTGATGTGAAATGGGTGTTCAAGCTGAAGTTAAAGCCAAATGGTGAAATAGCTAAGCATAAGGCAAGGTTAGTAGCAATATGTTTTATGCAAAAAGTTGGTCTTGATTATTTTGAAGTGTATGCACCTGTAGCAAGACTTGAGACAGTTAGACTGATAGTAGCTATTGCTTGTGGGAGGAACTGGCCAATGTACCATTTAGCTGAAGTAAATGTAAAGTTGATGAAGAATGAAGATGAGGAACTAGTTGATCTTACTTTGTTCAAGCAAATTGTAGGTTCACTAAGGTATTTGTGCAATAGCAGACCAGATATAGCTTATGCAATTGGCATAATCAGTAGGTTTATGAGTGAACCTAGAACTTCTCATCTAATTGCAGCTAAAAGGGTGATGAGGTACATTAAGGGAACCCTGGAGTATGGCATATTGTTTCCTAAATGTATAAAAGCTACTATGGAACTGATAGCATACTCAGATGCTGATTGGTGTGGAGATAGACAATACAGGAGGAGCACCTCAGGCTATTTGTTTAAGTTTTTGAATGCCCCTATATCATGGTGTGCTAAGAAGCAACCAGTAGTAGCTCTATCAACTTGTGAATCTGAGTACATTGCAGGATGCTTAGCAGCTTTTCAAGCAGTTTGGCTTGAATCTGTATTGAAGGAAATGGAAATTGAAGTCTACAAGCCTATTGCTTTGTTTATAGACAACAAATTAGCTATAAACTTAGCCAAAAATCCAGTGATGCATGGAAGAAGCAAGCACATTGAAGCAAAGTTCCATTTTCTTAGAGAACAAGTGAATAAGGAAGCTCTCAAGATCATACTCTGCTCAACTGATCTACAGCTTGCTGATATGTTCACAAAAGCTGTGAAGATTGACAGGTTCAACAAGCTTAGAGGCTTGATTGGTATGGTAGAATTGGAAAATTGAATTAAGGGAGGATGTTAGTTTTAATTCAAGTTTAGTTAGTTTGATTAGTGTTTTAATTCAAGTTTGTATTAGACTATATACCTGTTGGGGTATATATTATACGCGTTGGGGTATAAAAGTTTGTTACAAGTTAGTTAGGTAATTTAGCTAAGTTTGTTATGTTTGTTTAGATAGTTTACCAAGCAAGCAAAGTGTATGAGCCCTATAAAAGGCATGTTGTAACTATTTTTCACAATCTAATGAATACACAATAGATTACAACAATAATATCTTCTTTCTTCTCTCAATTCTCTCAATTTCTCAAACCCTAAATTCATAACAAACTCATAGCTTGCATTGCAAGCAATCCAGCTGCGCTATCATCCACTAGTACTCACTACTCACTAGGAACGGTTTACATCAGTGTTCTAAAATTGTGTACGGTTTACATCAGTGTTCTAAAATTGTGTTGGTTACAAACTTGGTCAAGGTACTGTCAATACCTCATTGGATTAGTTTAATTGTACAGTCATTAATCAAAGATATGATAAATACCGAGTAAATCACCGCCATTTTTGGTCTTAGAAATTGTAAATGTCTTGATAATTTGGGAGAGGGACCACAAATATATGAAATCAAATTGCTCCCTTAAATTGTAACATTAGTCAAAATACTTATTCAATCAAATAGTTGATGATGTGTCTCGTTAAGTGACACCTGAATTTATCCGTTTAGATGCCACGTCACACAGAACCCCCCTAAACGCAAGTTTCATGTTGAAAAACTTAAAATTTTTGTTGGAAGAAACATTTTGATGCATCTCTATCTCGATTGTGGATAAGGAGTGTTTTTGTTGGCAAAAACAGTTTCTTAAGAACGAGATTTAGTGACTTTGGTGGCGGGGGAAAGTCACCGGAATGTTTGTGTCAGTGTTTGAGCGCGGGGGATGGACACAGATACAACTCATTTTGAATATTCACGTTAGTAAAAACATATCTAATAAACACTGCCTCATCATAATGAATAGGCCATATCATAAAAAATACTAAAAAATGAGATGAGACCAAGATTTCAGAAAGAAAAAGAAAAGTTAAATAATGGATAAAAAAATCAGTTTTTAAAATAGGGGACAAAAACTTCAATTTTTAAAAAAATAAGGGGACGAGACGTGGATTTATGCATTTTATTTATTGATGCTGGAAAACAATAATTAAATTATTTTGAATTAAATTATTTTATTTTGTAAAAAATAGTTAATTCGACTACGGTTGACTTTGAGGTGATTTACAGTGGTATATTTTTGCTCTAAAAACAAATTCGATGATAAAATTAGTATAAACTTTTTGATCTAACACAAGATATTCAAACCGATATTGCAAAGCAAAATCAGTTTTCGCATAACAAAAAATCACGTTTAACGAGCAAAATCAATTATAATACAAATCAACATGAAACCAGACGCACTAAATTTGAATAGTTGAAAAACATTTAACTATTTGGTACAAAATTCTATTCTTATTCAGCAGGTAGAATACAATAAACCTATACAAGCTCAAATCCGATATAGGAATAATAATTTATGATTATAAACAACATAATATGTAGGAATATTACTATCCCAACGGGGTTTTGTCCCCATAACTTAAACTCCTAATTAATCTGCAAGCATAGCAGATTGCAGTATAATACAACAACAGAAAAGCTTATGTACATCTGAATCTTAAATGAAATAAATAATGAGATCATTTTGCTCATTTTCACTTGCCTGGCTTTCAGATCGTTACAAAGGTTTGTCGAAAACAAGGCAAGCTGGACAGGAGAAGATACATGACTCTTATCGGCCATCAACATGCAAAAAGCAGAGCCTCTTTGGCAGAGAGAGAGAATGGAGTGCAACTATAATTTATCATCATTCGCTGGGTGTACGCTTACTTCACTAAACACTATAATTATTATCCGCATTCATGCACCTTGCTCTCTTTCCCCGTTTTGTTGCTGGCTGTAGAAAGCTGCTACCTGTTGTTGCAACTGTTAAAGGGACGACCAAATTATTCATTAGTTTGGCTGAAACTTTTAGGCCCCTTTCATGGCCTTGAACACGATAAGACAGTTATAGATAGGACAAGTTAGTGATAAGAGTATATATGATAAATAACATTATAACTTTTTTCATATCTTGTGTTTGATGACAAACTATACTAACTATTGCACTATCTTAATATATATTTGAGATGCAAAATAGTGTTATAATATAAATCACATTAAATGATATATAAATATTTTTTTTTACAAAAATGATAAATTATATGTAACATAATTTTCTATAATTGTTTTTAAAAAATCAACATTTAATTTTTTTTATTATATTAACATGAAAATTATCATAAATTGTATAATAACCGTAACTTTATATAGTTTTTAATAAAGTATTCAACACTAAAATATATAAATGTAATAAAGATGTATTGAATTATAAAACTACATTTTCATATAACCTTATCCTATTTGTTAGTTTTTAACTCAGCCTTAGCCTTGAGGAAAAGTTTTAGCTAATAAGGTAATGGAATTGACTTGTCATATTAGTATATTAGTATACCAAACAATGGTTTATAATATTGTATGTAATAATAGTTTATCCTATCATATCTTCTTATGTTATCTTCAAGATGAGCCCTTAAGGTTTCAACCTAAATTCTCCAAGTTGGACGTCGCATATATGTAGTGCAAGCAAAAACCAAAAAAGGCTAAAGAACAACCAAGCATGACGATGAAATATAAAAACTTGTAGAGTAACTTACATGCATGTGTTTTAACTTCTCAGAAGTAAGTTCATCTGTCAAACTGACCATCCTGTTAACATAAGATAGAAGGACCAGGTGAGATTTTTGATGTCAAAGAGAAAGGGTTACTCAAAAAGTATTTTACAAATTTATAGTAACTAACCGAGACTGAAGTTCTGAAATTTTGGCCAGTAGAAGTTGTTCTCTTTCTGAAGTTGCTGTATCAACCTATAAAACGTTTGAGAAAAAAACCAAGCTTGTGAAAAATCATGTTTTACTATGTGTGGATTATGTCACCATAACAGAGCTGACAAGTGCTTAGCCAGATATTGGCATACGCAATAGTTACAAATAATTACGCATCCAAGTGACGGGATAAATGGAATGAAAATTTGCTTACACTGCCATTATTCTCTGAACTGCGAGGCATTGGTGGCAACTTTCCATTCTGAGAAGCTGAAAATATTAAATGCACTTGTCATGTAACCAATGCTATACAGAAAAAAGAATGTCCTCAAACATAATTGGAAAATCTTTCACTCACCATCATTTGGCTCAGCAGTTTGCAAGCTACTCAACAGACTCATTATAAGATCCTGGAATGAAACAGAACTCTCCAATAAGATTATAAGTTGCTAAAGTTACATTATCAGTTTTCCAATGGAAACACAAGCAAATTATATGCCATTTCTAAAACTTCAGTTTCTCACCTGTTGAAGAGACGTCTGCTGGTAAAGATTGTGAAGGTGAGGCACGATAACTGATGCGGGAACATTCAAATTGGCAGAATCATTGGAAGACTGTCCAATTGGCTAAAGAGAAATACATCCAACAAAGACAGACAAGCATTATATATCAAACAATTGCAATAATCAATGAAACATCATAGATACTCTTTAACCAACCAATGATGCCAATATCACAAAAACTATGATAAATAAGAAAACTGGCTTTAGAATAAATGGTAAGTTACAAACCATTTGTTGTTTGAAATCCAACATCCAATCACCAACACTGGCAGATTTCCTCAGTGGTGAAGAATCCTATATAATTGACAGGCAGAGAATATCAAATATGATGGGTAAAGAAAATAAATAATTGACAATAATCAATTAGACCATCAACCAACCTGTGAAGATCGACGTGAAACTGAACTTGCAGGAATATCCTGAGCAACAAATGATGTCAGCTAAAGTTGTAGACAGGAACAAATCAATTTTTGGAATAAATATATACCTTCACTAGATCTAAATTTTCTGATGTCACTGAGAACCGCCCTTTAATTTGCACTAGATTAGCCTTTGATTTATCATCTGCGGAATCTCTGAATCCTAACAAGAGTTAATGGAACAAAAATCAAAACCAAGTGCTTAACAGGATTGGTCAAAAAATACCAGAACTTGCAAAATAGCTTACAATGCAAATGATAATTGAAATACCTCCAGAGGATTTTATTGGGGCTGATAAACTATTTGCCGAAGCTCGATTAGGAAGCATCAATGGACCACTAAAGCTTGGAGCTCGTCGCATATCACGATTACTTTTCTCACCAGGTAACTGATTTTCATTCTCAAACCTACAAGCAGCAAAGCATTGCAAATTAAACTGGAAAAGGACACCTCAATCACCTATAAGCATAAAGTGACAAATTGGAAAGCTGCGTACAATAAACGTTGGCTCTATTTATTTTAAATTCAAATTAAACTAGTTACATAGTATAGTTATAAGCCCCTCAATAAAGATAAAAGTGAATAAGAGGATTCTACTGAAAACACATCCTCTAGGAAGATAGAATTGAAACTTTTCTAGAACTCCATACAAAATAAAGTAAGAAATTGATTGCCTATGGGTTATTAAATGTATTTTCTAACTTAATGTCTGAAATAATCATAGAAAACATTGTCAGCTGCAAGTCCAAAAGGAGAATGTAACAAATGTGGAGGTAAGGGCTGGCTTCTCCACAATCAAATGCATAGCACATAGAAAACATGGCAGGTCGAGGTATCGTTCAGATGTGTTAGCATTGACTAAACAGGGCAAGGGCTTTGTTGTACGGGGAAACCCCTTGGAAGAGAATCCTTTTTCCTATTCTAAAACATTTAATAAAAATGTTCCTTATCTTTGCTTGTTTTGATCAATTTTTTACTTCTCATCTCTGGGTTCCTAAAGCAATAGTACAACCTGTAGGATCGGATTTCTTGTCAGGGAAGAAATGAAGAAGTTGATGGTGCAAAAGAGGCGGCAAGGGCTGGCTCCTCCACAATCAAACATTTAGCACATAAAAAACATGGATGGAGTAGTTTAGAATTTTGCAATGCCGGATCTCATTCTCAGGATATGAGAAAAGAAGAAGCAAAACCAGAACAAGTTGGTCATTGGAGAAGAAACAGGAAAATCAAGAAACAGAACCAGAACCAGACAAGGTAACAAAAACAAATGATGAACCAGTGGCTGATGTGGTCAAGGCAAAAGTTAAAGGAGGAGATACCGATATGGCTAAGTGTTTATAGTACACACTAACGGATTTCATAGAGATGATGATGGACGAAATCCATCGTAAGTTTGTTACGATGAAAAGGAAATCACCAGTCACAGTTGTGTCTTAGTGTAAACATAAGGGTCAAGAAGGAGATAGGTCTGTTTACTGTGGTGAAGCATGGGTGGAAGTACAGCTTGCCTCGTGGATATTTTAGCAGTTCGGCTATGCCCCCACTGGCCAGCACAACTGAAGCTGACAGATGTCAGCCTACATGGCCAGGTGTGTGCACCTAAGAGATCCATCATGCATTCACGCTGGTGCAAAGAAGTGGGCTCTGGAGGAGGAGGAAAAGAAAGTAGGGACAGAATTGACATTCTGCAAAGAGGGTTTGATTCTTGACCAAGTCCAAATTGGTTTTAGTAATGAAACTTGTTAAGGTGAGATAAATGCATCTGCCAACCAAGCTGATATTTGGACATTATGGCAAGGGCCAAGTGCAAGCTGATCGAATAAAATAGTCTCTTACTGTTCCTGGACCAATGTAGATCAAAATGGACAGACAAGAATGGGTATAGTTTCCTAGATTTCCAGTTTCCAAATTGCAACTTCGTGGGCAAGGTTGAATTTTAAGGGGTAGCATTGTTAGGACATAACAGAATGGAAAATCAGTTACAGACAGTTAGTGCAGTTAGCAACGAGTTCAATAAATAAATGGAAGGAAGGTACAAGGGTACAGGTATCAGTATCATTCAGATTTGGTCGCAGTGAGTGAATTGAGGAAAGGCTTTGCTGGGGGAGGAAACCCTTAGAAGAGAAATTTTTAGTTTATTTTAAAGGGTCTTGTTAACGAGTGCCCCCGGGGCACTTTTTAAGCATTCCTAATGAAGAAATTATTCATTAAAAAAAGTAAAGACTTCAATTTCCAATGCAATAAATGCACAAAGTTTTAAAAATCTTACCACTTTGGGTGCTTAAAGAGTGCCCCGGAGGCACTCGTTAACATTTCCCTATTTTAAATCATCCAAAAAATTGTACTTATTTTTGTTTATACTGATTTTCTATTCTCTTCCCTAGATTCCTAACATAATCTTGCTGTTTTTTTCCTCATTAACCGTTCAAACATGGGGAAGACGGTGTTTTACTTTTCATCCTTCCATTTTATTCTGTTCCTTTTCTTTTCATTCCAATCTCTAAAACTTCCAATTATAACCCAATATAAGAGCAAAAAACAAAGATATAATATGAAATATGCAACATACCTTTCAAATAGACGCCCTCTTTCGGGTAAATAATGACCAAGCACTGTTCCAGGCACCAGTGGCCCACTTTGGGTTTTGCCAACTTTCACTGCCTGAGTTTTAAGCTTGCTTGTTCCCATGTCCTTCTCTGAAGTAGATGTTGTTGCCTCAGCAATTGATCCATTTCTTTTATCACTCTGCAGTACGTCATTACCACCAACATGTAACGCAGGCACATCATTACCACCAACTTGTAATGCGAACTCGTCTTGCTGTGAGTTATCTGAATTCCTCTTGTCCACACCAAACTGGGAATCACTTGTATCCTGTCATTTCAATTAACAGAGAATTTCATAGATTATTTTTACAGTAAGAAATCCCCAGACATGATTTGTTATAAGATACTGTGGCACCTATGTAGCTAACTTGGAGACTCCACCTAGTGGGAAAAGGCATGATGGTTGTATTCTTATGATAAAGATAGTTCAGAACAGTTCAACCAACCTTATTAGAGTTGAAGAACTTGTTTTCATCTTCTTCCTTTATCTCTGCAATATCATCCTCCTCTTCTTGTACCTAGTAAGATCATAAGATATTAGATCTGACCAAACAGAGAAAAACACCGGCCAAGTATAATCTGAAAACTCGATAATTCATACCAATGAAGCTTGAGCTTTCAAATCATCAACGTCGAAGTTCCACGCACTAACTCCTCGCTTATATTCACTCTAGAAAAGGAAATATATAAATGGATTAGATTTCAATGGTTATAAAATCAACGATGTTGTTTTCTCTTTTCTGGAAGAAAACATACACTTCAATAGATGTTAACTGAACCTTTAAAATGTCAGGCTTTCAAAAGATAGGTTATCTCATTACCTCACTTGAAAACCAAAAACATTTTAAGAATTGGGACCAATAACCAAACAATCCTCCCCTTTGTATATATAGACTATAGACTATGGAAAGTACTTCATTTATTTGTTTGTTAATTCTTTTTGTGGTGTTTGGCCAAAACATTATAGGGCTTTTAAGTGAAAGTAAAAAGGAAAAAAAGACAAAAAAAACTTGTATTCAAGATAAGCAAAAAAAAGGACATTCTCCAAGGAAACAAAAAAGCAAGAAAAATAAGTTTTTCACATATCTTTTTCTTTATAACAGAGCATTTTGTAGAAATGCTCTTTGCGAACGCATTTACCAAACTAGCAAACTTTCATAGCAAGGTCGAATAACTGCGCAATCTTGGTTATTACTATGATTTATAAATTAAAAAAAGAAGTCCAGTAATTGCCAGTTCTTTCCTTTTACAATTAATTCTACGAAAATCAACCAAAGGTCTACCATTCCAAGTAATGCACTGTATCTAACAACCAGACTGGAATAAGCTATACTCAAGTAATGAAAGAAACTAGTCTTAAGAGAAAGAAAAGTAAAATGACAAACTTAGCCTGTATCGACCCATATATAAAAATGCTAGAAGGATCCACTGAAAACAATGCACCACAGTTTATGACAAATAAAAACTGAATATCAGTTTTTACCTGAGATATTGCTTCTTGTTCTGCAGAAGGCATTCTCTTCAGTGCTAGTTGAGCTGCATCTTTAAGCTGCAAGATTGTACTGAAGTCATGCAAATGTAACATAACAAGAGAAATTACAGAACAGGCACTGAAGAATGCATGAAATCAAACCTGGAGTGCTTTTACACGAGTCCAAAGAGGTGGTAAATCAGCAAATAATTTCTTCACAGAAAGCTCTGGAGGCTTCGCTTGTTTGAAGAACGAGTGTTTCAGTAACTTGTCCACAGACGGCCTCTTCGTTTGATCTTTTACCAGGCACATAGCAACCATTTCCTTAAAAGACTGATCACAACTGGAAGTACGTTAATTAGACTACCACTATTAAAGTACTCCTTTTGTTTTTGAGGAATACTATTAAAGTACTAATACTATTAATTTACTATAATTATTAGTTCAGAACATCGTAGTTTCAATATAGAAACAATATCCAACATTTTAAATTGCAGTTGTAGTAGAGATTGCATCATTATTGTTAATATTGCAGATAACCACAAATCAAATATGAATGATAAGTCCCCAATTGTGGTTGCAGTAGAGACTGCATCATTATCGTTAATATTGCAGATAATCACAATCAAATATGAGGGATGCAGCCCCAATCGCGGTTGCAATAGAGATTGCATCGTTGTCCTTAATATTGTAGATAGTCACAATCAAATATGACAGATGCAACCCCAACCGCGGCCACAATAGAGATTGCATCTTTATCCTAATACTACAGATGGTCACAATCAAATATGACTGATGCGGGCATAATTGTGTTAGAAATTGCATTGTTATCCTTGATAATGCAGAAAATCACAATCAAATATGACTGATGCGTCCGCAGTCGTATTAGAGATTGCATCATTATCCTTAATTGGTAGATAATCACAAATCAAATATGAATGATAAGTCCTCAATCGCGGTCACAGTAGAGATTGCATTGTTATCGTTAATATTGCTAAATAATACGAGTGTAAGCAACCCCAATTGCGGTTTCAATAGAGATTGCATCATTATCCTTAATAGTGCAGATAATCACAATTAAATATGATTGATGCAGCGCCAATCATGGTAGCAGCAGAGATTGCATCGTTTTCCTTAATATTGCAGATAATCGCAATCAAATATGACTGATGCAGCCCCAATCGCGATCGCAATAGAGATTGCATCATTATCCTTAATATTGCGAGAAAATCGCAATCGAATAGGACTAATGCATCCCCAACTGCGGCCACACAATGTTTTACAAAACTTTGTCGATATCCAAATACTTTTTCACTCCCATCATTTATTAGCCATAATTAATGAAAAAACAAAATAAAACCACATATATACTAATAAAGGAGTATCTCAGGTAAGTAACAACTAACAACGCAACGTGTAGGCAGAAAGAAAAGGCATACCTTCGAGAACTTTCTATCACGATCGTAATCAAGGCCAGGAGGTGCATTCTGTATGGTCATGAGTAAAACCTATATATATACAACACAAACAATTTATAGTACCAAATCACTATCTCCCTCACCTAACCAATAACATTCTCTATTCTTTAATTTAAATCATAACGACAAAAAGTCGAATAGAACAACAACCACATTTATCCCTTCATAGATAGACAAATACCTTCATTGGAGGATATTTCGAAAAAGGCGCATGACCATGAGCCAACTCAAGCGCCGTAATTCCAAAAGACCAAATATCAGCCTTGAAATTATAACCAGTACCAGGTTGCAACACCTCCGGCGCCATCCTTCAAAACCACAAAAACAACATTCAAATCATTGAGTCTGACAACGACACAACACCGAACACTTACATGCAATCAATCCATTTTCTCAAATTATTAACATTATCAACATATTCGTGTCTGTGTCGGTGCTTCGTAGAATACACATAATAAATCAATTCACTTCATATACACTATATAGCACTGAAAATACATATTAAAACGTGTCTGGTGTCTGACACTAACACAACACCGAATATTTACATTCAATCATTCGATTATCTCAAATTATTACACTACCTTCATAAAACATGCATAATGAATAAATAATTAAGCGCGAAAACGAAGTATAAAACTAAAAATTACCAGCAAGGAGTACCGACGAAAGTATTTCTAGAACGCTGACGATCACCAGTATCAAACATAGAAGCAGAAACACCAAAATCCGAAAGTTTGACTTCACCATTAGAATCAAGTAAAATATTACCAGCTTTAACATCACGATGAATGTGTCCATGTTGATGAAGATAATCCAAAGCTTTCAACGTCTCTTTCAAAATGGATCCAATAGCATCTTCTTCAAATCCATCAGGATAAGCAGATTTCATCAAATGCAAACATGAACCTTGTGCCATAAAAGGCATAATCACCCAAAGTTTACGATCCACAACGAACGAACAATACGATTTCACAACGTTTCGATGATCGATTAAGCTCATGATCTGTGCTTCTTTACGAATATCATCGAAATTTGAATTGCATCGATCTAGATCGAGAGATTTCACCGCTACTTCTTCGTTGTATGGAAGATAAACTGCATGATAAACCGTTGCGCTTGCACCGTAACCAACTTCTTCTAGAAGCTTGTAATCTTGAGGATTCGCTGAGTAGCTTCTGCTTCCTGAACCCATTAGTGATGTGTTTGGTTTGTGTTTGTTGACTCAAGTCAATTTTATAACAAGCACAAAACTAAATTTTCAAAATCGATTATTCGTACAACTAAAGAAAAAGCACTTAATGATGATTACTAAGCTTCTTCTTTGTGTTTACCCATTTTCTTCGCAGTCTTCGATTTTCAATCTATCTTCTACTAACATCTACAATAAATAAAAGATTATAGTAGTTTGTAAGAAGAAGATAATAAGCCGTGTTAATTGTTGCAATTTTTTATTTTACTTTAGTAAATTAATTTGGTAATTTGTTATTGTTATTTTTGGGTATTATTGTGATTTTGACTGAAATTTATTATTAATTATGATTATGATATTTTGGATTTTCTATAAGTTTATGGGTCTTGGGCTTTGTCATCTTTTTTTGGCAAAAACTATTTAGGTGTAGGCAAAAGCTATTTAGATGTTGGTTGTAAGTTTCTGTAAGGGAGGGAGAAGCTTTTTGAGACTTTGACATGTTATTCTTTGGATCTTAAAGTTTGATTAATTTTATAATTTTTAGTTAGATTCCAAAGGTGTGGTTGACAGCTTCAATTTAAATTTACTACATGTGGATGATTCATAATTTGGGACCAAGTTTGTATATGTTCTAATCTATAACACTAAATCAACCTTGGGGAGGTTGAAGGTAGTGGAGTTCCGACGAAGGTGGTGGTTGTTTTCTGTGATGGTGGTTATTTGAGGGGAGTACATGCAAAGGGGCTCAGATGTCAAAGTCGGTATAAGTATAGTATAGTATGAGAGCTACTTGAATCATGGCAAGTTCTGCCATTTTTATGGATAGTGAAAGAGTTCTTGACATGGTTTTTATGACTTTGGGTCACATGGCAACGTTATAGACCAAAAATATTTGGTAATGAACAGTATAATTTACCTTTTAAATATCAAAACTCAATAATATACTTTTTTTAATTATTATGTTATAAATACGAATTTTTCACCGTCATTTAGCAGTGACTAATTTTTATCGTTGAAAAATCGGTCAATCACACCAGTTAAATTATTCACTCACAATCAATTTTTTCTATATGCAAGAGTTAAAAATTGAAATCGAATATCCAACAATCTGACTAATCCATTGTTGATAGTCTAACTTGACTTTATTAATTGATATTTCTACTTGTATCGACTAAAGTATTCCTTTTGAAATGCTATAGCTATCTTTTAGCATTAAAAAAAGTAACAAATGTTTTGGATTATAACTTTTTAAATGATTTTTTTACTTTGGAGGAAAAAACTCGTGTATAGGTAACCTTTGTGTATGGCTTGACTTTGCACAACCGTCCTTTTACGCCCGACGTATTTCTTCTTTCCTAGTTAGCTTCACGGGACCCGTTTCTCTTTTTTACTTTCAAACATACTTAACAATTGTTCTAGGAGCAGTTGTTAAGAATTCAATACATGAAATAATTTTTTTAGGGGAAAACATGAAATAATCAATAAGTTGTATATTAAATTAATTATTTTTTAAGTTTCAATGTGTTGAATACATCAATTATAAGATAAAATTTTCTTTTTAGACGTTTTAACAAGTGTCTCTAGAACATTTGTTAAAACATTTTTATACATGCATTCGATTAAACCGCTTTATGATATCAAATTTTTAAGTTACTTCTTAAAATATCTCAACAAATATCTATTTGACATGATTTGATTTGATACATATATAACAAAGTTTGACACCGTTAGTGAATAAAAAATTAATCTCTTTAAATAACTTAAATTCTGATATATTAATTTAAAACAACTAGTAAGAATGGAAATATATAATTAATTTAAATAAATAAATTTATAATTGAATGATTGTTAAAGTAAGTTCAAAATTTTAGTTTTTTTTAAAGAGTCTACTAGTGAAACTCACACACTCAGTGAGATATTGCGGCTTCGAATTTATAGTGGTGCATATCAAATGTTTTTATAGCTTTTTACCATTTGAATTGTATTTACGAATAAACTTTTATTTTACTTGGATGGTAAATGGAATCATTTTGAAGAAGATCTAAATCAATTGTATGAATCTATCTTAATTGCACTTTTAATCTCTTATTTTATTATGCTCTCGAAAATAATTTTTCTTTTTAAAATTAAACTTTTTGGTTTATCAAATATCACATTTGTTCAAAAAATTATCTCAATCTTATTTTTTTATCCTAAAAATTGTTATGTTATAAATTATTAAATTACACGGAATCAAACATGCAGAATAAAGAAGAAAAAAAAGAAGTTATTAACACTATTTCCAAATCTCTTGAATCTAAAAGTCCTAGAAATGGGTGAGGTAATTCGAAAATTTTAAAGAATTTAGAATTCTAAACAATTCAAATGATTCAATTAAATTTCTTTCATTTATCAATATTTTTGTTTGGATGGAGTAATAAAAAAATTTATTGTCATCATTTTTTGGCAAATTTAATAAATTTCAATTTTTTTGGGCCAAATTTGAAAATTGAAATTATGGGTCAATTTGCAAATTTGAAAAATTTGAGGGGACAATTTGTAATTTCCCAAAAAATAAGGGTCAATTTGAATTTTTGATGATGTGAGGACCAAAATGCAAATTTTGAAAAATTATATGAATAAAGAAATTTGAAAATCTTAAGAGTGTGTTTGGATGAGAGAATGTTTTGAGGTAATGTAATGTTTTGAGGGAATTCAAATACTTTTAGATGAATTTCATTGTTTGGATAATAATATGGAGAATTTTCAAAATGATGGAAATTTATGAAGTATTTTGTTCAAGTTAAATTTAGAGAATTTCAAATGACACCTAAAAGCTAAGAATTTCAAATTTCTTCATTCTTATAATTTTCAAAATTTGCATTTTGGTCCTCAAATTTTCCAAAAATTTTCAAATTGACCCCATAAATGTACAAAAATTGCAATTTGACCCCTAATATTTTTTGGAAATTACAAATTAACCCCTCAACTTTTTTAAAATTATAAATTGACCCCTCAAAATTTTTGAAATTTACAAATTGACCCCTAATTTGAATTTTCGAATTTGGCCCAAAAAAATTAAAATTTATAAAAGTTGCCCAAAAATGACGACAATGAAATTTTTTATTACTACATCCAAACAAGAATATTTAGAAATGAAGTCAATTTAATTGATTCATTTGAATTGTCTAGAATTCTAAATTCTTCAAAATTTCTCAATTACCTCATCCAAATACACTCTTAGCTTTTAGGCATCATTTGAAATTCTCTAAATTTAACTTTAACAAAATACTTCATAAATTTCCATCATTTTGAAAATTCTCCAAATTATCATCCAAACAATAGAATTCATCTAAAAGTATTTAAATTCCATCAAAACATTACCTTACCTCAAAACATTCCTCCATCCAAACACGCTCTAAGAGTGTGTTTGGATGGGGGAATGTTTTGAGGTAATGTAATGTTTTGAAGGAATTCAAATACTTATAAATGAATTCCATTGTTTGGATAATAATATGGAGAATTTTCAAAATGATGGAAATTTTTGAAGTATTTTGTTTAAGTTAAATTTAAAGAATTTCAAATGACACCTAAAAGCTTAGAATTTCAAATTTCTTCATTCTTATAATTTTTAAAATTTTGCATTTTGGTCCTCAAATTTTCCAAAATTTTCAAATTGACCCCAATAAATTTACAAAAAATTGCAATTTGACCCCTAATATTTTTTGGAAATAACAAATTAACCCCTCAACTTTTTCAAAATTATAAATTGACCCCTCAAAATTTTTGAAATTTACAAATTGACCCCTAATTTTAATTTTCAAATTTGGCCCAGAAAAATTAAAATTTATAAAAGTTGCCCAAAAATGACGACAATGAAATTTTTTATTACTCCATCCAAACAAAAATATTTAGAAATGAAGTCAATTTAATTGAATCATTTGAATTGCCTAGAATTTTAAATTCTTCAAAATTTCTCAATTACCTCATCCAAACACACTCTAAGGGTTTCTGAAATTAAACAAAGAAGAAAAAGAATCGGGGACAAACAGAGTGTTTTGAAACTATGCAAATAAAAGTCGATAAAACTTATATTTTACCAAAAAAAAAAAAACATTACACAACATTGTTTTGGGGACACAAATATGGGTTTGGACAAAAATTGCAACAATTGGGATACATGAGATCAAAAAGTTTGATTTTAAAAAAGGACAAAACTTAGGTACAATTCTTTATGTGTTTTTCGTATGGTTCTTAAGTAAAAATACACTTTTTTGGGATATAACAAACTTTGATAAAATTATGGATTTAATAAAATCATGGTAAATTTAGTTAAGAATCATACAAAAAACACATAAGGAATTGTACCTAAGTTTTTTCCTTTAAAAAATGAGATTAGTGACAATAATTGGGCTTGCAAAATACAGTTGAATTTTTTTATTGAGCCAAGGCCAAACCGTGCATGTACTTTGCACCTCAAAGGATCATATTACACAACATACACCTTTGAGGATTATCATTGCATAACCTTGATTTGACGATGGTACACTTATTAGGACGACCACCTTTGCTCAATGCCCTCAACAAACTTTCTCTTTAATACTCTAAAAGACTCTACTATATAAGGACATATTTATCCTAAAAATTGTTATGTGATAAATTATTAAATGAAATGAAATCAAACATGCAGAATAAAGAAGAAAAAAAGAAGTTATGAACACTATTTCCAAATCTCTTGAAACTAAAAAGTCCTAAGGGTTTCTGAAATTAAACAAAGAAGAAAAAAAATCTTAATATTAGACTTTTAGATGCCCTGTTTTAGGTATGTTTTGACAGGTGTCAATATTTAAAGTCATCCACCTATACATCACAAAAACTAAAAGGTACACTCTTTTAGCCAAATTTAGCTCTCTTGGCTTAAGCGGCAAACTCATTCTTTTGAAATTCAAATCCGCACTAAAATACAAAGAAGATGCTCTCTGATCCACAATTTTAGGAAAAGTATGTATCCACTTCCTCAAAGATTCATACCCACTTTCTCACACTACTGCAAATTTCTTTTTTCTCTCATAATCTCAAACCTCTTCTCTCTTCGTTTACTTTCTTCTTCCCTTTCACTGTTTCTTCTTCTCCTTCTTTCTCAAACCCCTTTCTTCATAAACATAAACATAGAGTTCTTCTTTCACTACCGAGTTATTCATTCTTCTTTATTTTTCATTAGTTTTTTTCGTTCAACCATTGTACAACACAGATCTATAACACCAGATTTGATCTTTAAGGGTAAGTGACTCTCTCTCATTTTTTTTTTATTGTTCAAATTATTGCTTGGGTTTTTCTCATTTTTCATATTTTGAATGTTTTTGACAGCAATGAACAACCAAGGGCTAGGATAAGGTAAATACCTTCACCTTCCTATAAGTTAAAACTGTGTTAAAGGGTTCCATCTTGATTTCCATCTCTTATTTCATATTCTCATTCTTTTGTTGAATGTTTTATTGTTTGTTCAGATTCACAACTTATGGTTTTATTGTGTTTTCCAGATTTGTTTTGATTATTTTTGTTTTCTCAAATTGTATTAGAAACTACATAAGAATCTAAAGTAACTTGGATCTAGATATGGTATATTCCAGCTTCAATTTTCTTTTTTGTTACTTATGTACTTTGAGCTATGAGTTTGTTAGTTAAGTGACGGGAAAAAATGTGCGGGCGGAAAGCGCTCGCTAAACAATAAAGTCGCCACCGAAGTTTTATTTTTGAAAAAGGGAACGTCGATAAACCCCTTGGAGAACGAGAACAAGGTCATTGCGACCAAATTTCGGGTTCGGGAATCGGTTATGCGAGGGGAAGGTATTAGCATCCCTCACATCCGTTGTACCCAACGGGAACCGTTAATTAGTTTAGCGTTCAATTATGTGTTAGTTTTATTATTATGAAAAGTGTTGGTAAAGAATAAAAGAGAAAGAAAAAATGATTTAAAGACCAAAAATAAGTTTTTTATTAGTGTGCTTGACAAGAGTTTGATCTTGCTCCTACGTATCTCCCGGTGCGATGGAGAATTCAAAGTTACGTAGTTCTTTGTAGAAAATGTTTGTGTGTTGATTGATTTTATTTATAAAAAAATGATTTGGTCGCGCTTGGGCGAAAAAGTTTGCTTAAAAAAGACGGACTCGCACTTGGGCGATGATATTCGTTTGAAAGCGCACATGGGCGTGAGGTGTCTACCCAAGTTTTCCTTTTTTCACTCGCACGAAGAAAAAAGAAAAAATTGTTTTTTATGTTTTTGTATTTCGAAAATAGAATGACGATTGTCTGAACATACATCAAGTGCTCGTACAACCGGGGAATGGAAAGACATACGTCAGACCACTCCTTTTTCATTCAAGTTTGTTATTGAAAATCAATATATTTTTGTGTATTTTTGAAATAAAATAAGCTACAGCCCCTCCAGACTCAGAACCATCGGATTCAGAACCTTAGAATCTGAATCTTAGACTCTGAATCTTCAGACTCTACACCTTCAGACTCTGAACCTCAGAAGCTGACTTCAGACTCAGACCTTAAAAGCTCACTTCAGAAGCTGACCTTCAGAAGCACTGTTCAGAAGCTGAACGTCAGAAGCACTGTTCAGAAGCTGCCTTCAGAAGCACTGTTCAGAAGCAACCTTCAGAAGCACTGTTCAGAAGCACTGTTCAGAAGCAACCTTCAGAAGCACTGTTGAGAAGCTGAACGTCAGAAGCACTGTTCAGAAGCAACCTTCAGAAGCACTGTTCAGAATCTGACTTCAGAAGCTGGCTTCAGAAGCTGACTTTCAGAAGCTGACCCTCAGAAGTTGACTTCAGAAGCTGACCTTCAGAAGCTCATTTCTGAAGCTCACTTCAGAACCTCTGGAGTAAAATGTTAAAAACAGTAGGAAGGAAAAAAACATTTCTGTTTCAGTGACTGTTATAAACTTTGTGATTTTTTTGGGTTTTTTGTATGATCTTTTTAGTGCAAAAATGAGTTAAAATGACTAAAAATGCAGAAAAATATGCAGGAACAGCATAACACAGTTTCTGTGAATAGCAGCAGAAAAATAAGGTTTCTGTGAGCAGCAGAAAATGTGGTTTCTGTGAACAGCAGCAGAAAAATATGATTTTTTTGGATTTTTGTATGATTTTTCTCACTCAGTACTGAACCAAATACGAAAATAAGAACATCACTGTAAAGTTTGCCATGAATACTACATCCTAGTGGTCTTAGATCTACCAAAAGATGTCCTAGAACTAACTACATTTTGGCCTTAAGTCATGCTCATGAACTTATGGTGAAAAATGCATTATTTATGATAACTGAAGTAAAAAGTCAAAGATACTCACAAACTCCTAGCAAAGCTTCAGATGCACGAAAAATGTGAGGGGTTTTGAATGGTTGTGGTTTTGGTTGGAGGTGGAGGTGAAGAAAGTAAATAGTAGTAAAAGAGTATTTTGCTACTAATCTCCTCTCTGTGTGTGATGTTTTTGTGTGATGGCTTGCTGTTTTGTTGTGGTGGTTGTGGGTGGTTTGTAAAGAAAAAATGACAGAGTTTTTTTGTGCAGGTTTTGTTATATGATTTTGTTGTTTCTGTGATTTTTTATTCTGCTTAAATCCTCCTCCTTCTTTCTGATTTTCGTCCCTGTTATATAGGACATTTGATGTTATTCTTGGGACCATGGGATATAATTGCATGCTGGATTTTTGTGTATGTTTGGCAAAAGTTTTGGTTAACATTGATTAAAGAGGGAAGGAAATGACCTTGCCTTGTGATTTTGGTGAAGACTTGGGTCTGATTTTGGGCAAAGGATGATGAAAGAAAACAGGGAAAACAGGGGTGTTCAGAAGCTGCTGTGACAATGTTCAGAAGCTGTGAACAGTGTTCAGAAGTTGTGAACAATGTTTTTGACTTTGTTATTTTTGTGAAGACTTGGGTTTATTTTTGGGAAAAGGACGATGAAAGAAAACAGGGACAGGGGCGCTGCAGTGTTTGCTGCTGTGAACAGTGACTTTGACCTTTTCTTCTTCCTTTCTTTTCTTTTTTTTGTTTGTTTTATAAAAAACATAAGAAAACCTAATTATTATCAATAAATAAATAATAATAAAACTTCTTTTTATTTAGAAAAAAAAAAACGAAAATTGGTGATGATTTTTTATTAATGCATGATGATGATTGATTTTCTTTTTAAAAGGACTTGGACAAAATTAGGGTACTACAGCTGCCCCTATTTAATTATATTTTACTATAAAATATGAATAACGACGGTTTTCATATTATCATTGTAAAAGATAAGTAAATATAAGGACCCGAGTTTTGTCCTTCAAGATATCAAGTGATAATGGAAAAGTGTTTGAAATAGTGATGCAAAGACAGTAAATTGATGATGTGAAATGTAAATGGTCATCTCCAGTCGTGGCTGGTACTTAAACTGATACGATTGAAAATGATCGTCACCAGAAAGATCCTGGTGAAACGATCAAGGATCTGATTGTCACCAGTCTGACACTGGTGAAACGATATAGACAACATGCCTCCACCGGGGGGAGGTTGATCATATCCAGCTGCTTACGCTGGAGGTAGATCCCTAAGGACAAAAGGTGATCTTATTCAGCCGCTTATGCTGAAGGTCGATCCATGAGGATAAGGTGATCTTATCTAGCCGCTTATGCTAGAGGTAGATCCTAAGGATAAAGTGATCTTATTCAGCCGTTTATGCTGAAAGTCAATTCACTGGGAAAGACGATCTTATCTAGCCGCTTATGCTAGAGGTAGATCCCTAAGGATAAAGTGATCTTATTCAGCCTTTTATGCTGAAAGCCGAATCACTAGGAAAGATGATATTATCTAACCGCTTATGCTAGAGGTAGATCCCTAAGGATAAAGTGATCTTATTCAGCCGTTTATGCTGAAAGTCGATTCACTAGGAAAGATGATCTTATCTAGCCGTTTATGCTAGAGGTAGATCCCTAAGGATAAAGTGATCTTATTCAGCCGTTTATGCTGAAAGTCAATTCACTAGGAAAAGTGATGCTTGACTGATTACCGCCAAGTGGGTCTTGATGAAATGATAAAGGGTGATATGATCGTCGCCAGTCTGACGCTGGTGAAATGATAATGATATGATATGATCAGGTAGACTCGCTGGGGGAGTTTTAACTGGGGAACTTTAGTGGCTGTGGGTAGGTCCACTCAAGAATGGGATAATTTGGGAAGAGATCCGCTGGCGGATTTTTAAGAAAAACTTATTGGGGAAGTTCTTGAATGGGGTTCACTGGGGGAACACTGGGATGACTCGCTGAGGAGTGTAAGAAACCTCACCGCTGGATAGATTCCATATGGGGAAAAGTATGATACAATATGAGATGCGTGCTAATGAATGTGTAGAATATGATGCATGTAGTATGCTGACTCTTGGGATGAACCAAAGACATGTTAGGCTTCAGCTGTGATTGGGTGCCGAGCATGGTCGGGCTTTGAGGATTTTATGGGGTAAAATGGTTAAGATACGATATTTGGGGGTTTTCGATCCTTCGGCATTCACAAAACCCATCGCTCTCGAAGTTTCAAATTAATGGCTGTTGACGGAGCTTTCGACATCTTGTGCTTACATTGGCAGTTCGTATGTTGTGTAGCTGTTGATTCTGCTACAAAAGGGGAATCGCTTGTGGTTGCTATGAGAATTTTGAGAGATACAACATCTCACTGGGAATCGTTAATTTCCTTTAGATATTTTCTAGATCAAAGTGATCATGATTTCAACAGATTTTATGTTATATTTTTATTTCAAAATTGTATCATCAAAATAAATAGCATTTATTGAGGATGGAAAATGACAAAGGTAAATAAAAGGATGCACTTTATTGGTGATCGAACACGATTTAGTACATGGAATGGTAGCACACTAAAGATGTAACTCCACAAAGATGAATAAGAGAAATGAAAATGGGAATAAGGAAAACACTGGAAGTTCCCATTGAGTCATGACGACCGCTACTTTCTTAATAACCCTAAGCCCACAACACCCTGCTTCTGGGGATGGTGAAGGAATTGGTTCTTCAGTTGATGTTAGGAGTGAACTGTCTTGATGTAGTTACCTACCTTTTTCTTTTCCCAACTTTTGCCTTAGTCGCCTTTTCAGGTTTTTGACTTAGCGGGTTTTCTTTTGTTTTTTATATCCCTAACTTTTGCCTGGACCGCCCTTTCGAGTTTTCAGTCCACCGGGATGCCCCTTTTTACCTAAGTTGCCCTTTCAGGTTTTCAACTTAGCGGGCGTTCTTTTGTTATTAGGCATAGTATTTCTTGACTACATCGGCATTCATAGGACGTGGAAAGTCATCGTCGTCCATTGTTGTGAGAATTAAGGCTCCTCTTGAGAAGACTTTCTTCACTACATAAGGGCCTTCATAGTTCGGGGTCCACTTTCCATGCGAATCCTTGTGTATAGGTAAGATCATTTTGAGCACTAAGTCGCCTCCTTGGAACTCTCGAGGACGGATCTTCTTGTCGAACGCCTTCTTGAGCCTGCTTTGATATAATTGACCATGACATAAGGCTATCATCCGCTTCTCATCGATTAGGTTCAACTGGTCAAACCATGCTTGGATCCATTCTGCTTCTTCTAGTTTTGTCTCCATCAAGACTCTCATTGAGGGAATTTCCACCTCAATGGGGAGGACTGCCTCCATGCGATATACCAGGGAGAACGAGGTTGCTCCTGTCGAGGTGCGAATCGAGGTCCTATAGCCATGTAAGGCAAAGGGAAGCATTTCATGCCAATCTTTGTAAGTTTTCACCATCTTTTGAAGGATTTTCTTGATGTTTTTGTTTGCTGCTTCTACGGCTCCATTCATCTTTGGCCGGTATGGTGAAGAGTTGTGGTGTTCGATTTTGAAACTTTCACACAACTCTTTCATCATTTTGTTGTTCAAGTTGGTGCCATTGTCAGTGATAATTTTGTTGGGGAGTCCGTAGTGACATATTATCTCCTTTTTGATGAATCGAACCACCACTTGCTTTGTTACATTGGCATATGAAACAACTTCAACCCATTTGGTGAATTAGTCGATGGCGACTAGGATGAACCGGTGTCCATTTGAAGCTTGAGGTTCAATGGGTCCGATCATGTCGATGCCCCACATAGAGAACGACCAAGGTGATGCCATCACACTCAAAGGAGTTGGAGGCACGTGCACCTTATCAGCGTAGATTTGGCACTTGTGGCACTTCCTAGCATAGCTGAAACAATCTGATTCCATGGTCAGCCAATAGTAACTATCCCTTAGGATTTTTCTGGCCATTGTATGTCCATTGGCATGAGTACCGAAGGACCCTTCATGGATTTCTTTGATGAGCAAGTCTGCCTCATGTTTGTCCACACATCTGAGAAGAACCAGGTCGTGGTTTCTTTTGTAGAGCACATCACCATTCAGGAAGAATTTAGCTGATAGTCGTCTCAGGGTCTTTTTATCCCTATTTGAGATGTTTGCAGGATACTCTTGATTTCTGAGGTAGACCTTGATGTCATGGTACCATGGCTTGCCATCAGACGTCTCTTCGACTGATAGACAAAATGTCGGCTCGTCTCGGCGCTCCACCTTTATAAGTGGCGCTTCATTGTGAAATTTCACTTTATACATTGATGATAACGTAGCCAATGCATCTGCTACTTGATTTTCTTCTCTAGGGATATAATGGAAGGTGATTTCGTGGAAGAACTTTATTAGCTTCAAGACATGAGCACGGTACGGGGTCAACTTGGGATGACGGGTTTCCCATTCTCATTTTACTTGGTAAATGACTAGGGCCGAATCTCCATACACCTCCAAGATCTTGATTCTTAAGTCGATGGCAGCCTCAAGGCCCAAGATGCATGCTTCATATTCCGCCACATTATTTGTGCAGTCAAAACATAGTCTTGCCGTGAAGGGGACATAACCACCCTTTGGAGAGATTAGAACGGCTCCAATCCCATGCCCATGGCATTAGATGCACCATCGAATGCAAGCTTCCGTCGAGCCCCTGATTCGGGTCCTTCATCATCTCATATGACCTCATCTTCTTTTAAAGCCATAATATCTTCATCTGGGAAATCAAATGGTATGGGCTGATAGTCTTCCACCGGTTGATGAGCCAAGTGGTCTGCTAGCACACTTCTTTTAATAGCTTTCTGAGTCATGTGCAGGATGTCATATTCGGATAACAGTATTTGCCAACGGACAATCCTTCCAGTCAGAGCTGGTTTCTCAAAGATGTACTTGATTGGATCCATGTTTGATACCAACCATGTTGTGTGACAAATCATGTACTGTTTCAATCGGCTAGCGGCCCATGCCAAGGCACAACAAGTTCTTTCTAGCAGGGTGTACCTGGTTTCAACATCGGTAAACTTCTTGCTCAAGAAATAGATGGCATGCGCCTTCCTACCAGTTTCATCATGTTGCCCCAGCACACATCCCATGGATTCCTCCAATACTGTTAAGTACATAATGAGAGGTTTTCCAGGGACGGGAGGTATCAAGATGGGTGGTTCTTGCAAGTATTGTTTGATCTTTTCAAATGCCCCTTGGCAATTCTCATTCCATATGAAGGACTGATCCTTACGTAGCAATTTGAAGATTGGCTCACAAGTAGCGGTAAGATGAGAAATGAACCCAGAGATGTAGTTCAATCTTCCTAGAAAACCACGAACTTCTTTTTCAGTACAAGGAGCTGGCATATCTTGGATTGCACGTACCTTGTCAAGGTTAACCTCAATCCCTCGTTGACTAACAATGAAACCAAGTAACTTTCCGGACCTGACACCAAAGGTGCACTTAGCTAGATTGAGTCACAGTCTGTATTTCCTTAAACGTACGAATAACTTTTGCAAGTGAAGGACATGGTCTTCTTCAGTCTCGGACTTGGCGATCATGTCAGCCACATAGACCTTTATTTCTTTGTGCATCATGTCATGGAAGAGAGCCATCATTGCCCTTTGATAGGTTGCTCCAGCGTTCTTTAAGCCGAAAGGCATTACCTTGTAGCAATATGTTCCCCATGGGGTGATGAAGGTAGTTTTCTCCATGTCTTCTGGAGCCATCTTGATTTGATTATAGCCGGAGAATCCATCCATGAATGAGAAAACCGCGAACCGGGCTGTATTGTCTACCAACATGTCAATGTGAGGTAATGGGAAGTCATCCTTGGGACTTGCTTTGTTCAGATCTCGGTAGTCGACACACATTCGCACTTTACCATCTTTCTTCGGCACTGGCACTATGTTAGCAACCCATTGTGGATACTTTGCCACAACTAGGAATCCTGCATCAAACTGTCTTTTGACCTCCTCCCTGATCTTGAGTGACATGTCCGGTCTTGTCCTTCTCAACTTCTGTTTTATCGGCGGGCATTCTGGCCGGAGCGGTAGCTTGTACTCAACTATCTTGGTATCCAACCCTGGCATGTCTTGGTATGACCATGCAAACACATCTATATATTCCTTCAAGAGTTCGACCAACTTTTCACGCTCTCTTGCCTTTAAAGACAACCTGATCCTGACCTCCCTTCTGTCATGTTCAGTTCCCAAGTTGATTACCTCCACAGGCTCTTGATTCGGTTGTATCTCTTTAGACTCATGCTCTAGCAGTCTTGCCAACTCCTCGGGAAGCTCATAATCGCTTTCACAATCCTCTTCAGCTTGGTTAATGGGGAGTTCAAGGTTATGCGGGATTGTAGCGGTATCATATTCAATGGATTTATTCAGGGATCTGCATGTGTTTTATGATGATTTTTATTTTAGAAGGATGAACAAAACAAAAATAAACAAAAGAAAGGAAAGGATTACCATTTTCTGAAAATGCAAAAATGAAAGAATAAAGAGTAGTGGAAAACAATATGCTTTTTATTGATGATGATTCAACATATGAAATAAAAGGGTGCCCTACAAAGTTATCCTTAAGCCTTGGGCAGAGCAAAAGGATTTGAAAAACATGATAAAAATTACTTTGAAAAAGAAAATATCTTTGGGATTTCAACGGCAGTCTAGTTGTTGCTTGCATTCGGAGAGCAACTGTAGACCAAACAAGGTGTCTCCCCATCATCTGGAACATCTTCAATGACAGCTACTTGATCTTCACTAGCAAAACCTGCACTGCGGAAAGTTTCTTGAATGTTACCAATGGGTGTCTTCGCAGCATCATTCTTCCTCATGGATGGTTTGTAGCCCAATACATACCTATCTCTTTTCATAGGCATATCCTACAACTGCTCACAACCTTTGGAGCCTCCTCCTTTACCCAACAGCTGATCGTCCTTCCAAAAGGTAGCGGGGACTTTAGCTTTCTTAACACAAATTTTCTTATACACTGCCATAGCATTGGCGACCTCTAAAGCTTGGAAAGCAGTTTCCAAAGATCCTTCACTTGCTTCCACATATTGGAAGGAAGACAGATGGCTTACAAAGATATCTTCTTCGCCAGCAACGGTGATCAATTTATCATCCACCACAAATTTTAGTTTTTGGTGCAAGGTAGATGTCACAGCTCCAGCCGCATGGATCCAGGGGCGTCCCAATAGGCAGCTATAAGCTGGGTTAATATCCATCACTTGGAAATTGATATCAAAGGTGTGCAGACCTATTTGGACCGGTAGGAATACCTCTCCAATGACGGATCTCCTAGACCCATCAAAAGCTTTCACAATTAAAGAGTTGTGCTTCATGTAGATTCCATCAATAGACATCTTGTTGAGAGTGGACTTTGGCAACACATTCAATGATGAACCAGTATCAACCAACACTCTAGCAAGGTTGGTGTCATGACACATTGTGGATATATGTAATGCCTTATTGTGAGATTTTCCCTCCACGGGTAAGTCTTCATCATTAAAGCTTAGGCAGCTACTAGCAGTGATATTGGCAACTATCCCACCGAAATTGTCTATTGTAACATCCTGGGTTACATGCGCCTGATTCAACACTTTTAGTAATGCATTCCTATGCGCCTCGGAGTTCAGTAGTAGTGAAAGGATAGATATCTTGGAAGGAGTTTGATTCAATTGGTCAACTATTTTGTATTCACTCCTCTTGATGATTTTCAAGAACTCGTCATCTTCCCTTGATGCTGACTGATCACCGCATTCTTGCCCCTTGTCTTGACTAGGCACTTCTTTCCTTTTCTGGGCTTCTTCTGCTACCTCATTGTTTTCTCTTCTAAACTGTTTGGGAGCAAAGATTCGACCACTTCGGGTCATTCCACTGTCTTCAGAAATATGGGTAACACCATCCATTGCCTTCGTAGGGTCTCCTTCCGCTCTCTCTTCTGGTTCATAGACAACAACGTTTGCATCATAATTCCAAGGTACTGTTTTGGAGCTTTTGTAAGGAAATGGCGATGGAACACATATGACAACAGGCTGCCTATGGTTCATCAATGGTTGGGCGTCTCTTCTTTGATAAAGGATCTCGATAGGTTTCGGGACTTCTTTGTTGTTTTCAAAGTGTGGCTCAATAACCGAGACATCTGCCATTTTCTTTGCTCGACTGACTTGCAATATGCCTTGATTTATCAATTCTTGCACTTGTTCTTTGACCAACTGATAACCTTCGGGACTTAAGGCGCATTCTTCACAATTGTTATGGGTTCCTTTGATCAAACCGCATTTGGCTAGCTTGGCATGGAGCATCAACAAAGGAGTCCTTATTTCTTCCACTCTCTTGATCTCGTCAAGGTCTGCACCTTCCTCCACAGCACTGACGTTTGGGCCATTATAACCTGGCAGAGGATTGTTCTTCACATCGGGCCCCTTCTCTTTGAAGGATAGGCTCTTGTTGTTGACTAGCTCTTGCACCGTCTCCTTAAGTGCTCTACAATCTTCAATGGAATGACCAATTGCCCCAGAATGAAACTCGCATTTGACATTTGGATTATACCAATGCGGATATGGCGGTTCCAAAGGTCTGACACTTCGAGGTACCACTAAAGAATTCTTTATCAAAAGCGGCCAAAGTTGACTGTACAGGATGTGGATTGGGTCGATCCGACTTGGTCGCTGATTGTTGGGAGGTCGATATTGATTCTGACTTGAGGTTTGACCCCAATGATTTGGACGAGCAGGTTGATATTGAGGCTTTTGAGGTGCTGGTTGCTGATATTGCATAGGTGCTGCTGCGGCAACATAATACTGATCTTGGTATGGTACTTGAAGGGTGGGAGGATGATAAGCATTTGTAGGCGGACGATAGGAATTCCGAGGATCGGTTATTACATCATTGGTTTCTCCTTCCTTCTTCTTAGGGAAAGAGGTCTGAAATTTCCTTGCAGCACCTTGACCACTTTGAGCATTTTGGATCTTTCCATTCTTCAGACCCACTTTCACCATCTCCCCAATGATGACCAAATTGGAGAAACCGGACGAGGTGCTTCCTATCATCTTCTCATAATATGGAGCTTGTAGGGTACCTATGAAAATTCTTACCAGCTCTCTTTCTGACAAAGGTGGTTCAACTTGTGACGCTAATTTTCTCCACCGTTGTGCATATTCTTTGAATGTTTGCGTTCCCTTCTTGGTTAAATTTTGTAATTGCATCCTATCTGGAGCCATGCCCATGTTGTATTTGTACTGTTTGACAAAGGCTTCTGCTAAATCCTTCCAAGTCCGGATCCGACTCTTTTCGAGATGCATATACCAATTCAAAGAAGCTCCACTGAGACTGTCTTGGAAGAAATGGATGAGGAGCTTATTATCTTGAGCAGCTATACCCATTTTTCTGCAATACATGATCAAGTGATTGCGAGGACAAGTCAATCCTTTGTATTTTTCAAAATCAGGAGTTTTGAATTTTGGGGGAATTACCACATTTGAGACCAAGCACATATCAAGTGCATCCAACCCAAATTCACCATTCCCTTCCATTACTTTGACTCGTTCTTCTAAAGCAAGAATTTTCCCTTTAGCTTCTTCGTTCTCAGCCACCGCATGTGGTCGTCCATCTAACAAAGGTTCAGTATGCTCCTTATGAGGGACTGACAGGTTGAGAGAATGATACACCAACAATGGGTTGTCTACTGCACCTTGAGGCACTGGAAATCCTGCAGCATTATCAGCATTCTCTTGTATCACAGGAGTTTCATTTGGATGAGTGATAAGTGCCTAAAAGTTGTTATCTTTTGATACATTTTAGGGCACTTATGATTACTTGTTTTACAAGTTACCTTAGGATTAGAGCATATTTGTGTTAAAAATGCAATATTTGTGATCCTAAGCCTTACCCATGTGATTATGCAGGAAATACATGCTTGGACCTGATTGATGCAAAGAAATGAAGATTTTCTTGATGCCATCGCTTGAAGCGCAGAAGCCATCGCTAGTAGCGAGGATAGGCAGGGATTTCCATGAAGCCATCGCTTGAAGCGCAGAAGCCATCGCTAGAAGCGAGCTTAGGCAGGGATTTACAAGAGTTCATCGCTTGAAGCGATGAACTGGACGCTTGAAGCGAGCCTAGGCAGAGAATTTCAAAGATCCATCGCTTGTAGCGACAGACCTTGTCGCTACAGCGACCAGAGGGCGGTTTAATGCTAATGGATGACGTGGAGCTCTTTGATTGGCCAGTTGACTTCCTCGCTACAAGCGACAGGCTGGTCGCTTGTAGCAAGCGTGCATATTCTCAGCATATTTATATATTTTGAAGCTCATTTTTTAGATAGTTAGTTTTTTATCAGAATTTTCATTTTCCAGAGCTCAAAATATTAGTTTTCTAAGAGAGAGAATAGGCATAGAAGGAGGTAAACTTCAAATAGCAAAGTGATTTGGATTGAAGAATACATTAAGAAGCTTTGAGACATCAAGCCTTAATATATCTTCATCTTCCTTTCTTGTTTTGCAATAGTTATCATGACAATGATCAACTAATCTCCTTTGTTGGGATTAATAGGTAATCAATCATTCCATGTTGTAAACTTTTGAGTTATTAAATATATGATTCTAGCATTTTTATATACCATTGAATTTCTTCTTGCTTTTCACTCTTATATTTGATTTAAATGTTGTTGAAAAATACTTTTGAATCTAGGTTTAGAATGATATTCTATCAAGATAAGAAATTCTAGAAATGGGATTTGGTTTTGATAATTACATTAAAGTATTGGATCGTAAAGCTTTTGAATCGTTTAATAGATTGAGAAATCGTCGATTAAACGATACGATCGATCTCATGACGTCATTTGGGAAATCAATGACATTGTTGAGCAATACGTAATAATGTCATATATAAGAAAAAGCTAGAATCCGTATTTATGATCAATCGAATACAAACGATGTTTGATTGATGAACGTTAATCCTAACGCCTTCTATGTTCTATTACTCTACGTTTTATTTGTTAAGTTTTTAAATGTTGAGTAGCGTAGTATTGAAAAAGGTTAAACCCTAACTTAAGACGATAATCGACGTTGAACGGTTTATGATATCATATTAATCCCTGTGGAACGATATAAAAATATACTTGCTTTTGACTAACATCAAAATGGCGCCGTTGCCGGGGATTAAAGTTATGATATTATAATCATTGCAACTTTAATTATGGTTTTAAGCAATTTTGCACAAAAATTCTTTTATGTATATAACTAATATTCCTTATCCATCTTGTTTGCTAATTCTTTTTGGTCAGATTGTTGATATCGTATATGCGAGGTCAAGTATCGGAGGACCAACTTCTTTTTGATTCTGAGATAGAGAGAACAGCTCGTAGAAACAATAGCAAGAATCGGAAAAAGAAGCAGCAAGCAAAGAAAAGGCAACAAGAGGAAGCTTCTGTTTCAAGTCATTCATCTAGTCCAAATCCAAGCCAACCAATGGCTGCATCAGGAGATGGTTCATCAGGTTCAGGCGGTCGTGGGATGCCATGTCACAATAGCCCACGCCGTTTAGCACAATTGGGGAAAACGCCACGGACTACCAAGCAAACCGAGATGAAGACGGGGATCTTACAAATTTTATATGCTAATCCCTTCTCAGGATTGGACCATGAAGATCCGTTTCAACATCTCACAAAATTTTACGAGATTGCCGGTACCCTTGGTGAGACGGAAAACAACGAGGAGGCTATATTCATGAGGATGTTTCCTCATTCATTGATTGGCAAAGCTAAGGAGTGGTATTTGGACCAGCCACCGACGGTAATGACGAATTGGAACACGCTTGAGGAGAAATTCCTTGAGAGGTTCTTCCCTCAGAATCGTTTCATGGAGGCGAAGACAACTACTGCTGTGTTCTCACAAGGTTCTAGTGAGACGTTATGTGAAGCGTGGGAGCGTTTCAAGTCAATGCTCAGAAGATGTCCTAATCATGGATTTGATGACTTAACACAAATTCATCTATTCCGGAACGGGATGCAACAACAATCCAAGCTATTGCTTGATGCTGCTGCTGGTGGTTCTTTGATGGCCAAGAGCGCCGAGGATGCTGTTGCTATTATTGAGAGAATGGCATTGAATGATCACCAGGCTCATCATAACCAAAGCCAAGGCCAAAGGAAGGCGGGAATCCTAGATTTGGGGACGAATGATGCAATCCTAGCGCAAAACAAATTGCTCACGCAACAAGTGGAAGAGTTGACAAAAAAGATGGCCAACCTTCCTCAACAAATGAAGGATATCCAGAACGAACAAAGAAGACAACACCAAGTCGCATCATGCGAGCTTTGTTCGGGAGATCACCCAACCGGATTTTGTCCGCCACCTACAGAAGAGGTAAGCTATGTTGGAAATCAACCAAGGCCTCAACAGTTTCAAAACCAATACCAAAGCCATCCAAACAACTTCCCAAGAGGGAATAATCCAAACTATGGCCAAGGTTGGAGGCAAGAAGCTGGGCAACATAACCGACAACCTTACCAAAACTATAACCAATATCAACCTCCACAACAAAACCGCAACCAAACCACCGACGAAACCCTCAATCAATTCATGCAGATGTCAATGGCTAACCAAAAGAACACTGATGCTTCCATCAAAAATCTGGAAACGCAAGTGGGCCAGTTGGCACAACAATTATCTCAAGCTACTCAGCAAGGCGGAACCTTTACCGCCAACACACAAACCAACCCAAAGGATCATGCATCATCATCAAAATGACAATTAAGTCATTTTGATGAGGAAGTCCTTGCATCAAGAGACAACGAAAATTGCAAGGCAATTGCTACTCGGAGCGGGAAGGTAATTGGTAAAGGTATAGGGGACAACCTTGAAGTAGAGAGAAGAATTGTTGAAAATGAGGAGAAGGATGAAGATGAAGGACATGAGGAGGAAACAAGAGGTGTACATAGAGAGGAAGAAGTTGAAAAAAATAATAAGGATGTAGTTGAAAATGAAAACATAGTGTGGAAGAAAGATGAGGTGAAGGAGAAGGGCAAGAAGCAAGAAGTAGTGAAGAATGCACCGACACCACATCTACCGTACCCAACTACACCAGCCAAAAAAGAGAAAGAGAGGCAGTTTGCTAGGTTCCTTGAAATATTCAAACGTTTACAAATCAACATACCGTTCTCGGAAGCCCTAGAGCAAATGCCGACTTATGCCAAGTTCATGAAAGAGATTCTCTCCAAGAAGAGGAGGTTTAATGAAGAAGAAACAATTCAGCTAGACGCGAATTGTAGTGAAATCATCCAGAGAACATTGCCAAGAAAGGAGAGAGATCCGGGCAAAGTTACACTGCCGGTGTCCATTGGCAATGTTAATGTCGGCAAGGCACTCATTGATTTGGGTTCAAGTATCAACCTAATCCCATTATCCGTTGTCAAAAGGATTGGTGATATAGTTGTGAAAAGAACCAACTTAACCTTGCAATTGGCCGACAAATCCTACACTCGTCCATTGGGAATTGCTGAAGATGTGTTGGTGAAAGTCGACAAGTTCTTGTTCCCCATCGACTTTGTAGTGATGGACATACCGGAGGATGATGATGTGCCGCTACTTCTTGGGAGAACTTTCATGCAAACGGCACGGATGATGATTGATCTTGATGGAGGCATAATGAAAGTCCGTGTGGACGATGAAGAAGTCAATTTCAACATCAACGAAGCGATGAAGTATCCTAGTGATAAAGGTGCTTGCTTCAAGATGGATGCAACGGAAGAATTGATAGTTGATACGAGAAACCAGTTGCATCACTTGACACATCTTGAAAGAGTATTGACAAACGCACTAAGTATCATAGGAGAAGAAGATGGGAAGGAGCTTGAAGAGTGTTTGAAGGAGCTCGATTCGTTGAAGGAAATTCCTCCTCACAAAGCTAAAATCGAGGAATTGACGAATGAAGCTAAAGTGGAAGAATTGAAGCCGGAGATGAAGATCTTGCCCTCACATTTGAAGTATGTGTTTCTTGATCAAGAGGGTACCAAACCGGTCATCATAAGTAGCTCCTTGTCAAACCATGAAGAAACAAAATTGGTAGAAGTTTTGAAGTCCAACAAGGAAGCAATAGGTTGGACACTATTCGACTTAAAAGGGATAAGTCCATCCTATTGCATGCATAAGATCATGATGGAAGAGGATTATAAGCCGGTAGCACAACCTCAAAGACGGCTAAACCCAAACATGAAGGAAGTAGTCCGGAAAGAAGTAGTTAAGCTACTTGAAGCCGGCATGATATATCCGATCTCGGATAGCACTTGGGTTAGTCCGGTTCAAGTTGTCCCTAAGAAGGGAGGTATGACGGTTATCACGAACGAGAAGAATGAGCTCATACCGACAAGAACCGTAACCGGTTGGAGGATGTGTATCGACTACCGGAGGCTTAACAAAGCAACTAGAAAGGATCATTTTCCTCTACCATTTATGGATCAAATGCTGGAGAGGCTGTCAGGACAAGCTTTTTACTATTTCCTTGACGGATATTCGGGTTACAATCAGATTTCGGTGAATCCAGACGATCACGAGAAGACTGCATTCACATGTCCTTTTGGGGTATTTGCATATCGACGCATGCCGTTCGGATTATGTAACGCTCCAGCAACATTTCAACGATGCATGCAAGCCATCTTTGCAGACTTGATAGAGAAAAGCATTGAAGTGTTTATGGACGACTTCTCAGTTTTCGGGTCATCATACGATTTGTGCTTGAAGAATCTGGACACGGTACTGAAACGGTGCAAGGAAACCAACTTGGTGCTCAATTGGGAGAAGTGTCACTTCATGGTAACCGAGGGTATAGTCCTTGGTCACAAGATCTCCTCCAAGGGTATTGAAGTTGATAAAGCTAAGATCGACGTGATAGGAAAGCTTCCACCACCAGTCAATGTCAAAGGAATCCGAAGTTTCCTAGGCCATGCCGGGTTCTATCAGAGATTCATCAAAGACTTCTCAAAAATTGCAAAGCCATTGAGTAACTTGCTCAACAAAGATAAGTCTTTTGATTTTGATATTGATTGTTTACATGCTTTTAATAGTGTAAAGGATAGCTTAACATCCGCACCCATAATCACCGCACCAAACTGGACATATGATTTTGAACTTATGTGCGATGCAAGTGATTATGCGGTAGGCGCGGTGTTAGGTCAACGCAAAAACAAAATTTTTCATGCTATACACTATGCAAGTAAAGTTTTAAATGACACACAAGTCAATTATGCTACCACTGAAAAAGAATTACTTGCCATAGTGTTCGCATTAGAAAAATTTCGTTCGTATCTCATTGGTTCAAAAATTGTTATATGGACTGACCATGCAGCTATTAAGTACTTAATTACCAAACCCGACTCAAAGCCGAGACTCATCCGTTGGATGTTGCTACTCCAAGAGTTTGATTTGGAGATTAAGGACAAGAAGGGGACTGAGAACCTAGTAGCTGATCATCTGTCAAGATTGGTGAACGATGAGATAACGAAGAATGAGAGGGACATCCTTGAAGAGTTCCCGGATGAGAAGTTGCTTATGGTGCAAGAAAGACCATGGTTCGCTGACATGGCCAACTACAAAGCAACGAGGTTCATACCGGAGGATTACACATGGCAAATGAAGAAGAGGTTGTTGAGAGACACAACTCAATTCATTTGGGATGACCCGTACCTCTTCAAGATTGGAGCAGACCACTTGTTAAGAAGATGTGTTGCAAGAGAAGAAGCCAAGGACATCATGTGGCATTGTCACAACTCGCCATATGGTGGTCATTATAGTGGAGAAAGAACTGGAGCAAAAGTTCTTCAAGCAGGCTTTTATTGGCCCACTTTGTTCAAAGACGCATACGAACATGTGAAGGAATGCGAGAGTTGCCAGAAAACCGGAGGGATTTGAAAAAGGAATGAAATGCCTCTACAAAGTATCCTTGAAGTCGAAGTCTTCGACTGTTGGGGTATTGACTTTGTAGGGCCATTTCCATCCTCCATGAACAACGAGTATATTCTGGTGGCTGTTGACTATGTGTCAAAGTGGGTAGAAGCAATAGCATCCCAGAAAGCCGATAGCAAGACGGTGGTCAAGTTTCTGAAAAGAAACATCTTTTCCCGATTTGGAACTCCAAGAGTGCTAATAAGTGATGGAGGTTCTCACTTCTGCAATCAACAGTTAGCAAAAGCACTTGAGCACTATGGAGTAAAGCACAAGGTAGCTTCACCATACCATCCACAGACCAACGGTCAAGCCGAGGTATCCAACCGTGAAATCAAACGGATACTTGAGAAGACCGTGTCATCATCAAGAAAGGATTGGGCGATGAAACTGGACGAAGCATTGTGGGCCTATAGGACCGCATACAAAGCTCCTACGGGTTTCACACCATTCCAGTTGGTGTATGGGAAAGCATGCCACTTGCCGGTCGAGTTGGAGCACAAAGCGTTTTGGGCGCTCAAGTTTTTGAACTTTGATCAAGAGCAAGCTGGGGAGAAGAGAAAGCTTCAGATGAATGAGCTAGAAGAAATGCGTGACCAAGCCTATCAGTCAAGCAAGCTTTATAAGGAAAAGGTCAAACGGTATCATGACAAGAAGATCATGAAGAGGGAATTCAGGCCCGGTCAAATGGTGTTGCTGTTTAATGCAAGGCTAAGACTATTTCCGGGTAAATTGAAGTCCAAATGGTCCGGTCCGTTCATGATCAAGGAGGTCAAACCTTATGGAGCTGTGGAATTAGAGGATCCTATCACTAAGTCAACATGGACAGTGAATGGACAGAGGCTGAAGCCATATTTTGGAGGTGAAGTTGTTCGGCACACGACGACGATTTCACTCATCAATTCTTAAGCATAAGCGAATCAGGCGTCGATCTAATGACGTTAAACAAGAGCTTGTTGGGAGGCACCCCAATTTTGTAAGTATGTTGCATTTTTAGTGTTATTTTAGTTCTGTACAGTTATTTATGCATGTAGGGATAGTGGCAAGAACTCAAAATTTTATTTTTCTGTTTCCTGTCATGGTCGCTACAGCGACGGATTCATCGTTGTAGCGATGAAATTTGCACTACATCGCTGTAGCGACGTACTTGTCGCTTGTAGCGAGAGCTTCCAAACCTTGCGCTTGTAGCGCCACACCACGCTTGTAGCGATGGGCTTAAAGCCTGTCGCTGTAGCGACAGGTCGCGCGCTTGTAGCGACCGTAGCAGAACAGGCTTTTATAGTTCCCAGGCCACTAGTGACTTTTGCCCTACCTCCCAACCACTTTAATTAATGTTTTAGCCGTTGCTATTCATATTTTTCGCATCCTATTACATCTGTACACATTCCATTTCCAGTTTATTCTTTCCTGCATTTTTCATTTCACATTTCTGCAAAAATCTTGCAAATCAACTCTGTACCTGTGCTTTATCTTGCTCAATCACCCTTCAGGTATGTTTTTCGTACTTCTCTGTTAGTGTTTGTAGCTGTTTAGATGATTATTGATGCCTGCATGCTGTTTACGATTTTAGGGTTTAGGGTTTTGAGATTTTTAACTTAGGATATGCCCTGTTATTAAACCCATGTTTATCTGTAGATTAAGCTGTAGTAAATGAACTAGAATCACTTACCAAACTTGCCTTTCATCATCTGATTCATTCAAATCGTATTTTGAAAAAAAATTTGTAAAAAAATTTCAAAATAAATTTAGGGTTTTGATGAAGAGGAAGTTTTGGTGATTTTCATTCATTTATATTAGCTTTAGGGTTAATTTCGCATGCTACAAGTAGGTTAGAATCAGAAAAATCATGATTTTTGAAAATGGGTATTCCTCGCTAGACAGCGCTTGTAGCGCAGGTATCCAGCATTTTCTGGGTTCGCTCGCTACAAGCGACCAAGCTGTCGCTGTAGCGACGAAGCCCAGAATTTGTTTTATTTTTGTTTTGATTTAATCCTAACTTGTATCCTACTTATTTTTGTCTGTTTTAATCCTTGTGTAGGAATGGCACCCAAATCTTCATCCAAAAGACAAAGGAACATTGAGAGTTCGTCATCTCGACCAAGAGCCAACCCTCAACCGCATGACGCGAGCCGTTTCTTGAGTTTGAGGAATCAAGAAAGGTATGAGGAGCTGAAAACACGGAGAATCTGGTCTGAGAAGCAATTCCAGATTTCAGAAGAGGGAGAATACGGAGGGATAGCACATATGCTCAATGAAAGGAAATGGGGGATTCTGTGCACTCCGCCGAGGAAGATAAACTACGACATCGTGCGGGAATTCTATGCGAATGCGATCCCAGCAGACCCATCAGACCCATTTACATGGATGACATACGTGCGAGGGCGCACTATTGCCTTTGATCGCATGTCCATAAATGCGTACTTGGGCAAGCCTTTGGAGCTTTGTGAAGAGGATAACCCACTAGCACCAACCATGCTGTGTGACTTCCATGAGCATCAGAGAAGCGGGAATTGGGATCACGAGCTGATTGCACGAGACATCTTCCAGGAGGGGAAGCATTACGATGTGAGTAAGGCTTCGGGTAAGCCTTTCAGAGCCTTTAGAGAGGACATGACCACTCCTGCTCAGGTAGTCCTTACCCTAATTTTATATAATATCCGGCCTAAATCACACACCTCTTCTACCACCCTC
The DNA here is from genome assembly GCA_018208015.1 of Medicago ruthenica. Taxonomy (NCBI): domain Eukaryota; kingdom Viridiplantae; phylum Streptophyta; class Magnoliopsida; order Fabales; family Fabaceae; genus Medicago; species Medicago ruthenica. Next base: position 33,594,282 of record CM031371.1, on the reverse strand, counting down.
GACGTTACACCCCTTCTCCACTATATCCTTAGCAACCGTCAGGTTGACGTTGCTAGGCTTATAGCCAATGAGATGAGGGTTGTAGCTGAGAGCGGCATCCTACCCCCAGGCAAACCCAAATGCCCACTGACCTTTCCTGGTTTGATTATGGGACTTTGTAGAAGGGCTAGGGTACACATGTCTAACCAGGTAGATGAAGAGATTAAGAATCCTATTGATGACAGGTACATCAATAGGTATTGCTTCACACCCACACCTCCTGCCCCACCTTCTTCCTCAGCTGGACCTTCCACATCAGCCGGTCCTTCTAGTGTACCACCACCACCACCACATCACCCTAGCCACCCTCAGGGCCCGACCTTTCCACCATTAGATTTTTCTAGTTGGGACCCCTCTATGGTGAGCTCTTTTCTCATGGCGCAGAATGCGTCTAATCACCGGGCTCTCACGACTATTCAGAGTCATCTGCATGACAGTGGCCAAAGCACTTGGACGCCAGCCTTCTTCTCAGAGCATATAGCTTGGCCTGGGGACAGGCCTTTCTTTCCTGGAGGGGCAGCTGCAGCAGATGTTGGTGATGAGGATGCCGGTGATGATGGTGATGACGATGCTGATGTTGATGATGATCTTGGTGATGACTCCTCGGCGGCTACTAGGAGCATTGACCGTATGGCAGCAGACCTGATGGATTCTGAAGATTATGATTCAGACTGAGCTGCAGATTTTGTTTTATCATCCCTTTCATTTTATTTATTAAGCTTTGTACTTTTATAACATTTTATTATGTTTTGTACTTTGTCTTGTTTATGTTTTGTGTACCATGGATGATGTTACCTTTTGGTTTATGTTATTTAATTTGGTTATAACATGTTTAGTATAGTTTATATTTTATTTATGTTTTGTTATTTATTTTGGTTAAAATTTTTTTGAAATTATCCCAACAATGTTGAAAGAAAGATGAAAGATTCAAAAGCCAGTGCTTGAGCTTAGAATCATTTGAGTGATAATGATAGAATGAGTGTTAAAGCGCGCAGCTAAGGTACTCGTTTTCTTGTTTTTCTAGGTATATTCTTGAATGTGAATAAGTTCTTTACACACAAGTTAATTTATTCAGTTTTAAGCAAGCATATGTTTAGTTTTGAACCAATTTAGAACTAGCCAAAATGTGAGGTATCCTCAACCATTGTATATATGCAGGAGACCAACATTTCATGTTTAACTCAGTTATTTTATGTTAAATCTGTTGTTGTTTTAATTTGTATAAAAGCATTGAAGTGATCAAGGCATTTTTTTGAAATTGAGTGAAATACTTGACCAAATAAACCTACCCTGTGAGAAGTGTGAGTATCTGTTAACCCATCTGAGCCTATTGAATCAGAATTGTTAACTGTGAACTGTCAATTTTAATAAACTCAACTGCTTATTTAAATTGCCGGAGTTTGTAAAAAAAATTCAGTTCATAGTTAACTCTTTATTGAATTCTGATAGTTGTTTTCTTGTGAACCCTTATCCATCGTTTTTATTGACCTTTGCCATAATGATAAAGGAACATTCGATTAGGGTGTCATTGAAATAAGTTGGGGAGAAAGGGAGGTTATGTTTATGTCAATGTAATGGTGAATGTGATAATTGATCTTGACAACAAGAAAAAGAAAAGAAAAGAAAAGAAAAGAAAAAAAAAAGAAAGAAAAGCAAACCAAGAAAAAGAAAAGAGAAAAAATGAAAAGGTTTGCAATAATTCAAAGAAAAAGTTGTCAAGATCAATCAAGAAAAGAAATGTATGTAATTCACCAAGTGTTGTATTGGAAAAAGAAGGAAGTTTGTAATTAGATTGAATGTTCCTTTTGCTTGGCCATTTGAATTCAAATATCCCACATATGACAATTCTTTTGTAACCTAGCCCAATTACAACCCTTAAAGACCTTTTGATCAATGCCTTTTATGCTTTTGGAAATGATAATTAGATGGACACATAATTTAATTGGAATGTTATCATGTTTGTTGGATGAGTGTTCATACCCTCACAATAGATTTCAAATTGTTCATATACTTTATATAGAAGTGTGTTAGGTTTGGTTCAAATTTAAACATGTTGCTTGTTTAGGATTGTGTGATTTGATTCTTTGTGTTTAGAACTAGTTCACATTTATAGAATGTATCTTGTTTAATGAGAAACTGAACTTTAGTTTGCGCAATCACATTTGAATCACTCATTTGATTTTTATATCTTCACACTTTTGAATCCTTTGCTAATTGCTCAATACTGTGGTTTAAAAAGCTATGAAAATTTCCTTTTGATTCTTTGGTTTGAGGACAAACCAAAATGTAAGTTGGGGAGAGTTTGATAAGTGCCTAAAAGTTGTTATCTTTTGATACATTTTAGGGCACTTATGATTACTTGTTTTACAAGTTACCTTAGGATTAGAGCATATTTGTGTTAAAAATGCAATATTTGTGATCCTAAGCCTTACCCATGTGATTATGCAGGAAATACATGCTTGGACCTGATTGATGCAAAGAAATGAAGATTTTCTTGATGCCATCGCTTGAAGCGCAGAAGCCATCGCTAGTAGCGAGGATAGGCAGGGATTTCCATGAAGCCATCGCTTGAAGCGCTGAAGCCATCGCTAGAAGCGAGCTTAGGCAGGGATTTACAAGAGTTCATCGCTTGAAGCGATGAACTGGACGCTTGAAGCGAGCCTAGGCAGAGAATTTCAAAGATCCATCGCTTGTAGCGACAGACCTTGTCGCTACAGCGACCAGAGGGCGGTTTAATGCTGATGGATGACGTGGAGCTCTTTGATTGGCCAGTTGACTTCCTCGCTACAAGCGACAGGCTGGTCGCTTGTAGCGAGCGTGCATATTCTCAGCATATTTATATATTTTGAAGCTCATTTTTTAGATAGTTAGTTTTTTATCAGAATTTTCATTTTCCAGAGCTCAAAATATTAGTTTTCTAAGAGAGAGAATAGGCATAGAAGGAGGTAAACTTCAAATAGCAAAGTGATTTGGATTGAAGAATACATTAAGAAGCTTTGAGACATCAAGCCTTAATATATCTTCATCTTCCTTTCTTGTTTTGCAATAGTTATCATGACAATGATCAACTAATCTCCTTTGTTGGGATTAATAGGTAATCAATCATTCCATGTTGTAAACTTTTGAGTTATTAAATATATGATTCTAGCATTTTTATATACCATTGAATTTCTTCTTGCTTTTCACTCTTATATTTGATTTAAATGTTGTTGAAAAATACTTTTGAATCTAGGTTTAGAATGATATTCTATCAAGATAAGAAATTCTAGAAATGGGATTTGGTTTTGATAATTACATTAAAGTATTGGATCGTAAAGCTTTTGAATCGTTTAATAGATTGAGAAATCGTCGATTAAACGATACGATCGATCTCGTGACGTCATTTGGGAAATCAATGACGTTGTTGAGCAATACGTAATAATGTCATATATAAGAAAAAGCTAGAATCCGTATTTATGATCAATCGAATACAAACGATGTTTGATTGATGAACGTTAATCCTAACGCCTTCTATGTTCTATTACTCTACGTTTTATTTGTTAAGTTTTTAAATGTTGAGTAGCGTAGTATTGAAAAAGGTTAAACCCTAACTTAAGACGATAATCGACGTTGAACGGTTTATGATATCATATTAATCCCTGTGGAACGATATAAAAATATACTTGCTTTTGACTAACATCAACGAGGTACTGATGCGTGAGTAGGACGAGCCTGAGACGGACCACTTTCATTATGGTTCTCCAATTGCGGAGGTGTGTAGCCTGGAGGAAGACCAAATGGAGGCCAAACGACAACTGCTGCAGAGGCTGGTTGTGGCTCGGGGTTAACATTTTCCACCACTCGAGGCTGCAGGTTCTGCTCCCTGTTTGCTAGTTCTTGAAGAGTGTCCATCAGCTGATCCAACTTCCCATTCAGTTGGTTGATGTCTTGTCTCATGACTTCTTGGTTCTGTTCAATCTCTTCCATGATCCTTCGTGCGTTGTTTCAAGTGTAATGCGAATGCCGATGAATCAGTTTGGGTTGTAGGAATTTCTGATAATAAGAAGGGGAATGAGTTTTGGGTATGAAAATGAATGTATGCATGTTATGGATGACGTTAATGCAAATGCATGAAAAAGTTTGTTTTTCTTTATTGTTATGATTAGTTTTAGGGAACTGCAAGGCTTTTGGTGCTCCTGCAAGTATCTTCCAATTGTACAGGCAATGAGATAAAGAGAAATAAAGGTAACCAAAAAGCAATAAGGATTTTTCATTAATAATCAAAGAGTCATATAAATAGGCAGGTTACAAATTTTTTAGATTGCCTCAATCTCCTCCCTAAAGTCCCTTATCATAGTCTTACAGAATTCAACAAAAACAATGACTTCAGAAGGAGTGTTCAAGGGATGCATTGTTGCGTCAGCTGCTTCCAACTTCGTAGGGATGGTTTCAATCACATTATTGGCCAACTTTGCTAGTCTTGAGAACATATTCTTCCAATGCACACCCTCGTCACGGAGTATTCGGAAAAGAGTCCCATTTTCAACCGAGTTAACCAAGTTCATATAGCGATGTTCCCACCCTTCATTTTCTCTTTTGAGGTCTTCACAAGCCTCTCCTTGACGGTCACTGAACTTCTTGAATTCTTCCAAATTCTCTTGTTCCTTTTTCAATTCAAGTTGACTCCTCACAAGTGCTCTTTCCAACGCTTCCTTTTGTAGTATCTCATTCAACACATATCCCTCATACACATTCGCCATGCTATTGAGCTGTTGTTTTGCATTCTCGAGCTCTTCTTTTAGCTTCCCCCTCTCAACCTGAGATCTTTTCCATAGCTCTCTCAGCTCATGGGCTCTACCTAAGAGTTCATCTCGCTCTTGGTTCTTATGTTTGAGCTGGGAATTTGCTCCTCCCAAACATCCTTGCACCTTGCGTTTTTCATCCTCTTTAAGCCTTAGTTTTTTGTTGCTACTCTCAATGATTTTGTCCTTTTGGACTCCTTCCTTTTTTAGCTCGCAATTTTCTTGAGTAACTCTGAGTAGAACAGCTTGCAATTCCTCTTTTTCTTTGTTGAGCTGTGCAATGGGTTCTTTGAGCTCGTCCGCTTCCTCCATTGAGATAGGAGTAGCTCGGGGGACCTGGGTGGAATAGGGGCTTTGACAATGAATGGTAATTTCACCTCTTGGACTCTTTCTTTGACCCATAGTCGGTAAGTCTCTTTGGTAGTGCCAACCTTGTGTTTCCAATCACTTCCCTTCTTGTTAACATTTCCCGAAGCTCGAATAATCTTTTGTAACATCACAGGGTCATTGGCACCCAAGTCATGTAACACTAGACATTCCAAGGATTTCTCTTCGGGCTTCTCCCACATAGGACGTCCCAATTGTCTTAGAGCCAAAATTGGATTATAGTTTATGCATGCTTTGGACCCTATAAGTGGCACATTTGGGAATTCCCCACAGCTGATGACAATTTCTTTGATGTGGAGCTTCCTTGGTTACCAACGGATCACATTTTCGGTAAGGGATGCCAAAAATTGAGACCATTCATACGTATCTATCTTGTTCATCTGTGATTGGTCCTTGCACATATGAGATGTGAACCAACGATAGAGTAAGGGAAAACAATAGATAATATTGCCACCTAGCTTCTCGTGACGCATGTGGAGAGTGTAGTACACATTGGCCAAGAGGGCAGGAACTGGATCTTTGTCCTTCGTAAGGACAGCCCAAAAGACACTGATTGCGGCAAAATCAACAAAGTTTTCGGCTGATGGGAACAGTACCAAACCATAAATAAGGAGGGCTAGCACGTTGTTGAATGACTTCATATCTCGAGACGCGGCGAACTCACGAGCCTTTTTCTCTAGATAACTTCGGAGGAACCCAGGAGCTTTCCCTCTGGTCTTCACATTGCTAGCAAATCCGGACACTTCAATGTTTAGAGCTTCAGCCAATTTTTCAACTTTGGGAGGATGACCAATTTCCATATATGGACCCTTGCCTTTTGGAGGAATGCCCATAATCCTTTCGAACTCTTCAAGTGTGGGTGCTAATTGGAAGTCTTGGAATAGGAAACTTCTCATTGGGGGGTCGTAGAACTGTACTAATGATGTGATAGCGTCCGCCCGAACATTGGTGAACAAGAGATCAAGGATGTCACCATACTTGAAAACAAAAGCACTCTTTGGAATTGCTGTTAACTCGGCACTCAAATCTCTAAGACTTTTCAAATCCAGGAGCTCGACTTTTAATGACAGAGTTCTTCTTGTCTCGGAGCCCATGTTCAATTTGTTAGACATTTGCAACGCAATTTTAGCCTTTGCAATTCCCTAAAACAAACTTGTATATTAAGAAAATGATTTTATGCATGTGGATGCAATGCATGTATGCTTTATGTGGGTATGGATAATTGGGAAATAAAACTTAAAGGGAAGGCTCCCTACGGGGGCTTAGTTCTATGTGCTTTCTATATCAGGGTTCTCACCGAGGGTAGTTCTAAAGTTTTTTTTTGAGTTAGGATTAACTAGAGTCATGGAGGCATCTCGGAATTTTGCCATAATAACGGGTTAACCATTATACGACAACCTTTCACGAGTGCGTCTCCTCTAGGTGGAGTTTGTACTAACCAAAACGAGATGTCTACCTCGAAAGCCAATACAAACACCAAAATTTGAAGAGGTTCTAAGAAGAAGGTCCTTAGAGTTAGGGGTCTAATTCTGAATTTCGCCATAATAACGGGTTAACCATTATACGGACGACCTTTCAACGAAGAGGACCATCTCTAAGCGGGGTCTTCATATTGACTAAACGAGATGTCTATCTCGAAAGCCAATACTACGCAAGCCACCATCCTAAACCTAGGTTTTTTCAAGCTCGAGTACGAAGCTCCACTCAAAAGTGTTTTGAACAGCACAACCCCGACACAATAACACAATAACATAAAGGCAAAAATAAATAAATAAAGCGGAAATAAAATAAACCAAATGAGACCAAAGATAAACAAACATTGAAGGCAAGAAACTAACACTAAAATCTAAACTAACTAACTAGGTTTGATTCTCTAATATTCCCTAGTGAAGTCGCCAGCTGAAGTGACGGGAAAAAATGTGCGGGCGGAAAGCGCTCGCTAAACAGTAAAGTCGCCACCGAAGTTTTATTTTTGAAAAGGGGAACGTCGATAAACCCCTTCGAGAACGAGAACAAGGTCATTGCGACCAAATTTCAGGTTCGGGAGCGAGGGGAAGGTATTAGCATCCCTCACATCCGTTGTACCCAACAGGAACCGTTAATTAGTTTAGCGTTCAATTATGTGTTAGTTTTATTATTATGAAAAGTGTTGGTAAAGAATAAAAGAGAAAGAAAAAATGATTTAAAGACCAAAAATAAGTTTTTTTATTAGTGTGCTTGACAAGAGTTTGATCTTGCTCCTACGTATCTCCCGGTGCGATGGAGAATTCAAAGCTACGTAGTTCTTTGTAGAAAATGTTTGTGTGTTGATTGATTTTATTTATAAAAAAATGATTTGGTCGCGCTTGGGCGAAAAAGTTTGCTTAAAAAAAGACGGACTCGCACTTGGGCAATGATATCCGTTTGAAAGCGCACATGGGCGTGAATAAAATAAGGTTTGGCGGGTTGAGATTGATTTTAAATGGAGGACGAATATCCGGCTGAAAGCGAAGTGTCTACCTCGTCTCCGAATATTCGGGGAAGCGTCGGGTGTCTACCCAAGTTTTCCTTTTTTCACTCGCACCAAGAAAAAAAGAAAAAATTGTTTTTTATGTTTTTGTATTTCGAAAATAGAATGACGATTGTCTGAACATACGTCAAGTGCTCGTACAACCGGGGAATGGAAAGACATACGTCGGACCACTCCTTTTTCATTCAAGTTTGTTATTGAAAATCAATATATTTTTTTGTGTATTTTTGAAATAAAATAAGCTACAGCCCCTTCAGACTCAGAACCATCGGATTCAGAACCTCAGATTCTAAATCTTAGACTCTGAATCTTCAGAGTCTGGACCTTCTGACTCTGAACCTCAGAAGCTGACTTCAGACTCAGACCTCAGAAGCTCACTTCAGAAGCTAACCTTCAGAAGCACTGTTCAGAAGCTGAACGTCAGAAGCACTGTTCAGAAGCTGCCTTCAGAAGCACTGTTCAGAAGCTGCCTTCAGAAGCACTGTTCAGAAGCAACCTTCAGAAGCACTGTTCAGAAGCAACCTTCAGAAGCATTGTTCAGACTCTGACTTCAGAAGCTGACTTCAGACTCTGACTTCAGAAGCTCATTTTAGAAGCTGACTTTCAGAAGCTGACCCTCAGAAGCAGACTTCAGAAGCTGACATTCAGAAGCAGACTTCAGAAGCTCATTTATGAAGCTCACTTCAGAACCTCTGGAGTAAAACGTTAAAAACAGTAGGAAGGAAAAAAAACATTTCTGTTTCAGTGACTGTTATAAACTTTGTGATTTTTTTGGGTTTTTTGTATGATCTTTTTAGTGCAAAAATGAGTTAAAATGACTAAAAATGCAGAAAAATATGCAGGAACAGCAGAACACAGTTTCTGTGAACAGCAGCAGAAAAATAAGGTTTCTGTGAGCAGCAGAAAAATATGATTTTTTTGGATTTTTTGGATTTTTGTATGATTTTTTCTCACTCAGTACTGAACCAAATACGAAAATAAGAACATCACTGTAAAGCTTGCCATGAATACTACATCCTAGTGGTCTTAAATCTACCAAAAGATGTCCTAGAACTAACTATATTTTGGCCTTAAGTCATACTCATGAACTTATGGTGAAAATGCATTATTTATGAAAACAGAAGTAAAAAGTCAAAGATACTCACAAACTCCCAGCAAAGCTTCAGATGCACGAAAAATGTGAGGGTTTTTGAATGGTTGTGGTTTTGGTTGGAGGTGGAGGTGAAGAAAGTGAATAGTAGCAAAAGAGTATTTTGCTACTAATCTCCTCTCTTTGTGTGATGTTTTTGTGGTGTTTTTGTGTGATGGGTTGCTGTTTTGTTGTGGTGGTTTGTGGGTGGTTTGTAAAGAAAAAATGACAGAGTTTTTTTGTGGAGGTTTTGTTATATGATTTTGCTGTTTCTGTGATTTTTTATTCTGCTCAAATCCTCCTCCTTCTTTCTGATTTTCGTCCTTGTTATATAGGCATTTTGATGTTCTTCTTGGGACCATGGGATATAATTGCATGCTGGATTTTTGTGTATGTTTGGCAAAAGTTTTGGTTAACAATGATTAAAGAGGGGAGGAAATGACTTTGCCTTGTGATTTTGGTGAAGACTTGGGGTCTGATTTTGGGCAAAGGATGATGAAAGAAAACAGGGAAAACAGGGGTGTTCAGAAGCTGCTGTGACAATGTTCAGAAGTTGTGAATAGTGTTCAGAAGCTGTGAACAATGTTTTTGACTTTGTTATTTTTGTGAAGACTTGAGTTTATTTTTGGGCAAAGGATGATGAAAGAAAACAAGGACAGGGGCGCTGCAGTGTTTGCTGCTGTGAACAGTGACATTGACCTTTTCTTCTTCCTTTTTTTTCTTCTTTTTGTTTGTTTTATAAAAAACCATAAGAAAACCTAATTATTATCAATAAATAAATAATAATAAAACTACTTTTTATTTAGAAAAAAAAAACAAAAATTGGTGATGATTTTTTATTAATGCATGATGATGATTGATTTGCTTTTTAAAAGGACTTGAACAAAATTAGGGTACTACAGTAGGATTTCCTAAAGTTTCTTCATTTTGGTTATTGTTGATATATTTTTTTATGGCTAGGCAAAGTGAAACACTGTTTTGCAAGTTATCTGGAACGGTTTGACCAGGGACTTCAATCTTAGTGAGTATAATTTTTACCTCATACTTATTTTACTAACCACATATTCTTCTTTTCACAAAATAATGTGTTTACTCTCTTCTTTTCACTGTCTATGAAGTTAAACATGTTCTATTTTCACTATTCCTTTGCAAAGATTTGACCCATTCTCTTTGTGTTTGGTTCGAATCTGGTTTTGAAATCTTTGGTTTGCTTTCATTGGCTATGTAGTCTATGCAATTGTGATAACTAACATAAATTTTACTTTGCAATCTAATTAGTTCATTTTTTTTTACTTTTTATTCATCTTCATTATAGTAATAACTGACATGAATTTCATCGTTTATACAGGGTGATAGAATAATGCCAAGAGGTATATTCTCTTTGTATCCATATTTGCCAAGCACACCTGTTTGATTCTAAGTTAATTAATACCAACATTTGCCGTTATTTTAAGTTGCATATGTTTTGGGCCAATTGCAAGATAAAGTTGCTTCCATCTTTTCCTTCCCCACTCTCACAAACACACCTATTTTAGTGGGAATCAAGGCTGCCACTGTTTTTTCCTGTAGCATGAATTTGGATTTGGAATCAATTTCAAATTTCAAATATCAATTTCTCCCTCTCTTGATTAAAACTTAATGTGCATCTAAATAAAATTGATATTGTCAAGAAAAAGAGTTGGACTCCTTTTTCAATACAATTTGTTCTAAGAAGATGCCTTTTATGTGCAGGCATGTGGCATCAAACATCATAGTCGACATAGGGGACTTAAAAATTTATATTTACATGGTTATTTAGCCTCTGTCTATAATCTATATTTATTGAATTACTTGATGGCTTTGTATCCTGGGATTTAAAATGTACCGGAGGTGTTTGCATTGTGTGTTTGTTGAACAAGAAGGGGGAACCACGATATGGCATTTGTTGTGATGTGTATATTTAGATTCTATCAATAATAATGAGGGTGGTTCTATTCTATTGTGATTTTGTAGAAAAGATATTAAATGACTTTATTGGTTACTTCATGACATCTTGATTTATTATTTTTTGCATTCCATCTCATTTTGCAAGAATAATAGCACAATATAAATGACTTCATTGGTTACTTCAGTAAGCGGGTATGTTTTAGATCCTTCTTTTTTTTTTTTTTGACAAGATGTTTTAGATCCTTATAATGAGGTTATTTAAACAAATATAAATCATACAATCATAATTTCCTTATATGCGGCTATTTGAACTACACTTAAAATTGTTGAAGTGGACCTTTGTACAGTTTAGCATGTTGTTTAGTTTGAAATTCTTTGATAGCAAGTAGTTGACAAATTTGAATGACTTTCTTAAATTTAATTACTATAATTCAGCTTTTCATCATTTCTAATTTTAAGTACTCATTTCGAAGCTATCAAACAATCAAATTTAAATATAATCCTTATTAGGGATCAACACTTTTGCTTTGGTAGTATTCCTTTCTAAGCTATCGGTTAATCAAATTTAAATATTACACCAACTTAAGTACTTACATACCAGGTTTTTAATGTCACATTTTTAGTTCTCTGACACCATAATCTATTAGGAGCTTTCATACTCTGATACAAGGTTTTACCATCAAGAGAACCTTTCCAATATATACAAACCGCCCCAATTCCTCTTTTATTACAATAACAGGGACCACAAATTTCAACCCAAAGTTTTCTATTTGTGGCAAAGACCTCAAGATTGGTCGATATTCTTTTTTCGTTCCCTCCAATGTAAATGTCAAATTTCAAATTCATCCCAATCCAGCATATTCATGTCTTCTTTGTATTAGAAAATTGTAATTTAAAGTAAAAGTATGTTTTCCTCCTTTTTATGATCAACTCATGTGCACATGTAATATTGTGCAATTGTTACAAATAATATGGTGGATGAGATCCGTGTCGTAATATTTTTCAATTTTTTTTACTCAATTGTTTATTACCCGAGCAAAATTATCACTAGCGCTATGTTATTTCACTGTATTATTTTGTTTTACAATTGACTTGATTGATTTGTAACGTGATTGTAATGGTATGCTATTACGAGTTATGACAAAATTATCCGTTAGTGGTAAATCAGAGATCTACATGCAACATTACACAGCAATGTCCTAGAGCTAAACTTCTAAGGGAAACCAGATTATTCATATGGGATGAAGCACCAATGATGAACATATTTTGTTTCCAAGCATTTGATAAAACCATGAGATATTATGAGGGTTGAAAATGAGGAAAACTTGAAGAAATCATTTGGTGGCAAAGTGGTTGTTTTGGGTGGGGACTTTAGACAAATTCTACCCGTGGTTAGAAAGGGTCAAGAGGGAACATCGTTAAGGCGACAGTTAGCTCTTCTAAAATATGGAGGACTGTCAAGGTACTCAAATTGACAAAAAACATGAGGTTGAAAGGTGATGCAACCAATCGGTCATATGAAGAGATTAAACAATTTGCTAATTGGATTTTGAATATTGGTGACGGGGTTGAACAAGCAGACGAGAATGGTGAGGTAGAAATACAAATTCCAAAAGATTTGTGCATTCTTGAATGTACAAACCCTCTACTTAAATTAATTGATTTTGTGTATCCAAACATTGCTGAAAATATACAAAATGCAAATTTTTTTTTTAAGACCAAGCAGTCCTTGCACCTACTTTGGAAGTTGTTGAGCAAGTAAATGATTTTGTATTGTCTTTGATTCTTGGGGATTCAAGAGAGTATTTAAGTGTAGATACACCATGCAAGTCAGATGAAGATTATGATGTTCAAGATGACTGGTTTACCATATAGTTTTTAAATGATATAAAATGTTTTGGTATACCACATCATCGGTTGACATTAAAGGTTGGAGTTCCTATCATGCTTTTAAGGAATATCGACCAGGCTAACAGTCTTTGCAATGGTACAAGGTTGCAAGTAAAGGATTTGGGGAAAAAAATATTATAACAGCAACTGTGATAACTGGAAAAAATAGTGGAGAAACCATCTTTATCCCAAGGATGGACTTGGTACCTACAGATTCCGGTTTTCCGTTCAAGTTTTAAAGAAGACAATTCCCCATTTGCTTGGGTTTTGCAATGACAATTAACAAAAGTCAAGGTCAATCACTTTCGAAAGTTGGATTGTATTTACCTCGTCCGATATTTACACATGGTCAACTCTACGTGGCAATTTCTAGAGTTACAACTAGAAAAGGTTTGAAGATGTTAATATTGGATGAAGATGGTAATCCTTAGAGTTCTACTACTAATGTTGTCTATCCCGAAGTCTTTGACAATTTATAAATGATATCCAAATTTCACTGTTCATCAAAAACAGGTACGGTTTCAACATAATAATTTTACCCCATTATACAATTGATCATGTATTTATTTTTTTAGAGATACAATTGCTTATGTTATATTTATGTATTTTCGTGATTATATTTCCTCATTGACAGTATGCTGGAGCTATATTCTATCAACCAAGGTTTGAATTATTTGTTTCGGTATTGGAGCTTTTTGTGTTGCTGCTCCAATGGTGCTATTACTTCATCCATGTATTAAACTATTTACTATTTGTACTGATTGCATGATATCTACACATTTTGGATGCAACATTTTTATTTTGTAATATGATTTTCATTTATGAATATCAATGGTATTTGTATGGCCTAATATATTGTGCAATTGTTGGTCTTTATTATTTATGAAATACCATTAAAATATGAGTTATCACAATATGTATTACAAACGTGTATTTCTCCCGTGCATTGCACGGGTGTAAATACTAGTTACGGACAACAGAGTGTTTTGAAACTATGCAAATAAAAGTCTATAAAGCTGATATTTTACCAAAAAAAACATTACACAACACCGTTTTGGGGACACAAATATGGGTTTGGACAAAAATTGCAACAATTGGGATACTTAAGAGATCAAAAAGTTTGATTTTAAAAAATGAGATTAACGAGAATAATTTGGCTTGCAAAATTCAGTTGAAATTTTTGTTATTGAGCCAAGGCCCAATTGTGCATGTATTTTGCACGTCAAAGGATCATATTACACAACATACACCTTTGAGGACTATCATTGCATAACCTTGATTAGACGATGGTACACCTTTGCATGTCAAGGCATGAATCATTTTTACTACATCACATTCACCTCAATCTCTAACTGAAATGAGAGTCTTAGTACTCACAGGTATTACGAGCACAAAACTCATTTACCGCTCATAATTGGGAATACTTTAGTGACTTGTAGAATAAGCCAAAATCCAAAATTCATTTGCCACTCATAATGAGAAATACTTTAGTGACTTGTAGAATAAGCCAGAATCAAAATTACTTATTATGCATTTTGCTCCAACTTCACCTTATACTCCTATTAGCGTTCCCCTTACTATTTCAAGTCATTCTAATACTTCTGATGTACACGAGGAGGATATTGTTGTTTCACCTCCTCAAATTCACAAATATTCAAGGGTTAAGCATCAACCATCACATCCACAAGATTATATTTGTGTTTCATCTCATGATGCACCAAATAAATCTTAGCCTGGCACTCCTTATCCAATTTCAAATTTTGTGTCTTATTCCAATTTATCATCCTCACATTGTTGTTTTAACCTTTCACTCACTACACACACTGAAGTTAAGTCTCATGTTGAGGCAAGCAAATATGATTTTTGTTGCCCTTGATAAAATTAGAACTTGCCAACTTGTTGATCTTCCACCTAATGTCAAACCAATAGGATGCAAATGGTATATAAAATTAAGCACATTACATATGGCAATATAGAAAGATTCAAAGTCAGACTGGTTGCCAATGGTTACAACCAGATAAAAGAATCATATTACTTTTACACCTATTCACCAATTGTTAAACTCACAATAATTAGACCTGTTATAGCTCTAACATCCATTAATACTTTGAACTTACATCAATTAGATGTAAACAATGCCCTTCTCCGGAATGAGCTTCAAGAAAATGTGAACATGCTCATCCATGATGGTGTGACTCCAAGAAAGCCTAACCAAGCATGAAAATTGATCACATTCCAGAATGTTTTGAAGAAAGCCAATAGAAAATGGTATGAGAAATTGAATTCCTTGTTAGTTCATCATGACTATCAACAAGGAGACTTAGACTACTATCTTTTTGTAAAAAGAACCTCACTATAATTTATTATGTTATAAGTTTATGTTGATGATGTAATGTTAGAAGGGAATTATTTGGTTGAATTTCAACATATAAAGAATGCATTACATAATTCATTTCAAATCAAATGCCTTCGTACTCTTAAATACTTTATAGGTTTGGAATTTGCTCATTCCAAAAAAGGCATTTTACTATTCAGAGAAAATAGTACTTAGATTTACTAGCTGATTCAGGATTACTTGGCTCTAAACTTGTCACAACGCTATTTGATCCTTCTATAAAGCTCTACAACGATAATAGTAAATAATTTGATGATATACCATATAATATATATAAGACTCACTGGACGTCGACTTTTGCATCTCAACACCACCAAACCATACATCATTTTCAAAACTCACCATCTCAGTCAATTCTTGTCCAAACAAACTATTGTACGTTACAATGTTGCATGTAGAGTCCTCAAATATCTCAAGAATTGTCCTGGTTGTGACCTTTTCTTCCCAAGACAGCCTTCCATTCACCAATTTGGTTTCTCAGATGCGGACTACGTAGGATGTATTGAAACCAAAAGACCAACTTTATGATCTTACTTCTTTACAAGGTCTTCACTTGTTTCATTGAGAACAAAGAAACAAAACATTATCTTTAGATGATCTTATAAAGCAGAATATATACCATTAATTGCTGCAACATGTGAGCTTCAATGGATCCATTACTTATTGTGTGAACTGCAAGTTACACGTTCTAAACCTCCATTTTTATATTGTGATAACCAAAGTTCTCTTCAAATAACAACCATTTTATTTTCCATGAATAACCTAAACACTTAGAGATAAATGGCCATGAAGTTCGTGAAAAGCTTCAAGCTAGAATTATGAAGTTGTTGCCAATATCCTAACACTATCAAGTTGTTGATTTCTTTAACAAGTCTTTGTTACCTCATCCTTCAGCTTTCTTATTTCCAAGTTAGGCATGGTTAATATATACCAATCTTCAACTTGTGGGGGGTTAATACGAACACATATAATTTGACTGTAATTAATTAGTTAGTGCCACTTGTTCTTGACAGTTGTACCTTTTCAGTTTTATAGGAAAATAGTTAGAAAAGGTAGTTACTTGTATAGTAAGCAATCATGCTCTATGTTGGACATAGAAAACTTATGGTGCAGCTCATCACTTGCATAAATATTGTATGTCTTTCATTCAATTATTCAAGGAGAACTAATGATTCATTATCATATTGTTTGTGATCTTTTATTATCAAACAAGTTGTTAAGAATAACAGGTACACCACTTCACCAAAGAACACTCGCTTTCATCTTCCATCACACCTCAATCTCCGTTTGAAATCAACGTCATATAAGAAAGAATACAATCATAATTCCATCGATATAACGATAGGAAACCATAAAAAATATTATATCTGTTAGGTAAAGATATTTGTTTTATATGGGGAGCAAGAATTGACCCTTTAACCTATTACAAAGAACTTATTTAGTGTCAACTCATATTACTAAACCGCTAATTCGGAGGCTTAATTAAAAATACTTACCATCCCTTTATTTCTTTATAATATTATGAATAAACTACTTCACCATTAATTGGAACTTCAAATTGAAACTTGAAACATTTTCGTCGAAAATTAATTTTAGCCTAAAGATTCATTTTTCCCTAATAAAATATGCAAAAATTTATTTTTGAATTCACTTTTATGTGAATACATCCCAACATGAATCGTCTTACAAAAAGAAACAAAGGATTTTATTTGGGGAGAGAAAAAGACACCTAGATATTTATAAAAAAAAATAAAAAATCTTTTTTAATGATGATAAGATTCATTTGGTGGCGAGACGCACATATCAAGATCCTATCTATTTTTTAAAGACACATTAAAGAGTTTGATGGGTCCATGTTGAAACTCATATTTGATGAATCCACCAAACTATGTGACTTTCTCTCTTTAAATGGAACTTTTTATGTCTATCTTTTTTAAAACGAAGCATTCCATTTTTTTAATAAATTGAGAGTCACAACTCATTTCTCCCATTTCCGTTCACTTCTTTTTCTTGATTAAGTGTTTGCCTTTACGATATTAAGATTAATTTTCATAGACTGTCAGTGCGAACGTTTTACATTGTCAACAAATAACAATCACTTATATAGAAATAGATTTGGTTAAAGCCAAATATTTTCATATTAAAAAAAAAGACGAGGACTAAATTTCTGAAAAATAAAAGATGGAAAATAATGAAATTTCATGGCTGTTTTTTTTTCATCCTTATCTCTTCTCACACACCCTATTTGGATTATAAAATCCGAAAAAGTGAAGGGTTTTTGAGGGTGTTTTAACGTGTTTTGAAGGGCGTTTAACACTTTAAAAATTATAAAATCTGTAGGGTACGTGAGAAACTAACATGATGAGAAAAGAAACAGTCCATTTTATTGGGTGTGGACTGTGCAGTAGGGGTGTGCAAAAATATGGTTAACTGAACCATATCACCAAACTGAACTGCACTGAACCATAAAAAAACCAAACCATATTAAATGGTTCATGAACTGAACCATAAAAATAAAACAGTTTAGTTAACCAAACTTAATTAAATAACCGGATTTAAACTGTTTCACTAAAAACATTTATTTTGATAATAAAAATTCAAATAGAACCTATAATAATCAGTTTTCTCACACACTACAATTTACCCAAGGAGGGTTCTAAGCTAAAGGAACTCACCAGAATCACTTCCAGCCACTTTTCAAATATGCTTAAGCTTCAATTAATTGATTCTGCTCCTAACTTTCATCCCCACAGCAGCTTAACCACAACTTAACTGCTTCTACCTTTGCCACAACCCTCCATAATCTCTTCTACAATAGTTAATTATCTCTGGCAGCCTTTGCAAACAGCCCGAACGCCATTTAAGCACTTCTGTAGATTCCCAAAACAGCTTAATCGCAGTTTAAGCACGTCTGCCATTGCAAAAATAGCTTATCATTCATAAATTACTCATATATACCAACTTAAATATATCATTCCTAATATGATCATCACAAAGCCATACCTGCAACAACTGAAATTCCAATTTAAGCGTTTGTCTAAACAGCTTATTTACAACTTAAGCATCACCTAGAGCTTCAACAAGCTCCAACCTTGTACCTTTCACCCCAAACAGGTTTATTCATCTCTAAACTCATACTTGTAGCAACTTAAGTCCCAAATTTCAGCTTATGCCTCAACTCCATGCTTAAACAGCTTATTACCACACTTTTACAGCTTATCACTACTCTTGAATCCTTAAATTCGTGTCTCCAACACCCAGCCAACATAAGCAACATTAATCTAAAAATTTAACTTTTTAAAACAGCTTATTTCTGATTACAATTTCATGTACTCAAGCCATGCTTAACCAAACTCCAACTCTTGCTTCTAATCACCATTATAATACACTAGCAGTTCCAAAACACACATGCAAGCTTGATTAAACACAAAAGGAAGAATTTTGGTGCTTTGGGTGGGATAGGAAAAGCCCACGCCCAAAGGAAGATAAGAGAGGAGAAAGTGAAATTGTTGTGGAATTCTGCTGGAAGTTGTCAGAATGTGATTTTTGCTTGGAGCATAAAAGGTAACAAAAAATAAGCTGTTTTGAGAAGTTAAATTTAGTTTAGCACTGTTTATGGTTGCTGGGTCATGGGACACGAAATTAATGAATTAAAAGGGATGGTTAAGCTGTTTTGGGAGTTGACAGAAGTGATTAAGTTGAATAAGCTGTTTGGACAGGTTTCACTGTTTGGCTCGTACCTGTTGTTGTGTAGCTCAGACTTGCATAATTGTCGGATTTCTGGATTCTGCATTTAATTCCTTTCAATTTGGATATAAGTTTCATATGATTCGGACTAGGAACGAACTCAGAAAACGAGTTGGAAGTTTGGAAAATCCTGCTGAAAACTGTTTACGGGTTTTGACGTAGATTTTGCGAAATAAGCTATTTAGGAGAAATCTGTCATAAGTGATGAAGTCATAAGTTTAAATGGTTGTATGAGTGATGTGGGGACTGATTACGCATGGTTGGTCTGCTGTTTCAGAATTCAGATTGAAATTGAAAAGGTTCAAAAGCAATAAGATATAAGCTGTTTTTGGATAATCTTTTTTTTTTTTAAAACAATAACTAAAATCCGGTTTGAAAACCAGTTCAAGAATAATCCAGTTCAGAACGAAAACCGATTCAAAACCAGTTAAAAATAAGTAAACCAGTTTAAAACTATAAACCGGTTCTGAACTGGTTCTAAACTGGATTGGAACTGTTTTTAAGAATTAACCAGTTTTTATTGAAATGGATTTTATGAACTGAACCAAACCATTTATATGGTTCAGTTCAGTGCAGTTCAAGAACCTTGAACACCCCTATGCAGCCCACATTGAAACCCATATGAACGGCTCATATTAATGCTCTTGGAATTTCTTCCTGGTCTGCAACAATCAATGAGTACCTATGTCTATCACTATCAGTATCATTTCAATTACAATACTGAACAGTATATATATTCGATCAAACAAAATATATATTGAACAGTATATGGAGTTGCTGTTCCTTCATCACATGTGAGACTGACCTTTTTTTTTTGGCAAGGTGCAATGTATATATCCAAATAGTTGAGTTTATTTGTTAATATGAGAAACTAGTTGTCAACATGTTTTTAAAAAAAGAATAAAGTGCTAAAGGATGAAACTTGTAGGGCAATATAATTGATTCCACTTTATTCACGAATACTAAAAATTCCAAGATGACCGTGCTGTGTAAGTTGTACTTGAGAGGCAAAGACACAAATTAAAAGGAAACGAGATTTTGGACATGCATTTTGTTTGTTTCTCCTGTAATTGTCTATTTATCACATGCATACATCACCATGTTTTTAACATAACTATCCTCTCTCTCCCCCTCCCCCCCTCTATCTCTTGTTAAATGAAGTAAATCAACCAATCCAAAAATTTCGATAAGTAGGCCATATACTATAAATATTTATAGGAAAAAAGAGTATCCTTATGATACTTATTAAGGAAACTAAAGTAGAAATATTGTTTTAGAAAATTGTGGTAAAGTGCATTCAATTTTTTAAATGTTTAAAAATTGTTGTTTCTAATGCAAATCTACTTTCTAGTTTCCTATCATGATATTTATATAAACATGCATCAATTATAAGTGATAAAATATTGACATACTAGTAACTAAACAAAAAAATTGGAGACTACAAAAATTATATCATTTTATATTCAAAATATTGAAGATAGATCAATATACCCATTATATTTTTTGTATATTTTTTTCAACACAAGCAGATATCTTTTTTACATGACCAAACAATAACTTAAAAATTTATCTCATATATTGTTTTGCATTTAATTATTAGCAAATAAAATTATTTAAGATACCTTAAGGCAGCACTTAATTTCAAATAGGAATAAAATGAAATTATGTAATAAAACAAACAATAAGTGAAGACAATTACTCCCCATTACATATACCTCCACGAACTGAATTCAACTATGAAGCACTTATGAAGTAATAACTTGATCCCTCTTCGTATTGTTAAAAGTTCACTCTTAGATGAGATAATGCCTAAATATAAGTTTATAAGTGCATGTAGTCATAACTTACAAGCTTTTGTAGTGTTTGAGTTTAGCCAACCCAAATTCTAATATAATATCCGAGTCTATTTAAATTTTGTTGGTTCATTTTGTTATCATGTCACCGCTATCGTACCATTTGGGTCATGCCTTAGATGTCCAACCATATGTATGGGGGAGTATATTAAAAATCTCACATTGAATAAAATAAGATATGAATATAAATTACAAGTGAGGATGTTTTCACTTTACAAACCGATTCTGTAAGTTGAATTAAATCAACACAAATTCTCATACATAACTTTGGTGAGATTTTACACTTTATCATGGTAAAAAATGAGAACAGTTAGTTATAATCATTAAATGAAGATTAACTTTGGGTTTTCTAAATGAAGTCACATGCAAGGAAGATATGATAAGCTGATGATGTCCTATGCACCTGATTGATAAAAAAGCTTAAATATGTCATTGGTCACTGCACTTTCACCAGATTTTGGCATTAGTCCCTGCATTTTTTTTTTGTGTAGCATTGGTCCATGCAATTTGCAAAATATTTGACTTTGATCTTTCTCTTAAGTCCAAGTTAAAAAAAAACAGAACAAAACTAACAGTGTGCCACATGGACCAATCATTCCACGCCACGTGGCACACTAAAAGACAAAAAATATTCCAACTTTTTAATTATTATTTTACTCAAAAATATCATTAGTCCCTGCACTTTCAACTTTTTTTTTATATTAGTCTCTGCACTTTGGTATTGGTCTCTGAACCTTTTTTAAAAAAATAATAATTTTCATTGATATTATTATGTTTTATCATTATTTTGTTCATTATTTTTATTTTATTTTATATATTCTAAATAGAGCAAAAGCAACTTGGCAACATATTCATTATTTTATACAATCTAAGTAGAGCAAAAGACATGTTGGAAATTTTAAGAATGAGTTTGTTTTAGATTATTTGGGAGATAAAAAAAAGTACTCATTTTTTTTACTTTTTTTGGAGGAATCATTATTTTATGTTTTAATTTATGTCTGTTAGTTTTTTTTTTCCAAAAAGAAATATTGTTTATGCTGGGAATAAAAAGTTTTTATGATTAACTTTTGATAAAAATTGTTTCTAACAGTAGAGAGAAACACAAAATAGTTTTTGCAATTGTGTACAACATAAAATGACTCTTGTTTTTCTTAAACTAATCTACGTTTATGTCAAAATTATTTTCATTTTAATCTAAAATTGACAAATCATAATTAAAATGTAATTTATTTCGAGTAATTAGTCTTTGATTTGGGTATGTAAAAATATATGCTGACAGACATAAATTAAAACATAAAAAAATGAATCCTCCAAAAAAAACATAAAAAAATTAATACTTTTTTTTATTTCCCAAATAATCTTAAACAAACTCATTCTTAAATTTTCCATCATGTCTTTTGTTCTACTTAGAATGTATAAAATAATTTTTACTCATTCTCTACTGCACTTTGGTATTGGATTTACACACCCGTCATTATTTTATTTTTATTAAAAAAGTTTTTTATTTTATTTTTATAATTATCCTCAATAAAAATAATGAACAAAATAATAATAAAATATAATAATATCGTCGAAGGATCGATTCTAAAATGCAGGGACCAATATCAAAAAGTACTGGTGCATGGACTAATGATATTGTTAAGTCAAAAAATAATGAATAAAATAATAATAAAAAAGTTTATATATTGTTTTTGTTTTTTAGTGTGTGACGTGGCATGAAATGATAGGTTCACGTGACACACTATTAGTTTTTTTATAACTTGGACTCAACAGAAGGACTAATAGCAAAACTTTTACAATGTGCAGGGAGCAATGTCAAACAAAAAAAGTGCAAGGACTAATACCAAAATATGGTGAAAGTGCAAGGACCAATGACATATTTAAGCCATAAAATAATAATAATTAAAAAGCTTGATTTTTTTTGTCTTTTAGTGTGTCATGTGGCGTGGAATGATTGGTCTAAGTGGCACACCGTTAATTTTTTTTTAATTTGGACTTAACACAAGGATCAAAGCAAAATTTTTTACAAACGGCAGGGATCAATGTCAAACAAAAGAAGTGCATTAACTAATGCCTAAAGTTAGTGAAAATGAAGGGACTAATGACATATTTAAGCCTAAAAAAAATGTCACATGCACCTAAGCTTTGAAGCTCTTATTTAATTTTAAAGTGATTTCTCATGCAGAGCCACAATTGGACGATGGGTAAAAATGAAGTCTGAGAGGTGGTGGTGGGTTCTGTGAAAAGAGAGAAAATCAAAAAGAGGGAGAGAAGAAAGGGAATGAAAATGTGCAACTGACACTAGTATGAAGGGAGAGTGAAATTACGTTTCATGCTGGGGGTGCACGATAGTAATCTTAGGGACATGTAATGCAAGCAACAACCCTTATAATTCACATAGAAAGTCATATTCGAGGGGAAGACATTAGTGTGGCCCAATGTAGAAACAGAGATGTGTAGGCAAACAAAAACTCAAAGGAAAAAGGGTGTGCAGACTGCAAAATATTGGACATGCTATATATTTATGTTTTCAAAGCATTTTTTTTTTTATAAAACTCATTTCAAAACATATTTAAATGAACTTGTCACATAACTCAGTTGGTAGAGACATTGCAGTATACACGAGCGGGAGTTCGAACCTCAAACTCACCACTTATTCACAACTTCTAACTACTAGACCGATACTTGAAAAAAACGAAAAGAGTTTTTATGCCATAAAAATAACAATGCTTCAAAACTACTATTTCTCAAAAGTAGAATAATAAAAATTGTAGAATATCAATATTATCTAAAATATATGCGATGATTGCTAAATTACATTGTTAAAACATTTAGAAATCTTTTATTATAAAAACTTGTAAGGTCAAGCTAACCCTAAACCTAATTTTTTTCCCTCCACACCACTTGCAAATGAAATATTTTTTTTTGACCTTATTGCGAAAAAAAAATGATTTTTTTGACCCCCTTTGAAAAGTATTTACCAAAATGACCCACTTTCAATTTTTGGGGTTTTTTTTTTTTGTCGTTTAGTGCCATTACCGCCATTCCAATTGGCGGTAATGACAGAATATGGTACTGTAGCGTGCAGAACATGTGAGATAGCTTGCAGGAAAAAGTAATTTTGGTACTGTAGCTAGCAGGTTGGCTACTGTTGCGTGGCAGGGGGCTGAGTTTTGTTTTTAATTGTGATGGAACCCATTACCGCCAATTGGGCCGGCGGTAATGGTTATTTAATTTTTTTTTTCGTTTTTTAATTTCCCCCCCTATAAATACCCAACAACACCCATTTTGTCAAAATTAACTCAAATTTTTTCATACTTTTTCTCGCTTTAATTCCAAAAAATAAAATATATACCGTCGTAGTTTGGTAATTTATACTGTCGTAGTTTGGTAATAAAATATATACTGTCGTAGTTTGATCAATATATACTGTCGTAGTTTGGTAATAAAATAAAAAAACCAAAAAAATAAAAAAATAAATATATTGATTTAAAAAAAATAATTACATCATTCAAAGACGATCCTAATTTTTTCTTTTAAACCAGTTACCCCAATGTAAATTATGACTTCCCGTAGCACAAAATTTATGTTTTTGAGTTCGTACGGGTCGTTGGGGTTGCTGTTGGTCTTCCTCTTCCTCTTCCACTTCCTCGTCGTTTATTTCAGCTTCATTTGTTTCCAAATTCGCCTCATTTTGCACTTGTGGTGGGACAGAGTTTGTCCAAATATCATTTACAAAATCATCATCGTTAAACCCCGCAGCCAGTGTTTCTATGGGATTGGTTTGTGTTTGTGGCCATTGTGGGGTGTAGTTTGTTTGTGGATAATTTACAATGGTTGGAGGGGTTGGTAGGTTGAAAGAGGGGTATTCAGGGTAACTGCTGTGGGGTGTGTTTTGGGTTGGAATAAAGTCATCGATGGAATAGTTTGATGTTCGGGAGCTTTCTCCATGATGACTCTGTTGGGAGTAGCTAGGGTATGGTATTGGGGAGTGTTGCGGGAACTGGTTTGTGGATTGTGGTGGGGATTGGTAGGTCTGGCTGTAGTTGTAGCTGGTGGATTGGTTGAAGCTTGGGTCAAAGTATGTGGGTGTAGGTGTGATGAATTGGCTAAAGGGTGGTGGGGTATCTGACCAGATGTTTGCATCTGGCACAAAGGAGGGGTCTGGTGGTGTTTGATAGGTTGCTGGTGCTGCGGGATATTCTGACGACAGTTGTTGTAAAATTTTGGAACATTCTTCCATTGGGTTTCGCAGCAGCGCTTCTCTAGAAATCCACAGATGATCTCTAAAAAAGGTCCAATACCATGCAAAATATTGACGGTTTGGATAAACCAAGTGGTTATATTTAACTCCGTCAAGTACTAATTGAAGACGATTGTTCCAATTTTGTATTTGAAACTGAAATTGATCTCCCCACGAGCCTTTTATTTTTTTATTCGCCAAAGATATCTCGTGGAAATGTCTCATATCTTCTGGCACGGCGGGTGGAAGTTGAGGTAAGCCAAATTGTAGTCTGACTCTATCTGTATGATGCCTTTCGACTATCTCGAAACAGATGAGATATGTGTTTGCAGACCATATCTGACTTTCCTCTTCGTTGTTGTAATGGAAGTGGAGATAGGGCCTCCAGCAAAACTGTTTAAAAAAGAGGAATGTTAGTATTCTAATGTTGCTAAAAAATTAATCCTGGAAAAAAAAAGTTAAGTTTCAAACCTGATCGTATGTCATATTGTCTATTTTTGAACGTGTTGAAAGGAGATTATGCCGAGGATTTTCCATATATTTACTCTCACGTTCTAGCCATCTAGTTAATATTATTAAAACGAGATAATTAATATACCTGATAATTGAATTTAAAAATTAATAATAAATAATATATTTATTTAACTTACATAGTTGCCAAAGGAGGTTGTCCTTCAGCTTGTGGTGGGTTCCTCGGCACGGGAGATATGCATGACATTCTTGACCAAGCCCATGCCTGTAGGAGTATTGTGCACCCAGTTGTGTCACTTACGCCATTTTTTGCGGCGTCACACATACCTCTGTAAAGCGTGGCCAAACAAGCAGAACCCCAACTGTACTGTCCAACCTCCTCTGGTGATTAATTCAACAATGGCAACCATTTTATATGTACAAGGTTGCCAGAAAAATTAGGCATTAAACGAGTGCCTATCAAGTATAAGACATATGCTATAAACAGGTGCTGAACTGTGGGGGGACCTACTTCCCCGTGACCTACAATATAAGATTCTAACCAACTTAATCTTATTTGCAGACCGTCACGCCTTTTTTTATTAGGCATTGCGCCTAAAATTTCTTCAACTAATTCCTATTTTACGGTCGTAGGTCCGGTAACCGGTGCACCGTTTACCTTTAAACCAAGAAGCATATGAACGTCTTCTAACGTAATAGTACACTCGCCGGAAGGAAATAGAAATGTGTGTGTTTCTGGCCTCCATCGTTCTAATAAAGCGGTTATTAGACGATTATCGACCCTGTATTTATTAATCTTTGTAACCTCCCATAAACCAGCCACCTTTAACATATCAACAATGGACGGCGGCACGGCAAATTCCACTATATGACAGCGATTCCGAATATAATGTTTTTCCTCGTCCTACAATTAAAAATTAAAGAACGATTAATCATCCACATTTGAGAGTTTTAATTGATTTTGTGAATTATATACTGTGTGAAATAAATAAATTGACGAACTTAACGGAATAAATAAACAGATAAAATTAATAAAATAAACTTACATTTAGTGTTTCTGAAATATGACGGGATCTATGTTGGTTGCCTAGATGAAGGAATTGTTCCATCTTGAATTGGTTTTAAAACTACGAGAACTTAAGAAATTTTTTTTTGAAACTGCAAAATATGACAGGAAGAATTGCTACTTTGTGTGAGGAAAGGCATATGGCTTGCATCAATTTATACTGAGTATTGCCTTGCATTATTGCCTTGCATTATTCATTTGCATGCCTGTGAATCATTATTCCACTCACGGACATCCTTATGCCATGCCTTGTTCAATTTTATTGCTTTACATTATTGGAATACGAAGCATAAGTCCCATCTACCTGCCATGCCTACTGTTCACACGTGTGGGAGAAGACTCATTACCGCCAAATGGAGTGGCGGTAATGAATTAGCCAACAAATTCTTGCCACGTGGCAGTACGCATGCATGGCTTTTGTTGTTTAAAATTTCAGCCGTCCGCATGTTCTTTTCCATTTGTTTTTAGCCTGCATTGTACTGTAGAACCTGACCAAAAGTAACTCATTACCGCCATTTTATTTGGCTGTAATGAAGTAGCCAATCGTAACACTCCACGTGTCATACTTGCTTGCCTATAAATGTATGTAATCGTAACAATTTATAACATGCAAATTGTTATAGCACACATAGAAAACAAACAACTATGGCACACACACCAGAAAATGTATTTTTCATTGTTCACTACAATGGAAAAGTTTTAAGAAACCAGTTTGGTTCATTTTTTGAAAGTGAACGAAGAAAATGTTTTAACATGAGTATCAAAAGCACGTTTGATCACTTGAAAAAAAGAATAGAGCAAAAGCTACGCCTAAGTGATTCTCAGGTGATATCTAAAATTATTTACCGAGCACCACAGAGCTTTGCTGCAGGTCATGTCCAGTACAACGACGTAGAAATTTTTGATAACGATGACGTTGCAGATATGTTTGTCAGTTATAAATCTTTTCAGGTACTCGGTGCAGTTGAGTTATCAGTTACGGTAGAAAATCACGAGATTCCACAACCTCGTCAAACACCACAACCCCGTCAAGTACCACAACACACTCAAACACCACCGTATGAATATGAACCGGCACAAAATCAATATGATTTTCAACCGTCGTCTTCACAAAATTTACCGTACACCCAACCTTTCTCACACACACAATACGAATATCAACCATTTTCGGCACAAACTTTCTCACAACAACATGACGAATATGAACCATTTTCATCACAACCATTCTCACAGACACAGTGTGAATTTGAACCGTCGTCTTCACAACCGCCACCTCAAACCCAACCGCAACCACAAACACAAACACAAACACCACTACCAGAAATCTTCCGCCAACAATTTCAAGACATTCCAGATAACATTCAAGAAGAAGTATGTAGTAGTGAAAGTGACGAAGACGAATCACTTCAGCATGAGGATGACGAAGAAGACGATGGGGATGAAGACATCTTCGACAACATTTTTCCTGGCGCACAAGCACAACCAGCACAACCACCGCAAGAGGCAGTACCGATCAGAGCCGCTTATTGTCCACCGCTACATATGCGTAACGTTGATGTTGCTGCATATGATGCTATACCCACCGACGATCACTGGAATACGAATGTTGCCTTCGATGGGGCTATTGCGGTAGGAATGACGTTTCACACCAAAGAAGATTGTTTGCATGCCATCAAGTCATACCACATCAGACGTTCACTGGATTACGTTGTTATACACTCCGATCCAGGAAGATATGTTATTCAATGTACACACGAGACATCTCAATTTAAGTTGAGAGCGTCCTACAGAAAAAGGAGTGGCAAATGGAAAATTGGGACCATGAACGGTCCACACAACTGCACATCGTCTTCAATGTCACAAGATCACCGCAAGCTCAACTACAAAATTATAAGTGACAGCATCAAAACCCTTGTGCATGCAGATGCCTCCACAAAGCCGAAGTTGATCATTGCGCATATAAGAGAAAAGTTTAACTACACAACCACCTACAGAAAGGCGTGGAAGGCAAAGAACGCGGCAATCGAATCGATTTACGGGAATTGGGAGGAATCTTATAATGTTCTTCCCCAATGGCTGAACGTGATGAAGGAGACAATGCCAGGAACAGTCTTCGATTTGAAGACGCGAATTGCCGCGAACGGAGAGACACAGTTTCATCGTCTATTCTGGGCCTTCTATCCATGCATCAATGTGTTTAAGTATTGTAAACCAGTTGTCCATGTCGACGGAACGTGGTTGTATGGCAAGTATAAGGGAACGTTGTTGCTCGCAGTTGCGCAAGATGGTAACAACAAAACAATTCCAATCGCCTTTGCACTTGTCGAAGGTGAGACAAAGGAGGGATGGAGTTTTTTCCTTAAAAATCTTAAAAGGCATGTCACACGAGAACTAGCCGTCTGCATGATCTTCGACAGACATGAATCGATTAAAAGCGCATTCAACGACCCACGGAATGGTTGGCAAGAAACTGGTTCAACTCATGCGTACTGCATCAGACACATCAAGCAAAACTTCATGAGGACAATCAAGGATGGAGATTTAAAGGATGTAGTAAATAATATGGGTATAAATCTTTTCTTACAAATTTTTTAATCAATGTTTTTATTAAAAAATTTATCTGACTGAATTTTTTTCCATCATATACAGGATATGCCCTAAACATACCCATGTTTGATTACTACCGTAGTATAATCCAGGAGGCAAATCAGCGTGCGTTGGATTGGGTGGACAATATCCCAAAAGAAAAATGTACTCAAGCATATGACGGGGGTCGACGATGGGGCCACATGACAAGCAATATCGTTGAGTCATGGAACTCTGTGTTTAAGGGAACTCGCAACCTCCCTATTACACCTATAGTCCAATCAACATACTATAGGTTGGCATGTCTTTTTGCCGAAAGGGCTCAAAGTGCGTTTGCAAGGGTGGGTTCTGGAGATGTGTTCAGCGAATATTGCCAGAATGTGATTAAGGATGACATTGGTAAGTCCAACACCCATCAAGTCGAACAGTTTGACCGAGAGAGGTATACCTTCTCTGTCCGTGAGACAGTCAACTACAGGGAGGGAAGGCCAATGGGAACTTTCAAGGTGGACCTCCAAGCAGGGTGGTGTG
Source organism: Medicago ruthenica (assembly GCA_018208015.1). Classification (NCBI taxonomy): domain Eukaryota; kingdom Viridiplantae; phylum Streptophyta; class Magnoliopsida; order Fabales; family Fabaceae; genus Medicago; species Medicago ruthenica. Next base: position 33,564,729 of record CM031371.1, on the reverse strand, counting down.
ATTGTGGGAAATATCAAGCTTTGCATTTGCCTTGTTCACATGTCATAGCCGCGTGTTCTTCATTTCACTATGACTACACAACCCTTATTCCAGATGTGTTCAAAAACAAGAGTGTTTATGCCATTTACAACACATCATTTAAGGTTGTCCACGACAAGAGTTATTGGCCCCCCTACAACGGTCCAAAGCTTTTATAATCCAGACATGCGAAGATTAAAGAAAGGTCGACCCAATAGTACTCGCATTAGGACTGAAATGGACGAGGAGGTTGAAGAAAGAAGACCGACACCGAGACTGCGTGGGTTGTGTCGGCATTCCGGACATATTAGGAGAAATTGTCCGACCTTAAATAACCAGTAGTTAATATCATTATCAATTACGTGTTCAACCGAGCTTTTATAAGTATTTGTGACTTTTTTTAATCTTTAATCAAATTTCGTCGTTTAAAAAATATCCACGTATTATGATTTTAATGTTTATTTTAATTATGTTAATTAAATAATATAATAGACGAGAAAAGACAAACACGAAATTATAATAATTAATTAAAACACTACTCAAACCAAATTACATTAACTTAAAAAAGCAAACAAACAACATTAAAACAATTGATTCTCCACGTATCGACTATTTTGACTTAACGTCAAGATACCATGGACCTTGTGCATTTTCTTCAGACGAAAACATATCTTGAACATCAGCATCATTCTTCAGAAGTTTGTATTCGTAATAATAATCAAAGTCTTTATGCAATCCCAAATCGATAAACCGCTCTCCGTAATAAATCTCACTGACTTTTCGTAAAGGCTCATTAGCTAGACGAAAAATATGATTGAGATAATTTTTCAACTCCACTAAAGTCATACATGGAGTTACTACCATTTCAAAAGGTCGTATATATTGATCAAATTTAACAGTGACCAATCTTAAAGGGGAAGGAGAAGGAGGAGGAGGAGAAGCAGGAGAAATTGTATCTGAGCCAGAGTCAGACATAATGCAGAAGAAGTGAGAAAAAAAGTATGAAAAAATTTGAGTTAATTTGGACAAAAGGGGTGTTGTTGGGTATTTATAGGGGGGGGGAAATTAAAAAACGAAAAAAAAAAATTAAATAACCATTACCGCCGGCCCAATTGGCGGTAATGGGTTCCATCACAATTAAAAACAAAACTCAGCCCCCTGCCACGCAACAGTAGCCAACCTGCTAGCTACAGTACCAAAATTACTTTTTCCTGCAAGCTATCTCACATGTTCTGCACGCTACAGTACCATATTCTGTCATTACCGCCAATTGGAATGGCGGTAATGGCACTAAACGACAAAAAAAAAACCCAAAAATTGAAAGTGGGTCATTTTGGTAAATACTTTTCAAAGGGGGTCAAAAAAATCATTTTTTTTCGCAATAGGGTCAAAAAAAAAAATTTTCCTTGCAAATTCGTAATTGCCCCTCATTGATTTCGATTAGGATGACTTTGCCCTTTCCCATTGCTTTCTATTAAGTGGCATTTAACAACGTGTCATAATTAGTTTTGACATAAATGAAATTTAACAGGCTTTTATAACAAGAGATTCAATGAGATATGAAATTTGAATTCAAAATTAATATTTTCCCTCCCAAATATATGAATTATGCTTCCACCCTTTCCTATATAAATTCAGATTTCTGCTTTTGGTATCTCTCATTTCTCAACCCACATTCCTTTGTTGTTCATCTCTCCTTTTCGTAATGGCTAATTGTAATATAGAGACATTGCTTTCGTATACTTGTTTGGCTGGTATTCGTCTTTTTCATATTTTTATTTTATTATTTTTTCGTATTTTAATTCCTTCTAATGTTGCTAGTGTGTAGCCTTTTCTGTTTTTTTATGTATTAGCACCTTTAGATCCGCATCCGGTAACTGAGTTGAACATGGTGGCAAGCAAACTAAGGATCAAATATAGAACATACTACGTGGAGTTTGATGCACACCACGTGAGAGTATATGCTTTGTATATTAAATTTTTCGTCCATGATGATGCACATATTTGTATATCTCTTTTCAAAATCGTTTTTGACAAAAAAAAAATTGTTTGTGTTCAGGGTGCCGTAATGCTACCAAATATGTTTGTTGGAGATTTTGGTAATCAAATCGGTTGTTATGCAACATTGGTCGATCCAAACAACAATGAACTCCAAGTGTTGGTAGAGAGGTTCAATGATAGTGTTTTTTTAACAAAAGGATGACAAGCTCTTCTTGATTTTTATGGTATTTGTTTAGGTGCTTGGGTCATGATGAATTTTGTGGGTTTAGGTCGATTTAGAATTAATCTTAAGGATAGGGTTGGTCGAACGATTAGGTATCCTAAATTTAACCATCCTATGAAATTTGTTGTTGAAAAGGGTGATGTTGATGGTCATATGTCTAATGGTATTCCACCGCCATATCAACAAGGTCAGGTTAATTTTCAGTTCTCCTATGAGAAAAGACTGTCTCCGTGTGATGTTACTTCCGGATTTTTGGCTAGTTGTTTATTTCTTATAGATGTATCAGAGAAAATATATGTCTAATAAGTCCAATTTTATTGAACTTTTTTTTGTAGATACTTGAGTATCATGGGTTTTGCAAGTTGACATTGGACAAACAGACTACTTCATTGATTATGGTTGATGATGCGACAACAAATGAGATTACATTCTAATTTTTGGATCACTTCCATATAAACACTTTAGAACTAAAGGACAGTGGAACTGTATGATTGATGCTCGCAGAATTCATGAGGGCGCAAAAGTTATGGTTTGTGCTCCAATGGCAGGGATGAATGAGACTTTGTATTTTACTGTCAAACGTACTTAGGTTATTTTAGGTTATGGTTTTGTTCGTTGTTCTGATTTATTAGTTTTTGTTTATGATAAGACTTATGTCGGTTTTTGGCAACGTATTCGAATAATTTTATTGTATAACCGTATTTTGTTTTTTAAATAATGCACATCATTTTCGAATATAATAGACTACATTTGGTTGACTGTTTCCATTTTTATTTGTTATGATCAGATAAGAAATAATAGACGCGAAACACATACATTTTTCATTAAAATTGATTGATCATCGATATGAGGTGCCGCGAAATGGTTGAGCTAGAAAAATATCATACAATGAACAAAATTAGTTCAATAAAAATAGCAATGGGAGTGAAAGACAATTTAATAGTAGTTAATATCATTATCAATTTGGTCGTCGTCCAAACAAGTGCACTTGAGATTAATGTTAATTTCTTCATTTTAATGTCATACCAATGCAGAATTTCGTTCTTTAAATGTCATTTAAGCGTCTTCCCATTACATAATTTATGTATTTTAATGTCATTTATGTGTTTTCCCATTGCAAAGATTGTGGTTTTTAATATCATTTATGCGCATTTTCGTTACATAATTTCGTCATTAAATTTCATTTACGCACCTTCTCATTACATAATCTTCGTATTTTAATGTAGTTTATGTGTTTTCTCTTTGTTAAAATTATGCCTTTTAATGTCATATAAGCACCTTATCATTTCCGAAATTATGCACTTTACTGTCATTTATGCACTTTTACAATAGAGAATATTTGTATTTTAATATCATTTATGTGCATTCCTTTTACAAAATCTTTCTCAGTTTAATGTCGTTTATGTGCCTTTCCGTTACAAAATATCTATATTTTAATGTCATTGATGCGCTTTTCCTTTACAGAATCTCAGCATTTTAATGTTATTTATGTGTTTTCTCATTCTAAAAATTATGACTTTTAATGTCATTTATGCGCTTTTACATTACATAATATTTGTATTTTAATGTCATTTATGTACATTCCTTTTACAAAATTTTCTTATATTTAATGACATTCACACGTCTTTCTATTATAAAATATCTATGTTTTAATGTCATTTATGCGTATTCCTCTTACAGAATATCTCCATTTAAATGTTATTTATGTGTTATCCCATCATAAAAATTATGACTTTTAATGTCATTTATGCATTATTACATTAAATAGTATTTGTGTTTTAATTTCATTTATGTGCATTCCTTTTACATAATCTTCTTCGGTTTAATGTCATTTGTGCGTCTTTCCGTTACAAGTTTTGATCTTTTTAATGTCATTTAGGTGTTTTAATCTCATTTACAATTTTATCATTTTAATGTCACTTAAGAGTCATCTTATTATAAAGTTCAACCATTTAATGTCATTTATGCTCATCCGATTTAACAGATTTTGTATAAGTTTAATGTGATTTTGAACGAGTTTCTGTTACATAATCTCTGCATTTTAATGTCATTTATGTGTCTTTTCTTCATCAAATCTCTGCGTTTAAGGACATTGTTGTTAAAGTATAATGCTCATATTAATGTAGAATGGTGCAACCAGTCACTGTCTATCAATTATCTGTTTAAATACGTAAACAATGGACATGACCGTGTTACATCAAATTTCTATAGTGGTGGAAATGGAGGAGGCAAGGCTGAGTGTTTTGATGAAATAAAAATGTACTATGACTGTTGATATTTGTCTGCATGTGAAGCTGCTTGGAGAATATTTTCTTTTGATATACACTTCAAAGAACCTTCAGTTGAAAGACTAAACTATCATCTAAAAGACGTGCAGTGTATTATATATCAAGATAATGAGAGTATTGAAAATGTTATAACCAAGGCAAATAGACGCACTACTAAGGTTTTAGCTCTCCTGTATTATATATCAAGATAATGAGAGTATTCAAAATGTTATAAACAAGGCAAATAGACGCACTACTAAGGTTTTAGCTTGGATGGATGCAAACAAAAAGTTTCCAGATGCAAATCAGTTTACTTTGAACTTTGTTTGGAAAGAAACTAAGCATTAGTGGGCTCAAAGGCAAAGAGGTAGTGTCACGACCCAAAAACACTAATCGTGACCGGCGCACGAACTAGACCATTCTAACCCGGCAAGCCTATTGATCAAACTTGACAAACTATAATTATAAAATTTCCAATTCGAATTTCACTTAAAAAAATATTTACTGAAATTTCGACAGAGTTTTCTCTGTATCTTCAACATTTCCAAGATCTGAAATCCTGTTTTAAAAACCTATTTTATCAGCCAAAATCTCAAAATAACAATTTTACATATTTGTACAACTCAAAATGAGACATTTCTAGACTTCAAATAGCTGCAGATATTTCGACTCAACATATACATAAACAATAGAGACATCCATCAAGGAAGCCTACCAAAAAGTGTGACACCGCTGAACTTCAAATCTACTATAACAGCTTTCTACTTAGCTGCTTGGAAATATGAAAAAAATAGAAAATGAAAGAGTAAGCCACAAGGACTTAGTGAGAGACAACAACCACCACCAACTAGAAGGGAAACACACAAGGGCACGATTATTTACTTTTCTCAAATCAAATTTTAATTTACAAAGCTAGTAACCGTATAAAAATATAATAAACTCATAATCAAGTGTACCATGAAAATTCAGAAAACTTTGTAAATTTATCAAACCAAATAAGATTATATCAAAATTCCAATGTCGTAAAGAGGTGAAACGAAATCAACAACTTTAAAAGAAATATAGAAATCAGGTATATTGAAAATGAATCAAAATAATCCACTTCAAATAGAATATTCCCTAAAAAAAAATAGAATATAAAATCAGATTCAATTTAATAATACCAAAATAATCAACTTTAAAGAAAGTATATAAATCCAACTTTAGTGAAAATAATCAAATGGGTGAATCGAGAACTAGCTTCATCTCGTTGATAGCTCTTTCCTATTAAGAGTGGCCTTTCCCTTAGTGGTAGCTCCATCTAACGGATAGCTCTTTTCTCTCGACTCAAAACAAAGTGTAAATCATTTTCAATTAGGGAGTTTACGTCTCATTGATGGCCCTCTCCTCCTATTGGCGGCCTTTCCATAGAGGCGGCTCCATCTAACGGGTAACTCTCCCTAATCGTAATCATATACTAGGTGCACCTAGGACATCGTCAATATAACTGTACTTTTCGAAACACCATTCTTAAAACACATGTCAAAAACCATATTTTGCAACATAACGAAACTTATGTTAAAATACTTATCGTCAAAACTCAATTGAAAATCTACTACTTATAATCATAAGTAAATCCAAATTCAAATCCAAATCGCGTACATATTAATATCAAATCCTTTCAAAAACGCATATTTCAAACCATGTTTTACAACGTATGAAAACTAGTGCCAAGATACATGCAATCAAATTTCCATTCGTAAATCCACTACTTTATAAATCATTAGTAAGTTCAATTTGAGCATATACTTTAACGATGGTAAGAAAAATATTCAAAGGTTGTGTTTCCCCATTTTGAGAAATACTTTAACGTAGAAACAAGTAAAATATCAAATATGACAATAATCAAAATATATGATAATGATCGTCATCAACTCACAGTTATGACGAATCGGCTAAGTTTGCTCTCTAACCACTCCTGAAGAAGCATGTGAAGCGTCTGACGTTATATCTGAGCATCAATAATATTTTCTCATGAATTAGAAACTCATTCTACTACTTCTCTAACATAGTTAACCATAAAATCCCGATATCATCTACTCTAATCTCAAAAATTAATTTCTAACAGCTAATCATGCCTAAATATGCACTGATTGAGTTGTAAATTGATAAATATACCTCCAAGAAGTCTCAATGAGCAACTTCCACATATGTGTATTCCTCTTCTTTCCCAAAGCACAAACCCTAACTCAAAATCCTACCCAAAAGCACTTGTGAGAGAATGAGAAAGCTTTGATTTGGAATGAATCATTTTACTCAAAAGAGTATGAATTATGAATTTTTTAATTTTTCCTGCGTGAGTTGAAATGAGAAAAGAAAGAAGAAAAAGAATGAAGGAAGATTGAAAAAGCTTCTGGTAAAAAGAAGAAGAAAGGAAAAGAGAGAGAGATGAGAAAGGTGGCTGAAAAATGTTTGGGTGGGGTACGGTGGACTTTATTTTGTCATGTTCCAATTATTATTATTAATTTTTTTTAACACTTAAGAAAATTTGTCCTCGATGCACAAACATTGTTTTGAAGCAGTTGATCGATCTTTCAGGGATGTCCTTCAGTCGGTTGACAATAAAAATAAATACATTCCATTCGGTGGTAAGGTTGCGGTTTTTTGTGGAGACTTCAGACAAATATTACCGGTAGTACCCAAAGGTTCCAGTCAAGATGTTGTACATGCTATGACAAATTTTCCGTATCTTTGGAATTTTTGTGAAGGTCTTACACTAACTACAAACATGAGGCTTATAAGTGGTGCATCGAATTCTGACATTGAAGAACAGAGGTTGTTTTCTGAATGAGTTTTGGGTATTGGTGATGGAACATTTAGTGAAAGCAATGACATGGACATAGCACTCAGTATTCCATCTGATTTACTTATCCCGAGTTTAGGCAATCCTCTTGAATCTATTGTTAATAACACTTATCCAAGATTGTTGGAAAACATGAGTGATATATCTTACTTCCAAGATAGAGCTATCTTAGCTCCTAAGAATCCAATTGTTAAACAAATCAACAATTATGTGTTGAATTTGATTCCAGGAGAAGAAAAAACATATTTGAGTTGCAATTCTCCATATTCACGGACCATGGACGATGATCCGTTAAATGATGTTCACACTTCTGAATTCCTCAACATAATTATTACATCGGGACTTCCAAATCACAAGTTGGGATTAAAAGTATGAGTGTCGGTGATTCTATTAAGGAATATAGATACACAATTAGGAATATAGATACACAAGGTATTTCGTAATTTATCATAAATAATGTTGTCTTTACTATTTTCTAAAAATATTAATGTTATCTTGATATGATTAGTATGGATCCATATTTATGATACGACTTATATGAGTATTATATTTTATTTTGGTATAATATATTTTTCTTGACAAGTATTATGGACAAAGAAATTGGTGCCTCTTTAGTCAGTAGGACCCATGCGGAGCACGGGTCAATGGTCTAGTTTATATATACACAATAGGATAAATAATCAAATCAAATAGTCTATAGTACTGATTTAATACGACATTCTTGTTCATCTCGTGATAAACATTTACCACTTTAACAATTGATCTTCTTCTGAATTATGTCCTAAAAGAATCTAAGAGTAACTTTCTTGCTTCAACCAATAACCAAGGGGAAGCCTATTCTTGAACTCGTTAGCCACATTCATGCTACGAAAAATTCCAGACTACTGCAGATCAATTGCTTAACTCGATGCCTACTTCATTCATGGAAATAATGTTTTTCATGGCTTTACCTTCACTCTCCTTAGTCCAGAAAAAAAATAAAACTATCATCTGTTAAACGAACGTGAATTAAAGTTGCACTCATAACTCATTTAAGATAATATACATGTCTAAGATAATATACGTATATTATCACTGGAATATTAATATTGTTTAAGATAATATACATGTCTAAAAAATCATTTAGTTGCACTCATTTATAAGATAAAATAATTGTGTTGGGTGGTTGAATCTTTAGGGCTTAAAGAGCAATTAAAGATGTCGTTACACATCCTTCATCAACTAGGCCCTTATGTTAATCACCAGCAAATTCTTTGCATCAACAATGAGATTAAAACTCATATATACTTGAGATAAGAGTTGAACCCTTACTAACTCAACAAACTATCATTAACTATTAAAATTCCTTTATAATAATTAGAGTTTGGTGAAATTTGAAAATGCTAATATAAGATAGTTGAGATAAAAATAAGACCAAATACCATTTGCGGTCCTTTAAGTTATATGATTATAACAAGTTAGTCCTTTAAGTTTTTTTGTTACAAATTGGTCCTTTAAGTCATAAAATATTTGCACCATTATCCTAATTTCATCAAACTCAATCAAAAATTGTTTATGTAGATGTTTAATGTTAAGTTGGTTTGTCCAAATTCATTGCTCTCAAAACTAGAGCTCATAGGTGTGTTATTCGATCTTGATTCAAAACCAAATTGACCGATTACTTGATTTATATTATTGTTGATCAAATATTTATATGTAAAATTAGGCTTGAAATTCAAAAACAAGAAGAAGAAAATGTGTATAAGTAATCAAGTTTGTTGTCATAAGCACTTTTGGACCTACCATCTTAATGTTAAATGGTCTATAAGCATTTTTTTTAATGAAGTTGGCTGAAAAGATGGATGACAATGTAAATATTTTATGACTTAAAGGACTAATTTGTAACAAAAAATAAATTAAAGGACCACTTGGTAACAAAAGAAACTTAAAGAACTAATTTGTTGTAAACATATAACTTAAAGGACCGCGTGAGGTATTTGACCTAAAAATAAATAGTTATTTACGATTAAAAAATTGGGACAAAAAAGGCAGTTTCAAATATAATTTCGAACCATGTGTTATCTTCTCTTAAAAAAACCCATGTGTTATCTTATTAAAAGGGGTTTAGATTTCGTAGGTATCGTTTGACCTGAATTTTTTACAGTCTAAAAGTTACTTTAAAACAAAGTTAAAATTAAGGAGTTTAAGAAATAAGTTAAAGTTGTTTGGTTACTTAATTTTTTTTAGTTTTAAAGCTCCTTCCATTCAATTTTATGCATTCTAAAAAAAAATACTTTTTTTAATAAGTACTTAATAGTTATTGTGTTTGGCCTACCTTCTCCTTAAAATTGTAGAAAAGTAGAAAAAAAGTCGGGTCAAACGGTACCTTAAAATATTGGATTCTAAGCGCCTCCGAGACTAACTCACATAAACTTATGTCAATAAAAAATATAACACTATTTTTTTTTTTACAATTACTCTACATTTAAGTTTTATCATTTTAAAATACAATGGATTTGAAATTTTATTGTAAACAAAATATGTACATTTAGTCTCTTCTTTTTTTTGGTGTACATACATTTAGTCTCTTCAACACGTATAATTTTTTTTTAATAAAAAAGAACCATATATGAAAATAGAATAGTACAAAGAACATTTTTTTAAGGAAAGTAGGAAGAACATTATGTAGCCATTATCTTAAAAAATAAATAAATTATGTAGCCATTATAGTTTTACAATCGGAAGTATCAAAATTAATTTTGCCTTGGTCAAACATGATTTTGAATAGTTAAATCAAAGGTATTTTTTTTTAAAAAGCCAAAGAATTATATTAACACAACTTATTCAAAGCACAATACGTGTCAAGAATAAGTGTCAGCAAAAATGTTAGAGTGAGAGTGTACAAAGAATAACAAAATTCCAGCAATTCAACTATCAACCAATAACAAAAACCCTAACCAACAATTATCAACGCCAGACTCACACACCTAAGACATTCTTTGTTTGAGAAGAGGGTAAATTTACCAAAAGTATGTTGAATGAATCACTATAATATCAAACATGCACTTATAAATACAATGATCAACAATGCCTGGACATCCAAGAGGATGAAGCCAACACTGATTTAATTAAAAATTGAAGCTTTTGACCTTTGATTTAAGCCAACACCAAGACACTAACTTGATATGATCAAGCAATGGACTAACAATGCACTCATAATGCAAAAACATCATATAATTTAGTGCTTTCAAAATATAACAAATGCACGTCAATCAATCAAATAACGTTAAACTTTTCTTGCATCACCTAAACCTTACCTATCTAATAAAGGTCACAAAATTATTGAGCATGCAGACAAACCTGGTTAGGAAAAGCAGTAACAATTCTTAACCAATATCTAACACCATATGTACCAGATACTCCCAAAAGTGAGCAATCAAAGAATATATGTTGAGATGATTCGTCACACCTACACCCTTTAACACAAAAACTTGAATCCACATTTAGAGTACCACATGACACTACTAGAAAATTCGATTTTTGCGACGGATTTTTGTGACGGGATAAATTCTGTCGCAAATTGTGACGAATTTTGTGACGGTTTTGGTGAAGATGTCAGTAGCGACGGATTTTGTGACGGATTTGGTCGTCGCTAAGCATCCATCACAAATTCTGTCAGAAATTTGATAGGACCAAGTTTTGTGAGGGAATTAGCGACGGTTTGATTCCATCTCTAAATATCCCGTCGCACATTCCGTCGAAAATCCCCCTTATGCTTAGTGACGTCCTTGTCTTCCGTCACAAAGAGTTTTCGCATTTTTTATTATTGATCCAAAAGTGTAAAATACTTTTAATTTTTGGCTTAGCTGAGACTTGAACCTAAGACCTTTTATTGAATGGCTAGGCAATTTACCACCACATCATGTTACTCTTTTGTTATTTGATTCAATTTGTTGTAATTAGTATGTTATAACAGATTTTTTTTTTTAAACTTTTCATTTTCTTCCACTAGCAAATACGGTGAAACCCAAACCCCTTTCTTTCTCCTCAAAAACGAATCTTCAAACAAAAACATCTTCATATTCCAAATCCAGATCCTCTCCAATTTATTGTCTCATGTCATCTCACTTGCGCTATTTTCCATATCAATCCAACTGTTAAGAGTTAAACAAAAAAAAAAACATGATACAGAAGGAATCAGTGATCAAGCGATGGACCTTTCACAACTTTTGCCACTTGTGACGGACTATGTTATCCGTCGCTAATGGTTTCCGACGCCTACTTTTGCCACAGAACTCGCCTGCGTCGCAAAATCCGTCGGAAAAGGGTTAGTGACGGAATTTTGCCCATTTTGCGTCGGAATCCTACCGTCGCTAAAACTGGTTTTTTTAGTAGTGTGATAATCCTTTGTGAGAAGGGTATCATTCAATAGTTTTCACACAAAAATAGACACCTTCAATAAAACCTCTTTAACAATATACACCTCACCAAACACATTTCGCCAAGACCACATATCAACTATATTTACTTGAGCATGCTTCTCCTCCCCGTTCACCCCTTACCTTCAACCCCTAAACCAAGGTTAGTATATTAGTAACTAACACATTCTTGCTAAAGTGTAAACTATACAATGTACTAAAATGCTCACATAAAACCACCCCTATCCACCCATGAATCCCGTCAAAAGGATCATGTTCTGACCACCACCAACCATCCTAAACTTATTGTTATCAAACCATTCTACATGACCTTTATTCATCCCTTAACAAATCACGTGAATATCTTTCCATCAAACAAAATCTCTTCTAAAGAAAATTGCTTTTCCCACTTCAAAGAAAGCTAAAACACACCAGTAATTTACATTTTTACCCCGGCGGCAGGTAGTTGCCGATGGGAAGGATCCGACGGCAACTAACTGCCGATGGGAAGGAAACCAGCGGCAGTTAGTTGCTGTCGTCCCCATCGGCAGCTAACTGCCGCTGCGATCAGTACTTATGAAGCTCAGCAACCAGAACCTGCAACTTCATCTCTTCAATCTCTAATAACTCTCTCAAATCTTCCAAAAATCTCAAAATTTTCAACTTCAAATCAACCAACACTCCAATAACAAGTAAGTTTCCATAATCAAGTTCATTGTCATTTTATGCTTATATGTTACATTTATTATCTTAATTTAATTTTTTTTAGTTTTAGACTTTGTTTAATTTTTGATTTTTTTGGCAAGAAATGATAGAATGTTTACATGGAAATGACTTATGTTGCTTAAAATGTTTAGATCTTTTCATGTTTATGTTGTAATTTTTAGCTTTAGGGTTTATGTATAATTTGCACTACAAGTGTTTGATGAAATGTTTAAATGAGTTTTTAATTGGATTGTTTTTAATTTCTTATGGTGTAGATCTGAAAAAATGGCTCAAGTATACTTTCATGTATCCTTCAATGGTGGCAACCAACATTTTTTCAAGGTTCGCGACGATGTGATGTTAAAAGAATTGAAGGATCTACTTCATGAAATCAACCAACGAATCAACCACGGAGACGCGAGGAGGGTGAAATACGTTTGGTATCATCGTCCATCGTTCGACTCAGACGGGAATTTGTCGTTCACTCGGTCGGAGTTAACGAACGATGACGACGTGAGGAGCATGTTCTTGATATTTGCTGAGCCGAACATGATCCCCCTCGAGATGGATGTTACGTTGCTGAGGTCGCCTGAAAATATTCTCAAGAGTTTGCTTCGGCCGGATGAAGATGTTTAGGTAGTATTATTATGTTGTGTCGTTGTTTTGTTGGATTTTTTTTTTAATTCTTGAAAGTTTGCTGAAAATCTTGGCATTGAAGTGTCTTATACTTAGTGTAAATGTTTGCAAGTCTTTTTAAAAACTCAAAAGAATGAAGAGAACACAACATGTATTCTGCGGAATCAGCTATATAGGTTCTCACATCGAATTCCTTCGTATAGGATAAGTGTGACAAAAGGGAATGCAGTTCTAAGATGTTGTTTTGTACTTGATCATGCTTCTCTGTCAATTGAAATTTTGTCAGTTGGCAGGGCAGTAGGATTAAGTTCAAAATAATATATTGGAATGCATTCCTTTTTGTCATGACTCATCTTATATGAGGAAATTCGATGTGAAAACATATATAGCTGATTTCGTAGAATACATGTGTTGTGTTCTCTTCATTCTTTTGAGTTTTCAAAAAGACTTGCAAATTTTTACACTAAGTATAAGACACGAGAACATATATATGTTTTCCGCAAACTTTCAAGAATTAAATTTAAATCCAACATCATTCATGATGAGACAACATATTTAGGGATAATGTAATGTAACGTAACGCTTATTTTGTGAATTTTTAGTTATGATTTAGTTCGGATCATGAATGAATTGTTGTTATTGTTGTTTTGAAGTAATCAAAATAATCAAAATAAAGCAAAATAAACCTGAAATCATGTTAAAATTGTACCAAAAAAACTACGATAATGTGCCATAAATTTACAAAAAAATCTAACAAATGTCAACAAAAAAAACTAACAAAAGTCCTAAAAAAAATGCCCTACTCCTGATCCTGGTCATGCTGCTGCTGCCTCCTCGACCTCCTATGTCTTCTGGACATTATCGGTGACATCCTGTCCCTGATATCTCGCAAGGCCTGATACAGCTGCTCAGTGCTCATCGCCTCCTGACCCAAGTACTCATCAGCCTGACTAATAACGCCATCAACCATGTCAATGGTATCAGGCGAGCCTCTCTCCTGGTGCCGCTGCTGATGGTGTGCAATGATCTGCTCCTCATTTGCTGGCCTCGGAGGAGATCCAGATATAGGTGGCATAATCTTTGGGTGAGGCACATGCCCGTACCACCTCATGTATCCCTCCTCGTACTCCCATGACTGATCAACCTCCCTACCCCACGCAGCCTGAGGAATGATGTGCACACGAAAGTCTAGGAAAGCTTGTGCAACGGCCTGAAAAGGGAGAGGAAGCACAGACGTCGGAGCTCGGGGGATGTCCTGCACGTACCTGTATTGCCTTTTAATCCGCTCAGGCAAGTGACAGTAGATGATGTCACGACCACACATGATCCAACCTGAATACCAGCATATGTCCACAAACTCCTGGATCTCCCTATGATCGTCGTATGGCATCCAGGTAATATCATCCATCTCCAAACGATCCAACACCAGACGGTAGGGCTTCAGATTCGCATGACCCTTGTGTGGAATCCATCTGGAAGCGCAAGGAAAGTTTTGCTGATATTCATCATTATTGTCATGTGGGTAGACTCCTGGTAAATGTGCCAAAAATCATCCCTGCACAAACCAAACACATTTATAAGTTATTAGCAAACATATTAAATTAAAAGGCATAGTAAATTAAAAATCATAGTAAATTAAAAGGCATAGTAAATTAAAATTATTACCATCAAAAGTGTTGTGCTTCCCCCGATCCTCTTTCCTGCAAGCGAAGAGGTCTCGGATAGATTGTGGTAAAGGTATGCCAATGTCATTCCTCCCCACGAGTAGTCCCTCATCCCAGCAAAGGTCTCCATCGTGTGCAGGTATGCCAGGTCGATGTGTTTGTTGCTCTTATCACATTACAACGTACATCCAAGCAGGTATAGGAGGAAACACCTCACACAGGCAAGCCTACGCCTGGCTAGCTCCTGGAGCTGCTCCTGCATCTCAGCATGCGCTAATCTGGTGGCCTCACTCAGGTGATCCTCATAAAGCTCCTTCAGCGCCTTATAGCTAATGTAGCCGTCATACTCAGTCTTGCAGTTTTTCACTACATAATCCTGGTTGACACCTAAGTACCTCACCATCAAGTCCACCCCATCAACCTGAGACACCTTCTTTTGATGGCTCAGCAACACCCCTTCAATAGGAATATGGAGAAGACACGCCACATCATCTAAAGTGATGGTCATCTCCCCCACAGTCATATGAAAACTTCTGGTCTCGAAGTGCCACCTCTCGCTAAGCGCCTGAAGCAGAGCATGATTAACAGTAGAATACCCTGTGTACAGCAAATCATGAAACCCACTCGCCCTTATAGCATCCCAAAACCAGATTTGATTACTATGTGGACGATGGAGATCTGTCACCTTCGCCCCGTGATTTATGCATCTCATCCTACGGGTGTTACGAATCTAAAATAATAATAAAAAACACCACATAAATAAAAAACATACAAAAAAAGCCATATACTTCATATATAATAAATTACGCACGAACAATAATTGAAGACAAAAAAAATAATCAGACAACTGCATGTGTTCATGTCATTTTTTTAAAAAGTTATCATACAAAAAAAGCATATACTTCATATATAAAAAATTAGGCGCGAACAATAATCGAAGACAAAAAAAATAATCAGACAACGGTATGTGTTCATGTCATTTTTTTTTAAAAGTTATCATACAAAAAAAAAGCATATACTTCATATATAAAAAAATTACGCGCGAACAATAATGTAAGACAAAAAAATAATCAGACAACGGCATGTGTTCATGTCATTTTTTTTTAAAAGTTATCATACAAAAAAAATATTGACTTCATATATAAAAGTTTAAAAAGAAAAAAGAAAACTTACATTGTTTGCATTATACCACAAGGGTAATGCAATGTGCGAAGCATATGAAGACAACAAAGAGTCATCATAAGGCCCTCCAGGAAATGGAGCCACATCAGGTAACTGTTGTGGGACTGTCGCAGCCGCAATGTCATCCTCATCTGCCTCAGCCGCAGCGTCGTCCCCACCCTCATCCACAACATGCTGGACGTCATAGCCACGATCTGTGGCATCATGTAGATGCTCCTGATAATGCAGGTACTGTGTGGGGTCCTCCACCTGCGACTGTGTCGGCGGCTGAGAAGAACTACCCTCACCCGCAGAATGATCAGGCCTCCGGCCTCTTCCCGTCTTAGGCACATGAGGGTTTGCAGTCTGCCTCTCCCTTCGGTAGCCGCCGGTCATCGTCTGTCTATCAGCTCTCAATCTATCTGCATTCTGATCAGACATATCTACACAAAAACTGTTGGTTTTTTGAAGGTTGGCTAAATGTTTGCTAAAATCATATTGTACAAGCAAACCGTCCTCAGAAGCTATTTTGTGTCTTCAGAAGCTGGAAATTGGTTTTCAGAAGTTTCAGAACCTGATACTGGCCTTCAGACGCAGAACTGGCATTCAGACGCAGAACTGGTCATCAGACGCAGAACTGTTCATCAGACGCAGAACTGGTCATCAGACGCACTGTTTAGACGTTGACTTATGTTGACCTTCAGAAGCTGTAATATCCCGCTTATAAGTATCAGCTAATTGTGTAAGAAGTCATTAAGCAAGCATGACAATTTGAAAATATTAAGCAATGGCAATATGGTAAATATGGCTTAAGGGGGAGATTGTTTTTAAAATGGGGAAACAAGATATTTCCCTCATTTATCTTCCTTCCCTTCTCTCTCTACATGCTAGAATTTTCTCCTCCCTTCCTCATGAAACTCGGCCACCATCATCCTATCCTCCATCCTCCAAAATTCATCATTCTCCATCTTACAATCCTCAAGCCTTCTGCTAGCTCTCAATTTTGGGAAGTGTGGAGCAAGGAAAAACAAGGAGATATCAAGAATCAAGCTTGGGGTTTTGGGAATAGATCAAGCTAGGGATTGAAGGGGAACTTGGCAAGGAAGCAAGCTAGCAATTAAGGTGAGTTTCCTAGGGGTTTTAGAACCCACTATGTTATGTTTTGATGAATAATTGTGTAATGATTAAAGTTATGAACTTTAGTACCCTAATTCTATGTTATGAGTAATCCTTGATCATTACATGTTGTAATATGTTAATATGCATTAGAAATGATCCTTTAAAGTTGTATGATGCTTGGGCATGATTGGATAGACCAAAAATGGTGGAAAACATGTTTTGAACTAGCCCTATGCTGTCCAACTGCAGGTAAAATCGTGTCACGATTTTACCAGCGTGTCACGATTTTACAGGCAGAAACCAACACGATTTCTGGGTATGAAATCGTGACACGATTGCCAAATTGTGTCACGATTGCCCAATCGTGTCACGATTTTGAAGGGGACAGGATTATGTTGTTTTTCAATTTTACTTACACCGTTTCGGCTATCCAATACTGCTTCGGGCTCAAAGAACAACATGTAATGGTTAAGCATTGCTATTAAGCATCTAAAGACCTATCCTTGGGAATGTTTAGATCATTATTATAGATTGAGGATAGGCACATTAGTGAGGGAAAGGATGCCTTAATCCACAAGTATCATAGAGAGGTATAAGACCTAGTATTGAGTTTATCTCTTACTAGGCAATTCTCAAACACTCAATTAAGTACAAGCAAGCCAAGAATGTTATAGTATTCAAGTTTAGAAACCTACTATAGGTTAAAGAGAATTAAGAAGGTACTTATCATGTACCAAGCACAAGAATGATACCATGTTATAGCTAAGAACCTCTAGTAGGTTAAGTTTTAAAGAATGCATTAGATATGCACAAAGAAATATGAAATGTGATAGATATGTTATGAATTTAAGTTAAGAATCTAATGATAAAGAATATGATAACGTGTTCATCAGACTCCGGGTTACGCCGGATGGGATTTCTCCGAAAGGGCTATCCACACGTAATTTATAAAACGATGTTAAACGTGTTCATCAGACTCCGGGTTTCGCCGGATGGGACTCTTCCGAGAGGATTGTCCACACGTATGTTAAAAGATTAAGCATGTCCAGCAGGCTCCGGGATACGCCGGATGGGACTTCTCCGAGAGGGTCGTCTACATGCAAGATGTGTCCAGCAGGCTCCGGATTATGCCGGATGGGGCTTCACCGAGAGGGTTGCCTACACAAAGATAAGAGGAGTCCGGTGTTAGCCTGATATGATAGGAATTTCACCGGTATGATGGGAGATGTACTTCGGGGTTACTCCACCCGGATGCACTCCGTAAAATGAACCAAGATAATGATTGTTTGTTCAACGCTAACTTCTAACTTTATGATATGAAAAGATGATACGAATATGAAATGAATATGTATATTTTATATGTAATACGAGACATGATGATTAGTTCCTAGTGAACGCAATGTGATCATAGGATGTCCCCAAGATCACTACGTATAAGACTAAGATAAGAATAGAGCATGATATGCATGAGATAAGACAATGAAGCGATCCTAGGTTCCCCTTGATCGCGATAAAAGTAAAGAATGACAGCGATCGTAGGTATCCCCAAGATCGCTAAGAGTAGGCACGACGACCCTAGGTTTTCCCCGTGGTTGCCAACAGTAGGTTGGGCTGGAGCTCACTGAGACGTTATGTCTCACCCCAATCCTTCTGGTGCAGGTTCATAGGTTAGCAAGAGATGTTCATGAAGATCTTCAGGAAGACGCTGGATGGAGTGCAGATGCTCGTCATGGCAAGCTCAGGAGGTTGACAGATTTTATATATGTATATGAAAATGTATTTCATGATATTTGGATATGTATGTAAACGAGCAAATTGTACTCATTCAGTGGTTTGTATATATATTAATTATTGTAAATTTTAATGTATCCGATATCAGATTAATACGCATGCTAAATATTCTAGATAATTTAGTATGGGTGTTACAGAAGCTGAATTCCTGCGTTCTTTTTGTTTATTCTTTCTGCGTATCTTTTGAAGATTTGTTGAAGATTTATCAAGGCTGATGTTTCCAGAAGGCTGATTATTTCGTGTGAAGATCTTTCTTGCAGATTTGTTTATTTTATTGATGAATATATTTTCAAAGGAATCTTTGCAAAATATATCTCAGAATTATATTTCCTTCTATGAGCTTCTAAACAAATTCAGAATTGTATCTTTGAAGAATATATGGTTCAGAATTATGTGAGCTGTTGAAGACTATATAAGGAAGACGTGCTGCTTTGAAGAAGATTGATTGAGTCAAAAACAGTTATTATTATAAAAGTCTTTGAGTTTTTGAGTGTGTAAGTTTTAGGCTTTGTTTTGTACACCACTTATCTGTTTGAGTTGGTTTAGTTGTTTTGAGTTGTAATTTACTCTAAGCTTTTAAGTACGAGTGATGTCTTTGATGTCTTGAAGTGTGTCTTCATAATTGAGTTGTTTTCAGAAGTTGATAATCACTGGGCTGTGATTACGTGATTAGGAAGTAAGAGGGGTTTCTTATATCTAGGGGTTACTAGATAGAAGTCTATACGGGTGGAGATTAAGTGATAAGGCTGGGAACAGGGGCTGTGTCTTGAGTCTTTGAATTAATTCCTCTTAGTGGATTTCCTTCTTGGATTGGTATCCTCCAGACGTAGGTGTTGTTTATCACCGAACTGGGTTAACAAATACTCTGTGTTCTTTATTTTCTGTCCTTTATTTTGTTGGAACAAAATGTGAACAACTCTCTTTTGAATAGAGGGAGATTGTTGGAACAATATGTTGAACAACTCTCTTTAAGGTTTTGATGATAACAAAGTGTTAAAAATAAAATTGGTATTGCTAATGCTTTGTTCAAGTTGTGCAGAAACCATGTTCTTAATGTTGGTTAATCAATATTGGTTATGGAAGAACAAGCTAAGAGCAAGAAGGAAAGCTCAGAAGCTATGTTGCAAGTTTGAGGGAAAACTGGGTCTGAAGACTGAGTCTGAAGGGTGCGTCTGAAGGCAGAGTCTGAAGCCTGCGTCTGAAGGCAGCGTCTGAAGGCTGACTCTGAGGGTCAACGAAAGTCAACGTCTGAAGGCTGAGTCTGAAGGTCAACAAAAGTCAACGTCTGAAGAAGTGCGTCTGATGAACAGTGGGTCTGATGAACAGTGCTTCTGAAGTCTGAGTCTGAGACCTGCTTCTGAAGAGAGCTCCTGAAGTACTGTTCACGAAGAAGCTTCTGAAGTCTGACATGGAAAGTAAAACAACTGTTTCATTCAGCATTTAATGCCTGCAAATGTCAGAACAACTCTTTGCAATTGGTTGCCTCCTTCTCAGAAACATTCCCCAACTTTTAAGGAATGTTTTCAAACTTTGTGTGCTCTCTTTTCGCGCACACAAACTCAGCTGACCTAGCCTCAATTTGCAACGGCTCTTTGCTAATTTTATGGGCAATCTCAACAGCTCTATTATCATCTATAAAAGGGTGAAGCTTTGAAGAGAATTTGCCAAGACTCTGTACAGAAAAACAATCTGCAATCTTAACTGCAACTTGCTCTGTTTTACGTTTTCTGTCACAAATTAACTTAAGAATTCTTACAATTGTTTATCTTCGAATTTCTTAAGTGTTAGAGTCTCAATTGAGTTGTATTAAGTGAACACCTCTGATATTTGATCAAGTGTTCAATTCAAGCTTCTTTCTTTGTAAACCAATTTGAAACAAAGTCTTAGCCTGCGTGCTAAGCAACCTGAAGTCTCATTACTTAGTGTTCTGAACAATTAGTAGTCTCATTCCTTTGTGGTCTGAGCAAGGAAGTCTCATTCCTTTGTGGTCTGAGCAAGGAAGTCTCTTGACTGTGTGTCTTGAGCAGGGAAGTCTCATTACTGTGTGTTCTGAGCATTAGAAGTCTCTTACTAGGTGTTTGAGCATTGAAGTCTCATTCCTTTGTGGTCTGAGCAATTGTAATCACGTTGATTATAGTTCAAATCTCTTGTTAGTAACAAGAGGACTAGACTACTTCCAACTTGTGGAAGGAACTAGTATAAAAACATTGTGTGTCTCTCTTTCCTTCTCTCTTTTAAGCTTTAATCCGCTGCATTAACAAACTCTGAAAAGGGTTCAGAACTGATCAACATCAGGTTCTGAACTTTACTTAAGTTTTTGAGAAAGAAATATTAAAACTGTCCACACACAATTCAACCCCCCTTCTTGTGTGTTTTTCTCACCTTCATATTTTGCTGCTTCTGAACCTGTATTTAAGTACTCTGTTTTGCTTGTTTAGTACTCTGTTTTACGGTTTTGATCAGTACCTGCCAGAATTTCAAAAACAAAACAATATTGTCATCAACATATGCATAATGTTGTTTAACAGAACAAAACAACGTTGTCATCAATTATTTTGACAAAACAAAACAACATTAAAATGGTGACATAAACACATAAACATAACCCTTAACTATTAATTAAACAAGAATAGTAGATAGATAAACCCTAATTCTTCTTAATCTAAAAATCCTCATCCAATGTAACACAATTTAACAACATAAACTAACTAAAAATCTAAACAATTCTCATTTAGGCATTTTATCAAACACTTTGAGTGCAAAGTATGAAACAACTCATCAGTGTGTTAATTCAACTTCTACACATTCACATTGCATTTAAACATAATCTAAACTACAAATTCAATTTTTACATAAACACTAACCACATAAATCTACCAAAATTAACAAAAATAAACCTACACAAACTAACATTAACATTATAAATGATTAATACTACTTACTTGTGGCTTTGTGGAGATGAGTTGCTTGATTTTCGTGAAAATAGAATTGGAGAGGATTGGAGGAAATTTGAAGAATTTTGAAGTTTTTGAAACTGTGATGCAGGTTCTGTTTGCTGTTCTGCATATGTTCAGATCGCAGCGACAGTTAACTGCCGATGGGGACGGCGGCAATTAACTGCTGATGCATCCGGCGGCAGTTAATTGTCAATGCACCATCCCAGTGGCACTTAACTGCCGACGGGGTAAAAAAGTCATTTTCTAGTGCGTTTTAGCTTTGTTTAAAGTGGGAAAAACAATTTTCTCTTCTAAATCACACGCAGGGCCATCCCAAGGGTCATGTGGCCCAAGCTATGGCTTTAGGCCCCAAACGTTTGGGTCAAAAAAGACCTAGAAAGAGTTTAATTTGGTTAAAAATATTATATATGACAGCATAGTTATATATGTTTCTCTAGTTGAGTTTGGAATATGGCTGACAATGAACCGAATCAATTCAAATATAGTTTGAAATTTGATTCGACAATTAATCCGTTGGACTTGGTTCATGAACCTAATGAGTCAAACTTAAACTAAGAAATAAGTTCGTTACTTAAATAAGTTGAACTTGAGTTATAGATAGTTCGACTCGTTTGGTTCATAAATTGACTCGATTATATATAAAATTGATTTTCTATATTTAAATATTTTTTACTTAGTTCCAAAGACTTTTTATATTTATTAAATTAATTAAATATTCAAAAATGACCTTAAGACTAAAACGTTTCGGGTCCTCTTCTTAAAAAGCCTAGGAAGTAGAAAGGTTAACTTTATTATATGCCTTCATTGCCTTTACTCTTTACTTTTCATTTCCAATTTCAAATTCTCCACCGAAGCAAAAAAAAAAAAAGTCTGCTCTCCTTTGTTGTATGATGATGGCATTCGGCAAGAGTTCAGGAAGCAAGCAGCAATATAACCAAGTCTTCATAAAAAAAAAACATATTTCCTCTCATTTTCTCCTAAGATATTTGTTTCTAATCAATTCTCTATTTATGTTTATTTTACTTTTCTTAGTTCATCTCTCTTTCTGCAGTGTTTCTATATTGATTGTTGAATGATTTAAAGTAGAATTTATGTGAGTTTGATTTGAGATTCTTGAATTCCAATGCTAGTGTGGCATAGGGAAAAAATAGTAGTTGTTTTGACTTTATTTTACAAAAAAAAAAAAGAGTTTTGAGTTATGTGAAATGAATTGAACTTAACGAGTTAAACCGATCTGTCATTGAACTTTAAACGAACCGAACTTGAGCTGAAAAAAGAGTTTGTGTCGTACTTGAACCGAGTTTCGAGCTGAACTAATTCTTATCGAGTTGAATCGAGCTCAGACGAGTTCGACTCGAGTCGACTCATCTCCAGCCCTAGTTTGTAACGTTATGCCCCCGTATCCTTTTTATGCTAGGTTATAGGCATGGCAATAAAACCCATATCCGCGGTTACCCGCCCGAACCAAACCCAATTTGACGGGTTTTCCCCGCTTTGACTAGGTTTGGGTATGAGTTTGGATTTTCTCCGATTTTAAAACACGGGTACGGGACGGGTAACGGGGATATAGGTACCCACCCCGAACCCATACCCAAACCCGTCCCGAATGTAGAAAATCAATTTATTACCCCTTTTATATAAATAGAAACCCAAACCCTAAATCATTTCACTCACACATTCAGAGTCTCAGTCTTTCAGACGGCACTCACTTATCATAGTTCTCTCTTTTCTCCTTTCATATCTCACACTCTCGGCCTCTCTCTCCTCCTTCAATATAGTCATTGATCGTCATCATCTCTTTGTTGGATAAAGCATTACAACATTGCGTTCGGGGCTGAAAAATACTTTTATTTTTATTAAAAAAAATTATCCACTGCAGGGATGGAGATGGGGCGGGGATACCCGAACCCGTCGGGGACGGTGATGTGATTCGATTTTTGATCCCCGCTGAGTATGGGTAGGGTAACGGGTAAGTATATGTGATTCGATTTTTTATTTTGTTTTTATAAAGTCTTATGTAATTTTTATTTATTTTAAAAGACCTCAAAATAAAAATTGTTTTAGGCCTCTAAGTATGTTTAGTCGGCCCTGTCCACACGCCATCTCACCTAACACTAGACCATATTTGTGCGAGAACACTTCAAACCACAATCCACAGTGCTCATCCCCAACACCAATTTCCGAATATAGCAACATAGCAAAAAAGGAGAGAAATCCTATGTCTTATGATTTTTTTTGACAAGCTATGTCTTATGATTGTATATGAGTTAAAATGTTTTATTAGACTAATTTTCATTATATTTGGAAAATTTAAAGGAAAAGTTTGTTAACTAACCGTATTTTATTTTTCTTATAGAAATAAAAGTATATCTCCCAATTTTATCATATGAAATATAAAAATTTAGAAAATAATAATATAGTATATAATATGATGAAACATTAAAATTTACTAACCTAGATTTATTCAATTTTAAAACTTGTTATCTTATCAACATAGTATAATACAATTGACATATAACTTTGTCCTTTAAAACACATGGTTATGAATTCGATCTCTAATCAATACACATAAAGTAACACTTGTTGAAAGAAATCATCCTTTTAAATGGATCATATGCCTCAAATGATTAATCTCTAGCTTTCGACTAAAAAACCTTGAGCAACCAAAAGTAAAAAAGAAAGTATGATCTTCTATTTTCTTAGTTGATGATATAGTACAAGAATGACAAAGAATTTTGTGGGGATGTTCCAAAAAGATAAAAGAATCAATGTCAAAATCAGTACTTGGCAAAAGTCTAGAGCACAAGCCAGAAGCACATGTCGACCACACGCCATGGTAAGGACTTAGGACTTTTATGCTACGTGTCATTTTCATGTATGGTGGGAGCCATTATCCACTAAGTATCAAGTATCCACGCTACGTAGCCAGTGATCATATCATTCACAAATTTACCATCAACAAAATATGCGCATCACACAGCTAGCCACAAATAATTGCATTGATGCCAATAGGAAAAACAAATTAAACCTTCCCTTTCTTATTGTTCTTGAATTTAGACACCGAATTTGTGCATGATGTGATGTATGTGGTAAACTTTACTTTCAAACCTATCTATCTATCTTCTAGTGCTCCATATTCTACGGTCCTCATGATAGAAATATAATTTCCACAATCATCATCTTAAAATGGTGTATATACATTTTTACCAGCCTAGGTTTTTTTAATGAAGAAACAGCAAATTAAACCAACCGAGTACATATAATGTGAAATTATACATACATAAATGATAAATATGTATTGACTTGCTCCCACGGTTTGGTCTAGGGATAAAAAGACAGGTCTTGGACATTGAAATTCTGGGTTCAAGTCTCGCTAATACATTTGAAAGGAGGTAAATGTAAATAACTCTTTAAACCCTAATGTATTATTTGTCTTGGATTGATACATCACTCTTTAACCCTAAATTTTGTATTATCATATATTAACTAGAGTAGTCTCTTTTCTTTTATAGGGTTTGAACCCAAATCCTCTAATTTCTTTAACCCTTAACCTCAAATCAGCTCAGCTATCATTTTACTATTTCAAGACTTTTTTTAGGGGAATTTATGAAAGATCATTGTTTGGCATAATATACATGGAATTATGCATACATAATTACGTATTGACCGAAGTACGAGACTATATATGTCCAAAAGATCATTGTTTGGCATATATGTATGTCTATTGCGCTAAATTACATTACATGGTGATAAGATATGCATGTATCATTATAAATAATCAAATCAGTTGACAAAAGAAAAAGCATCGATACAAGTTTATCTCTACACATCTTTTTCAAACTTGATGCTGAATGTTGACGGATCAACTCATCCACTTGCAACTGCAATCAGTATATATGTTGCTTAGATTTCAATGGTAGATTTTACACTTTGTTTGGGTGATGAAAAATATTGAGATAAAACAATTTTACACTTTGAATGGACAAATCATGAAAGTAATTTCATTCGGTCCTTCAATTTTGAATGTTAGTGGCCTAAGGTCAAAGTTGGCCTTGGAAAAAATGATCATGATATATAATACAATGACTAGGGCTAGGAATTGAATCCAATATAATTGTTAATGGAATAGATCCAATTCACACCAATTTAGGTGGGTTGAGTGTGTATTACTCTCATTTTTTTGGTCACTATCCTCTCAAATGTATTAATTCAAATAGGTCGCTAGAGAATCTTTTAAGAGTGCAACCAAAAAAAGGTAGGCCAAATAGGAAAGTTGACTAGTCAATTCAATCGAAAATGGGAGTTAAAACAAAATAAGTATGACTAAAAAACAGAATAAATATTTAATTTAGTCTCTAAAATTATAAGATGGTATTAATCTAATTTTCTATATTATAATATTTTAAAATAATCTCTAAAAGTATAAATATTAATGAAATTCGTCGATCATTGGTTATTTGTAATGACTAAAAAAATATTGATTTGGTAGTGTATAAAGAAAGGTTGATGAGGAGGATCGGCTTATTTGGAAAGCGGAACGACATGGGCGCTATTCTGTTCGTAGTGCTTACAGGCTATGCGTTGATGAGCTTATCGATACCCTGCATCTAAGGCGCCCTGGCCGCTGGGGAGAAATTTGGAAGCTTAAGGTGCCTCCGAAAGTTCGGAATTTGATTTGGCGTATGTGTAGGGGCTGTTTACCTACACGTGTTCGGTTACTTGATAAGGGCGTTCAGTGCCCTACAAATTGTGTAAGTTGTCCCTCCCCTCATGAAGATCTTGCTCATGTATTTTTTGAGTGCCCGTTTGCTGTCCAGGTGTGGCAAAGAACAGGCCTGTGGAGCACTGTTCAGCAGTCTGTCTCTACTACTGATTCGGCTTCTGCTCTCATTTTTCGGCTGTTGGAAACGTTATCGGAGGAGCTTGCACAAAGGCTGGTCTCAGCGCTTTGGAGTCTATGGAAGCACCGTAATCTCAAAATTTGGGAAAATATTATAGAGACGAGTGCTACGGTTGTGGAGCGGGCCCGAAACTTGGTGAATGATTGGCAAGCAGCTAATTCCCCCATTACAATTGCTACCCTATTACAACAACCTGCACCTGAGATCACAGGTAATTCTATGACTTCTGGACCTATCACTCGTTGGCAACGTCCATTGCCCGAGAGATTGAAGTGTAACATTGACGCTGCCTTTTCGTCCCAATTTAACCGCACGGGCATTGGCATTTGTGTTCGCGACTCTGAGGGCACTTTTGTGCTTGCAAAGGTCGTCAACTACCCTTGTATGTACCAGGTTGATGTCGGTGAGGATCTGGGTTTACACTCGGCGATGCAATGGTTAAGTGATATGAGTTTTGATAATATTAATTTTGAATTAGACTCAAAGGTTACTACTGATGTTTTCCATGCTACCAAAGCTGACAAGTCTAAGTTTGACTGTATTATCACTTTTTGCCGTTCTTTGTTCAGTTCTTTTTTCATCAACTCACATGTGGAGTTTGTTAGGCGACAAGCCAACGGGGCTGCTCATGCTCTTGCCAGAGAAGCCACGTTATTAGCTAGTCCAGCTGTTTATTTTGATATACCAGCTTGTATTGAAACCCTTATTATTAATGAAATGCTATAAGCGTATTTCCCTAAAAAAAAATCCAAGAATGTCATATTTATATATGACATTCTTGGATTTTTTTTTTTTAGGGAAATACGCTTATAGCATTTCATTAATAATAAGGGTTTCAATACAAGCGGGTATATCAAAATAAACAGCTGGACTAGCTAATAACGTGGCTTCTCTGGCAAGAGCATGAGCAGCCCCGTTGGCTTGTCGCCTAACAAACTCCACCTGAGAGTTGATGAAAAAAGAACTGAACAAAGAACGGCAAAAAGTGATAATACAGTCAAACTTAGACTTGTCAGCTTTGGTAGCATGGAAAACATCAGTAGTAACCTTTGAGTCTAATTCAAAATTAATATTATCAAAACTCATATCACTTAACCATTGCATCGCCGAGTGTAAACCCAGAGCCTCACCGACATCAACCTGGTACATACAAGGGTAGTTGACGACCTTTGCAAGCACAAAAGTGCCCTCAGAGTCGCGAACACAAATGCCAATGCCCGTGCGGTTAAATTGGGACGAAAAGGCAGCGTCAATGTTACACTTCAATCTCTCGGGCAATGGACGTTGCCAACGAGTGATAGGTCCAGAAGTCATAGAATTACCTGTGATCTCAGGCGCAGGTTGTTGTAATGGGGTAGCAATTGTAATGGGGGAATTAGCTGCTTGCCAATCATTCACCAAGTTTCAGGCCCGCTCCACAACCGTAGCACTTGTCTCTATAATATTTTCCCAAATTTTGAGATTACGGTGCTTCCATAGACTCCAAAGTGCTGAGACCAGCCTTTGTGCAAGCTCCTCCGATAACGTTTCCAACAGCCCAAAAATGAGAGTAGAAGCCGAATCAGTAGTAGAGACAGACTGCTGAACAGCGCTCCACAGGCATGTTCTTTGCCACACCTGGACAGCAAACGGGCACTCAAAAAATACATGAGCAAGATCTTCATGAGGGGAGGGACAACTTACACAATTTGTAGGGCACTGAACGCCCTTATCAAGTAACCGAACACGTGTAGGTAAACAGCCCCTACACATACGCCAAATCAAATTCCGAACTTTCGGAGGCACCTTAAGCTTCCAAATTTCTCCCCTGCGGCCAGGGCGCCTTAGATGCAGGGTATCAATAAGCTCATCAACGCATAACCTGTAAGCACTACGAACAGAATAGCGCCCATGTCGTTCCGCTTTCCAAATAAGTCGATCCTCTTGTACCTGAAAAATGAGAGGTGTATGGAGAATTTTATCAGCTATATCGACGCTGAAAACCTGTTGGATAACCTCCTTGTTCCAGCTTTTATCATAACTGTTCATCAGGCTATTGATAGTAGCGTTCTGAACAAAATGGGCACCGATAGTACCACCATCAATACACTCCTCGTTGGGTAACCAAGGTTCGTTCAATATAGGAATAGAGGCTTCAGACCCGATGCTCCAGCGAGCACCATTACGGACGATGGCGTGCACGCAGAACACTACGCCACACATAGCTAGGATTGTGCCCAACCTGCGCCGTAAGGTAAGTGCCAGAGGGGAAATACCTTGCCTTAAAAATACGAGTAACAAAGGAATCAGGGTCGGTGAGAAACTTCCAACCTTGTTTGCCCAACATAGCAAGATTGAACGCAGAGAGGTCCTTGAAACCCATGCCCCCATGCACCTTAGGAACAGTTAGCTTCTCCCAACTGAGCCAGTTGATACCTCGTTGAGCAGTTCTACCATGACCCCACCAAAATGAATTCATCATCCTTTCAATCGAGTTAATGACTGTCGCAGGTAGTTGGAAAATACTCATGACATAAGATGGGATAGCCTGCAAAACAGATTTGATCATAATCTCACGTCCTGCTTTAGATAAACACTTACCACTCTAGGAATTAATCTTCTGCCAAACCCGGTCCTTGATATATGAAAAAGTAGCATTACGATCTCGGCCCACCATAGACGGTAATCCCAAATATTTACCTGTACCCAAAACTGCTTGAACTCCAAGAATATGCGTGAGAGTTTGATGAAGAGGTTCTGGTACATTGTGACTATAGTAAATTTCGGATTTAGGTAGGCTAATAGCCTGGCCAGACGCAGCCTCATACAAAGAAAGGATATTCTTCAAAACAGTTGCTTCAGTTTCATTTGCTTTAAAGAAAAGAAAGCAATCATCTGCAAATAAAAGATGGGAAACGGGAGGAGTCCTCCGACAAATTTTTGTACCTGAGATATCGCCCCGTTCCTCTGCTGTCCTGATAAGTGAGGATAAACTTTCTGCACAAATATAAATAAATACGGGGAAAGAGGATCCCCTTGACGGAGTCCGAGACCAGGGATAACAGGACCAACCTTTTCATTATTAACCAAGACGGAATAGTCAACAGACTCCACACACATGCTCATCCATTGAATCCACTGAGGATTAAACCCCATCTTATTCATAACAGCCCGCAGATAGTCCCAATCCATACGATCATAAGCTTTGCTTATATCAAGTTTCAAGGCAACATACCCATCATTCCCTCTCGTCTTAGTCTTCATGAATGAATAACCTCAATAGCAACCATGGCGTTGTCCAAGATATGACATTCTTGGATAAAAGTTACTTTAGAATAATAATAATAATAATAGAAACTATGTTCAATTTTTTTTTAGGGGAGAAACTATGTTCATGTAGTGGTACACTCTTGGATAACAAATTAAACATTAATATAATTGTTAAGTCTAAAAAAGTAACACAATCTTTTGGCACTTCCTTGTTTATTCTACTTAGCTTCCACTGTTGAAATTGCAAGTGCATCCAATTCATTAGCTGTGCGTGTGTCTGTTTATGTATTCATATATTCTGATTCTCAATGTATAGAATTTCCTTTTATTGGGACATTTCACCTAAACGAAACTTCTGATATTTCAAAATGCTATGCTATATATACCTTCCGTGACTGTATTATAATAATTAATATTTTTATAGTAATTAATTATATAGTGTAGTCTATTATTGAGAAAGCTTGGACTAGCTGACCTAAGTCTCTTTCAGTTTTTGTTTTGTTCTCTATACATTTTCTCTGTTAGCAATAATCAAATTTGAGAAAGCTTGGACTAGCTGACCTAAGTCTCTTTCAGTTTTTGTTTTGTTCTCTATACATTTTCTCTGTTAGCAATAATCAAATTTGATGCCCGACACTAAACGTAGTTGCCTCTTTACGTTAGAATTTGAACTTTGGTTCTTTAGGTTAGAGTCTAGTAGACCCAATTTTCGTTGATTCTCTTTCAACTTTTCTAAAAAACCTTATATCCAAGCCTTCAAAACACATCAATCTTTTAACTCTTGAGAAAAAAACTTCAACACGTATCTAATCCTATTGAGTGTTTGCGATTTGAATTTTGAAGAGCTTTGCCGGGAAAGACTTTATTGAGTTAAATTATATTTTAATATATATTTGATATTTTAAAAGATTGAAAGAACAATATGATACATGACTAGGCCTATGTTTGATATCACAGTGGGTAAGTCAGAATCACGACGATCCATCGTGATTTTACAGAAGCTACAAAGTGTAGCTTTTAGAAAATCGCGATGGATCGCCGTGATTCTAACACACCCACCGTGACACCAAACATACATTATATAATATTATGTTATTCTTTTACTTTTTTGAAGTACTGAACTCATCCCTTCAAAGTCCCTCGAAAAATCGTCAAAATCCAACTCGTAAATTCACGATAGAACTACATGCTTTTTAAAGTTTTTACTCAATAATTTTAATATAACAATTATTGTTATATTTTTAAAGTCTGAATTCCATGTAGAGTATCAAATATACATCAAAATATAACCTAACCCTCCAAATTCCTCCCTCCAAAAATATCTAAACCAATTTGCAAACAAACTCTAAGATTACAGTAGCCGGATCATACAAAAACAAATGTAGAGTTGTTTGATGATTAACTATTAGATTCATTCTTGACCAAAAAAAAATATATTAGATTCATTAATAAGTTTCAACTTTTGACATGATGTTACATTACATATATAGAATATCAAGTTAGATCTTTTACAATTGGTGTGATTCGTTTTATATATATATTGAAATGAACGGTAGATTGTGAATTACTGTAGTACTATATAATATGGTATCAATTGTGCTAAGTTACGGGTCAGGATCTTCTCATTTTACTATAGTAATAATGTATAAATATCTAATTAATGTTACGAACTTTATAAATGTCTGTATCTATATTATTTTTTTGTACAAGTTTATTTATATTCTTTGTTCACTTTAAAACCATAGTAATGAACGTCACCCATTTATGGACCGTGATCACAGGGATGGACATTATGTTAATTGACATTTTATTTCAGAAAATAAGTTATTATTTTGGCACTATTTAGGGAATGAAGTGATAGTTGTTGTAGTAAAATATATCTATTTTTCGGAAATAAGTTCTCTTATGTGAAACTAATTAAGCTTATTTGCAAATTTTGTCCAGCCTTCTTCGTAAATCATAATAATTCATACCTTGATAGAATTCTACATGTTTGAGAAAGAGATGTGAAAATGATTAAATTTCTTATATAATTTTATCTTTTTTCTTTGTGTTATAGAATTTTATCATGTAGTAAAAATCTAAAATGAGAATATTGATTTTCCATATAGCAGTCGCACGTGCTGATGTTTCATTTGAAATTGGTTGGTTCATGATTGACAAGAGTATTATAATTTTTTTTTGAAAGAATTTATTATTACTTTTTATTGCTTTATAATTATATCCCATGAGTATATATGGATGATGCGAGCGAACTTTGCAGCCAACTTAATCACAACTTTTGTGAACAAAATAAAACACTTAACCACAATTTGTTCATACTTATTTTTTTGTTAATCTTTTTTTTATTGCTAACCACAACTTGTTCATACTTAACCACAACTTGTTCATCACAAGTATCATAAGTACATATGCTGACAAAATTAAAACATTATTAGCAATAATTTTCCAAGTATGTATTACATAATTGATGTTGTTTCAATACACAAAGTTTTACTTTGTTTGGAATCGAGGTTAAGTTTTAATTTATGAACACTCACTTTCCTCAACTAAATGTTATTTTAAAAACAAAACCGTGACCATTCATGTAAGACCTAAAATAGACAATAACTCATAAAAGCGGTGCAACTGAGTTTTTTTTTTTAAGAAGATAAATCAGCCCATCCAAATTGACATCATGGAGAATGAAACGTGAGATCTTGAAAAATGAGCACATTCCAGATGCCAGACTAACACCACCGGAACAGCCCAAGTAGTTACATTGCAAATGACTTAAGATTGGAACAAAGTTTAAAATAATACAAGAATCAACATTTTTATTCTTGTATAACATTATATATTATTACAGCTAGTCCTTAAGACATATCTATCTATCTATATATGTACCCCACACTATATAATAAGTCCATACCGTATCCGCGCCTTTGCTGGAAGAAAGCATCTTAATGTCTTCATTGCTTCATCAGTTACAAAAAGACTAGAAGAGAAGGAACAAATAAACTAAGGTCAGTTGCTATAATAGTATACAATATATTTATAATTTAATCATTGTTTTTCATCTACCTTTGTCTGATGTATCAACTATGTATTATTATTATTATTAGGACAAAAAACCAATATAGTAAAGTTGTGACAGGTGCAGTAAGTTATAAAGATGATTTCTCCATCAAGTCCACTAAACATCAATATGGAATTTGGAGAGAAAAAAACGGAAATTGAAAGAGATATTAATCAGAACATGGAAGAAAGGTTGCCAGTTATAGGAGCTGAAATAATCCAATCTGATGAAGCATGGACAGAACACATAACAGTGAGAGGATTGTTTGTGAGTATGATGATTGGAATAATATATAGTATAATAGCAATGAAGCTGAACCTTACAACAGGAATGGTTCCAAATTTGAATGTCTCTGCTGCTTTACTTGCTTTTGTGTTTGTAAGAAGTTGGACTAAAGTGCTTGAAAAAGCTGGCTTTGTTTCTAAGCCATTCACTCGACAAGAAAATACCATCATTCAGACTTGTGCTGTTGCTTGCTATAGCATTGCTGTTAGCGGTAAGGTTCATTGCCTATTACCTATTTATCATTTTCAATACATACATCATAGATTCCGTTTCCTTAGAAATCAAGGACACGGTAGTACGAGCTTATAAATCAGATCATGCTCGAGTAAGGTTGTTTCATACATGCATATCTGTTATTTCTTCATACTTCAGTCGTTAACGAGATTCAGCTAAGGTCGAGTCGATCAAAGTGTAGTCGAGTTCGATCTCTAGCTGAAACAATTATTTTAGTTAGACTTTACTTACTTCCTGACCGAACTCTGGATTACCAGAGTTCATTTCTCTGAGAACAAAGTGGTTAAAACATTAATATGAAGTTAATTTGCGCTTGTGTGTGTTGCAGGAGGATTTGCTTCTTATCTATTGGGATTAAACAGGAAGACATATGTGTTGTCTGGAGTAGGCACTGAGGGTAACAACCCAAACGCAGTTAAAGAACCTGCATTTGGTTGGATGTCTGGCTTCCTTTTTGTTGTTTGCTTTGTTGGACTCTTTGTCTTAATTCCACTCAGAAAGGTATGTAGTATAATACTTTGGACTCCTTTTTGTGCAAAAAAATTCATGTTTCTTTTCTTTCCATCTTTCAGGACTTTTAAAAATTAAAGAAGCTACAATTAATTAATATTATTAGATATTGGATACATACATAGTGTAGAACTTGTTAAAAATTCATACAAGTCAACAAGACTCTACCAAAAATTCAGTGTCTAATTAACTTGCACATTTTTCTGATTCAGGTCTTGATAGTTGACCTCAATTTACCTTATCCAAGTGGCTTTGCAACAGCGGTTCTCATCAATGGTTTTCACACACAGGATGATAAAATGGCCAAGTACTATAAACATCTCTTCTTATTCATTCATTAACTTTTGTTTGTTGCAATTTGGAAAATAAAGGTACTAATTATAATCACGGTCTTGTATTATAATATTGCAGGAAGCAAGTGCATGGGTTCATGAAGTATTTTTCGATCAGTTTCTTATGGGGTTTCTTTAAGTGGTTTTTCTCAGGCAAAGAAGACTGTGGATTTGAACAATTTCCAACCTTTGGATTGCAAGCTTGGAAGCAAACGTATGATTTAATTTCAAGCATATTATGTATAATTGGTTTGGAATGAGAAATCATGCATTGCACATGTTACTAATCTTATTATTTGAATGTATTTATACAGATTTTATTTCGATTTTAGCACGACTTTTGTGGGAGCAGGAATGATATGCTCCCACCTTGTGAACTTGTCTCTGCTCCTTGGAGCTGTGCTCTCTTATGGAGTCATGTATCCGCTCGTCGATCGGCGTAAAGGAAATTGGTTCCCTGAAAACTTAGAAGAAACTAACATGAAGGGTTTATATGGTTATAAGGTTTTTCTATCAATTGCTCTAATCCTTGGTGATGGTGTATATACTTTCACCAAGATTCTAATTTCAACTGTCCTTGGTGTACATGAAAGAATCAAGAGCAAGAACCATAAAAAGGGTAAAGAACAGTCTTTTTACCCTTTTTTCTTTTGAATTTTTCAAGAATAATACTAATATTAATATATGGGATATATCTAATGTTGAGATCATTTTCTTACCTTAGAATTAGCTGCTGATGATCTGCACGGGAATCCAAATGGTGACCTTAAACAAGCTCAAACATTCTTGAAGGAGAGCATTCCAATGTGGATCGGGGTAGTTGGATATGGCGTTTTCACAACTATTTCGATAATTATAATCCCGCGCATGTTTCCTCAGCTGAAATGGTACTACATCATTGTTGCTTACATATTTGCTCCATCTCTTGCATTCTGCAATGCTTTTGGAGCAGGTCTCACTGATATAAACATGGCATATAACTATGGGAAAGTTGCACTATTTTTGCTGGCAACTGTGACAGGAAAAGAAAATGGAGTAGTGGCAGCACTTGTTGGGTGTGGTCTCATTAAATCCGTGATCTCGGTGTCTTGCAATCTGATGCAAGATTTCAAAACTGCTCATTGCACACGTACCTCTCCCAGGGCGATGTTCGTATGCCAAGTAGTTGGCACTGCGATGGGGTGTATATGCTGTCCTCTGAGCTTCTTCCTGTTCTACAAGGCATTTGATGTGGGAAACCCACATGGAGAATTCAAAGCCCCTTATGCACTAATTTACAGAAACATGGCAGTTATAGGGGTTCAAGGTTTCTCAGCACTACCCCGACATTGTTTGCAACTTTGTTTTGGGTTCTTTGCTTTTGCAATAGGAACAAACATGTTAAGAGATTTTTCACCCAAAAAGATCGGGAAATGGATGCCATTACCAATGGTCATGGCCGTACCGTTTCTGGTAGGGGCATACTTTGCAATTGATATGTGCACGGGTAGTTTGGTTGTGTTCGTGTTGCACAAGCTTAACTCCAAGAAAGCAGAGTTGATGGTTCCAGCAATTGCCTCTGGACTAATTTGCGGGGAAGGACTGTGGACTCTTCCTGCTGCTATTCTTGCTCTAGCGAAAATTAATCCGCC
The DNA here is from genome assembly GCA_018208015.1 of Medicago ruthenica. Lineage (NCBI taxonomy): Eukaryota > Viridiplantae > Streptophyta > Magnoliopsida > Fabales > Fabaceae > Medicago > Medicago ruthenica. The sequence goes on along the minus strand of CM031371.1, from coordinate 33,528,748 downwards.
TATCTGCATGAAATTTGTTACTTCATAAAATTTAACCCAACACATAAAGCAATGTAGAACATTAGCTAGTGCACCTTTTTTGTTTTCTTTTTTTGTCACTGTGGCGTTGTGCACTCTGAAGCACATATCAAGTTCAATACAAAAGAACATTACCATATACTGTTGGCATTAATACAGTTTTAACATGACAGAATTCTGACAAAAATAACGCAGGTTTCTGGAATACAGTTCTTGCTGCAGGTACATTCTCACCCCCAACAAAACTAAAAGAAAAACCCCTTCCTTGAACAATCATGATTTTTCAGCCTTACCAATGTATACCAATGAAGTATTAAATTAGAGGATCAAACAGGGCTCAGCAGCAAGACAACACCAATGCAGGTGTGGACAAGCACCAACAAAGTACATAGTTTATATAACAGATGTAAAAGGTCCAAACCACAAATTCTGAAATTCTTGTAAAATATGAATTATCGGCAAAATCCACGACATTTAACGAGATGGTTAATGAGTAAACTCGATTTTTCAATTGTGTTAAAATTATTTCATACATTACTCAACATTATACACATGTTCGCAGAAACATGCAAAAAACTGATGATGAGTTCTTACTCAATTTGACATACCAAATTGGTAATACAATTAACAAAATTACAATCATCCTGTTATAATACCCGCCAATACATCACCTTTGCCTCGCACATAAATAGTGTAGACTAAACGAATTGCATCCAGCCATCCATCCAATGATTCCCAAGAGTCAGCAACCTTGATAAAGCAATGTACAAAATGAAAATTAGTGCTGCAACTTAAAAAGCTAGAGATTCTCATGCTTTTGGCTTGAGATGAAGCACTATTCAAAGATTTTATCAAACCTATAGAATCTTACTAAAATTTGGACTTGGCAGAACAATTTTTAATTACATTGGTCTTGAGTTGGGGAGGGCCGGTCACTCAGGAAATACATGAGTTTATCCTTTTACAACAAAGCACAGTGTGCACTACTGGAAGCATTAAAAAGGTCATGCCATCAAGGGGCTGTTTCCACCATTTCAATAGTACAACAAGAGTGCAGGTTTCACACAATTGCATTACCAATTCAAGTTGAATTTTTTTTATATTATATTATCAGATACACTGTCAACGAAGAACAAGCCATCACAAAAATCGCAAACTCAAACTAATGTTACAAGTTGTTGGGACAATCAAAACTGCAGAAGTGGTAATTTCATTATTGAATGTGGTCTTTGATTATGTTATAAAGAAAGAGTTCATGGCTTTATCAGTCCACAATTGCTCTATACTGTCTTTGGTTAAAATTTATTTAGTGCTCTGGATTAAACAACCTACAACAAGTGTAGAGGAAGGAAGCAACAAATCTATGCAATACAAATACACTCAGGTCACTGAAGCGTTGCTTACCAAGTAAACTGATCCGTGAACTGTATCAATGCAGAGGCCAGCACCAGGTGGCAAAGTCAGATCAGCACATGCTGATACAGAAACAATATCTGCTATTTCTACTTTGATAGTCTTCTTATCCCCATTCATGGCATCTCCAGATCTGGTTGAGAGACTTTGAGATGCTTGCCTCTGTTCAACTCTGGGTACCTGTACAAAGGGAGGCATGTAAATTATTTAATTTAATTTTTGGATTTCTCATACCAGAGCCTAGAGGTTATCCAATGAATTGAAAACTTAACTTGAGTAGCCTCTTAAAAAAAATTCAATTTGTCGGCCATTACCTGCTGAAGCTTTTCGTGATCCAAAAAGAATTCTGATCGTTTCCAGTCATTATGAGGTGCAACTATTGCCCCGGCAGGAGGTGCGGTTAAATATCCAACTTTAAGGTGTGGTAGCGGTAACTGTGAAAATTCAGTTCTGTCAAAGTTTGTATATAAATGAATAATTACATAACTAGCACTCACATTTGTATATAATGAAATGAAATAACTATACCATATAGCGCATATCAATTCAAGTAGAAGGTAAATTAACTTCTAACAGAAAGACAGGAATAGGGATGAAATCCAATAAAACAACTATACCATATAGCGCATATCAATTCAAGTAGAAAGTAAATTAACTTCTAACAGAAAGATAGGAATAGGGATGAACTCCAATAAAACAGTTTGGTTACTTAACATAAAAAAAATTCAGAAAGCTTGAAAGAGAAAATTGATGTCATTTAAATTAAGTTCTGTCACACATTGTTATGTTTTCCCAGGTTGAAAGCTACTACAGAAACATGATTTAGGATAATATGTACTCACCATAGATCGTACCAACCGCAAGGCACTGCTATATACCTGTCACACACCAAAAAAATTATGGGCTGATTTCATGATATAAGTTGCAAAAAAGTTAATAACAAGACAAAATAGAAGGATAAATTTAACAGAAAAGCACATGCTTACTAGACTAACAAGCCTTTCCAATCCAAATAATGCGCATAGCCAATAAATATTTGTAAAGGAAGATGATTAGACAATGGCTTCTTACTGAATAGTTTGGTTTCAATGCATGTGCAGCTGCAATATATATTGCAGATTGGCTGTACAATTCATTTGGAGAAACTTCTTGAGCACTCACTGACCCCCCTGTTCTTAAAGTGTCCTCTGCTAATCCGTACTGTAAAGTCATTTAGCAAGTCAATTATTTGTGTTACGTGTCAATCCAAGACAACAGAGCATAACATGTCATTGAATATGTGAAAAATTGAAGAAGAAATACTACCAGAACAGTTCCAAGATTGTAAATTGCCCGGTGGAAATCAAATTGCAACTGTATGGCTGCACGGAACTGCATTGAAGAATAAGGTAAAGTTAAAAGGGGAAGAGAATAAATTATATTCAAAGGATGAAGTTGACGTAAATGTCTGTCACTTCCATGTCATTCCCTTCTAAAAAATATCTACCTTGCTGATAGCAGTTCGTACAATTTTTTGCTTTTCTCGAGCAGGAACAATGGCACTGAGTTCCTAAATTGGAAACCAAATTTTCAGAGAAGAAAATACAAAGAAATAAATTGAGAATTTCAACAAAATTATAAAATTATAAAGTACAATATTTGAAGGGGAGCCTTGGAAACAGTTATGAATGTTGCCATGTGACTAGAAGGTGACAAATTGAAGTAATGGAACCAGCCTCTTACAAATGCAAATCAGGATACCAACAATAAACCCACAATTGGTTCAACCCTTCCTTGTAGTTTACCATAACAAAAGTTTTATAGGACCAAGTTCCCCTTTTGTAGTTTACCATAACAAAAGTTTTATAGGACCAAGTACAATATTTTGCCAAAGAATTCTCAATATATAGAGAAATGTACTCTGAATAAGAGAAGAGAGCTGGGTATGATTAGCGAAAGGAATAGGTTTTAAAACTAAAAGAAATGTATGGCAATTCCAACGGTAGTAAAAGGTTTTATTTTCATTCTATTTATTTTGTTTTAACAGAAATTTCCAACATAAACTTGACTGACACCTGTTTTTTTACCAAATTTTACACGGCTGGCACTAAAAAAAATAAAAGAGGAGATTATATTTGACAATTCACAGCCAAAGTAAAACTATGTTATATATATATTCAGAAATAGATCAATGACTCTGCTAAGTTGCTAATGATGGGTTGTTACCTGAGTAATGTTCTACAAGGATGCTTGAATATAGAATTGGATGAGCTAGTAGTGGTACATCAGCACCAAATGTAATGCAAAATAAGCAAGGGTTCACATTTTCCAATAGGATTTTTTTGGCACCCTAGTCTTGAAATACTATCAGGTAAATCTATAAAGTTGTAGACAAAAAGATTATAAGGAGTATAACTATCACGAGACTTCAAGAAAGTGAGAAAATCAAGAGGGTTGGATAAAAGATTATGGAAGTGGACATTTCAAGATTTAAAAACTGGTACCAAGACTAAGTTATAGCAAGAAGTCTGATGAGCATAATAATAGATCAAACTTGAAACAGTAATATGACTGATAATAGATTGAGAGGATAGGAGCATGTTCTTAAAGCTGTCATTGAACAGAAAGCATACAACTAAATGACAAAGTACTGTGTAATCTTGGAAGATTCAATAAATTTCAAGGAAGAAAATACTTTTCCAGCAGTGAAACAATATACTGAACTGAGGCATATGGGAGCTTACAAGAGGTTTTAGGAAAACGACAATAAAATCTCCAATGAGAAAAGTAGATCAAATTGAAGATAGTTCAACTTCAATTAAAACTAGTGCATGTAGACCCACGAAAACGGAGAAACCATTAAAAATAGACCTCAAACGAAATTGTTCTATTGAAGATTAGATTATGTTTTTTATGAAACCCATTGTTCCAACTACATTAAAGGTACAAATAGCTACACAATCAATAACATAACATCGATGACTGATTAAACAAAATGAAAAATAGTAAAACAGGTAATAATGAAATATGACTGTCTTGATACATAGAGGTGTGCAGCACATATGTATACATGATAACACTCTTGGATAGGCAGCATAAATTACCAAACTGCTTTTGGTATGAAAAGAATTTTCCAGAAGTTAAAAGCTCCAGCTCATAGAAAAGGATGAAAATAGTTTTTTAAGAGCATTCTAAGAAGCTAAAGATTTTTACTTCTAGAAAAGTTACATTTTCATTTCATGTGCAAATAAATAAATAAACACACTTTTAACTGAGGGGAAAAAACCCTAACAAGCTATTAGAAGCATGTCATCATAAAATTACACGATTTTATATTTTAACATAGTTTGTATGAAGTGTAATGTTTGTACACTCAGAAATTAAAAATATACCTGAAGCGCAAGTCCCCAGTTATTAAGCGCCTGAAATAGATTCGATGAGAGTCAGTAAAAGGGGCTCAAAATGCAGAAGAGCAAGCTTGTGAAGAAAACTTAAAGGTGTATAGGAATAGAGTGAGTGCATGATAAAGCAAATATTTACTAGGGAGACAAAACAAAAAGCTATCAAAATCATGTTCCTGTTCAACAAGAAGACGCTAATCAAACTTTCAACAAAAAAGAGAGAAGAACCTGAGGACTGTTCCAGTTGAGTTGGACTGCTTTAACATAGTTCCCTGTTGCCTGGGAAAAATAAAAATTTAACAAAAATTAGATGGTGCAATGATAATCCTCTATCAATCAATACCTAACAAAACTGATAAACAAAAAATTGAAAAGTTATTTCATTCAAATGCAATATGAACTCAGTTCTGTAACAAACATCATTTAATAGGCATGAAGGGAGTGGTACAAGAAAAAGAGCTTCCAAAAATCATATCAATTTCCCCAGAGCCTAAATATGCGTAAAAGTGTGAAGCCATTTAATAGAAGGAAGCATATAATTTTTCCTAACCTGTTTCCACAGCTCTTCAGCTTCCTTTGTGCGGCCTCGCATCTTTGCACGATCAGAGATTGCTATTGCCCAATTGTAGTAAGCCTGGATACAGTCAGACAGGGGATTAAAACTACAAGTAAAGACACTCATTTTTACATCCATCGCTCTCTGTGAAAAGTAACGGATAAACTACGTAATAGCTGAAAAGTTAGTTGATTAATTTGAATTTGGTAAAATTAGTTGTTGAACTAACTAAAAAATATAGAATGACATAAAAAACAATTATAATTTTTTATATAGAAATTATAAATATACATATATTGAATAGTTATTGCTTTTAATATATTTTTACAAATTATTTATCCACTTAAAAATTAAAATAATTTTTTCAATTTTATTTTCATTTTTGAAATTATTATCAAATGAAATGGGATAATATGAATAAATTTACATTTTTTTTGTTTACTATTGTGTTACTTTTATCCTACATATGTAACATATATTTTGCATTAATTATAATTTCAAGATTGAAATATATTAGAGCTGAAGTTCATTTAATAAATCATATGAGCATGAAAATTTAACTGCGTTCAGCTTGTCAATAGCTCATGTGAGAATAAAATATTAATAATATACATTGATATTTATAAGTCCTGCATATGTGTGCAGACCCTCATTTAAGATTTTCTTTAGTGGTACTTTGTATTATTTATATTTATATATTTATATTTATATTCTGGCTCATTTAGGCTTAACTAGTCTTTTAGCTGTGCCCAGGCATGCTATTGTTCAGCTCATTTACAACTTTAATTTTAGGTAAAAAAAACTATCACCCGTTCATCTAAACATCATACAGCATGATATATCCTTACATACATCATGTAGTGTGGGACAAAGGCGAGTGGCCTCGTCATATTTTTTGCAAGCTTCCTCAAGCAGAGCATCTTTAGAAGGTGAAGTGGAATCTGGACCAACATTATCCGCACTTTCCTGCATGCAAACAATGAATGAATGAACAACTTCAAAGCTTGGATCATGCATAGCATATTTATTGTTCAAACTAATAGCATTTAGTATGTTCGTAATGAATATCCAAGGATTTTTCGTATGTAAAATAATACAGTGTTGCATGAGAAAATGCAAAAAACTATTAGCTGACAGAAGTGTATGGCCTGTACTTATGTACAAATAAAACATCATCCTAGAATAGTTCATACTGAATAAGTTTGATAGCAACTGGTATTTTATTAGAAAACATAGGGAAAATCTGTATTGACTGCAGCATTGCGAAATTTCGAAGGTCCATAAACCTCCCTATGCCCAATGGCCTCAACTCTCAAAATGACAAGATATCTCTCCCTCTCAACAAACCCTCTTCTTATTTGTAGGCAACATGCCTTTTTACCTAATTATTTGTAGCCCCGAACTAATAAGGGTCAGTTTGGATTGGCTTATTTGAGCTTATCTACTGGCATAAGTTTTGTGAGACTGTTTGGGAAAACTTGTGAAAACGGTTTATGCCAATAAGTTCACCAATATAGCTTATAAAAACAGCATATAGTATATAAAAAAACAATTACACTTTATTTTATCTTTTTCTATAAAAATAGCTTATGTAAGCGTATGCCTAAGCGCCTATTATAAGTGCTTGTGCTGTAAGCTGCAAATAAACTGTTTATCCAAACAGGCTCTAACTCTGTCTCATGTAAGTTCAACTGGGCTCCAGTGTTATCAAATAACGTCCATGACAGAATACTTGCCAACTGCTATAGCCAATTTGTGAAGGATGGTGGCAGCATGTTGTTTTATGGCGGAAATGAAAGCTTAAAAGAGTTTACTTTTTGCCTTCTGTCATGATCCACCATCCGCAATCAATAACACTACTAGGCTCAAATAATAAACTCTTGAGAATTTTGTCTTCAATAGTAATTGGAAGCTTAGCCATCCACATGCATCCTCTCTTACCAATACTGTGATTCCTAGACGTTTCTCCTAGAGTTCTCTTTTTGAAACTTGCAACCACTCAATTCTCCAAGATTGTCCAGAATGTGTTTCTTCATTCTCGCTGAACTCATTTCAATGTGCAGTGCACTACCCGCAGCTCCAAGAACAGAGCTTCAATACCACTTGATAGAAACATGTCTTATTTAGTTGCCCAAAGGACCCAACTCTCAAATGAAATTATACACCTCCTTCTAAACCCCTCTTTTTATCTATACGTAACATGTCTTATTTCTTTAATGATTCCAGCTCCCAAGGCCCCAACTACTAACTAACCAACTAAGTCTAACTCCCTCAATTAACAAACCTATCAACGTTGATATGAAGCCAAGTATTCTAACAAAAAAATAGCCAATAAAGAAATAAAGTTTACAGAATAATTTAAGAACCCAGCACACTTCAATACTACATAAATAAATTAGACAGCTGCTCAGACCTGAAGTACCAATGCCCAATTGTACAGTGCATCATAATCTTCAGGGTTCCTCTCAATAGCAGCAGCATACCTAGCAAATCCAAGTAAGAAAATTATAAGTTAGAACATACATTCCCCTGTCCCTGAGAAGCAAAAGCAAACAGCAATCCCCTCCATGATAGGGAGGGTTCCTAATATTTGCGAAAGATTAGAAAGCATAACGTATTCCTAGCGGTAGGTAGAACCTAGAAGTGATTGTGGTACCTCTTGGCAGCAAACGTAAGAATCCGTTGCCTAGACCGTCCCTCCTCATCAACACCTACAACGCTATTTATCAACTCCATAGCAGCATTGTTCTGTTCTGTATGCTGTTGCTGTTGACTATCTTGGCTGTGAAATAATACAATGTAAATATGCATTTCATGCGTGCACAAACAGAAAAACACTCTCAAATTCAAATCATTATTCCCATAATTCAATAATGAGCTTAATTTTCATACACCGTCACTGTAAAAAGTTTTACGATGTCAGCATATGACAACCAACCATATGAGTTACGTTAGAATTAGATATGATAAAATTCAAACATTTTTAATGATATGACAGTTCTGACTAATTGTCGGTGTAAAAATGTTTTTTTTTTTTTTTAACTCGGTATCCTGCCCAAAGACCGACTAATCCCACCGTCTACTAGCGGAGGACCGTATTGAAGTCAGAGGAAAGCCATGTAAGAACTTGTCCAACATAGTAAAGCCAGAGCAAAGCACTATATGGATGACCCAACACAGTCGGTGTAAATTAATCAAATCCTTCAATAATTCAATATCTATATCTTCACAAATGGTTAAATTAGAGAGATTCCCTATAATTCAATATCTATCTATATCTATATAAATGCTAAAATTGGAGCCATTTCTAAACTATGAATCACTAACACATACATGGACACCAAACACAACCGACACGTCAACACTAATAATAATTTAAGAAAATGACATAATTGAATGTAATCAATGACATGTCAGTGTCGGACACCGGCCACAACATCTTTGATCAGAAGTGTCGGTGCTACAGAGTTTCTGAATGCATATTCTACAAGTCATTTACTATCCGTAATACCTATGCTCTTATGAACAAAAGAGATTGCTATAACGATGAAATGGAAAGGTTCAGCGGAAAACCTGTAAGGAGAGCTAACATCTTCTCTTTCGGGTTCAGAATCATTTTTCAATCCATGAAGCAATTCTCTCATGGTGAAAGTTCGACTTCCTTCGTCTTTTTTCAGCTGAGGATGCGGTGAAGAATTGTTACCAACGACTTCATTGGAATTGATCGCGGTTTCTTTGAGATCTGCATCGTTGTTAACTTCTGGATCGGGTCTTGATCCAGATTCCGGTTCCAATTGTGATTCTTGTTGTTCGGTTTCTGGTTGAGGATCAGGTTTCTGGTTGGATTTGGATTCTGGTTCGGGTGCTCCGTTCTGAGATTGTGGTTCGTTTTGAGATTCCGGTTCGGACATTTTGGAGGGAATGGAATGGTGAATTGAGGAGATGAAGGAGTTTCGATCGGATCAGACTCGCAAACACAGTAGCCAATGCTGAACGAAGAAGAAGAACGAATGAATGGAGAACAGTGTTTTTTATTTCCTAACTTACCATTTCAGATTCTTTTACTACTTTCTTGTCTTTTCACTATAATAAAATTCATTCAAATTGAAAGAAAATGATAAAGTCCGCAAATATAACGAAATTAAAGTGTCGGAGAAATTTATACATTTAAATTTATAACATTGAAGAGAACAAAGTTATTGATTAAATATCTATTGAATCGGAGTTAATATGTAGATCTGAACGGAACTAGTGCATCAATGAGCGAGACGTGAAAGCAAAATAATGTTGCACCAATATGAGAATAAATCATACCTCACATTAAGGCAACAAAGAAATCACAAAAGAATAAATTAAATATATGTGGAAATTACATATTTAAACAAAAAGGAAAGAAAAAAAAATGATAAAGTGGTGATCTCGAACCAAAAGTTGACCTTAAATTGTCTCTTTTGAGTGGATAAAGAAGAAAAAAAGAGGTGAGCGAAGACGGATGGGTTTTAAGATTATTTCACTTAATATATGTAACATGTATGCGTAAACATCTTTTTGGTCATTTATCTCTATTATCAGATTCGTATTGGTCCACTAATGAAAAAAAAAATGCATATTAATCCTTTAATTAATTTGATTAAATTGTAGCAAGTTGGTCATTTTCATACATTTTGTTAATCAAAGTCCACATTTGTGACACATAGCGCTAATGTGGACACTCAATCACAGCGTCTAAAGGTGAGAAAAAACACAAACACAAATATATATATATATATATATATAGAGAGAGAGAGAGAGAGAGAGAGAGAGAAAGTAGACACAAAACAATTTATACTGGTTCCTGTAACGTCTCTGCTTGGTGGGCATGTAACGCCCGAGGCTGATGAGGCGGGGAGTGGTCTGGCTTCTGGCAACTTCTAGGCAAAATCGAATCACATCGGAATGAGAGGGATCCTTAATCCGTGCAGGTATGGGACTACATGGTTGAAGGAAGGCTTTATATGAATTGTTTGGTACTACCTATACCAACAAGATGCATCTTCTTTTCGGTAGCCCAAACCATAAGAACTCTACAGTTAAGCGTGCTTGACTTTGAGCAATTTTGGAATGGATGGCCTTCTGAGAAGTTTCCTGAAAAGCATGCAAGCGAGGACAAAACACGCTGAAAAGACTCGTGTTGGTTTGTGGGGTCAGTCGACAATCCTGAAAGCAGTCTGGGATGTTACAGTTCCTCCCACAAACCAGGAGTAGTCCAGTCCCCATGCACTTCCAAGGGATTTCACTATAATCTCACTAGATTACAAATACTCAAGGACACTTCCAAGAGACTTCCAAATGTGCAAGCATACAAGCAAGAAACTTCCAATGCTCATTCACAACTGAAAGAGACTTCCAATGTTCAAGCACGCAATCAAGAGACTTTTAAATGTTTACAAATAAACAAGATTTGTTCTTACACTTGATATACAATCAAAGATGTAAACAATACAATCCAAGAGACTTCCAAATGCTCAAGCACACAAGCAAGAGACTTCCAATGCTCAATCACAACTGAAAGAGACTTCCAATGCTCAAGCACCCAGTCAAGAGACTTCTAAATGTTTACAAATAAACAAGATTTGTTCTTACACTTGATATACAATCAGAGGTGTAAACAATACAATACAGAACAAACTCTTAAGACTTAAAATTTCTAAGATACAAACTTTGATAAGAAATTCTTAAGTATTCTTTTGTGCTATTTGATTTTGGCAGAGTAATGACAAGATAAAAATATCAGAGTCTAGTTATTATTCTTCAAGTCTTCAGCTCCTTATATAGGCAAGGATTTGAGAGACGTTGGAGAAGAATGTAAGCGCATTAAGAGTCGTTGAGAAGCTTCAAATCAAGAATGTTGGCCCTTTGACTGATATGGATAATTCCGTTGATTAGACATTTGAAATTCCTTTGCAGAAACTGGAATTATCTGTTCATTCTCTTTGTCCTTAAAGTTCTTTGTTTGTTTCTACATGTGGTCAGAAGAAGACAAACTGTACTATCAGACTTTGATATAAGAGGGCAAATCTGACGTGGAGTCTGGGTCCCTCAAGATCTTCTGTACTTCTTGTAACACCCCAATTTTTAATCTTAGTTATTAGTAATTAGTATTAGATATTATTATTATTATTATTATTATTATTATTATTAGTTTTGGTTTGTTTGATCTTATTTATTTAATTGGTTGTATTTATTGAGAAATAGATGAGTTGGTTGACTTGTTAAAAGATGAGAGAAAATAATATTTTAGAAGAAAATAACATTTTTGGTGAGAATAGGGGAGTGGGGTGCATATAGTAAATATGTCTAAATTTATGTGAAAAAAATAAAAATAAATAAAATATGAATTTGTTAAAAGATAAGAAATAGAGTTTCAGAACAACTAAAACTTAAATAACCTCTATAAATAGAGGAGAGCATTAGAGAATTAGGGTTACAACAACCAGAGAAAAGATTAGGGATCAAAAAACTAGGGTTGTGGAGAGAAGAGACAGGGAGGCGTAGCGAGAAGAACCTAGAGAAAGATTTCACGGAATTCATTCAAATTCTGCAAACTAGAGGTAAGGGGGAGTTTCTATTCACCATAAGGGTTGTATGAAGATATGATGATTTAGCTGATCCCTCCCTACACTTGACAAGATACTGCCTTGTTTTAGCTGATCAGAAATCAAACTTATTTATGTTGCACTCACTTTTAATGATGATTTTGGTTACACGGAAAAGACATAGCTTACACGTTACTTGTATTTTGAAGGGAAATTTGTATCAATATCAATGTGACAAAGGGAGTTAGTTGGGTCAGTTTGAAAACTATTAGATATCAGTTTGTGATTATACTGGGTGAATAAAACTACAGTACCTAAAGTATAAATAAGCCCAACATTTTTTTTAGTAAATAAACAAGGCGGTGCCTAATTAAAGATTACAATTTTATGACTTTCTTAGTAACGTCAATTGGCTTTTGTTCTAGCAAGTGTAAAATTTAAAAAGATTATATGGAACAATTTATTAGTTGGAGACACACACGACAAGATAGGATTAAAATACAATGGTGAGGAGGTTGTGTGGTAGCGTCTATTGTAGTAAAGAAGATGTCGCTATTTGTCCTTGACGAAAGTCACTGCCTTTTTACCTTTTTGTATCCTGGGCACATAGTTATTAGTTATAAATTCTAGAGTGTTAATTTGTCCATGAATTCAATTTTATATGGGATATTAGAAAGCTAAAGCTGACACTTATTATAATTCAAAAGGGTTTGAGTTTTACTTGAATTTGATGTCAATTTATCTGATTAGTTTTGGAAAGCAAAGCTGTTAATATTAAATGTATTATTTGACGATGTGTAATTAATGTATTATTTAACGATGTGTGAATGATAAAATATTTGCCGATGATTATGTAAAGATGTGCTATTTGAAGATGTGTGATATAAAGATGTGTTGTATAAAGATGTGTTATTTGAAGATGTGTGATATAAAGATGTGCTATATAAAGATGTGATATTTGAAGATGTGATATTTGACGATGGTGCTATTTAAATATGTGTAATTGTTGAGTCATATAAAAATGTGCATTGTTGAGTCATTATTTGATGTTCATGCATTCATGGTCGAGTCTATTTAACGATGTTGTATTTGACGATGGTGTGGACAAAATCAGTAACATACCTCTGATGTCCAAAATATTTGACGATGGTGTGGACAAAATCAGTAACATACCTCTGATGTCCAAAATATTTGACGATGGTGATAGGTTTGGTACCACATGCATATAGAGTCGAGTTAGGGACATTGCATACATAGTTGCAAGTTTATCTGAAGATGTGTAATTTGAAGATGTGCTATTTATAGATGTGATATTTGATGATGTGTTTCTTTATGATTATGTGTGAATAGTTGGTGTTTATATTAATGTCCACTTAATGTTATTACTTGTTTTTGAAGCTTCCTTGTTATTATTAGATGTTGAATTGATGTCTATTGATTGTATTTTAATGAATGTACATGTTATGAATGTGAATATTACCTGACTGTAATGTATACATGCCTAACTGCAATTGATGATTATTTTATCTGAATCTATACATGTATTTGTACCTCTCTTGTGTTGGATATATTCTCACCCTCTTAAATTTGGACTGTACTCTCGCCGGGTACAGATTCGCAGGAAAGAGATAACTAGTAGCAGTGAGTCTCAAAGGATGGCGTTGGAGCCTTCCTGTTTATTTATCGTTTTTGGGAGTTTTATCACGTCGTCGCTCTGATTAGTAACACTAGGGATTGGGAGCTTATTTTTATTTAAGACTTTGTGTTAGAATTCATTTTGAATTCAGTTTTGATGTTGATTTAATGATGTGACAATTACTTTGAATGCTTTGAAATTTATTCCGCTGCGACATTTTTAATTTAAATGAAGTCTTTTTGTTTTGATCAAGATGTGTGACACCCTTGCGTGTTTAATTATTTATTGAATTTTATTAGAAAATAAAATGTGGGGTTTAGGGTGTTACACTTCTGAGTCAGGAGGTCTTCCAAGTCTGATGAAGTCTTCTGAGTCTGATGATCTTCAGAGTCTGATGAGAGTCTTCAGCTTCTAAGTAGCATCTTTTCTTCTGATCCAAGGTGTTGACTTCTGGTTGACCTTTCTTCAGATCTTCTACCATAGTCTTGAGCTTCTCTTGTGCTTCTGATACTCTTATACACGTTCAGACTTTGTTAAATTTTAATCTATAGTCCTGCACACTTGAACATATATTAGCAAATCCAATTGTTCTTTAATATTTTGTTATCATCAAAACCTCAGAGGAATTATACAAAGCAATTTTGTTCCAACAGCGCCATGTGTCAAATGTTGACTTTGACTAACAAAATGGATGAAAAAACTAAATTGTTATTCCCTCCGTCCTTTAATGTAAAAGTATTTTACAAAAATCATAGATATTAAGAAAAGTTGTTGGAGTAATAAATTGGTCAGAATAATGTATACCTATTACTAAATTGTTTTTTATGTATAAATGCATTCAATGTTGATTTTTCATATTCAAAGACAATTAGTAGTATTAATAAGGGGTATAGTTAGAAAAAGAGTAATGAATACATCTAGAAATTTGTAGATGATCTTATATTTAGGGACAAACACTTTTTTTTGTAAATGATCTTATAAGTAGGGATGAAGGGAGTACCATTTAATCAAATTAAAGGACCAATATTCACCTTTTTTTTATTAAGGGACCAATATGAACATCGCAATAAAGATAAGAGATCAAAAAATTATTTAGCAAAATGTAATACACACACTAATAATATATATATATATATATATATATATATATTAAATTATTAGTATACAGTGAATGACAACGACGGTTGACTCGATTGTAAGAAGTTGATTTTGTGGGTTAAACTTTGGTTGTCGATGTGAGAACTGCTTACATAGATGATACGTAAGTAACTTCACAAACATTCTTTAAACCCTGATCCTGATGAGTCTCGAGTCTCAGTTCACCTAAGCTTGTTGTAACAAGGAAAAGTATATAGTGAATGTTTAGTTTTTATGACAAATCTAAGACAATTTGACCAAAACTAGATCGGAGGGTTCTCAAGCGTCATCATATTACTAGACGATCTAGCACCAAACTTAGCGAGGACATACACATTCATGTTTTCTTCATGAAACATGTGTTGATTTTGCACCACCCACTCTTTCGCCAAGAAACACAAAATAGTAGAAATTTCATTACCATAAATATGAAAATCAACATAAGTTGATTAGACTAACTAGATGGTATGACGAGAATCAAACTAGCAAATAACATCTTTCAAACATGCATCTTAACAATTATGAAAACCACGGTAACAAAGCCATTATCTCAGCACGAAAGAATGGTGGAATAGCCGTAAGGATCCCTTGTTAACCTTCCGAACTCGACAATACCTAGATTAGTTAATTCATATCTACATTAAAAACAATAGAACGAGGTTGACATCTAAGCCAATATATAAGTTGAGAAGGCTTGGAAGAACCCATCTACTATGACGATCATATGCACACATGAGATTTATAGTAAGAGTTAAGATCTTAGCCAATAAACTAGGGTGGGGATCTCTAAAAAAATTAGTGAAGGGAGTGTTACAATGAGTCTAAAAACATATTGGGGCAAACTGCAATTTGAAAAAATCGCGCTTGCCCCGACTTCAAGAGAAAAGAGAAAAAATTGTGCTTGCCCTGACTTCAAGAGAAAAGACAATGAACCAAGGTTTCAGGGACACACTCACAGAAGGGACAATAAGGATCAAGTTGAATACCTCTTTTGTTTAGGACTTCCTAGGTGGGGACAAAATTATGAGAAACTTTCCATAGAAAAATCGAATGTTAGTGGGAGTATGCATATTACAAATCCAGTTCGAAGAAATTTGACGGTTCTCGTCTTCATCATCATCACGGTTTACCCACATGTACGCATTTCTGGTAGTGTATATACATGTAGTACAAGCTTTCCATATCGACTCTAATTATCATTCACACTATCAACTATAAAATATGGATGGTTCGGGATGCAGGTTCTCAAATATGTAGGGAGAATGGTGTATATATTTTACAGGTTCCAACCTTCAGTATTTTAAGTATTCTAAACGAGTGTCCATATCATGGTAGGCAAGAAAAGGAATGTGATGGCAGGGAGGATCTTTGAAAAGTCATTTCTCATACCAAAGACATGTGTTACCTTCTCCAATATTAAAGTGAACAATCCAAGGCTTTAAGAGATTTCATGATGAAAAGTTCCAATTTTGAAATCCCTTAATGTTCTTAGGTATAAATGAATTGGAACCATGAAGCTAGCAAAATGAGATGATAGTAGACCACATGTGCTTACTAGGATGGAACATATCCTAAAAGAATTTACTAAGCAAAGCAGTATTTTGGTTTCTAGCTATTCTCACCCGTAGGTCGCCTAACTTCCTGGGCTTGCTCGTCTTCTTCAAACCAACCATATCCAAACCTTTATTACTTGACCCCTTCCAAATGAAATTACAGGCAGTTTTATCAAGATGACCACACACACATATTGAGGAAGCCATTGCATCAATATAATGTACGACGGGGTTGCTGTGATTTGGTTGTCGTCGTCGTTGTTCATAGGAACAACTTGGAGAGTTTAAAAGTGTGGGTTTTTGCATCGATGTTGTTGTTACTATTCGGATCCAATAACAAAGAAGATAGATTCCTCCGATGAAGAGAAGAAACAAAAGTCTCTGGAGAAAAAAAAAACATGGGTTCCAAAATCGCTAAATTGCCAACATAAAGAAAGGGTTAAAAATGCAATTAAGCCTAGAGATAAAGAGGACAATGTGAACTATAACCTTAATCCTAAGGTTAGTGATTTTATCATGAATGATTATTGGCACATGATTAACTTTATTATGTTGAATGTTCTGAATTTAATTGACTGGATTCACAAGATTTTCATTCCTGGAATTAAAGGTCCTAATAAGCTTGTTTGGGCTAATTTGATTGATAATGATCTCATTTTCAAAGGTGCGTTCAATTTTCAAGGACCTCCTAACTTGCTCCATGGGCTAAGAACATATGGCACAAAGAAATCCCTCCGATTACGTCTTTGATTTCTTGGAGACTTATTCACACTAAGTTACCCACCGATTATAATTTAAGAATTAGAGGTAGCATTATTGTTTCTAAATGTAATTTTTGTGACTCGCAGATAGAAACTAGTTTTGCATCATTTATGCAAATATTTTGGGTTGGTTGAAAACATCATTGATGTGCATAATGATACTAGATCGACTCATAATATTATTCTTATTTGTGATTTGGCATTGTATAAACACGTGCAGGTCCCAATAGAATCTTATTCCTTGGAATACTTCCATCAATACTATCATTTCAAATGTTTCTTTAAGTGGTAATTACACTGCTATTGTTGCTTCTCCTAGCATGTCTGATTTTATGATCATCAAATCTTTCTTTGTTAAGATTCATCCTCCTAATGCTCCTAAGATAAAAGAGGTGATGTGGTTCCCTCTAGTTAATCCCTGGATTAAGTGACTAAGGTAGTTATGCACAAAATCTTCAAGAAGGCAGAAGGCGTTCTGAGTTTTAAAGAGGTAAATGTGAAATCTTGTGAGACTACATAGAGTAGTTGGATGTAAGAATAAGCAATAATGTGGTTGATGGTTAAAGTGTTACCACCGTCGATTTAAAGCCTAGGTTGGGTGCATGGTGTACCCTTTCTTGCGATGGATGCATGGTGCATGAGGCGTACCCCTTTTCTTGTGTTAGGCGCATCGTGCGCTCTTGTGATGGGTGCATGGTGCATGAGGCGCACCCCTTTTCTTATGTTAGGCGCATAGTGCGCGATCAGGCTATAAATATGCAGTTTCTACATCCTCCTGGTGTGAAAAAGACAATCTCAAAGAGACTGAAATAGGGAACCTTTAGGAAATCAATAGGCTAAATCTTAGTACTTTTTGAGGAGAAATTCTATGGTTGGGAACCACTTCAAAACTTCTTAGGAATAAATTATTGAGTCTTTTGGCCACGAGAAAAAGATTTAGGAAAAAGGCTGAAATTATGGGTTTATTGTTGAATGCTAATTTCTTGCAACCTTTGTATCTCTTTGTAAGAAACTCTTTGATAGTGAATTGAAGAGATCTATCTCCTCTAGGCATAGGTCAATTTGGATCATATTAGATGAACACATATTGTTATGTTCTTTCTTCTTCCTTTTTATCACTTTATTGTCTGGAATCACTTTTGTTTTGTTGCTACTAAATTTTCTCCACACAACAAAGTATTAGTGTGAGTTTTAATCCGAATTCATAATATATTATTGCAAAAATATTACAAAATTAAAATATGGAATATTAGGTTGTTTCTCTTAAAATTTTCATGACTGGACTTTCAATTCACTTCATTTTCTTCTTCACGATCTTACAAGTTTTATATTTAACGTTGAATCCTTATTATTTTTTTATGTGGGTGGGGTGGGGGATAGGAAAATTCATTAGGTTAAAGTGACTAGGTGTTTCTAACAAAATAAAAGGATGGAATAGGTGTGTGTGATGTGCAATCTTTAAATTATACTCCCTCCGTCCCAAAATATAAGCAAAAATTGGTCAACAAAAGTTAATGTATTTGGTTCAAAATTGAACCAAATACATCAACTTTTGTTGACCAATTTTTGCTTATATTTTGGGAGAGAGTAGTACATTGTTAGGAAGATGGTGTTGGAGGTTGAGGGGTAGAGAAGAAGCATCCAAGGCTTAATGTTTTAGCTAAAACATGTGGATTGACATATGGTGGTCTGGTTGCTGGGCCAGACAGAGATTCAGTATGGTGGAGAGATATTAAAGGGTAAGAGATATGTTTAGAATGATATAGTTAGTTGGTTTTCAAAACAATTGGGGAAAGTGATTGGTAATGAAAGTGATTCCTTGTTACGACATGAACTTTTGCGTGAGAGGTGTGGTGTTAAGGGATCACTTTTGTTTATATAGTTTTGCAAGTGATGAAAATATTTTTGTGGCTAATGCAACAATGAATGATGTAGAGGGGGCAAATTTAGGTGGAGTTGAAGGTGCACGTTGTTTCAATGAGGATGCAAATTTGGTTGTGGAATGTTATTTGTTGGTTGATAACATTGCTTTGCAAGAAAACACATTGGATGTGTGGACTTCGAGATATATTTTTTATAACGAGTTTTCAGTCAAAGGGGTGCAATTTGTTAAAGCCTGATTCTAATGTTGAAAGGAAACCTTTCTGTGGAATAAAATTGTTCGATGAAAGTGTCTATCTTTGTGTGGAGGTTATTGCTAAATAGACTTCCTAAATAAAATAACCTTGTTAACCGTGGAGAAGTTTCTACAGAGGTACATTGTGTTAGTCGTTGTGAATTACTTGAATTTTCTCAATATTTATTTGTAGAGTGTGTAGTGTTTGGAAATGTTTGGAATTTAGTATTTGACTGGTTTAATATTAGTAGTGTAATGCAAATAGTGTGTTGAAACATGATAAATCATTCGGTGGTTTATCCTTATCTCGGATTGTGCATCGTGAAATATTACATATGAATTGAATGGTTTACGTGTGGGCTATTTGGAGAGTATGAAATATCATCATCTTTCAACATAAAGAGTTCGAAATACAAGTCTTGTACAATGTGTTCATAGAAAGATAATTAACAGTTTGATTTGAGTGATTTAGTGGTGGTTTCCATTGTCGACGTCATTGGAAGAAACCATGCCATAAGAGCATTGAAGCGTCGGCAACAAGGCCATTCTATTACAACTCGATGACATAGCGAAAAAACTACAAAGCACGGGCACTCTTTAGATTAGATACGTCTTAGCATCGAACACTCATCGATGTTTGATACCAACACGACAACAACATATATAATTACATTGAATTATGTGATTTTTTCAAATTATCATTGATGTCGGCGTGTCAATTTATGTATCATGTCTGATGTCAATCTCTATATCCGTGATTTATAGATGAAAAATGCCGCAGTCCTGTGACAAAAATCACTACCAGAAAACGAATATATGACAAAAGTTATTTGTGACGATTTTTTTTCTAATTGTTGCAAATCTTTATAATATACACACCCTCCCCCATTTTTTGATCTCAAATCCTATGTGTCAATTTCTTAACCTACCAATGCCAAATCAGCAAAATTTGTAAGTACATTTTATCACCCATTTTAGTAATTTGGATCAGAAAACATGATGTTCATCAATTTTTCACATTTATTAATTCATCAAAAATCAATTTTAAGTATAAAAATTTGAATAGGTAAATTTTCATCCAAGAAAGAGTGGTTTATGGCCTATTTTTTAGAAACAAACAAAATCCAATTTGAAATATGGCCCAATTATGGCTAGCCCAACACTATTCCAGCTTTTTTTTTTTTTTTTTCAGAAACATTAAATGCAATAAACATAAAAGAAAGGTTTTCCCTGTTATCACGCTCAAAAGCAACCCCTTTGCAAGCTATGAGACAAACTTCATAACCACCACCTCTGTACCACCCAATCTCTTTTCTGATCCACCCAATTCAAAATTCAAATTCATATTCATATTCAATTCAATCCACTCTCTCTTTCTTCTCTTTCTCACCTTTCACTCTCTCATTAATCGAAAAACTGAGGAATATCTTGATTCCTCTCTTCACTCTCATTTTACTGATCCAACATCTCTCTCGCCTGAATCGGGGAACAACAAATCAACCCTTCTCCCTCTCCTCCAAATTTCTCTTCACCCACTGTAATCAATCGATATCACCGCCGAACCCGAAATCGCCGACCTCAAAACATACGTCAAAACCCACTTTCCGGCATAGTAGTCAATAGCGGATAGCGGCGCGTAGCGGCCGACCCCAAAAGTGCTATAGCGGGATAGCGCATAGCGCTATGACCGCTATTTGATAACATTTTGGACAAATTACGTTAATAATATTATAAATTATAAACAAACATACATCTAATATAAAATTAAATATAACATTCAAATCTCATGAAACATTCATAAATCATACAAACCACCCAAATCTTATGAAAGCTTTCAAGTCTCTAACATAATAATATCAAAAGTTTTAATCAAAATTCAAAACAAACAACAACAAAAATAAGGAACAGAACAAGAAGAAGTAACAGAACAGAACAGGAACAGAAGAAGAAGTAACAAAACAGAGCTTTTGTGGACAAAAAAAGTAACAGAACAAAACAACTAACAGAACAAGTTAACACTGCAAAAGAAGTTAACAGAACAAGTAACAGGACAGGAACAGAGCAAAAGAAGCAGAACAAAAGCTATGGAAAAGAAGTTACCACTGTTTTAGGGTGAGAAAAGCGGCGCAGAAGAGAGAACGCGAACAAACGAAGGCGAACGGCGAACGAACGAACGACGGCGACGGCGAGAACGCGAACGAACGACGGCGACGGCGAGAACGCGAACGAACGAACGACGACGACGGCGAATGGCGTAGAGGAAGAGAGAAGAATGGAAAGATGAAGAGAAGAAGAAGAAGAATGCGGCGCAGAAGAAGAATGGAAAGAAGAAGAGAAGTTAGGGTAGAAGAAAAGTCAAAAATGCCCTTTTTTTTTTAAAAAAAACGAAGGAGAATTTCAGAATTTCACTTAATTTTTTTTGTGGTTTTGAACCGCACCGCACCGCTCCGCTACGCTGAGTTAGCGCCGCTACTGGCCGCTATTCCAAACCGCTACGCTATGCATATTAGCGTAGCGGTCCGCCGCCGCTACGCTACGCGCGGCCGCTATAGCGCCGCTATTGGCCGCTATTGACTACTATGCTTTCCGGTCGATTCGCTGCTCAAGCTATCATCGTCCAATCATTCAAAACACATCGGAAGGTAACTAACTCGAAATCCCTAAACTTATTTCATGACAATCACTTCAAATCGTGTTTTATTTTTTTGTTATTCAAATGTTTGTAAACACCTTAGATTCACTTCACTAAGCTTTTTTATATCAATAAATCAATACCCGTTTTTATTTTGTATAAATTATGTGATTTTGAATTGTTACTTAGTTTTGAGCTTATGCAATGATGATTTATTTCATTATATGTATTGGGGTTTTGGATTTTTGTTCTAGAAAAAGTTATTTTAATTACACTTATTGATGAATCTTCAAGGCTTGCTTTAATTGCTTGGTTGTTGTGATTCTTAATTAATTTTCATGAGGTTTGAATTGAATCCTAAGTAAAAGAAGCAATAGTAATGGAGTGTAATATGAAGGATTCATAAAAACAATATAGTTTATAGCCCTGTTTGGATAATATAGATATAGTATATTTAATCATTGCAGTCCTTATTTGATGGTTTTATTCGATCTTTTTTAACAATTAATTTGTTTGATGCAACTTCTTTGAAGTTTAATTTAATGGTTTTAGGATGTGGATGTTTTTTCACTTTTAACAAGTGTTGCCTTTGTTGCAGGATCAATTTATTAGAAAACTACTAGCTTATGCAGGTGAGGTTCAGTAAGATACAAATTTCAGGTGAGGTTTCTTTGTCTTTTGGTTCATTTCTATGCAATTTGTTTAATTATAATTGATCAAAAGTGTGCATTTATTTGCCATTAACTTTCTGTGATTTGCCTTGCAGGTTTTATGCTTAATCCATGATGCTATATCAAAGATTTTGGAGAAGGCCATTTTCGAAAGATTCTTTGCATTGGTAACTGTTTTGTCTATTTTTTTCTTTGAAATAAGAATTTCTTTACTCTCTTGAACTATGTCTATTTGAGTTAAATGTCTCTTGGACCACTATTATTGGAATGCACATTGGTTGTAGGAGAAAGGTGAACACATGTTAACCTTGCTTACATGATTTATGCAAAAATGAAGTAACATTCACTTGAATGAAGCTTTCTTTTCTTTTTTGTGACTATTTTAAGCCAAACAAACACAAGAATGTAAATATGACTAGGCCACAACTACTACAATTAGTAGTCATTTTATGAGTAATATTTTCCTATTTGAAGTAAATTTATGCGTAGAGTTTTTCTCCTATTTTTTGCCTTGATTAAATATATGAAATATTCTTCTTTTAGAAAATGAACAATCTGCATATCATGTGGCAAATCAGTGATACAATCATGATCCTTAGATAAATATTTACATTTGTAAACTTAACTTGAGATGTAAGATCCTTATAAATACAGTTTTTTTACGCATTCATTAGTAATTTTTCAGTCCCTCCTCCAAAAGCACGGGGGCTGTAACACCCATACTAACTTTAACTAGTATATTAGCATGTGCGTTAAACTGATACTGGATACATTTAAAAATTTCAATAATAACAATAATACATCACAAAGAATGAATACAAGTTTACTCGTTGTACAAATAATCCATAACTATTACAAATACTCATACAAAGTCCGTCAAGCTTCTGAGCTGGTACACAACGAGCAACTTGCACTCCATCCAGTACTTCTATGAAGATCTTCGTCACGAATCTCTGACTAACCTGTAAACCTGCACCAGAAGGAATGGGATGAGACATAATGTCTCAGTGAGCTCTACCCAACCTACTGTTGGCAACCACAGGGAACCTAGGGTCGCCATGCCTACCTTGGCAATCTCGGGGATTTCCTAGGATCGCCAAGTCTTTATCTGCCTATGACTATAAGTCCTCCTGTAACTATAACTTGAACTGCCTATAGCCTTTGCTGTGACTATCTAGAACCATAACTGTAATCTTTCCTATAACTTTAACTCAGTGATCGAGGGGAAACCTAGGATCACTTTCTGATAACTGTCTATGACTATAACTATGAGTTTCCTGTGACTATAACTGTAACTGTAACTTTAACTATAACTATGAAACATAAAACATATACACAGTTCGATAGCAGTTTTATGTTAGCTGTTAGCGTTGAACAAGCAATTATCTGAGTTCATTTTACGGAGGGCACCCCGGGTGGAGCAACCCCGAGATACGTCTCCCTATAAACCGGTGAAACTCCTATCATATCAGGCTAACACCGGACTCCCTATAAAACGTGTGGACAACCCTCTCGGAGAAGTCCCATCCGGCGAATCCCGGAGTCTGATGAACACGCCACTGTAAAACGTGCAAGCACGCCACTATAAAACGTGTAAACACGCCAATATCTTTAATCTTTAATTCTTTAATTCTTTAACTTTAACGTATGAACATATAATCAGTCTCTTTAATTCTATAATCATCCTGTAATCTATAATCTGTAATCTTTAAATCCTTGGTTTATCGTTATCATAAACCACCTATGATCTTGGAAAAACCAACACTATATAATCTTGTCTTAAACTATAATTATCAAAGCATTCCTACTCTCATTGCTCATAGGTTTGCACATACTTAATATATATATAGAGTTGCTTAGTAAGGGATAATCCCATTACTAGCTTCTATACTCCTCTACATAACTTAAATATTGAGTAATCATCTCCCTATGCCATTCCTATTACCCATCCTACCTTATATGCATTTTTATACTCAAAAACATGAATTTGGGTGGCTGAACAATCGGGGGCCGATTTTCTAAAATCGGGGGCCGAAATTTCACGTAACAAAATCTGGATTTTTAGGCATAGAAATCGGCGGCCGATGTCACAAAATCGGGGCCCGATTTTCATCATCAGACAGCACAGAACATGAACAAAACGTGATTTCCACCCCTTTGGGTTGAACCACTCATACCCATGCATCAAAACATCCCAAGAGACGAATTTCTAAGGCATAGAGATAGACTACATCATGATTAATCAAGGAAAAACCATCAAAGGGTGTTAGGGTTCTATGAATCATAAAAATGATCAAATGACTATAAACTTCAAAATTAAGCAAGGAGGGTTCTAAAACCCACTAGGAGCTCACCTTATACTTGATTCCGATCTTTGCCAAGCTTTAGCTCAAAACCCTAGCTCATCACTCTTTCCTTTCTTCTTGTTTTCTTTAATTTTCCTCTTGATCTTTACTTGCTTCCTCTTTGTCTCCTTTGAACCAAAATCACAAACTTGCTTACTAGCATGTGGATTGGGTGTTTAAAAATGAAGTTGATGATTATGGAGGGAGGGAGAGAAGTTGAATTTTAGAGAGAGAAGGAGAATGAGAAGTGAAAGTTAATTATGGTTTTCCACTTTTATAAAAATCTAAACACGGCAATTACCAAATTGCCCTTCCCAAAAATATCTTTGATATGTCGTCTCGACACTGATAATTATCCAAGTATTAAGCGGGATATTACACTCCACCCCCCTTAAAGAAATTTCGTCCTCGAAATTCAGAAAATCCTTCTGAGATCCTGAAAAATAAATCCTTCTACCTCTTTCTCTACTATGAAAATTTCCAATTATATCAGCATATTAGGATTTCATGGCAACTCTAGGGTCCGACATGTAGATTAGTCACGCGTCTCGATTAAACCATACTGGTTAAAACTTGTTCTTTAGCCATGATTCCCATCTCTGTAGATCAAAAACATGTGACAATCTCTTTCCAACCGAAAGGTCTGACGTATAATACATAATTACTACCTGTTAGTACGTATGGTTATCTGAACCAACATTTCCATCTTATCTGACTATGATCTCTGTTCGACATATTCTTTACAAATCCAATTTAAAATTATTAAGTCTTGGATTTCACTTACCGAATTCTATCAGTTCTTCTTTAATTGACCGTTTAATCTTAACCTGAAGACGTCGAGTCGATCCGATTTTCCTCAATTATTCCTACTTTCCGAGGAATCTATTACATTACTTTTAGTTCAAAGAACTCTTGTCTTTAACTCTCGCCTCGTAAGACGACCTTTTACTGTTACACTCGGAACATTCTTCATATAAATTTATTCTCACACTGGAAGGTATCTGATATGGAATCTTCTCAAACGGAATTGAAATCTATTACAACTATCTTCACAATTCAAATTCAAAGTAATGGCTGAACTTCTGGTTTACGTCCCTTTCTTTCTGTAGTCCTGGTGTAGCTATTATCACAACCATGAGCATTGCTCACATTCCCACTGCGGGAATCCTTAAAGCTCGAGAAATCTTATGAGCCACTCGTGCTCCGATTAAAAGAATCAAAAATAACATGTAGCCAAAGATCTTAGGAACTTTCTTCTTTACCAATACTTTCAAACTTATGAAAATCCAATATAAGTGACATGTGGCATAAGCCGTCTAACATATCATCATATAATGTAGTCCATAGCACAAAGCTTCCATACACGCTCGAATACGTGTACACTACTATCGGATACACGGTACATCGCTTCATCATTGTCCAACTAATAGAACGTCACACTTAATCAAAATATACTTGAGACAAACCACGTCAACCAAGGTCACTCTCTTAACTTTTAATTCATCCTTGTATTCTTTGAACATTCACAATCCCATAACATAAATTATGGTTATATTCCGTTGGCGTTATAATTTATTTTGTCCAAGAACATTCTCCGTTTCGAAAAGAAAACTCTATTCTGTTCGCTATTCCAAATAGCACTCTTAAACTCTAAATCCTTTAATTCATGACTTGAATTCATGTAGCCTTTTACTATAAACTATGAGTACTCTTCTGATCGGTGTAAAACATTTCCTTCCTTTAACTGTTAACATTAAGTTCAGAATTCCTGAACTTCTCAACTGAGACTTTCCCGCTAAAACATTACCGACTGCGTACCACGATTACTAACACATGTCTCATGACTAAAAAAAAATGTTACACTACTATCTAAGTAGCATAAACTCTGCCTGATCAGTATACATAATACTAATCATAACCTGTTACATGCCTGTTACATGCGACATGCTAGCATAACGTGGATATGGTGCGGATTAACTGCATGCCACTGAATAATTCCTCTTTGATTAAACTTACTAGTCAAGTTAACTTTAAGTTACTGAGCTAAACAGCTAGATCATCATATGAAATGTGGTCTCCTTCGCTATGAATTCATTTTGCTATAAATACATCCTTTAAAGTTATCAAACCGCTTGGATTCTTTTATCTCATGAGTTTTGAGGTCTAAAACATTCCTCGATTTATCTATTAAAATTTCCTGTTAGATCTGATGATAAGCTCAAGTCATCACTACTTATAATCATTTTGTGACTTGAAAATTAATCTCTGAATACCTTTCATGTAATTCATCTGGCAAGGACTTCACAAACATCCTTTTCTCTAAACTTCAGCTTGATTTGTCTGTTAACTCATAATTGGATTACTTCTCCGCTGCGCAACTCTGATTTAAACAATTAACCTTGGGATAGAAATAATACACCACTATTACCATATAAACTCTCCTTGGCCAATCCTTTGACTTTACAACTTCGTAGTTACCATACGTAACCATCTTACATTATAATTTCTCTTATGGTTTAAACCACCTGTTAAACTTACTGATTGCTCAACGCTTGACTTTGCTTTTCCTTTCGAACATAAACGAAATTCTTACTTTCACGAAACACGCCGAAACCTGTAAACAGTCTTTAACAATAATACGAGCCCAACGATGCTCCTGTTAAAACAACTTAAGTTCATACATTTTTCACTTGTGGTAACTTCTAGAAACATTCTATGACTTCCGGAAATTTCTCATCTATCATATACTTAATCGATTTATGAATTGAGTCTCATCCTATAATTATCCGTAAGAATTTCACGTCCACAACCTTTTCCAAGACACTTAGGTCCACAAAACTCTAACATAACTCCTGGTTTATCCTCGGGTTTCTTCGGAAATACTCAACTTTTATCGGTTCTCCTGTAGATTCAAACACATTTAGCCGATCACTTTAATCAACTCAGTCTAAGTCGCTGGGTGTGGCATCACAATCCCTTGCATCTGCAGCCGGAAAAACTCTAATTGTACAATTCACTTTAACTTTCAAAATTTTGGTTCCCATTAAGATCCCAAATCACTCTTAGTGCATTCCATAATCCTTTACTCTACACATCTCCTCGGAGAAGGCATCACTCAATGATGCGTCCAACTAGTTAAGGTACCTGACCTTACTCTTTAATACCTCTTATATTCCAGAAACTTTGCTGTTAGCTGGCCCAGTTACTTCACTGTTAGAGAACCATCCTTCGACATTAAACACTTCCTAATTCGTCTTAGAATCTGACGTCTTAACTTTTACCCTTCGTGTACTTCTTTCCTCCTTGGTCACATTCAGCTCTCGGACATTTATCCTAACTGTCATATACTAGACTGAGTTGATCAGGCTCAACTAGACATGACATTTAGAACAACATCTGGAACCCAATGATTCCACTACTTTTATTGAATCTTAAATGACCCATGGCACGGTCTGAATCGACCTGCTCTGATACCAATTGTAACACCCATACTAACTTTAACTAGTATATTAGCATGTGCGTTAAACTGATACTGGATACATTTAAAAATTTCAATAATAACAATAATACATCACAAAGAATGAATACAAGTTTACTCGTTGTACAAATAATCCATAACTATTACAAATACTCATACAAAGTCCGTCAAGCTTCTGAGCTGGTACACAACGAGCAACTTGCACTCCATCCAGTACTTCTATGAAGATCTTCGTCACGAATCTCTGACTAACCTGTAAACCTGCACCAGAAGGAATGGGATGAGACATAATGTCTCAGTGAGCTCTACCCAACCTACTGTTGGCAACCACAGGGAACCTAGGGTCGCCATGCCTACCTTGGCAATCTCGGGGATTTCCTAGGATCGCCAAGTCTTTATCTGCCTATGACTATAAGTCCTCCTGTAACTATAACTTGAACTGCCTATAGCCTTTGCTGTGACTATCTAGAACCATAACTGTAATCTGCCTATAACTTTAACTCAGTGATCGAGGGGAAACCTAGGATCACTTTCTGATAACTGTCTATGACTATAACTATGAGTTTCCTGTGACTATAACTGTAACTGTAACTTTAACTATAACTATGAAACATAAAACATATACACAGTTCGATAGCAGTTTTATGTTAGCTGTTAGCGTTGAACAAGCAATTATCTGAGTTCATTTTACGGAGGGCACCCCGGGTGGAGCAACCCCGAGATACGTCTCCCTATAAACCGGTGAAACTCCTATCATATCAGGCTAACACCGGACTCCCTATAAAACGTGTGGACAACCCTCTCGGAGAAGTCCCATCCGGCGAATCCCGGAGTCTGATGAACACGCCACTGTAAAACGTGCAAGCACGCCACTATAAAACGTGTAAACACGCCAATATCTTTAATCTTTAATTCTTTAATTCTTTAACTTTAACGTATGAACATATAATCAGTCTCTTTAATTCTATAATCATCCTGTAATCTATAATCTGTAATCTTTAAATCCTTGGTTTATCGTTATCATAAACCACCTATGATCTTGGAAAAACCAACACTATATAATCTTGTCTTAAACTATAATTATCAAAGCATTCCTACTCTCATTGCTCATAGGTTTGCACATACTTAATATATATATAGAGTTGCTTAGTAAGGGATAATCCCATTACTAGCTTCTATACTCCTCTACATAACTTAAATATTGAGTAATCATCTCCCTATGCCATTCCTATTACCCATCCTACCTTATATGCATTTTTATACTCAAAAACATGAATTTGGGTGGCTGAACAATCGGGGGCCGATTTTCTAAAATCGGGGGCCGAAATTTCACGTAACAAAATCTGGATTTTTAGGCATAGAAATCGGCGGCCGATGTCACAAAATCGGGGCCCGATTTTCATCATCAGACAGCACAGAACATGAACAAAACGTGATTTCCACCCCTTTGGGTTGAACCACTCATACCCATGCATCAAAACATCCCAAGAGACGAATTTCTAAGGCATAGAGATAGACTACATCATGATTAATCAAGGAAAAACCATCAAAGGGTGTTAGGGTTCTATGAATCATAAAAATGATCAAATGACTATAAACTTCAAAATTAAGCAAGGAGGGTTCTAAAACCCACTAGGAGCTCACCTTATACTTGATTCCGATCTTTGCCAAGCTTTAGCTCAAAACCCTAGCTCATCACTCTTTCCTTTCTTCTTGTTTTCTTTAATTTTCCTCTTGATCTTTACTTGCTTCCTCTTTGTCTCCTTTGAACCAAAATCACAAACTTGCTTACTAGCATGTGGATTGGGTGTTTAAAAATGAAGTTGATGATTATGGAGGGAGGGAGAGAAGTTGAATTTTAGAGAGAGAAGGAGAATGAGAAGTGAAAGTTAATTATGGTTTTCCACTTTTATAAAAATCTAAACACGGCAATTACCAAATTGCCCTTCCCAAAAATATCTTTGATATGTCGTCTCGACACTGATAATTATCCAAGTATTAAGCGGGATATTACAGGGGCTTACCAGAGTTGCGCTTCCGGAAGTGTATTTTGTGCTTCAACTATATGCATTTCTCACTGTAAATTATGGTGAAGCTTTGAAAATGTGAGCAGAATTAGCTCAGAATCTGAATTTGGAGAGGGGATTTTTCTATAAAAGAATGCTCATTTGGTTTAATAGATACACATTTATTAATCTATTATCCATTAATCTTATTTTTTTTAGTGGTCTCTTAAACTTCATTTGTATGTATAAATTGAAAGCAAGCACAAACACATTTACAACATGGATAGAGAATGAGGAATAAGGGATAAATCCCTCAATCTGATCATCACTCTTAGGATCTTCATTGACCGAGATAGTTCTGAAGCAAATAGGTAATTTCATGACACCTAGAATAAGAAAAATATAATTCATACCTCTCTTATATGATTGATTCATCTCTATTAATAATGGCATCTATCGTTTATGTAATTGATGCTGAAATTTAGTGCAGCAAATCATCAATAAAATTTAAGGTTGTTTAAGGCACACAAAATGTTCAAGTTAAATCATTGATGATGGCTAACATGACGATAGCATAATTGTATCTAACTTTTTGTTTCTTTAATTAACTAAGGTATACTAGGTGGATAAGACATGTCCAGTTAACATAGATATAAGACATGTTTAGTTAACCATAAATGAGAAATGAAAAGAATTTTATCTTGAGAGGAATATAATTAAAATCTACATTGGATTGAAGTACTGCTTGATGTTTGGTGATGTGAATTAGTTACTGGATGGTCACACCGGCTTTAACTTTTTAGTAACTGTCTTATTTTAATTTTGGATTTGCTTTGATGTGTTTTAAAACGAGTATGTTTGCGATGCACTTGGGTGTCTACTAATTAATAGTGATGAACAAGACATGTCAATTGACAATCATGAGTGATTGAGTATATTCACATATTGAATAATTTTATTTGTCTCTCTTTACTGTAGGATCTAATATGACACTGCGGCAAGCTTAAGATAAAACGAGACTTTACTATTTTTCATTTGGGCTCTTCTTTTCTGCAAGAGAGTGCTTCATTTGGTAAGCTTCTTTTTCAGTTTAACAATAATCCTATTTTCTAGCCATATTTGTGGATCTGCTCTATTTTCATTTAGTATAGTCAGCTAAATGATGATCATTTCATGTTTATTACCATTTAAAAGGATTAAAAAATTGATAATTTTTGCAGGACTATGATTATATTCATTTGCAACTGTCAATAATTAGATTATGTGCATTAACACTAATCGCAACTGAATAGTGTTCATACTATTAGTCAGTAGTGTGTCAACATATGGAGATACATGTTATTTTTTTAAACATGGTCAGTAGTCTACTGATATTATTCTATTTGTAGTTTTTGAATAGTTAAAATTTGGTCAAAATAGACAATAATGAGCCAAACCAAACCAACTTTTACTCTCTCATCAAATCAACAAAGAAATATGAGAAATTCACTCTCTCCGCCCAGTTTTAAAATGATACTTCTTTACATCATTCATTGATGATGCTTTTAATTTTTTGTAATATATTTAGTTTGTCTTTTCAAAATCACATCTCTAAATATCAGGAAAAGCTTATTTAGTTGAGTAAGTTTGGTTATGTAAATTTTTTCCTTGCTAAGGCTAATGTAATTGTTAAACTGAGCTTTTTGTTTTTCACAAATTATAGTTGTTTTGGTGGACCAAGAATAAGTGTCAGTTTTATGTAATTAATCAATTTAGTCAATACATTATAATTGGTGTACCAGGAATCTTAGAAATCGTGGTTGGGCAAATGGAATCTAGCAATGTTCTTAGTCAATATTATAATTAAGTCGGGTTGATCAACTTTGGCTTCATCAAATCATATAACATATTCTGGCAGTATGACTAAATTTGTTTCTTACTTTTGACACATTAAGATACTATTTATCAGATAGTTTAAAAAGTATTGGCATTTTACATTTCTAATAGCGGCCCTTATTATCATTAATAGTTAGTATTTTGACCCACTCATTAGGATAATTTATCTATCCTTCCTCCAAAAACATGTGGGGTTTATCGAAATTGTACTTCCATATAGTTTATTTTGATAGAACTCACACTACCGAAAATACGCTTCCCAAACTCACACTACTCAATGTGTCATTATTGTTTTTGCGTTGAATAATTCACAGCAACATAATATTTCTCAGAGCTTTTAGGAAAAAGAAAATATAAAAAGAGATATTAGTTAGTATAATTAGAGTATGGTGTAATGTCAAAGTAGTTTTATTTGTTGATGGTCACTATTTATTTGCTTAATCTGGCATGATCTGCTCTTTTAGTTTAAGTTGTTCGTGTTAGTCTATTTGTTTGATTTATGGTATTCAATTTAGTAAATGAGGTCCTCTTCTCTCTTAATATGATTCTTTGAAGGACATTCGTTTTGTATTGTTGATTGTTGAAGATCATCTTTTGTATCTCTTTTATTAGAAATTAGAAGTTCTACCACCAAGGAAATTGTCCATGAAGGGTTTTATTGTTGACTTTTGTTTAATATTTGACATTGCCTTTTATTGTCTGATTCTTCTTTTCCATTTTGTAGATTTTGAAGCTTTGTCTCTGAGAGAAAGATTTTTATTCGAGATAAGACCATGAGGTAACTTTGTTTCATATTCGAGATAAAGACCATGGCGTAATAATATTGGAGATAATTAGTGGAAATAAGATTAAGGGGTTTTACGACCCATAACACTCTCTCAACCTTTTTGGACATTTAAGTATAATTGTTATATAGTTTTACCTATTTGAATTGTGTCATATCATGACAGATTCAAAGTTTGTAACTACATCAAATTTCATGGCTTTAGGATTGGAGACGCTGGATTGAAAACATACCTTTGGAACTACTAGATACACATTTATTCGAGACATGCATTTCTTCTGAAGTCATATGATGCATACATGTGGGGTTATTATGTGGGGTTATGTATGTGAAGGCTCCAGAAAAAGGGTTCAACATAAGCTACCTGTAACACCCATACTAAATTTAA
The DNA here is from genome assembly GCA_018208015.1 of Medicago ruthenica. NCBI lineage: Eukaryota > Viridiplantae > Streptophyta > Magnoliopsida > Fabales > Fabaceae > Medicago > Medicago ruthenica. The sequence goes on along the minus strand of CM031371.1, from coordinate 33,495,424 downwards.
CTAGTATATTAGCATGTGCGTTAATCTGATATCGGATACATTAAAATTTACAATAATATATATACAAATCACTGAATGAGTACAATTTGCTCGTTTACATAAATATCCAAATGACATATAATACACGTTATATACATATATAAAATCTATCAACCTCCTGAGCTTGCCTTGACGAGCATCTGCACTCCATCCAGCGTCTTCCTGAACATCTTCATGGACATCACCTGCTAACCTATGAACCTGCACCAGAAGGATTGGGGTGAGACATACGTCTCAGTGAGCTCCAACCCAACCTACTGTTGGCAACCACGGGGGAAACCTAGGGTCGCCGTGCCTACTCTTAGCGATATTGGGGATACCTACGATCGCTGTCATTCTTTAACATCTATCGCGATCAAGGGGAACCTAGGATCGCGTCATGTCTTTATCTTTCTTATACTTGTCATTTACATAATCTTATGCACTTCATACTCTATTCTTATCTTAGTCTTAAGCGTAGTGATCTTGGGGACATCCTATGATCACATCTCGTTCACTAGGAACTAAATATCATGTCTCGTATTACATATAAAAAATATACATATTCGTTTCATATTCGTATTCATCTTTACATATCATAAAGTTAGAAGTTAGCGTTGAACAAACAATCATTATCTTGGTTCATTTTACGGAGTGCATCCGGGTGGAGTAACCCCGAAGTACATCTCCCATAATACCGGTGAAATTCCTATCATATCAGGCTAACACCGGACTCCTCTTATCTTTGTGTAGGCAACCCTCTCGGTGAAGCCCCATCCGGCATAATCCAGAGCCTGCTGGACACATCTTGCATGTAGACAACCCTCTCGGAGAAGTCCCATCCGGCGAATCCCGGAGCCTGCTGGACATGCTTAAGTCTTTTAACATACGTGTGGACAATCCTCTCGGAAGAGTCCCATCCGGCGAAACCCGGAGTCTGATGAACACGTTTAATATCGTCTTATAACTTACGTGTGGATAGCCCTTTCGGAGAAATCCCATCCGGCGTATCCCGGAGTCTGATGAACACGTTATCATATTCTTTATCATTAAGTTCTTACTTAAGTTCTTATGTACATCTTATACATTCACATTCTTGTGCATAACTAAAGCACTCTCTAAAGCTTAACCTACTAGAGGTTCCTAACTATAAGCATATATCATTCTTGTGCTTGGTACATGATAAGTACCTTCTAAATTCTCTTTATCCTATAATAGGTTTCTAAACTTGAATGCTATAACATTCTTGAGCTTGCATGTACTTAATTGTGTATGATAAACTGCTTAGTAAGGGATAATTCCCAAAACTAGTTCTTATATTCTCTATAGTGTCTTGAGGATCAAGCCATCTAACCTCTCATGTTTGTGCCTATCCTCACCTTATAATGTTGATTTAAACACCTCAAGGATAGGTCTTTACATGTTCTTTAACAATGCTTAATCATTACATGTCGATCCTTAAGTTCGGAGCAGTATTGGATAGCCGAAACGGTGCAAGAAAAGATGAAAAATCATGTGATCCTGTCCAACCCAAAATCGTGACACGATTGGGCAATCGTGACACGATTTGGCAATCGTGTCACGATTTCATACCCAGAAATCGTGTTGGTTTCTGCCTGTGAAATCGTGACACGGTTGATAAATCGTGACACGATTTTACCTGCAGTTGGACAGCATAGGACTAGTTCAAAACATGTTTTCCACCATTTTTGGTCTATCCAATCATGCCCAAGCAACATACAGTTTAAAGAGATAATTTCTAATGCTTTTCAACAGGATACAACATGTAATAATCAAGGATTACTAGCAATCTAGTACTAGGGTTCCACAATTCATAACTTTGTTCATAATACAAATATTCATTAAAACTTGACATGGTGGGTTCTAAACCCCTAGGGAACTCACCTTGATCATTGCTTGCTTCCTTGCCAAGCTTTCCCTTCCAATCATAGCTTGATCCTCTTTTCTCTTCTCTTGATTCTTCTTTAATTCTCCTTGTTTCTTTCTCTTGCTCTAGCTTTCCACACAAGCTTGCTAGTATGCTCTTTCCCACATGAATTGAAATGAAGTTTGATGGGTTGATGGGGGAGGGAGAGGAGGCGTGAGAGTAAAGAGGAAAGGGAGAGAAGTGAGCTGATTTTGGGAAAGGAAAGAATGGAAGAATAGCAAGATAAATATCTTGCTTCCATTCTAATAAGTTTCTCTTTTCAAAATATTTACTATAATGCCATTCACTTATTTACTAAATTGCCACGCTTGTTTCATCAGGTTTCAATACTAATAATCGATACTTATAAACGGGATATTACCCTTGCCACATAAATAACTCATTAACTGACAATTTACCAAATTGTCCTTTGCTTAAAACATTCCGATACTTCGTCTCAATATTAATAAATATTCGAGTCTTAGGTGGGATGTTACAATCTACCCCCCTTAAAGAAATTTCGTCCTCGAAATTTAGAATTCCCTTGAAATCATATATAAATACTTATATACCTTATTCGGCTCACCTATTACAATTCCAACTTAAGGTTACTAAACCTCAAATACTTTACTGGATAATCTTATCCTCCTTGAAAATTTTCACTCTTCAGGGGTTTGTTGCACTACGACAAGTTCCATTGGTTTCTTGTCGTCACTTACGACGACATCTTACTCATAGGCATATATCGTCCTTTCCAAAAAAGAATCATTCTTACACAGAACACCTGATATAGTGTACTCTCATGCAATTGCAGGGATCATACCAATTTCATTATTATTATTATTATACGTTCAAGCAGGAATTTCACCTCTAGCTCCCGCTCCTTTCTTTATGCCATCTCGATGTTACTCTTGTTGCAATCATAATCATTACCTCCACTATAAAATTCTCAAAAAAAAATTCGCGGAATTCTTGCAAATTTCTTCTGCTTCGCTTAATAAGTAGTTGGCGTCATTTATCTTGATAAATTAGAAGTCATTCCTCGTTATCAGAAGTCTGATAATCCTTTATCATTCCTGTCACCAGTTATCTTGAATCCTTATCGGGTCGTTATACTCCCTATGCCAATATATATATCCAAAGCTTATAAAATGTAGTCCAAGTGATGGATAGTATAAATCATTTCACATATCATATCATCTCATAGCATATTTCATAACACTTAATTTACATACACGTTAGAGCACATATACGCTACTAACGAGTACATAGTACGTCATATTATCATTGTTCAACTAACGGGACATCATTCATAACATGTTTGTGACACTATCACATCATTAAGATTCTTTCCTTTTACTTTTAACCCACTTTGTAACATTCGGGATTTGCCTTTCGACTGGCTTGCCAGGTTTGCCCCGCCAATGTTACTCATGTTTATTTCTTAAGTATGCAATAACCCATAACGTAAATTTATGGTTACATTCCATCAGCATCATAAACTTATCTCTCGTTTCTAAACATTGAGTTCAAGATCCTTGGTTTCAATGGAAAACTTTACTCGATTGCTACCCAATAGCACACTTAGTCTTTAATCCTTTAGTCATAACCTGAAATTACGTAGCCCTCTACTGTGGACTACGAATACTTTTAATCTGCGTAAAAGTTCTCCTTCCTTTACTGGTGAACATTAAGTTCAAGACTTTCCAAAATCTTCAGCTAAGATAGGTTAACATGACATGGGTACATCATGAAATTAAACTCATTCGCCACTGCATTGTCGTTTCTGATCAAGCCTCAATTCAAATATTTCATTCCTCATGGATTTCGATGTTTAAGGTATTCATCTACTTAACTTTCATAACTTTCCATTAGAACTCATAATACGTTCAAATCGCTTATACTTACTACTATCCCGTATAATAGGAATTAAGCACTTAACATCTTCTCATACTCTAAGCTTCAGCTTAGCGTTGATCATTATATCATTCTTGGATTTCCACTCCGCTGCGCCACTCTGATTTTTATCACTCGAGTTAGCATCGGAGGAAGACTTCACTATTGTCACATAAAATTCCATCGATCCATCATTTTACTCTATCACTTAGTAATCACTGTAACCAATTTATCCGACGTTATCATTTCTCTTGTAGGTTAAACCATCTACTTATCTTACGGATTGGTCATCTCCTCACTTTACCTTTCCTTTCGTACAAGGGCCATAACTTGTAAACGGTCTTAGTAACTATTACGAGTCTAATAATGCTCCGATCAAACGGCTTATACTCCGTTCTCAACTTTACTTTCCATATTCTGAATTCGATAACCATCTCTTGGTCAGCTCTTCATGTATAATTATTAAACATTGCAGAATCCCGGCTGGAAACATATCTGAGGCAGCTTAAATTCATGTACATCCGTTCGTGGCAACTTCTAAAGACACTTAAAGCTTTTGAAGGTTCATATCTTTCATTTGAGTCTTGTAACTATTCACTCTTTCTTTATCCGTAATAATTTCATACTCATAATCTTCCCGGAACAACTTTGGTCTCCTTAGCTCTATCATGTTCCTTAAGTTACTCTTCAAGTTCCTTCAGAAACAACCCGTCTAAAAACAAATTCAATCTCTTACCGGTTCTCTTGAACGCCCAGACATAAGTTACGTCTCTTCGAATGTCCGCTCAATCGATCTTAAACTTTTGCGTATTATCATGATATATTGGATTCACCATCCATAGCTCAATTCTTAACATCTGAGTAATTCTGCATATAGTTGAACAATCCGACATCTATACCTTATTACCGCCCTCGGAAACTTATTGACACGAGGTGATCTCTTTCAGCTTCTACAATAGTTGTGGAAGAAAACGCTTCAGCTAAGAACATATAACTCCTTAACATTAACCTTAATCTTAACTTTTCATATTCAAGACGATCCTTCGTATATTAAAATCTCAACATAGTTTCTCGGCTGAAATTCCGATCATCCTTCAAGCTGGTCTACTTTAAACTTAAACTTGCCTTCTTCGACCAATCGAGAAAATTCATTACTGTTCATCCAATCAAGGGTGTTCAACTTAATTCGTCCATCAGCGTACTAAATTCCAGCAACTTATTATTTATTATCCAACCTTCATTGAGTAAAATTCTAGTCTAGCTTCTCTTACTTCTAATCTTCTTACCATTTGGACACATCCGAATACCTGGTTCACGCTTTAACATACACATATCTTATTATCATTACTTTTCATCCATCTTCTCTTCTTAATTCCCAAATCTAGCATTCATGGTTCAGGGGGTGCAGCTGATCCGATGGGGTCAAACTTACTTGTGATTCATACTCAATAACCACACTTGAGTGGTCAGTTTCATCTGTCCAAATAACTCACGTAACCCATAATTAATTCTCTTAACTGTCCGGACATTAAAATCTCATCCGATTCAAGTTCGATTCTTCAACTCTGTACTCAGAATTGTTACTTAGTCCACACTTCACTTTAACTTCTCAAGCTACCGTTTCCGTCAAGGTTCCACGTCATATCCTAGAGCATTTCATGATTCCTTAATCCTTATGTCTTCCACATACAAGGCATCGTCCAACGATGCGTCCAACTGGGTTGAGGCGCTTCACCTAACTGTTAAATATCCCTTGTGTTTCTAAGACCTTGCCACGATCAGGCTTCGTCACTTTACAGTTTGATGGCCACCATTTGGCATAAATACTTCTTCGCCAAATCCGTCTTAAAATTCTGTCAATATAGTTTCGCCCTTCATACACTTCATTCCTCCCTGGTCACATTCAGCTCTCGGACATTTATCCTAACTGTCACATACTAGACTGAGTTGATCAGGCTCAACTAGATGTGACCTTTAGAACAATATCCGGAACCCAATGGTCCCACTACTTTTATTGAAACTTTAATGACCCAAGGCACGGTCTGAATCGACCTGCTCTGATACCAATTGTAACACCCATACTAAAATTTAACTAGTATATTAGCATGTGCGTTAATCTGATATCGGATACATTAAAATTTACAATAATATATATACAAATCACTGAATGAGTACAATTTGCTCGTTTACATAAATATCCAAATGACATATAATACACGTTATATACATATATAAAATCTATCAACCTCCTGAGCTTGCCTTGACGAGCATCTGCACTCCATCCAGCGTCTTCCTGAACATCTTCATGGACATCACCTGCTAACCTATGAACCTGCACCAGAAGGATTGGGGTGAGACATACGTCTCAGTGAGCTCCAACCCAACCTACTGTTGGCAACCACGGGGGAAACCTAGGGTCGCCGTGCCTACTCTTAGCGATATTGGGGATACCTACGATCGCTGTCATTCTTTAACATCTATCGCGATCAAGGGGAACCTAGGATCGCGTCATGTCTTTATCTTTCTTATACTTGTCATTTACATAATCTTATGCACTTCATACTCTATTCTTATCTTAGTCTTAAGCGTAGTGATCTTGGGGACATCCTATGATCACATCTCGTTCACTAGGAACTAAATATCATGTCTCGTATTACATATAAAAAATATACATATTCGTTTCATATTCGTATTCATCTTTACATATCATAAAGTTAGAAGTTAGCGTTGAACAAACAATCATTATCTTGGTTCATTTTACGGAGTGCATCCGGGTGGAGTAACCCCGAAGTACATCTCCCATAATACCGGTGAAATTCCTATCATATCAGGCTAACACCGGACTCCTCTTATCTTTGTGTAGGCAACCCTCTCGGTGAAGCCCCATCCGGCATAATCCGGAGCCTGCTGGACACATCTTGCATGTAGACAACCCTCTCGGAGAAGTCCCATCCGGCGAATCCCGGAGCCTGCTGGACATGCTTAAGTCTTTTAACATACGTGTGGACAATCCTCTCGGAAGAGTCCCATCCGGCGAAACCCGGAGTCTGATGAACACGTTTAATATCGTCTTATAACTTACGTGTGGATAGCCCTTTCGGAGAAATCCCATCCGGCGTATCCCGGAGTCTGATGAACACGTTATCATATTCTTTATCATTAAGTTCTTACTTAAGTTCTTATGTACATCTTATACATTCACATTCTTGTGCATAACTAAAGCACTCTCTAAAGCTTAACCTACTAGAGGTTCCTAACTATAAGCATATATCATTCTTGTGCTTGGTACATGATAAGTACCTTCTAAATTCTCTTTATCCTATAATAGGTTTCTAAACTTGAATGCTATAACATTCTTGAGCTTGCATGTACTTAATTGTGTATGATAAACTGCTTAGTAAGGGATAATTCCCAAAACTAGTTCTTATATTCTCTATAGTGTCTTGAGGATCAAGCCATCTAACCTCTCATGTTTGTGCCTATCCTCACCTTATAATGTTGATTTAAACACCTCAAGGATAGGTCTTTACATGTTCTTTAACAATGCTTAATCATTACATGTCGATCCTTAAGTTCGGAGCAGTATTGGATAGCCGAAACGGTGCAAGAAAAGATGAAAAATCATGTGATCCTGTCCAACCCAAAATCGTGACACGATTGGGCAATCGTGACACGATTTGGCAATCGTGTCACGATTTCATACCCAGAAATCGTGTTGGTTTCTGCCTGTGAAATCGTGACACGGTTGATAAATCGTGACACGATTTTACCTGCAGTTGGACAGCATAGGACTAGTTCAAAACATGTTTTCCACCATTTTTGGTCTATCCAATCATGCCCAAGCAACATACAGTTTAAAGAGATAATTTCTAATGCTTTTCAACAGGATACAACATGTAATAATCAAGGATTACTAGCAATCTAGTACTAGGGTTCCACAATTCATAACTTTGTTCATAATACAAATATTCATTAAAACTTGACATGGTGGGTTCTAAACCCCTAGGGAACTCACCTTGATCATTGCTTGCTTCCTTGCCAAGCTTTCCCTTCCAATCATAGCTTGATCCTCTTTTCTCTTCTCTTGATTCTTCTTTAATTCTCCTTGTTTCTTTCTCTTGCTCTAGCTTTCCACACAAGCTTGCTAGTATGCTCTTTCCCACATGAATTGAAATGAAGTTTGATGGGTTGATGGGGGAGGGAGAGGAGGCGTGAGAGTAAAGAGGAAAGGGAGAGAAGTGAGCTGATTTTGGGAAAGGAAAGAATGGAAGAATAGCAAGATAAATATCTTGCTTCCATTCTAATAAGTTTCTCTTTTCAAAATATTTACTATAATGCCATTCACTTATTTACTAAATTGCCACGCTTGTTTCATCAGGTTTCAATACTAATAATCGATACTTATAAACGGGATATTACCCTTGCCACATAAATAACTCATTAACTGACAATTTACCAAATTGTCCTTTGCTTAAAACATTCCGATACTTCGTCTCAATATTAATAAATATTCGAGTCTTAGGTGGGATGTTACACTACCTCTTTATCCTCAAATCAAATGTCACTTACAAATTTTGAGGCAAAATAGACTGTGAAGAATCAAACCAATAAAATGTGTATACTGATATAGCTTTCAAATTTAATCTTTATAACTAATTTAAAAGAAAGTAAACATGTGAATATCTTTGTAGCTTCCATATGAACCTCTATATATAAAGACCAAAAGTTTGTTTCTCATGAACCTCTGTATACGCTTTAATTAGAGCATGTTGATGGTTTCCTTTGGATATTAATAGTTCATATCTCTTGCAAGTCTCTTTAAAGAAAACTTTAATAGTTCATATCACTATCATTATCATCATCAAATTTTGCAGGACTCATTTTTTAATGCAACTCATATTTCGGATCTTACTTTGCCGGTTTATATTTTGAGGCAATGTCAACTACATTTTCTCTATAATTTTTGTATTTTTCTTCTATTTCTGCTGTTTAATGATTATTTGAATATGAACATTCCTAATGCCCAGTTTCTTTTCAATTTCATGAGTGAAAGATGCAAATCTACACGGTATCAAAATAGCCGGATTTTGTATTAAAAAACTCACGGTCATTTTAATAAGTTGTAAAATCAAACAGTTTAAGACTATTATTTATACTATACAAATTAAATTGAGATATCTTTCATTTATTTTGCAGTTTATTTTGGAGCTATAGAGGGGTAACAAATGCATTGTCTTCAAGGACATTTTTTGATTGATTTTTTTGCGATTTCTATTTTGTCTTTGTTTGTTATTAATGTAGTCATTTGATGACTAAAAGACATCACTGTGAAACCTAATTAAAATGGTTTGATGGTTGTGTCATTCATTTGCTTTGTCAGTTGTAACAAGATAATCATATTCAAATCTATATGAATGACAATATATCTTAAGTATTTTGTTATTGTGTTGAGCGTCAACATTTTAATGCACTACAATATTGCTCTTTTTGCCCGTGCGTTGCACGGATCGAATACTAGTAACCTTACAAACATTCTAATGGATGCATATAGTGTGGGTTCAAACCACCGCAACTCGCCTTTATAATCACTGGAATAAATTTTCCTTTAAAAAAAAACCACTGCAATAATTTTATTTGATTAATTTTTATTGAAGGAAAAGGTTATTTGATTAATAAGGTTTCTAACAAAAATTGGCCAAATTAACTTTTCTTCAATCTCAATTTTTGACACATCTAAAAATGGAACTACCTTACATGGCAACATATAATATTTATTTAATCTTAAATGCACTTATAGTCGTTCTATTCTTTATTAAAAAAGTTAAGTTTTTGTCTCTTTATTTTGAAAGCCCGTATTTTGGGTGACGTCTAGGGTGAGAGATCAATTAAATCTCTCACCGGTAGACCACAAACAAAATACCATTGAATTTAATCAATGGTCAAGATTTATTAAAATTAAAAACGAGAACATCTATACTTTTCCACATACAAGCAAACATCTACCTCGTCCCCATCTTGGTCCTCTTCATCTCAATAAAAATCTGCACGAGATGGGTTGCTAGAAATGAAAGGAAACTGACAAAAGAGTGCTTGAAGAATCATACTACAAACGATGGTAGCTTATTTTAAACAAGAAACATTCCAGCATAGACTTTTCAAGCCTTAACCACAAGTTGGTAGTGAAATATAGAAAACAAAAGCAAAATCAGTCACCCGCAAAATAAGAACATCGTAGATAATTTATCCATAATCTAATAACTACGATTTTAGATTTTTGTGGCAATTTAGTTCTACAATCGCTCATCTTGGTGAGAACGATCCTTCTTCGATTTGAATTTTATAAATTCTTTTGCGGCAATAACAACAATTTCTATTTTAACTCTCACTCAACACCACAACGATCAAAATAACAAGTAACAATTAGAGGGCAAATACATTAATGAGTCAATTAGAGGGCAAACAATTTCTGGAGATTTTTGACAAGTTAGAGAAGACCCAGATGGAAAAGATAGAAGCATGGTTGTGTGTGGAAAAGTATAGATGTTCTCCTTTTTAATTTTAATAAATTTAGACCATTGATTATATCCAATGGTATTATGTTTGTGGTCCACCGGTGAGGGACTTGATTGATCCCTCACCCTAGAATCCACCCGTATTTTGATGATCAATTTAACTTTTTTCTTCTTCTTAAATTTGGTATTTTTTTTAAGTTTTTGTCTCATTTTTAAGTCTTTTTTATGATATTATAAATTCATTTATAGCGCAACAAAGCTTGTTAAGCCACATAAAATATTTATATCAACAAAAATATGTCTAATAAACATTATCACATCATCGATCAATATGTCACATAATAAAAAAAATAAAAGATGAGAGACCAAAATTCAAAAAATAAATAAATAATTTAAGAGACCAAAAACCGATTTTCTACTAACAATATATAAAAATCGAAATCCAGCAAAATTTCATAGTCGTCTTTATTAAAACTCATGATCTCCTTAATTTTATGTGCATAATGGTCATTTTGCAAAATTTAATTTATTTGTTTTTTAAAAAATTAATTACGGATAATGGTCATCCACAAGTGTAACCAACTTTCACGGATAACTATGAAACTGGTTGTCATACCCCATTTTTGACCCGTTTTTATTTCATTTCTCTCGTCTTTTAGGCCGGAAATTTTCGTCGTTTCAGACGAAATTTCGGCAGAGAGGTATTTTAAAATACCTCATTTTTGTTCCGAAGGCAACCGTTTTATTTTTTTTATTTTCTGTTGTTTTATTATTATTTTTATTTTTTATTATTATTGTTTATTTCTTTTCTTTTATTTTTTTTCTTTTTATTAGTTTTTATTTTTATTGTGTATTTTCGTTTTTTTAATTATTGTGTTTTATTATTTTGATTTTATTCTTTTTAAGTCCATTTTCAGTCTGATTTTTGTCCAAGGCCCAGAGGGGCATTTCAGTCTTTTTTCGTTTTTACCCTTTATTTTACTATAAATAGCACTGTTCACGAAAAGTACAGGGGAGTCAGAATCTGTAACATCCCGCCCAAGACTCGAATAATTATTAATATTGAGACGATGTATCAGAGATGTTTTAAGCAAAGGACAATTTGGTAAATTGTCAGTTAATAGGTTTATTTATATGGCAAGAGTAATATTCCGCTGAAAGTATCAGTTATTAGCGCTAGAATCTTGAGAAGCAAGCAAGAAAATAAGCAATTAAGCGTAATGGCATAATTGTAATTTATGAGATAAGGGAGTTTGTTTTAAAGGGGAAATAGATATTTCCCACTATCATTCTTCTTCATTCTCCTTCCTCCTTCACATCAGCCTATTTCTTTCCCTCCTCCTCCAAGCCACACGCCCTCCCCCTCTTACCATCCCTCATCCAAAACTCCAAACTAAACCCTAGTAAGAAAACTTTGCAAGGCAAGCTTGAGTAGGAAGAAAGATCAAGAGAAGTGAAGAGGAGAAAACAAAGAGAATCAAGAGTTAGAGTTGGAGAGACTTAAGGCTTTGGAAATCAAGTGTAATCAGCACCAAATGGTGGATTAAGGTGAGCTCCACAGGGTTTTAGAACCCGTTTATGTAAGTTTGAAAGTTTATAGCTTATTTACCTAGATTAGGGTTTTTTGTACCTAATTGCCTTTCCATGTTAATCCTTGATCATTGATGATATAAACTAGCTATATGCCTTAGAAAATGATTCTTGAACATGTTATGATGTCTGGGTATGTTGGATAAGCTGAATTGGTGCAAAATCACGTTTAAAACTTGCCAAATACTGTCTAACTGCAGGTAAAATCGTGTCACGATTTTCCAATCGTGTCACGATTTCACAGGCAGAAACAAACTGATTTTCTGGGTAGAAAATCGTGTCACGATTTCCAAATCGTGACACGATGTGACAGGACAGGGCATACTATGATTTTTCATCCTTTCTCGCTCCACTCCGGCTTTCCAACGCTACCTCGGACTTCATAACGATATGTGGTGACTAAGTGTCGCTATTAGGCATAGAAAGACCCAATCCTTGGGGAATGTATGAATGATTTATAGATGAGGAAAGGTACTAAGTTAGAAGAGGATTATACTAATCCATAAGCAATCATAGTGAAGTCAAGAACTAGTTTAGGGTTTATCCCTTATGAGACAATGATGTGAACTTGATTCAGTTTATACGACATCAAGAATGATACAATGATTAAGACTAGAACCTTTATAGGTTAAGTACTTATGAATGATCACTTAAGGTATAAGAATATGATACGAATACGTTATACGATTAGGATCACGTGTTCATCAGACTCCGGGTTACGCCGGATGGGATTACTCCGAAAGGGTTATCCACACGTAAGTTATAAGACTATATATGTTTAAAGAATAAGAACAAATTATTAAGATGGCTTGATGTGTCTCTCGTATGCTCGCTAGTTAGTATACGAGGGGTTCCTGTGAAGTTACCGCCTTTAATGGCAGCCGGAACGGTGAAGTTACCGCTCGTGAGGGCAGCTACACATCCAAGTCTATAAAGTTAATGTGTCTCCTGTCTGCTCGTCAGTTAGTATACAGGGGGTCCCCGTGAAGTTACCGCCTTAAATGGCAGCTGGGACGGTGAAGTTACCGCTCGCGAGGGCAGCCACACACAAATAAGAGGAGTCCGGTGTTAGCCTGATATGATAGGAATTTTCACCGGTTAGAAGGGAGATGTACTTCGGGGTTACTCCACCCGGATGCACTCCGTAAAATGAACCAAGATAATAATTGTTTGTTCAACGCTAACTTCTAACTTTATGATATGAAAAAGATGAATACGAATATGAAATGTATACGTATATTTTATATGTATTATGAGACATGAAGATTAGTTCCTAATGAACGCGATGTGATCATAGGATGTCCCCAAGATCACTACGTATAAGACTAAGATAAGGATAGAGTATGAAAAGTACAAGAAAGATAGAGACATGAAGCGATCCTAGGTTTCCCCTTGATCGCGATAGATGTTAAAGAATGACAGCGATCGTAGGAATCCCCAATATCGCTAAGAGTAGGCACGGTGACCCTAGGTTTCCCCCGTGGTTGCCAACAGTAGGTGGGGTAGGAGCTCACTGAGACATTATGTCTCATCCCTATCCTTCTGGTGCAGGTTCATAGGTTAGCAGGTGTTATTCATGAAGATCTTCAGGAAGATGCTGGATGGAGTGCAGATGCTCGTCAAAGTCAAGCTCAGGAGGTTGATAGATTATTTATGTATATGAGAATGTAATTGTAAATAACATTTGGATATTGTATAAACGAGCTATTTGTACTCATTCAGTAGTTCTATATTGTATTTATTATTGAAAATTTTAATGTACCCAGTATCAGATTAATACACATGCTAAATATTCTAGATAATTTAGTATGGGTGTTACAATTGGTATCAGAGCAGGTCGATTCAGACCGTGCCTTGGGTCATTAAAGTTTCAATAAAAGTAGAGGGACCATTGGGTTCCGGATGTTGTTCTAAAGGTCACATCTAGTTGAGCCTGATCAACTCAGTCTAGTATGTGACAGTTAGGATAAATGTCCGAGAGCTGAATGTGACCAAGGAGGAATGAAGTGTATGAAGGGCGAAGATTTAGGTGACATAATTCTAAGACGGATTTAGCGAAGAAGTAATCAACGCCAAATGGTGGCCATCGAACTGTAAAGTGACGAAGCCTGTTAGTGGCAAGGTCTTAAAGACATAAGGGATATTTAACAGTGAGGTGAAGCGCCTCAACCCAGTTGAACGCATCGTTGGACGATGCCTTGTATGCGGAAGACATAAGGATTAAGGAATCATGGAATGCTCTAAGGAATGACGTGGAACCTTGACGGAAACCGTAGTTTGAGAAGTTAAAGTGAAGTGTGGACTAAGTAACAATTCTGAGTACAGAGTTGAAGAATCGAACTTGAATCAGACGAGATTTAATGTCCGGACAGTTAAGAGAATTAATTATGGATTACGTGAGTTATTTGGACAGATGGAACTAACCACTCAAGTGTGGTTATTGAGTATGAATCACAAGTAAGTTAAGTTTGATCCCATCAGATCAGCCACGTTTACTGAACCAGATTGTGAAATAAGAAGAGGAGATGATATACGGCCTAATAACAAAGACGGATGAATAAGTGGTAACAATAAGACTCGTTGCATGTCAAAGCGCGAATCGAATTTGTGGATGTACCCTAATGGTACGAAGATTAGAAGAAAGAGAAGCTAGACTGGAATTTTACTTAATGAAGGTTGGATGATAAATAATCAGTTGCTGGAATTAATTATGCTGATGGATGAATTAAGTTGAACACTCTTGATTAGACGAACAGTATTGGATTTCCTTGATTGATTAAAGAAGACAAGTTCAAGTAAACACAAGGTTATAGTAGACTAGTGTTGAAGGACGATCGGGATTTCAGCCGAGAAATTATGTTGAGATTTTAATATACGGAGGATCGTCTTGAACATGAAATTTTATGATTGAGGTAAATGCTAAGGAGTTGTGTGCACCCTATTGAAGAGGTTCCTTCCACAAATCATAAAATAGAAAGAGATCACCCGTGATGATAAGTTACCAAAGGCAGTAATGAGGTATAGACTTGAATTGTAAATACAATAACGAGCTACTGGAGGAATCCAATGGATTATGATAATGTGCAAAAGTTTAAGATCGATTAATCGGACACTCGGAGAAACGCAACCTATGTTGGGCGTTCTAGAGAACCGGTAAGAATTTGGAACTTTTCAGAGCGGATTGTCCTGTAGAAACTCAAGGGTAACTTAAGGAACATGATAGAGTTAAGGAGACCGAAGTTGTCCCGGAAAGGTTATGGATATGAAATCATTACGGATAAAGAAAGAGTGAATAGTAACAAAACTCAAATGAAAGATATGAACCTTCAAAAGCTTTAAGTGTCTTTAGAAGTTGCCACGAACGGATGTACATGAATTTAAACTACCTCAGATATATTTCCAGTCGGGTTACCGCAATGTTTAATGATTCTACATGAAAAGCTGACCAAGAGAAATGGTAACGTCAGAAAAATTTGTTACAATGATTACAAAGTGATAGAGTAAAAGGATTGGTCGACGGAATTTTATGTGACAATAGTGAAGTCTTCCTCCGATGCTAACTCGAGTGTTAAGATCAGAGTGGCGCAGCGGAGTGGTAATCCAAGAATGATATAATGATCAACGCTAAGCTGAGGCTTAAAGTATGAGAAGATGTTAAGTGTTTAATTCCTATTATACGGGACAGTAGTAAGTATGAGCGATTTGGATATATCATGAGTTCTAATGGAAAGTTATGGAAGTTAAGTTGATGAATACCTTAAACCTCGAAATCCATGAGGAATGAAATATTCGAATTTGAGGCTTTGATCAGAAACGACAATGCAGTGGCGAAAGAGTTTAATTTCAAGTTGTACCCATGTCATGTTAACCTATATTAGCCGAAGATTTCGGAAGTTTTGAACTTAATGCTCACCTGTAAGGGAAGGAGAGCTTTTACGTAGATTAAAAGTTATTCGTAGTCCATGGTAAAGGGCTGCGTAATTTTAAGATATGACTAAAGAATTAAAGACTGAGTGTGCTTTTGGATAGCAATTGAGTAGAGTTTTTCCGTTGGAATTAAGGATTTTGAATTCTACGTCCTGGACGAGAAATAAGTTTGTGAAACCGGTGATTCGTAACCATAATTTGCATTATAGGTTGTTGTATACTTAAGAATAAACATGAGTAACATTGGCGGGGCAAACCTGGCAAGCCAGTTGAAAGGCAAATCCCGGATGTTACGAAATGAGTTAAGAGTAAGAAAGATTTCCTCAATTGATGTGGTAGTGTCTCAAGTATGTTAAGAATAAGAATAATATCCCGTTAGTTGGACAAAGATGAAGTAATGTATAGTGTACACGTGCTCGCTTATATATGTAAGTTGTATGTTATGAAATATATTATATTATGACATGTGAGACGACCTAAGCCACCCATCGCATAGACTGAACCCCTATAAGTTTGGGATTATCGGTGTAGAAAACATTTATGCTATGGCAAGCAAACGAGAATAAGTTGGGACAAGAACGATGGGAGATTGGCAAACTCCTAGTATGAAGAATGATTCCTAAGTTATTAAGATAAGTAACGTCGTAGATCTATCGAAGCAGAACGCGGGTAATCAGTAAGATTTCGCGAGTCCTTGAGGAATTCCGTGATGGAAGCAATGATTAAGATTATGGAAAGTAATACACCAAGATGCCTCCTCCTTGTATTTGTATATTGGAGGTAGTGCGGTAGTTTTACCCTCATTAAAAGATGATATATTTATGGTAAGACCATAAATGTAGAATGCCGTTGCATAAGGCAAAGATCGAATATAAGAATTCAATGGAATCGTCGAGGATGTCATCAAAGTGAGATTACGCGAACTATGACGAGATTATAAGATTCAGCACAAGTGTTAGAATTGGATAACTCTAGTTTGGGTTACAAGAAGTGTATAACCAGGGATATAGTCAACAAGTTGGATGCGATGGTTCGAATAACCTCATATTTTGCTATGCAAGGATTGTGTGATGCACACCAAGTATTTCAGTTAATGAAAAGATTGTCGGATACATTCGACTTATAGAGTTGGAATCTAAGGGATTCCGATAAGTAAGAAGAACTGGAATCTTGGCTAATGAAGGAAGTAGTAAGTGAGATTAATTCATGTATGATAGTGGATTCTAAATTTCGAGGACGAAATTTCTTTAAGGGGGGTAGATTGTAACATCCCGCCCAAGACTCGAATAATTATTAATATTGAGACGATGTATCAGAGATGTTTTAAGCAAAGGACAATTTGGTAAATTGTCAGTTAATAGGTTTATTTATATGGCAAGAGTAATATTCCGCTGAAAGTATCAGTTATTAGCGCTAGAATCTTGAGAAGCAAGCAAGAAAATAAGCAATTAAGCGTAATGGCATAATTGTAATTTATGAGATAAGGGAGTTTGTTTTAAAGGGGAAATAGATATTTCCCACTATCATTCTTCTTCATTCTCCTTCCTCCTTCACATCAGCCTATTTCTTTCCCTCCTCCTCCAAGCCACACGCCCTCCCCCTCTTACCATCCCTCATCCAAAACTCCAAACTAAACCCTAGTAAGAAAACTTTGCAAGGCAAGCTTGAGTAGGAAGAAAGATCAAGAGAAGTGAAGAGGAGAAAACAAAGAGAATCAAGAGTTAGAGTTGGAGAGACTTAAGGCTTTGGAAATCAAGTGTAATCAGCACCAAATGGTGGATTAAGGTGAGCTCCACAGGGTTTTAGAACCCGTTTATGTAAGTTTGAAAGTTTATAGCTTATTTACCTAGATTAGGGTTTTTTGTACCTAATTGCCTTTCCATGTTAATCCTTGATCATTGATGATATAAACTAGCTATATGCCTTAGAAAATGATTCTTGAACATGTTATGATGTCTGGGTATGTTGGATAAGCTGAATTGGTGCAAAATCACGTTTAAAACTTGCCAAATACTGTCTAACTGCAGGTAAAATCGTGTCACGATTTTCCAATCGTGTCACGATTTCACAGGCAGAAACAAACTGATTTTCTGGGTAGAAAATCGTGTCACGATTTCCAAATCGTGACACGATGTGACAGGACAGGGCATACTATGATTTTTCATCCTTTCTCGCTCCACTCCGGCTTTCCAACGCTACCTCGGACTTCATAACGATATGTGGTGACTAAGTGTCGCTATTAGGCATAGAAAGACCCAATCCTTGGGGAATGTATGAATGATTTATAGATGAGGAAAGGTACTAAGTTAGAAGAGGATTATACTAATCCATAAGCAATCATAGTGAAGTCAAGAACTAGTTTAGGGTTTATCCCTTATGAGACAATGATGTGAACTTGATTCAGTTTATACGACATCAAGAATGATACAATGATTAAGACTAGAACCTTTATAGGTTAAGTACTTATGAATGATCACTTAAGGTATAAGAATATGATACGAATACGTTATACGATTAGGATCACGTGTTCATCAGACTCCGGGTTACGCCGGATGGGATTACTCCGAAAGGGTTATCCACACGTAAGTTATAAGACTATATATGTTTAAAGAATAAGAACAAATTATTAAGATGGCTTGATGTGTCTCTCGTATGCTCGCTAGTTAGTATACGAGGGGTTCCTGTGAAGTTACCGCCTTTAATGGCAGCCGGAACGGTGAAGTTACCGCTCGTGAGGGCAGCTACACATCCAAGTCTATAAAGTTAATGTGTCTCCTGTCTGCTCGTCAGTTAGTATACAGGGGGTCCCCGTGAAGTTACCGCCTTAAATGGCAGCTGGGACGGTGAAGTTACCGCTCGCGAGGGCAGCCACACACAAATAAGAGGAGTCCGGTGTTAGCCTGATATGATAGGAATTTTCACCGGTTAGAAGGGAGATGTACTTCGGGGTTACTCCACCCGGATGCACTCCGTAAAATGAACCAAGATAATAATTGTTTGTTCAACGCTAACTTCTAACTTTATGATATGAAAAAGATGAATACGAATATGAAATGTATACGTATATTTTATATGTATTATGAGACATGAAGATTAGTTCCTAATGAACGCGATGTGATCATAGGATGTCCCCAAGATCACTACGTATAAGACTAAGATAAGGATAGAGTATGAAAAGTACAAGAAAGATAGAGACATGAAGCGATCCTAGGTTTCCCCTTGATCGCGATAGATGTTAAAGAATGACAGCGATCGTAGGAATCCCCAATATCGCTAAGAGTAGGCACGGTGACCCTAGGTTTCCCCCGTGGTTGCCAACAGTAGGTGGGGTAGGAGCTCACTGAGACATTATGTCTCATCCCTATCCTTCTGGTGCAGGTTCATAGGTTAGCAGGTGTTATTCATGAAGATCTTCAGGAAGATGCTGGATGGAGTGCAGATGCTCGTCAAAGTCAAGCTCAGGAGGTTGATAGATTATTTATGTATATGAGAATGTAATTGTAAATAACATTTGGATATTGTATAAACGAGCTATTTGTACTCATTCAGTAGTTCTATATTGTATTTATTATTGAAAATTTTAATGTACCCAGTATCAGATTAATACACATGCTAAATATTCTAGATAATTTAGTATGGGTGTTACAGAATCAGTCAGCAACAGTCAGAATCACAACTCTCAAAACCACCACAAACCACCAACAACCACCCAAATCCACTTTCCGGCCACCGGAAAATACAACCACCACCAAAAAAAAAAACTCAAAAATTTCTTTTTCTTTTCTCTTCCAGATCCGAACCACCAACACAACTGTACAAACAAAGCTCACGGCCACACGGCCACACAGCCAACATCACAAATCCGAACCAAAAAAAAATCGAAAAGCATCAAAACGAAACCTGAGCCAAACAAGCAACACAGATCGAGTACGAATCAAAGCTTAAACCCAGAACAACAACATCAGAATCGCATAAAGAAAATTAAGGTAGTGTTCTTCGTTTTTGGTTTCGTTTAGATCTAAGTTTTGTTTAATGAAATTTCTAAGCTGGCTTCGGATTTGTGAGAAAAATGGAGAGGAAGAGAGGACGTGAGATGTGAAAAGAAGAGAGGATGTGAGAAGAAAAGAGGAGAGGATGTGAGAAGAAAAGAAGAAAACGTGAGAGTCTGAGAGAAAAAGAGAGAAGTTGAAAAGAAGAAAGAGAAAGAGTAATGGAAATGAATAAAAAACCAGATTCTGACTTAAGTAGACTGCTGAACCGGTCTGGTTCTTTCGGACCGAACCAGACCGGTTCACCCTGGACTCAGCTTTTTGGACTTGGCCCATTCTCCTCTTCCCTTTTCTTTTTCTGATTTCTACTCTTTTACTTTCTGCACTCCCCTTATTATTTCTGCACCCCCTTTCTTCCTCTCTATTCTTTTATTTTCTTTATTTATTTCTTGCACTTTTTTATTTCTTTTATTTTTATGCACTTTATTTATTGCTTTTAATTTCTAGTACCATGCATTTTTTCTACTTTTATTTTACTGCATCATATTTATTTTTTTGTCTTGCATTTTCTATTTTCTTTTATTTTATGCATCATATTTAATTTCATGCCTTGCATTTTTTATTTTCTTTATTTATTTTCCAGCACCATATTTAATATTCAGTCTTGCATTTTATTTTCCAGCTCCATATTTATTTTTTTGCCTTTGCATTTTTTATTATTTTCTTTTATTTTATGCATCATATTTATTTTATTGTCTTGCATTTTTATTTTCTTTTAGCATCATGTTTATTTTTATTGTCTTGCATTTTTATTTTATTTTCAGCATCATATTTACTTATGCCTTGCATTTTTATTTTTTTTATTTACTTTAAGCACCATATTTATTTATTGTTTTGCATTTCATGCATTTTTTATTTCTTTTTAGCATATTTACTTTAATGCAATTGCAATTTTATTTTATTTTATTATTTTTGTTATTTATTTTCTTGCCATTAGAATGTATCTAGATCCAATGTAAATAAAATATAAATGAGAATATGCACCGACACCACATTTATTTTTCTTATGCTTTATGTCGAGGGCGATTATGTAATTTGGACCGTATCCGAGGAAAAGGACCCTCACTTGATCCAACGTCATTTTGAGGGATCCGGCGCGTTAGATTTTCTCAGCATAATTTAGTCTCAGGACCTTAGGACCTAATCAAAATCTTTCTCAAAAAAAAAAGTCAAAAAAGTCAAAACTCAAAAACATTTTATAATCAAAATTTTCAAAAAAAGTCAATTTTTTACCTTTTCTTTTCTTAATCAAATTTTCAATCAACTTTAATCAATCAAAACATTTTCTTCAATTTAAAATCAATCAAACTCACTTTCTTTTATCCTTCTATGCCTTTACGACCTCTCATCTTTCTTAAAACCTTTTTCAAACTTTAAAATCAACCAAAACCAATCACTCATCTTTTTACCCCGAACTACGAGATTTTGATCCCGCTCGGGTACGTAGGCAAAAGACTTTGTCTTTCCAAATCAATAAAAATAACAAAAACCTCTTCCTTCTTTTAACTTTCATCACCTTTTATCCTTTTACACTTAAGTATTTATTTTACAAACAAATAATCATTTTAGCATAAAGATAAAATAAAAGCAAGAGGTTCCTATAGAGTACTATAGACGTTTAGGGTGCTAATACCTTCCCTTTGCGTAACCAACCCCCGGACCTTTGATCTCTCTAATAAATAGGGTTTTTCGAACTTTCTCCCTTTTCCTCGGAAAAAATAAAAGATCGGTGGCGAGCTTAAAATTGCGAGTCAACGCTAATTAATAGCTTGATATCCAAAAATCACCGCGACAGAAAAATGGCGACTCCACTGGGGACAAAAATCCTAAGTGGGTTAAACCTATCTTGCTTTTCTTTATCTTTATGCTTTATTATTGTTTGTAATTGTAAATACATGCTTAAGTGTTTACCTTTTGACGTGAGTGGTGAGATAAGTCCTACACCCGGACTTGAGGGAAACATAAGATAGGATGGTGGTATAATCATAGTGGCTTTCCGAGAGTAAGTTTCGGATGTGGCACATGTGATAACCCCGCTCAATGGAGGAATCTTGGAAGTATTACTATGTTGGCATGAGTAGTCGTGTTCGGCATTGATATTTTCAAGTGACCTATGAAGTTGAGGACCTTTAGTTACCTAACCCATCTTGGCCTTTTAGGACGTAGTGCGGTGGCTAATCAAGAATAGTCTTGAATTGGTTGATACGCGATACTACACTCAAATGAGACTTTCCTACGGACGTTGTTAGACCGGGAGTCAGTCCCGTAATCCGACAATATTCGGAAGTGGTCAATGACTTTGGGAACTTGGTAGAACCCGTGATACAGGTACATGTGAAACCATAGTCCTTACCAAATGGCGTGTTTACCCTTGACTCCAACATATGGACCTAAACTCACCATGTTTTCTCCGCTCTTTAGCATAATCATACATACATGCATTCATTCATAAACATTTTTTTCATCAAGTATCGAAAGACTTAGACAAGTTTTGTTGTAAACATCGTAGGAATGAACTTCACAAAGAGAAACACTCAGAAATACAATTTCAAAAGCCCATATCTGACAAGCTTAAGGAAGCTAGGATCTTTAATGACTAGTCCAGAGGATTTTTTCTCGAACTCGTTATGGGAGATCATTCGGCATCCTCAAGTTTGAAATATCGGGACTTTTTCAAGATTTATACTGATGAACTTTTGAACATATCCCTTGGCTTTGTTCCTAAAAAGGGGATTGTCTGTAATATTTTAAATGAAACGTTCAAACTATGATGTTTACAATTACTTCGACTAGTCCTTCGATAACAAATCTTTCTCTTTTTGCATAAGCATAATCATGCATCATCTTGCATTCATAGTTTCTAAACCGAGTCTTACATTTTGTTCACCAATAAAAGGTTAATCTGCCGCCGTCAAAGAAAGTGGCCCGGCGTGTTCATTGCAAGCCTACTCGCATTCCCAACACTCGAGCATATCAAAAGAAAAGGATGGATCTGTTAGAGCAAGAAAACCAAAACCTCCGGGAAGAGGTAGCTAGTCTCAGGGAGGGGATGGAGAAGTTGACCTCCATGATGAATGCTTTGTTAGCTTCCCAAGCCCAGGCGTCAGTTCCTCAGCCTTTCGTCACTACTATTGAACAGCCACTTTACCATTGCTTCACCTTTCCTAATTCAGCTCCTCTTATCCACACTGCTCAGCAAGAGGCAGAGCCTGTCCTTCATGCCAAAAGTGTTGGAGCCTTTGATAAGATAGATGAGCTTCAAGAGAAATTTGATGGGATGCAACAAGAAATTGAAACCCTCCGTGGAAAAGACTTGTTTGGCAAAGATGTTCGAGAACTCTGTTTGGTTCCTGACGTTGTAATACCGCCTAAGTTCAAGGTCCCTAACTTTGAAAAATACAAGGGGAATTCGTGTCCACGTAGCCATCTGGTGATGTACGTGAGGAAGATGTCTATGCACACTGATAATCACAAGCTTCTTATCCATTTCTTTCAGGACAGTCTGACTGGTGCTGCTTTGAAATGGTACATGAACCTGGACAGTGCTAGCATCCGCACTTTCAATGATCTTGGTGAGGTTTTCATTCGCCAATATAAGTATAATCTGGACATGGCCCCAGATCGTGACCAACTTCGTGCTATGACTCAGAAGGACAAGGAAACATTCAAAGAGTATGCTCAACGCTGGAGGGAAGTGGCAGCTCAGGTTGTCCCGCCATTAGAAGAAAAAGAGATGACCAAAATCTTCTTGAAGACTCTCGGCCAATTTTACTATGAGAAAATGGTTGCCAGTGCGCCAACAGATTTCACCGAGATGGTAAATATGGGAATGCGTCTGGAAGAAGGAGTCCGAGAAGGACGCTTGGTTATGGAAAGTGCTTTTGGTGCCAGCAGTACAAAGAAGCTTGGGAATGGCTTTTCAGGAAAGAAAGAGCAAGAGGTAGGTATGGTGGCCCATAGGAAACCTCAGCAACATCGTCAACAACGGCCTCGACAACAGAATCCGATTCAGCGGATATCCCAGTTTGATCCAATCCCCATGGCATATGCAGAGTTGCTCCCCGCTTTGCTTGATAAAAATCTTGTTCAAACTAAGGCACCTCCGAAGGTACCTGAAAAATTGCCAAGGGGGTATAAATCTCATCTTTCTTGTGCCTTCCATCAAGGGGCACCCGGTCATGACGTTGAGCATTGTTATGCCTTGAAAGCCGAAGTCCAGAAGTTGATCCAGGCTAACATCTTGTCCTTCAAAGAGTCGAACTCCAGTGTGCAAGCCAATCTACTACCTGGCCATGGGACTCCATCTGTTAATTGGGTGCAAGATTGTTCAGAAGCTCACCCTGTTGAAGAAGGTGACAGTTAATTTTGTAACACATGGCATAGTTTACCGCAACTAGGTCGCTGTTGACATTCCCTCAAGTTATTCATAGGTCCAAGTAATGTGTTTTGTTGTCTTGTCTTTTTCAAAAAAAAAATCCTTTCGTTCCACCCGAGACGAAAGTGAGCTTGTTTAGGGCTTTTGTTTCATGCATTCCCATCATCAAATAAGAAGTTGTTTTGTTCCTGACTATGTTTTTTACTATTCTTAGCTTTCTCTGGAAAATGGTAACACAAAAAACCCAAAAATATTTCATTTTTACTTTTAGTTCCAATCAATTTCAAAAAGTCTGCATTGTTCACTCATCTTCTAAAATCAATCATCAATCATTTGAAGTCTAAACACCAATAAACCCGTTGAACACTGTAACCCTATGCTCTCTCCCGACTTTGAGTTCCCTGTTTACGAAGCTGAAGAGGAAGAGGATGAAGGGATTCTTCGAAAAGATCTCTCTGCTACAGAAATACGAAAAAGAACATCATTCAGCCTCATGAAGAAGCACTGAAAGTGATTAACTTGGACACTACGGTATTCCTGATCAAATCCCAAATGAATGGTGCCATCGAAGCTACCAAAAAAAAAAAACAAAAAAAGAAGCAAAAAATCGAACAAAAAAAATCAAAAGGAAAAAACAACAAAGAAAAAATATATCAAAAGATGGTGCAGAAGATGGTAACCACCTACAAGGACATGCATGAGATGTTACAGAATGCTTTTACACGGAAATCGTATTTCAGTGTGTACCTCAACAGGGGCAACCCCTTTTCTCTTTGGAATACGGTATGAAAGTTCTAATGGAAGCCAAATTATCAGAGGCTGAATGATGTCAAAACAAATATGATCAGTTCAAACTTGATTGAAGAGAAACGCATAAATGCCTTGTGTCACGGGCAGTTCTCGTGTGCTCCAAGAAGGAGATCTCGTGCTCAAGAAGGTTTTATCTTTCCAACCCGATTCCAGGGGCAAGTGGACGCCTAATTACGAGGGTCCATATGTCGTCAAGAGAGCTTTCTCCGGTGGTGCTTTGACTCTTACGACTATGGATGGTGATGAGCTCCCTTGTCCTGTGAATGCCGATGCAGTCAAGAAATACTTTGTCTAAAAAATAAAAGAACAGCTCAGTAAGTCGAAAACCCGAAAGGGCGGCTTAGGCAAAAATGAGCGTCTCGGTGGATCGAAAACCCGAAAGGGCGGTCCAGGCAAAAATTAGAGACATCAAACAGAAAAATAATCATCCTGATAGGTCGAAAACCCGAAAGGGCGATCTATGCAAAAGTTAAGGATCAAAAGACAAAGTAACTGCATTGCTCTGATCTCTACTCACTTGGGGCAAATTGAATGTCAAAGAGACTCTGAATCTGAAGCATCCAAGCAGTGAAATTCAAAGTTGTCAGGGAGAATAACGGTTATTGTGTTCAATGTACCTTCCCCTTATATTTACCATTTTCCAAACTTTTTAAGATCCGTGGAGCCATGCCATTGGCGGGTCGCCACTCTTTTAAATAAATTTGAGCCTATTGCCTTTCATTTGGAATTCCTATTTATTCAGTTTATAAAAAAAAACTTCTTCTATTTTTGATGGTAGCGTTTGAAACAAAATATTTTTCAAAAAATCATAAATATTTTTTTTCATGTCTTTTTTTAAAAAAAGCACAAGCAACAAATACATTTTCTCTGAACTCATGAATAAGTGAAGGGTGCGTCAACAGCTATCCTGAGAACGGATAAACTTCGCAGGCTGAACATGGTCAATTGCTTAAAAAAAAAAAAAGAATACAAAAGAAATATATGAAAAAAGAAAAAAAAGAAAAGAAAAGAGCTCGGTAAGTCGAAAACCCGAAAGGGCGGCTTAGGCAAAAATGAGCGTCCCGGTGGATCGAAAACCCGAAAGGGCGGTCCAGGCAAAAATTAGGGGCATACAAAAGAATATATTCCCGGTGGGCTGAAAACCTGAAAAGGCGGTCCAGGCAAAAATTAGGGGCATACAAAAGAATATATTCCCGGTGGGCTGAAAACCTGAAAAGGCGGTCCAGGCAAAAATTAGGGGTTCAAAAAATGAGAAAAGCAAAAAAACAAAAAAATAAGCATGACCACAGAAGCACCAATTCTTCTACCAGGTTTTGGATTAGCACGCTCTCCCCAAGAAGTGTTTACTCCCCATCAGTTGTTGCATGCCGGGCTTTACCCCGTCAATGTTTTGATATGTCCCCAGTGACATCATCCCCTTGAAGATTACCAAGTGTTTGTGATGCGACGCCGGGTCACTTTCCATCTTATCCGTCCAATTTTGTCTCATCATTCATACAATCATACAAGTCAGTCTTTCATACATTTATACAAGTTTGTCATTCATACAATCGTACAAGTCAATCCCTCATACAATCATAAGTTAATCAGTCACACGGTCATACAAGTCGTGTCGTCATTCATGCATTCATACATTCATGCATACACACAGTCATGCATATACAATAAAAACAATATCATTCATACATGGTTGCATTGACCACCCTGAGTCTTGCCTCAAATATCTTTCCATATCGATCAATCATAAAAATTTGTAGCTTTCTCTTTCCCCAAGTGTCATCCCCAGTGTGTCTGGTCCCGAGATGTCACTCCCTCTCCGCCAAATGGCAGTTCTTTTTTGAACAGTTTGTGCACATTTTACCTTTATATCTTGTCGTCAATGGCAGTTCGGCAATAACCCGGACAGTTGACATTCATCTTTGTTTCTTGTCGTCAATGGCAGTTCGGCAACATCCCGAACAGCTGACATTTACATTCTACCTTCTTTAAGCTACCCTCACAATGCCTTTTATATTACCTTTTTCAAGCTATCAGTTCACGATAGTAGGTAATACATGTCATCTGTCTTTTTCAAGCTATCCATACAACGATAGTAGACGATGTCTCCTTTTATATTACCTTTTTCAAGCTATCAGTTCACGATAGTAGGTAATACTTGTCATCTGTCTTTTTCAAGCTATCCATACAATAGTAGACGATGTCTCCTTTTATATTACCTTTTTCAAGCTATCAGTTCACGATAGTAGGTAATACTTGTCATCTGTCTTTTTCAAGCTATCCATACAACGATAGTAGACGATGTCTCCTTTTATATTACCTTTTTCAAGCTATCAGTTCACGATAGTAGGTAATACATGTCATCTGTCTTTTTCAAGCTATCCATACAACGATAGTAGACGATGTCTCCTTTTATATTACCTTTTTCAAGCTATCAGTTCACGATAGTAGGTAATACATGTCATATTCCCCAGTGATGTCATATGTCTTCTTTAAGCTATCATCTTTGTTGATAGTAGACAGTGTCTCCTTCTTTTAACTTACATTTATCCCCAGTAAAACCATGTTATCCCCAGTGGAGTCGGACCCCGTTTCTTTTAACAGACTCGGGTATCCTTTTGTTTTGTTACCCCCAGTCGAGCCATCCTCGCCGTCTTGCATTCATACTTGCATCGCAAGCATTCACAACTTTACCTGCATAACAGTGCATTCATAGCATTTTGCATTCGAAACTGGTCAAAAATGGTGTACTCTGTATTTAAGTCTCTTCGACCCGTCGATTTTAAAATTTCACTTTTAAATCTCCGTAACGAAGAAACTTAAATAGGGGCATCTGTCATACCCCATTTTTGACCCGTTTTTATTTCATTTCTCTCGTCTTTTAGGCCGGAAATTTTCGTCGTTTCAGACGAAATTTCGGCAGGGAGGTATTTTAAAATACCTCATTTTTGTTCCGAAGGCAACCGTTTTATTTTTTTTATTTTCTGTTGTTTTATTATTATTTTTATTTTTTATTATTATTGTTTATTTCTTTTCTTTTCTTTTTTTTCTTTTTATTAGTTTTTATTTTTATTGTGTATTTTCGTTTTTTTAATTATTGTGTTTTATTATTTTGATTTTATTCTTTTTAAGTCCATTTTCAGTCTGATTTTTGTCCAAGGCCCAGAGGGGCATTTCAGTCTTTTTTCGTTTTTACCCTTTATTTTACTATAAATAGCACTGTTCACGAAAAGTACAGGGGAGTCAGAATCAGTCAGCAACAGTCAGAATCACAACTCTCAAAACCACCACAAACCACCAACAACCACCCAAATCCACTTTCCGGCCACCGGAAAATACAACCACCACCAAAAAAAAAACTCAAAAATTTCTTTTTCTTTTCTCTTCCAGATCCGAACCACCAACACAACTGTACAAACAAAGCTCACGGCCACACGGCCACACAGCCAACATCACAAATCCGAACCAAAAAAAAATCGAAAAGCATCAAAACGAAACCTGAGCCAAACAAGCAACACAGATCGAGTACGAATCAAAGCTTAAACCCAGAACAACAACATCAGAATCGCATAAAGAAAATTAAGGTAGTGTTCTTCGTTTTTGGTTTCGTTTAGATCTAAGTTTTGTTTAATGAAATTTCTAAGCTGGCTTCGGATTTGTGAGAAAAATGGAGAGGAAGAGAGGACGTGAGATGTGAAAAGAAGAGAGGATGTGAGAAGAAAAGAGGAGAGGATGTGAGAAGAAAAGAAGAAAACGTGAGAGTCTGAGAGAAAAAGAGAGAAGTTGAAAAGAAGAAAGAGAAAGAGTAATGGAAATGAATAAAAAACCAGATTCTGACTTAAGTAGACTGCTGAACCGGTCTGGTTCTTTCGGACCGAACCAGACCGGTTCACCCTGGACTCAGCTTTTTGGACTTGGCCCATTCTCCTCTTCCCTTTTCTTTTTCTGATTTCTACTCTTTTACTTTCTGCACTCCCCTTATTATTTCTGCACCCCCTTTCTTCCTCTCTATTCTTTTATTTTCTTTATTTATTTCTTGCACTTTTTTATTTCTTTTATTTTTATGCACTTTATTTATTGCTTTTAATTTCTAGTACCATGCATTTTTTCTACTTTTATTTTACTGCATCATATTTATTTTTTTGTCTTGCATTTTCTATTTTCTTTTATTTTATGCATCATATTTAATTTCATGCCTTGCATTTTTTATTTTCTTTATTTATTTTCCAGCACCATATTTAATATTCAGTCTTGCATTTTATTTTCCAGCTCCATATTTATTTTTTTGCCTTTGCATTTTTTATTATTTTCTTTTATTTTATGCATCATATTTATTTTATTGTCTTGCATTTTTATTTTCTTTTAGCATCATGTTTATTTTTATTGTCTTGCATTTTTATTTTATTTTCAGCATCATATTTACTTATGCCTTGCATTTTTATTTTTTTTATTTACTTTAAGCACCATATTTATTTATTGTTTTGCATTTCATGCATTTTTTATTTCTTTTTAGCATATTTACTTTAATGCAATTGCAATTTTATTTTATTTTATTATTTTTGTTATTTATTTTCTTGCCATTAGAATGTATCTAGATCCAATGTAAATAAAATATAAATGAGAATATGCACCGACACCACATTTATTTTTCTTATGCTTTATGTCGAGGGCGATTATGTAATTTGGACCGTATCCGAGGAAAAGGACCCTCACTTGATCCAACGTCATTTTGAGGGATCCGGCGCGTTAGATTTTGTAATATCCCGCTAAATACTTGGATATTTATCAGTATTGAGACGATGCATCAGAGATAATTTAAATGGACGCGATGGCAAGGTTGTAATTAAGAGGAGTGGCATAGTTGTAATTAAGAGCTTATGGGCAAATGGATTAATATGAAAATTGGGAGCTTTCTACTCATTTTCCTCTCACACTCCAAAAATTAGAAAATTGCTCTCTCCTTCTCTCTCATTTTCGCCCCATCCTCCCCTCTACCTTCATCATCAACTCATCATCCTTTGAGCTAGCAACTTCTCCCAAAATCTTTGTAAGATAATCAAGCTTTGTTGGTGAAATTTGGAGCAAGGGAAAAGCTAAGAAGTAGAAGTTCTCTTGAGTAGAGATTTGGGACTTGAGGCTAGGGTTTTGAAGAAAAGCTTGGCAAGGTTTGGAATCATGTTAAAGGTGAGCTCTTAGAGGGTTTTAGAACCCTACTTTGTAAAGCTTAAAAGTTATAGTTTTGAGAGTTATTTGGATGGAATTATGCCTTATCCCTTAATGGTTTATGATTATATGAATTATCATGTGATAAGTTGTTTATATGTCATAGAAATCCATTCCCATAAGTTAATTGATGTTTGGGGATGTTTGGGTTAGCCTAGGAAGTGGAATTTTGAGTGCTGCTGAAGCCAAAATCGTGCTCCGATTTATGGGCATCGTGCTACGATTGTATGTCCTGTTTTTCATGGAACTCTCGCACAAAATCGTGCTCCGATTTGTGCATATCGTGCCACGATATTGGACCTCATCAGCATCATTTTTCGTGTGTTTTGGCTTGGATATTAGGGAAGAGTATGGGATAGGCATGGCATTAGGAGATGTATACATGTACTCCTAAGTTGTATTGATATGTATAGGGCTTGGTAATGGGATTTTCTCCTTGTAGTGAAGTCCCTACCTTTCCACAAGTTTATGCAAACCTAAGAGCATGAGTATATGAGTGAATTACACATCATAGTTATAGGCATGGTTATAGTGTTGGATCTCCAACAATCATAGGAGGCTTATGAGAACGATAAGCCAGGTTATAGATTACAGGTTATAGATTACAGGTTATAGATTACAGGTTATAGATTACGGGTTATGGATTACAGTATTGTTATAGAATCAAAGTGACAGAATATACGTTCATACGTTAAAATTAAAGAATTAAAGATCAAAGATATTGGCGTGCTTGCACGTTTCACAGTCATAGGCATGTTCAGCAGACTCCGGGATACGCCGGATGGGATCTCTCCGAGAGGGTTATCCACATGCAATTTTCATAGGGAGTCCGGTGTTAGCCTGATTGTCAGGAGTTTCATCGGGTCATAGGGAGACGTATCTCGGGGTTGCTCCACCCGGGGTGCCCTCCGTAAAATGAACTCAGATAATTGTTTGTTCAACGCTAACAGCTAACATAAAACTGCTATCGAACTGTGTTAAGTTTTATGTTTTATAGTTATAGTCAAAGTTACAGTTACAGCTATAGTCACAGGAAACTCATAGTTATAGTTACAGTTATAGACAGTTATCAGAAAGTGGTCCTAGGTTTCCCCTCGATCACTAAGTTAAAGTTATAGGTAGATTACAGTTATGATTATAGACATTTACAGTAAGAGGTTATATGCAGTTTAAGTTATAGTTACAGGAGGATGTATGGTCATAGGCAGTTAAAGACTTGGCGATCCTAGGAAATCCCCAAGATTGCCAAGGTAGGCATGGCGACCCTAGGTTCCCTGTGGTTGCCAAACAGTAGGTTGGGTAGAGCTCACTGAGACATTATGTCTCATCCCTTTCCTTCTGGTGCAGGGTTATAGGCATGTCAGAGGTTCGTGATGAAGTTTTTCACAGAGATGCTGGATGGAGTGCGTTTGCTCGTTGTGTACCAGACAGAAGCTTTATGGATTTATGTAAAAGTATTGTAGCGGATTTTGGATTATTGTACAAACGAGTAATATGTATTCTTTCATTTGTGATGTATGAGTTTTATTATTGAAATTTTTAAATGTATCCAGTATCAGTTTAACGCACATGCTAATATACTAGTTAAAGTTAGTATGGGTGTTACAATTGGTATCAGAGCAGGTCGATTCAGACCGTGCCATGGGTCGTTTAAGATTCAATAAAAGTAGTGGAATCATTGGGTTCCAGATGTTGTTCTAAAGGTCATGTCTAGTTGAGCCTGATCAACTCAGTCTAGTATATGACAGTTAGGACAAATATCCGAGAGCTGAATGTGACCAAGGAGGAAAGAAGTGTTCAAAGGGTGAAGGTTAAGACGTCAGATTCTAAGACGGAATTTTGCAAAGTGTTTAATGTCAAAGGATGGTTCTCTAACAGTGAAGTAATTGAGCCAGTTAATGGCAAAGTTTCAGGATTTTAAAAGGTATTAAAGAGTAAGGTCAAGTACCTTAACTAGTTGGACGCATCCTTGAGCGATGCCTTCTCTGAGGAGATGTGAAGAGTAAAGAATTATAGTGTACTCTGAAGAATGATTTGGAAAGTTAAAGTTAAGGGTTGATTAGAGTTTTAATTTCCGGCTGCAGATGCAATAGATTGTGTTACCAAACCCAGCGATGTGGAATAAGGAATGGACAGTTAATTTTTGAAAACTCTGGGCTTCCAGTGGGGATATAGTGTGTAAGGTGGAAGGACTTGCACCCTTAAAACGGATGAGAATTTAATATCCGACAGTTAAGAGACTCATTTATGGATTAAGCGAATTAATGAACAGATGGAACATGTTACCTTCCTCTATTCTGGGTCATCAAGATACTTGGTATGAGGAATGCGAGTTTAGCAACAAGTGAAGGAAACCCCGGTAGGGTATGAAGTAAAGGTTGAATTTTATGTTGTCGGATTATAGCAGACCGCTTTCGAGGATTAAACAGGAATTAGCTAAGAACTATTTTGAGGCTCTGGCAACAGGAAGAACGTCACTTATATATAAGTTACAGTTAAAGTATGGTTGAAGTTAAGGAGTTCTATATTCTCTTTCGATGGGCTCCTTGCATACGTATTCGGGAAAGCCGACAAAGATCACACTATGTGGGTATGTGTTAAGATGGTAGAAAATACATACTTTGGATCGTTTGAAACCATGAAGAGGGCAACGGTCGAGAAGTCAGATGGACTAATTATTCAGATAACGAGATTAGAATGGAATTATGAATACAGTAATAAGTTATAAGAAGGATCCAATGGAAAATGTTAAGTATTGAAGCTTACAGATTTATTAATCGGGTGTTCGAAGAGGTGTATCACATGTTTGAATTTACAGGAGAGCTGGTAAGAGTTGAGTTCTATCCAGACGGGTTATTCCCGGAGCAATCCGAGAAGTAATCAAGAGTTATGTTAGAGTTTTGTGGACCCAAGTGTTTTGGAAAAAGTTGTGGATGTGAAATCCCTACGGATAATTACAGGATGAGACTCGATTTATTAATCGATTAAGTATATGAAAGACGAGGATTTTCGGAAGTCATAGAATGTTTCTAGAAGTTACCACAAGTAAATAATGTATGAACTTAAGTTGTTTTAATAGGAGCATCATGGGGCTCGTATTCATTGTTAAAGACTGTCTATAGGGTTCGGTGTATTTCGTGAAAGTAAGAATTTTGTTTAGGTTCGAAAGGAAACATAAAGTCAAGTGTCGAGCAATCAGTAAGTTTAACAGGTGGATTAAACCACAAGAGAAATTATAAAGTAAGATAGTTATGTGTAGTAACTACAAAGTTATAAAGCCAAAGGATTGGCCAAAGAGATTTTATAAGGTAATAGTGGAGTATTACTTCTATCCCAAGGTTAATTGTTTAAATCAGAGTTGCGCAGCGGAGAAGTAATCCAATTATGAGTTAATAGACAAATCAAAGCTGAAGTTTAGAGAAAAGGATGTTTGTGGAATCCTTGTCAGAGGAATTACAGGAAGGGTATTCAGAGATTAATTCTCAAG
Organism: Medicago ruthenica; assembly: GCA_018208015.1. Lineage (NCBI taxonomy): Eukaryota > Viridiplantae > Streptophyta > Magnoliopsida > Fabales > Fabaceae > Medicago > Medicago ruthenica. The sequence goes on along the minus strand of CM031371.1, from coordinate 33,461,613 downwards.
TTACAGAATGATTGTAAGTATTGATGACTTGAACTTATCATCGGTTCTAACAGGGAATTTTAATAGATACGTCGAGGAATGTATCAGACCCCGAAACTTATGAGATAAGAGAATCGAAGCAGGTTGATAACTTTAAAGGATGTAATTATAGCACGCGAAGGAGGCCACGTTTCATACGGTGATCTAGCTGTTTAGCTCAGTAACTCAAAGTTAACTTGAATAGTAAGTTTAATCAAAGAGGAATTATGCAGTGGCATGAAGTTTTCCGCATCGTACCCGCGTTATGCTAGCATGTCGCATGTATCAGGCATGTAACAGGTTATGATTAGTATTATGTATACTGATCAAGCAAAGATTATGCTACTTAGACAGTAGTGTAACATATTTTATAGTCATGTGACATGTATGAGTAAACATGGTACGCAGTCGGTAATGTTTTAACAGTAAAGTCTTAAACAGAGCAGATTTGTTATTATTGAACAATTTCGGTAGAGGAGTTCAGAAATTCTTGAACGTAATGTTAACAGTTAAAGGAAGGAAATATTTTATACAGATCAGAAGAGTACTCATAGTTTATAGTAAAAGGTTACGTGAATTGAAGTTATGAATTAAAGGATTCAGAGTTTAAGAGTGCTATTTTGATAGCGAACAGAATAGAGTTTTCTTTTTGAGAACGGAGAATGCCCTTGGAGGAAATAAGTTATAACACCAACGGAATGTAACCATAACTTACGTTATGGGATTGTGAATGTTCAAAGAATACAAGTATGAATTATAAGTTAAGAGAGTGACCTTGGTTGACGTGGTTTTGTCTCAAGTATAAGATGATTAAGTATGGTGTCCCATTAGTTGGACAATGATGAGGCGGCGTACTGTGTACCCGATAGGAGTGTACACGTATTCGATCATGTATAGACGCGATGTGCTATGGATAATATTTTATGATGGTATGTGAGACGGCTTATGCTACACGTCACTTGTACTAAACTTTCATAAGTTGAAATTAGGGGTAAAAGCAAGTATTAATTCCCATGAGTAAGGAATATCGTAATTGAAATAAGATTGTCAGAATCATAGAAAGAAGAAAGCCCTAAGACTTTTAGCTACGTGTTATGGTGGATTAGTTAAATTAGAGCACGAGTGGCTCATAAGTTTCTCGAGCTTTAAGGATTACTACAATGGAAATATGAACAATGGTCATGGTTGTGATAATAGTTACATCAGGATGTCAGATAGAAAGGAATTTGTACCAAAAGTACGGCCACCTTCTTGTATTTGAATCGTGAAAGTACTTGCAGTGGACTTTAATTTCCGTTTGAGAATGTTGGATATCAGATGCTATGCAGTGTAAGACTAGTCTATATGAAGGATGATACGAATGTAACAGTAACAGGTCGTCTTGCGAGACGAAAGTTAAAGACAAAAGTTCTTTGAATTAAAAGTAATGTAATAGATCCCTCGGAAAGTTGGAATAATTGAGGAAAAACAGAATGACTCGACAAGTTCAAGATAATGTGGATATGTTGGTTCAGATAACTATACGCCTTAACAGATAATAGTTATGTGATATATGTTAGATCTTTCGGCGGAAAGGAGATTGTCATATGTTATAGTTTATAGAAATGAAAATCATGGCTAAAGAACAAGTTTTAACCAATATGGTTTAATCGAGACGCATGACTAATCTATATGTCAGACATTAGAGTTGCCATGGAATTCCAATAAGCATAAAGAATTGGAAATTTTCATAGTAAAGAAAGAAGTAAAAAGAATTTATCTTTACAGGATCTCATAAGGATTATCTAAATTTCGAGGACGAAATTTCTTTAAGGGGGGTAGAGTGTAATATCCCGCTAAATACTTGGATATTTATCAGTATTGAGACGATGCATCAGAGATAATTTAAATGGACGCGATGGCAAGGTTGTAATTAAGAGGAGTGGCATAGTTGTAATTAAGAGCTTATGGGCAAATGGATTAATATGAAAATTGGGAGCTTTCTACTCATTTTCCTCTCACACTCCAAAAATTAGAAAATTGCTCTCTCCTTCTCTCTCATTTTCGCCCCATCCTCCCCTCTACCTTCATCATCAACTCATCATCCTTTGAGCTAGCAACTTCTCCCAAAATCTTTGTAAGATAATCAAGCTTTGTTGGTGAAATTTGGAGCAAGGGAAAAGCTAAGAAGTAGAAGTTCTCTTGAGTAGAGATTTGGGACTTGAGGCTAGGGTTTTGAAGAAAAGCTTGGCAAGGTTTGGAATCATGTTAAAGGTGAGCTCTTAGAGGGTTTTAGAACCCTACTTTGTAAAGCTTAAAAGTTATAGTTTTGAGAGTTATTTGGATGGAATTATGCCTTATCCCTTAATGGTTTATGATTATATGAATTATCATGTGATAAGTTGTTTATATGTCATAGAAATCCATTCCCATAAGTTAATTGATGTTTGGGGATGTTTGGGTTAGCCTAGGAAGTGGAATTTTGAGTGCTGCTGAAGCCAAAATCGTGCTCCGATTTATGGGCATCGTGCTACGATTGTATGTCCTGTTTTTCATGGAACTCTCGCACAAAATCGTGCTCCGATTTGTGCATATCGTGCCACGATATTGGACCTCATCAGCATCATTTTTCGTGTGTTTTGGCTTGGATATTAGGGAAGAGTATGGGATAGGCATGGCATTAGGAGATGTATACATGTACTCCTAAGTTGTATTGATATGTATAGGGCTTGGTAATGGGATTTTCTCCTTGTAGTGAAGTCCCTACCTTTCCACAAGTTTATGCAAACCTAAGAGCATGAGTATATGAGTGAATTACACATCATAGTTATAGGCATGGTTATAGTGTTGGATCTCCAACAATCATAGGAGGCTTATGAGAACGATAAGCCAGGTTATAGATTACAGGTTATAGATTACAGGTTATAGATTACAGGTTATAGATTACGGGTTATGGATTACAGTATTGTTATAGAATCAAAGTGACAGAATATACGTTCATACGTTAAAATTAAAGAATTAAAGATCAAAGATATTGGCGTGCTTGCACGTTTCACAGTCATAGGCATGTTCAGCAGACTCCGGGATACGCCGGATGGGATCTCTCCGAGAGGGTTATCCACATGCAATTTTCATAGGGAGTCCGGTGTTAGCCTGATTGTCAGGAGTTTCATCGGGTCATAGGGAGACGTATCTCGGGGTTGCTCCACCCGGGGTGCCCTCCGTAAAATGAACTCAGATAATTGTTTGTTCAACGCTAACAGCTAACATAAAACTGCTATCGAACTGTGTTAAGTTTTATGTTTTATAGTTATAGTCAAAGTTACAGTTACAGCTATAGTCACAGGAAACTCATAGTTATAGTTACAGTTATAGACAGTTATCAGAAAGTGGTCCTAGGTTTCCCCTCGATCACTAAGTTAAAGTTATAGGTAGATTACAGTTATGATTATAGACATTTACAGTAAGAGGTTATATGCAGTTTAAGTTATAGTTACAGGAGGATGTATGGTCATAGGCAGTTAAAGACTTGGCGATCCTAGGAAATCCCCAAGATTGCCAAGGTAGGCATGGCGACCCTAGGTTCCCTGTGGTTGCCAAACAGTAGGTTGGGTAGAGCTCACTGAGACATTATGTCTCATCCCTTTCCTTCTGGTGCAGGGTTATAGGCATGTCAGAGGTTCGTGATGAAGTTTTTCACAGAGATGCTGGATGGAGTGCGTTTGCTCGTTGTGTACCAGACAGAAGCTTTATGGATTTATGTAAAAGTATTGTAGCGGATTTTGGATTATTGTACAAACGAGTAATATGTATTCTTTCATTTGTGATGTATGAGTTTTATTATTGAAATTTTTAAATGTATCCAGTATCAGTTTAACGCACATGCTAATATACTAGTTAAAGTTAGTATGGGTGTTACAGATTTTCTCAGCATAATTTAGTCTCAGGACCTTAGGACCTAATCAAAATCTTTCTCAAAAAAAAAGGTCAAAAAAGTCAAAACTCAAAAACATTTTATAATCAAAATTTTCAAAAAAAGTCAATTTTTTACCTTTTCTTTTCTTAATCAAATTTTCAATCAACTTTAATCAATCAAAACATTTTCTTCAATTTAAAATCAATCAAACTCACTTTCTTTTATCCTTCTATGCCTTTACGACCTCTCATCTTTCTTAAAACCTTTTTCAAACTTTAAAATCAACCAAAACCAATCACTTATCTTTTTACCCCGAACTACGAGATTTTGATCCCGCTCGGGTACGTAGGCAAAAGACTTTGTCTTTCCAAATCAATAAAAATAACAAAAACCTCTTCCTTCTTTTAACTTTCATCACCTTTTATCCTTTTACACTTAAGTATTTATTTTACAAACAAATAATCATTTTAGCATAAAGATAAAATAAAAGCAAGAGGTTCCTATAGAGTACTATAGACGTTTAGGGTGCTAATACCTTCCCTTTGCGTAACCAACCCCCGGACCTTTGATCTCTCTAATAAATAGGGTTTTTCGAACTTTCTCCCTTTTCCTCGGAAAAAATAAAAGATCGGTGGCGAGCTTAAAATTGCGAGTCAACGCTAATTAATAGCTTGATATCCAAAAATCACCGCGACACTGGTTTTTTTTGTTTTTTAAAAAATTAATTACGGATAATGGTCATATATACTAACAATATATAAAAATCGAAGTCCAGCGAAATTTCATAATCGTCCTTATTAAAACTCATGATCTCCTTAATTTTATAATCGTCCAGCAAACATTGAATGTTGTTTTGCATATAAAATAAAAATTTATTTAACAGAAACACTACATTGATGTTTATATATTAAAGGCCAAATACCTCTTTTGGTCCTTTAAGTTTGACAAAAATACCGGGTTAGTCCTTTAAGTTCTTAAGTTTCAAATAGGTCTTTTAAGTTGTTGATTTATTACACCGTTACCCTTTTAAGGACCTATTTGAAACTTAAAAACTTAAAAACTTTAAATAGGTGCATTAAATTAACAACTTAAAGGATCTATTTGATACTTAAAAAACTTAAAGGACTAATCCGGTATTCTTGTCAAACTTAAAGGACCAAAAATAGTATTTGGCCTATATTAAAAATAATCACGAGTTTCTAATATTTTATCATATGGACTTTCTCATATATGTATATAAAATTTGTTTATACAGATATCGACATTTAAAATCTCCAACTGGAATGGTGCAAACATTTAACGGTGTTTTGCATATAAAATAAAAATTTAATTAATAGAAACGCTGCATAAATGTTGATATTTTGAAAATAGTCACGAGTTTTCAAAATTTTATCATATCGATTATTACATATCGGTACATAAAAATTTTCTTCTGTATATATAAGCATAAAAAAATCTCAACGAGTGCGGTTTAAATGTTTAACAGTGTTTTAAATATAAAATAAAAAATTATTTAATAGACACACTACATTTTTTTTGAAGAAGCTAAACAAATTTTATTAAGAAAAAACAGAGGCTCCTCTAGCACAAGAAGTACCAAAGGAAGCTAACAAGTCCAATAATTACAAAGACTAAAACCAAACGCCACTACTAAGAAGCGAAGAAAACATTAAGTTACAGCCTGAAGACAGAAAACAGGATTAACCCTCCAAACCGAATATTCAAATTCAAAAACAGCAAAGGAAGATTTAAACCACCAAAAAGCTTGAAGTTTAACTTTTTCCAACAGAGATAGGTGATGTTCAGATTTGTAGTGAAAATGCCTCAAATTACGATCCTTCCAAATGGTATAACGAGCGGATATCCAAATAATATTATAAGCGAGACGAGACTTGTTTGAAAAACCACCAAGACCTTCAAACTAAAGAAAATGCTCAAACAAAGATCCTTGAAGAGTTGTTGAGTAGCCTAGCCATCCTGATATTAAAAGCCAAAGGCAACCGTAAAAAGCACAAGAAAAAAACAAGTGATCCTGATCCTCAATAAGTCCGCAAGAAGTCGAACAAAAAGCAGCATCATAATCCAGAATGTTCCTCCTAAACAAATTCATCTTAGTTGCTAATCTGTTCAGGAACAAACGCCAAACAAAAATATTGACCTTAAGCGGAATTTGCTTAAGCCATAAAACATGGTTACAACGGTCGTCAATTGTCAGCTCTGAATTAGTCAAGTAATTATAAGCACTTTTAACCGTGTACTTCTGGGAAGAATGAAGCTTCCAAACCCACCTGTCAGACACATCAACCTGCAAAACCACAAATGAAAGTTGTTCCGCACATTCTCGCACCAACCCCTCCTCCCACGCAAACAGTCTCCTTCTCCACTTCCACGCCTCAACATTAACCTCCCAACCCAAAGAAAACATTTCGGCAACAGTAACACATTTGTTTACAGCAATATCAAATAATCTAGCATATCTAGTCTCTAAAGACACACCTTCCAACCAGGGATCCTTCCAAAACAACGAGGAGACCCCATCCCCCATCTGCCTAGAAATATTATCCAATAGCCACCGATCATCCAACAAACCGCCCCCCCTCCTAATATTGTTTACATTCTGCCACCACACGGAACCCCCTCCGCCACCCACACACAACCGCCCCCCTCCTCACCGTACTTCGCACACAACACATTATACCACAAACTTCCCCTTTCCTCCAGCATCCTCCACACCCATTTCCCAAGAAGGGATAAGTTAAACTCCTTCAGCCTCCTGACCCCCAGACCGCCATTCTCCCTATGTAAACATACTTTATCCCATTTAACCCAAGACAATTTTCGAACATCCTCACTCCCCCCCCCCCCCCCCCCCCCCCCAAAAAAAAAAAAAAACTTACAAAAAATAGAATCAAGGGTAGAAATGATACCTGAGGGAGCTTTGAAGAAGGAAAGAAAATAAACCGGAATGGAGGACAGCACAGACTTAAGGAGAATCAGCCGACCGCCCAACGAAAGGTTTTTGCTCTTCCAACCAGTCAGTCTACCTCTAATACGATCAACCAAAGGGTTCCAGAATTGAATCTTTCGCGAGTCACCACCGATAGGCAACCCCAAATACACAAAAGGTAACGAACCATGCTTACAATTCATAACAACCGCCGCCTCATGAAGCCAAGAACTCGCCACATTAATTCCAAACGGCATGCTTTTATGAAAATTAACTTTTAACCCCGAGATTTTCTCAAACAAAAGTAAAACATTCTTCAATGCGCGAACATTCGCCCAACTTTTCCCACCAATCAAAAGGGTATCATCAGCAAACTGTAAATGAGATACGGACAAAGCATTTTGCGCCCCTACCGTGTACCCACTAAACAAACCATTAACCACCAACGCATTCATCATAACATTAAACCCTTCCGCAGCCAACAGGAAAAGGAAAGGGGAAAGAGGATCACCTTGACGAAGACCTCTCTCCAAAGGAAACTCAGTAGTCGGACTCCCATTGACTAGAACCGATGCTGATGCGGAAGTAACACATTCCATCATCCATTTACGCCAAACAAATGGGAAGTTCATCTTGCCCATGACCTCCTCTAAATATCGCCAATCAACTGAGTCATAAGCTTTTTCAAAATCTACTTTGAACAAAAGTAATTCTTTCTTTAACCTGCGGGCATCATCCACCACCTCGTTAGTAATAAGAATGCCATCAAGTATTTGTCTTCCTTGAACAAACGCTGATTGAGTTTCCGACACCACCTTGCCAACCACTTTCCGAAGCCTATTAGCAAACACCTTAGACAGAATTTTATACAGACTGTTAACCAAAGAGATAGGACGAAAATCTGCCAATCTCTGCGGGTTCTCAATTTTGGGAATCAGGGCAATAAAAGTGCTATTCAAACCTTTAGTTAACCTTCCATTTCGGTGAAATTCAGCAAAAAAATTCAACAACTCTACCTTCAACATATCCCAGAAATCTTTAAAAAATCCCAGATTAATACCATCAGGTCCAGGACTCTTAAAGCTAGCACAATCCCACACTGCCTCCTTGATCTATCTAGCAAGAAGGGTTTTACAAGATCAACACCCTCCTCATTAGAAATGGACTTAAACACCAACTCCCCTAGACCTGGTCTCTCCTCATCCACCCTTTGAAAATGCCGACTAAAATGATCAAAAACAGCGCTTCGCACCCCGTGAACTCCCTCAATTTGCACCCCATCCACAGAAATAGAAACAATAGCATTCAAACGTTTCCTAGAAGACATCACCCCATGAAAAAATTTGGAGTTAGCATCCCCCTCCTTCAACCAAGTTATCCTAGATTTTTGCCACTGCATGCTAGCATGTAATTTAGAAAAAGCCAAAACATCAGCAGACAAACGGTACATCTCCTCAAACTCTTCCTCCTCTAACCCGGCACCTTCCGCTTTAATGTCCAAAAAAGCCATCCGTTCTTGAACCCCGCAAATCTTACTACCTAAGTTCTGAGTATGTTCCTGATGCCAACTCCGAAGACTCCCTTTGAGAAGTTTCAGCTTCTCTTTCAAAACATACCCACTCCACCCAACAACTGAATACGATAACCATTGCTCTTTCACGAACTCCTTGTAACCAGACAAATCAGCCCAACATTTCAACATCCTTAGCGGTCTAGGTCCCCAGTTCTCTTCATCAACCGTCAACAAGATTGGACAATGATCAGAGAGACCTCGAGGAAGGGCAGCCTGGATGCAATTGGGCCAAGCAAAAATCCAAGCCTCAGATAGCAAAAATCTGTCCAACCTGCTCATAGACACACCATCTCCCCGATACCAAGTAAAATTCCGACCACACAGAGGTAAATCAAGAAGCATATTTCCATCAATAAACTGATTAAAACAAGAAAAGTCTTCTATACTGTTCCCCAACACACGACTACGGCTCTCCTCCACCGAGCGGATAGCATTAAAATCTCCTAGAACACACCAAGAAGCCTCAATGTCGTTACTTACCAAGCCTCCCAACTTACATTAATGTTGATATTTTGAAAACAATCATTAGTTTTCAAAATTTTATCATATCGATTTTCTCATATATGTATATAAAATTTGTTTCTGCAGATATAAACATTTAAAATCTACAACGGCAGAGGTGCAAACGTTGAACAGTACGTTTTGCATATAAAATAAAAATTTAATTAATAGAAACACTTTATTAATGTTGATATTTTGAAAATAGTCACGGATTTTATCATATAGACTATCACATATCGGTATTTAAAAATTTTCTTCTGCATATATAAACATTTAAAATCCTCAACGAGTGTGGTTGAAATATTTAACGTTGTTTTAAATATAAAATAAAAATTTATTTAATAAACACACTACATTAATGTTGATATTTTAAAAATAGTCATGTGTTTCCAAAAATTTATCATATCGATTTTCTCATATATGTATGTAAAAATTTGTTTATGCATATATAAGTACATAAAACCTGCAACGGGTGCGGTGCAAACATTGAACAGTATTTTGCATATAAAATTAAAGGTTATTTAATAGAAACACTACATTAATTTTGATTTTGAAAATAGTCATAAGTTTTCAAAATTTTATCGTATCTACTTTCTCATATATGTATATAAAAATTTGTTTATGCACATAAAATCTGCAACGGGTACGGTGCAAACATTGAACAATTTTTTGCATATAAAATAAAAAGTTATTTAATATAAACGCTACATTAACTTTGATTTTAAAAATAGTCACGAGTTTTCATTCAAAATTTTATCATCTAAACTTTTTCATATATCTACATAAAAATTTGTTTTTGCATATATAAACAAATAAAATTTATAACTGGTGTGACTTAACTATTTAACAAATTTTTGTATATATAAGAGGAAAATATTTAATAGAAATATTGTATTTATACTCATAATTTTCATTTAATATCTATAAATATTCTACAATATTAACAATTTAATTATTTTTTGAAAAATACTTTTTTTTATATAATTATCGTAATGTTACGTGACCCGTGCTTTTCGCACGGGTCTTTTACTAGTTTTTAGTAAAGACCAAAAACCGGTTTTTAAAATGGAAGGAACGGATGCATTTAAACCTGAAATTCACACATGTTAAAACACAAAAAAATAATATCGGTTGGTCAAATATCATATTTTTTTAAGGATTATTCTCTTTCTTGTATAAATCATTTGTGAAAATAGGGCTGGCTTGCTAATAAACAAATTACAAAATGGTACCCAAAAAATTACAAATTGGGTGCCCACGTTCTAATAACTCAACGTGGCTATTTTTTTTATTGAGGTGTCAGCGTGACTACAATTGATGAGAAATAAGTCAACGTATATTATAAATACTAGAGAAAAGACGGACACTGTGCCGTCTTTCCGCTTTTTTTATTGCGCTAATGTTTGAAAATTATGAACGGTGTTTTTTATGAAATTTTGATTTTGATTAAAACTAAAAATATAATTTTTTGTTGCTTTCAAATTATAATAAACCAAATTAATCATGATTATCTATTTTAATAACACCAATAATATAACAAAAAATATAATCTAAATTCTTATTTTTTTAATGACACCAACAACAATCTTTATTATATAAAAATTTGTTTAAAAGTATAATTGGGATAATGAAAAAGTATGTACAGATATACTCATATAATTTGTTACACTTTTTAAAGAATAAAGGAAAAAAACTGGACTTATAACAAATTGGTACACTTTTATGTTAATATTTAAATTTACTATTATCTATTAGTTATATGTGTTATTTTTATTAAAAGTTGAGGGTAATTTAAAAAAAAAGTCAACCCAAAAGAACTAAAACATGTTATTTTCTTTATATATATAGTATAGATACACAATAATATTTTAACACTATAACCACACGACTATAGTGTGAATATATATCGAAATATAGAAATGGTAAAATATGCAGATTGAGTATTTTTTATTTTTTTAGAGGATTGAGTATTACGTTATTTTCACTACAATTTACAATATGATATTTATTATAAGATTTTTTTTATGATTTAATAACTACTTTAGTCCATGCGTTATCATAGTAGTTTAGTTCCTATATGAAGGAAGAATATTTAAAACACTCATTTGAAAATTAAAATTGAAAAATGATATTTGTTCAATAATCTTGGGATAATTCTCTCATATATTTATAGTATTTTTAATTTCTTTTCTCAGGTCTCTAGTCGTCCTCCTCTCTATCGTCACCTTTGTCATCATCACTACCAACACTCTCTTATCTCTCTCATCTCTCTCCCTTTGCCGTCTCCTCAACTGGTGACCGTCGTCGGCCCACTCTTTTTTCGGTGACGGCGATGGAAACAACAATCTCCCGTCCTCCCACCTCATATTTGGCCTATCTCCGTCCTATCCACTTTGTCGCCGTCTCCTACAACTTATTTACCTATGCCACTCCCTCCTATGTCCTCCTCTCACCACCACCACGTCGTCACTATCCAATCGACCTCCCACCATCACCGCCACGATCGTGCTCTTCATCAGTCATCATCTGTAATATCCCGCTTATAAGTATCAGTTATTAGTGTTAGAAACTTATTATGCAAGCAATGGCGATTTTGTAAATATGTGGGAATGGAAGAATTATTTAAAAGAGGGAACAAGATATTTTCTTGTTCATTTTTCTTCTCTCCCTCACTCTTCCAAAATCAGATTTTCTCCCTCTTTCCCCCAAGTCACACGCCCTCCTCCCTATTGCCACAATCCATCAAAACTTCATCCAATTCTTGTAGAAGTTCTTACTAGCAAGCTGGTTTTTGGAAAGATTAGAACAAGAGAAAGTAAAAAGGAGAAACAAGGAAGGATCAAGAGAAGAGGTAGATTGAAGCTAGGGTTTTGGAACTCAGATTTTAGCAAGCACCAATCGAGGTTTAAGGTGAGCTCCACAGGGTTTTAGAACCCGCTTGAGTAAGTTTGAGTGTTTTTAGTATTATGATCAAGTTTACAAATTTTAGTGCCCTAATTCCCTTTTCTTGTAAATCCTTGATCAATCATGTTGTAAACTATCAATATGCATTAGAAATTCTTCCCTTAAGATGTTATGATGCCTGGGTATGATTAGATTAGCCTAGAAGGGTGAAAATCACGTTTTGAAGATTTAGAATTCGGCCACCGAATGCCCTGCATCGGCCACCGAATTTGCTGCTCAATTCTTCAATGTTGCTTCGACAAAAATCGGCCACCGAATGCCCTGCATCGGCCACCGAATTTGCTGCTCAATTCTTCAATGTTGCTTCGACAAAAATCGGCCACCGAACTCATACAATCGGCCACCGAATTTCATGTCCTTTAGAGAATGTATAGATTAATATAGGATGAGGATAGGTACAATATTGAGAGATGGATACCTTAATCCATAAGTTGACATAGAGAGGTTAAGGAGCTGGTTTTGGGTTTACCCCTTACTAAGCAATGTTATGCACTCGATTCAGTATATACAAGTCCAAGAATGATACAATAGTCAAGTTTAGAACCTTTTATAGGTTAAGCACTCATGAATGATTACTTAAAGAATAAGGACAAGTTAAGACTATATTATAAGATTATGATAACGTGTTCATCAGACTCCGGGATACGCCGGATGGGATTTCTCCGAAAGGGCTATCCACACGTAAGTTAAAAGATTAAGCATGTCCAGCAGGCTCTGGATTATGCCGGATGGGACTCCACCGAGAGGATTGTCCACATGTAAAGTTAAGATGTGTCCAGCAGGCTCCGGATTATGCCGGATGGGACTTCACCGAGAGGGTTGGCCACACATTAATAAGAGGAGTGCGGTGTTAGCCTCATATGATAAGAATTTCACCGGTATGATGGGAGATGTACTTCGGGGTTACTCCACCCGGATGCACTCCGTAAAATGAACCAAGATAATGTAATGTATGTTCAACGCTAACTTCTAACTTTAAGATTGAGAAATGAATATGTATATGAATAGTATGTTAAGAAGAAAGACATGAAGCGATCCTAGTTTTTCCTTGATCGCGAAATATGTAGAGACTGACGACGATCATAGGTATCCCCAAGATTGCCAAGAGTAGGCACGGCGACCCTAGGTTACCCCCCCCCCCCCCCCCCCCCCCCCGCGGTTGCCAACAGTAGGTAGGGCCGGAGCTCACTGAGACATCATGTCTCATCCCTTTCCTTCTGGTGCAGGTTCGCAGGAAGCACGACGCAAAGGTAAAGAGAAAGCTTTGGATTGATCGTGCTGACTTCTTATTTATGTATATTTGATTCAGTTGATGTAAATGATGAGAATTATCAAGACTATGTTGTATTGGATTCAGTTTGTATTACCTTTTTCAAGCTATCAGTTCACGATAGTAGGTAATACTTGTCATCTGTCTTTTTCAAGCTATCCATACAACGATAGTAGACGATGTCTCCTTTTATATTACCTTTTTCAAGCTATCAGTTCACGATAGTAGGTAATACTTGTCATCTGTCTTTTTCAAGCTATCCATACAACGATAGTAGACGATGTCTCCTTTTATATTACCTTTTTCAAGCTATCAGTTCACGATAGTAGGTAATACATGTCATCTGTCTTTTTCAAGCTATCCATACAACGATAGTAGACGATGTCTCCTTTTATATTACCTTTTTCAAGCTATCAGTTCACGATAGTAGGTAATACTTGTCATCTGTCTTTTTCAAGCTATCCATACAACGATAGTAGACGATGTCTCCTTTTATATTACCTTTTTCAAGCTATCAGTTCACGATAGTAGGTAATACATGTCATCTGTCTTTTTCAAGCTATCCATACAACGATAGTAGACGATGTCTCCTTTTATATTACCTTTTTCAAGCTATCAGTTCACGATAGTAGGTAATACATGTCATATTCCCCAGTGATGTCATATGTCTTCTTTAAGCTATCATCTTTGTTGATAGTAGACAGTGTCTCCTTCTTTTAACTTACATTTATCCCCAGTAAAACCATGTTATCCCCAGTGGAGTCGGACCCCGTTTCTTTTAACAGACTCGGGTATCCTTTTGTTTTGTTACCCCCAGTCGAGCCATCCTCGCCGTCTTGCATTCATACTTGCATCGCAAGCATTCACAACTTTACCTGCATAACAGTGCATTCATAGCATTTTGCATTCGAAACTGGTCAAAAATGGTGTACTCTGTATTTAAGTCTCTTCGACCCGTCGATTTTAAAATTTCACTTTTAAATCTCCGTAACGAAGAAACTTAAATAGGGGCATCTGTCATACCCCATTTTTGACCCGTTTTTATTTCATTTCTCTCGTCTTTTAGGCCGGAAATTTTCGTCGTTTCAGACGAAATTTCGGCAGGGAGGTATTTTAAAATACCTCATTTTTGTTCCGAAGGCAACCGTTTTATTTTTTTTATTTTCTGTTGTTTTATTATTATTTTTATTTTTTATTATTATTGTTTATTTCTTTTCTTTTATTTTTTTTCTTTTTATTAGTTTTTATTTTTATTGTGTATTTTCGTTTTTTTAATTATTGTGTTTTATTATTTTGATTTTATTCTTTTTAAGTCCATTTTCAGTCTGATTTTTGTCCAAGGCCCAGAGGGGCATTTCAGTCTTTTTTCGTTTTTACCCTTTATTTTACTATAAATAGCACTGTTCACGAAAAGTACAGGGGAGTCAGAATCAGTCAGCAACAGTCAGAATCACAACTCTCAAAACCACCACAAACCACCAACAACCACCCAAATCCACTTTCCGGCCACCGGAAAATACAACCACCACCAAAAAAAAAAACTTAAAAATTTCTTTTTCTTTTCTCTTCCAGATCCGAACCACCAACACAACTGTACAAACAAAGCTCACGGCCACACGGCCACACGACACAGCATCAAACCCATCACGAAGGCAAGCCACAACCGTAAATCTCACCATACTCAAACCATACACAGCCAACATCACAAATCCGAACCAAAAAAAAATCGAAAAGCATCAAAACGAAACCTGAGCCAAACAAGCAACACAGATCGAGTACGAATCAAAGCTTAAACCCAGAACAACAACATCAGAATCGCATAAAGAAAATTAAGGTAGTGTTCTTCGTTTTTGGTTTCGTTTAGATCTAAGTTTTGTTTAATGAAATTTCTAAGCTGGCTTCGGATTTGTGAGAAAAATGGAGAGGAAGAGAGGACGTGAGATGTGAAAAGAAGAGAGGATGTGAGAAGAAAAGAGGAGAGGATGTGAGAAGAAAAGAAGAAAACGTGAGAGTCTGAGAGAAAAAGAGAGAAGTTGAAAAGAAGAAAGAGAAAGAGTAATGGAAATGAATAAAAAACCAGATTCTGACTTAAGTAGACTGCTGAACCGGTCTGGTTCTTTCGGACCGAACCAGACCGGTTCACCCTGGACTCAGCTTTTTGGACTTGGCCCATTCTCCTCTTCCCTTTTCTTTTTCTGATTTCTACTCTTTTACTTTCTGCACTCCCCTTATTATTTCTGCACCCCCTTTCTTCCTCTCTATTCTTTTATTTTCTTTATTTATTTCTTGCACTTTTTTATTTCTTTTATTTTTATGCACTTTATTTATTGCTTTTAATTTCTAGTACCATGCATTTTTTCTACTTTTATTTTACTGCATCATATTTATTTTTTTGTCTTGCATTTTCTATTTTCTTTTATTTTATGCATCATATTTAATTTCATGCCTTGCATTTTTTATTTTCTTTATTTATTTTCCAGCACCATATTTAATATTCAGTCTTGCATTTTATTTTCCAGCTCCATATTTATTTTTTTGCCTTTGCATTTTTTATTATTTTCTTTTATTTTATGCATCATATTTATTTTATTGTCTTGCATTTTTATTTTCTTTTAGCATCATGTTTATTTTTATTGTCTTGCATTTTTATTTTATTTTCAGCATCATATTTACTTATGCCTTGCATTTTTATTTTTTTTATTTACTTTAAGCACCATATTTATTTATTGTTTTGCATTTCATGCATTTTTTATTTCTTTTTAGCATATTTACTTTAATGCAATTGCAATTTTATTTTATTTTATTATTTTTGTTATTTATTTTCTTGCCATTAGAATGTATCTAGATCCAATGTAAATAAAATATAAATGAGAATATGCACCGACACCACATTTATTTTTCTTATGCTTTATGTCGAGGGCGATTATGTAATTTGGACCGTATCCGAGGAAAAGGACCCTCACTTGATCCAACGTCATTTTGAGGGATCCGGCGCGTTAGATTTTCTCAGCATAATTTAGTCTCAGGACCTTAGGACCTAATCAAAATCTTTCTCAAAAAAAAAGGTCAAAAAAGTCAAAACTCAAAAACATTTTATAATCAAAATTTTCAAAAAAAGTCAATTTTTTACCTTTTCTTTTCTTAATCAAATTTTCAATCAACTTTAATCAATCAAAACATTTTCTTCAATTTAAAATCAATCAAACTCACTTTCTTTTATCCTTCTATGCCTTTACGACCTCTCATCTTTCTTAAAACCTTTTTCAAACTTTAAAATCAACCAAAACCAATCACTTATCTTTTTACCCCGAACTACGAGATTTTGATCCCGCTCGGGTACGTAGGCAAAAGACTTTGTCTTTCCAAATCAATAAAAATAACAAAAACCTCTTCCTTCTTTTAACTTTCATCACCTTTTATCCTTTTACACTTAAGTATTTATTTTACAAACAAATAATCATTTTAGCATAAAGATAAAATAAAAGCAAGAGGTTCCTATAGAGTACTATAGACGTTTAGGGTGCTAATACCTTCCCTTTGCGTAACCAACCCCCGGACCTTTGATCTCTCTAATAAATAGGGTTTTTCGAACTTTCTCCCTTTTCCTCGGAAAAAATAAAAGATCGGTGGCGAGCTTAAAATTGCGAGTCAACGCTAATTAATAGCTTGATATCCAAAAATCACCGCGACACTGGTTTTTTTTGTTTTTTAAAAAATTAATTACGGATAATGGTCATATATACTAACAATATATAAAAATCGAAGTCCAGCGAAATTTCATAATCGTCCTTATTAAAACTCATGATCTCCTTAATTTTATAATCGTCCAGCAAACATTGAATGTTGTTTTGCATATAAAATAAAAATTTATTTAACAGAAACACTACATTGATGTTTATATATTAAAGGCCAAATACCTCTTTTGGTCCTTTAAGTTTGACAAAAATACCGGGTTAGTCCTTTAAGTTCTTAAGTTTCAAATAGGTCTTTTAAGTTGTTGATTTATTACACCGTTACCCTTTTAAGGACCTATTTGAAACTTAAAAACTTAAAAACTTTAAATAGGTGCATTAAATTAACAACTTAAAGGATCTATTTGATACTTAAAAAACTTAAAGGACTAATCCGGTATTCTTGTCAAACTTAAAGGACCAAAAATAGTATTTGGCCTATATTAAAAATAATCACGAGTTTCTAATATTTTATCATATGGACTTTCTCATATATGTATATAAAATTTGTTTATACAGATATCGACATTTAAAATCTCCAACTGGAATGGTGCAAACATTTAACGGTGTTTTGCATATAAAATAAAAATTTAATTAATAGAAACGCTGCATAAATGTTGATATTTTGAAAATAGTCACGAGTTTTCAAAATTTTATCATATCGATTATTACATATCGGTACATAAAAATTTTCTTCTGTATATATAAGCATAAAAAAATCTCAACGAGTGCGGTTTAAATGTTTAACAGTGTTTTAAATATAAAATAAAAAATTATTTAATAGACACACTACATTTTTTTTGAAGAAGCTAAACAAATTTTATTAAGAAAAAACAGAGGCTCCTCTAGCACAAGAAGTACCAAAGGAAGCTAACAAGTCCAATAATTACAAAGACTAAAACCAAACGCCACTACTAAGAAGCGAAGAAAACATTAAGTTACAGCCTGAAGACAGAAAACAGGATTAACCCTCCAAACCGAATATTCAAATTCAAAAACAGCAAAGGAAGATTTAAACCACCAAAAAGCTTGAAGTTTAACTTTTTCCAACAGAGATAGGTGATGTTCAGATTTGTAGTGAAAATGCCTCAAATTACGATCCTTCCAAATGGTATAACGAGCGGATATCCAAATAATATTATAAGCGAGACGAGACTTGTTTGAAAAACCACCAAGACCTTCAAACTAAAGAAAATGCTCAAACAAAGATCCTTGAAGAGTTGTTGAGTAGCCTAGCCATCCTGATATTAAAAGCCAAAGGCAACCGTAAAAAGCACAAGAAAAAAACAAGTGATCCTGATCCTCAATAAGTCCGCAAGAAGTCGAACAAAAAGCAGCATCATAATCCAGAATGTTCCTCCTAAACAAATTCATCTTAGTTGCTAATCTGTTCAGGAACAAACGCCAAACAAAAATATTGACCTTAAGCGGAATTTGCTTAAGCCATAAAACATGGTTACAACGGTCGTCAATTGTCAGCTCTGAATTAGTCAAGTAATTATAAGCACTTTTAACCGTGTACTTCTGGGAAGAATGAAGCTTCCAAACCCACCTGTCAGACACATCAACCTGCAAAACCACAAATGAAAGTTGTTCCGCACATTCTCGCACCAACCCCTCCTCCCACGCAAACAGTCTCCTTCTCCACTTCCACGCCTCAACATTAACCTCCCAACCCAAAGAAAACATTTCGGCAACAGTAACACATTTGTTTACAGCAATATCAAATAATCTAGCATATCTAGTCTCTAAAGACACACCTTCCAACCAGGGATCCTTCCAAAACAACGAGGAGACCCCATCCCCCATCTGCCTAGAAATATTATCCAATAGCCACCGATCATCCAACAAACCGCCCCCCTCCTAATATTGTTTACATTCTGCCACCACACGGAACCCCCTCCGCCACCCACACACAACCGCCCCCCTCCTCACCGTACTTCGCACACAACACATTATACCACAAACTTCCCCTTTCCTCCAGCATCCTCCACACCCATTTCCCAAGAAGGGATAAGTTAAACTCCTTCAGCCTCCTGACCCCCAGACCGCCATTCTCCCTATGTAAACATACTTTATCCCATTTAACCCAAGACAATTTTCGAACATCCTCACTCCCCCCCCCCCCCCAAAAAAAAAAAAAAACTTACAAAAAATAGAATCAAGGGTAGAAATGATACCTGAGGGAGCTTTGAAGAAGGAAAGAAAATAAACCGGAATGGAGGACAGCACAGACTTAAGGAGAATCAGCCGACCGCCCAACGAAAGGTTTTTGCTCTTCCAACCAGTCAGTCTACCTCTAATACGATCAACCAAAGGGTTCCAGAATTGAATCTTTCGCGAGTCACCACCGATAGGCAACCCCAAATACACAAAAGGTAACGAACCATGCTTACAATTCATAACAACCGCCGCCTCATGAAGCCAAGAACTCGCCACATTAATTCCAAACGGCATGCTTTTATGAAAATTAACTTTTAACCCCGAGATTTTCTCAAACAAAAGTAAAACATTCTTCAATGCGCGAACATTCGCCCAACTTTTCCCACCAATCAAAAGGGTATCATCAGCAAACTGTAAATGAGATACGGACAAAGCATTTTGCGCCCCTACCGTGTACCCACTAAACAAACCATTAACCACCAACGCATTCATCATAACATTAAACCCTTCCGCAGCCAACAGGAAAAGGAAAGGGGAAAGAGGATCACCTTGACGAAGACCTCTCTCCAAAGGAAACTCAGTAGTCGGACTCCCATTGACTAGAACCGATGCTGATGCGGAAGTAACACATTCCATCATCCATTTACGCCAAACAAATGGGAAGTTCATCTTGCCCATGACCTCCTCTAAATATCGCCAATCAACTGAGTCATAAGCTTTTTCAAAATCTACTTTGAACAAAAGTAATTCTTTCTTTAACCTGCGGGCATCATCCACCACCTCGTTAGTAATAAGAATGCCATCAAGTATTTGTCTTCCTTGAACAAACGCTGATTGAGTTTCCGACACCACCTTGCCAACCACTTTCCGAAGCCTATTAGCAAACACCTTAGACAGAATTTTATACAGACTGTTAACCAAAGAGATAGGACGAAAATCTGCCAATCTCTGCGGGTTCTCAATTTTGGGAATCAGGGCAATAAAAGTGCTATTCAAACCTTTAGTTAACCTTCCATTTCGGTGAAATTCAGCAAAAAAATTCAACAACTCTACCTTCAACATATCCCAGAAATCTTTAAAAAATCCCAGATTAATACCATCAGGTCCAGGACTCTTAAAGCTAGCACAATCCCACACTGCCTCCTTGATCTATCTAGCAAGAAGGGTTTTACAAGATCAACACCCTCCTCATTAGAAATGGACTTAAACACCAACTCCCCTAGACCTGGTCTCTCCTCATCCACCCTTTGAAAATGCCGACTAAAATGATCAAAAACAGCGCTTCGCACCCCGTGAACTCCCTCAATTTGCACCCCATCCACAGAAATAGAAACAATAGCATTCAAACGTTTCCTAGAAGACATCACCCCATGAAAAAATTTGGAGTTAGCATCCCCCTCCTTCAACCAAGTTATCCTAGATTTTTGCCACTGCATGCTAGCATGTAATTTAGAAAAAGCCAAAACATCAGCAGACAAACGGTACATCTCCTCAAACTCTTCCTCCTCTAACCCGGCACCTTCCGCTTTAATGTCCAAAAAAGCCATCCGTTCTTGAACCCCGCAAATCTTACTACCTAAGTTCTGAGTATGTTCCTGATGCCAACTCCGAAGACTCCCTTTGAGAAGTTTCAGCTTCTCTTTCAAAACATACCCACTCCACCCAACAACTGAATACGATAACCATTGCTCTTTCACGAACTCCTTGTAACCAGACAAATCAGCCCAACATTTCAACATCCTTAGCGGTCTAGGTCCCCAGTTCTCTTCATCAACCGTCAACAAGATTGGACAATGATCAGAGAGACCTCGAGGAAGGGCAGCCTGGATGCAATTGGGCCAAGCAAAAATCCAAGCCTCAGATAGCAAAAATCTGTCCAACCTGCTCATAGACACACCATCTCCCCGATACCAAGTAAAATTCCGACCACACAGAGGTAAATCAAGAAGCATATTTCCATCAATAAACTGATTAAAACAAGAAAAGTCTTCTATACTGTTCCCCAACACACGACTACGGCGCTCCTCCACCGAGCGGATAGCATTAAAATCTCCTAGAACACACCAAGAAGCCTCAATGTCGTTACTTACCAAGCCTCCCAACTTACATTAATGTTGATATTTTGAAAACAATCATTAGTTTTCAAAATTTTATCATATCGATTTTCTCATATATGTATATAAAATTTGTTTCTGCAGATATAAACATTTAAAATCTACAACGGCAGAGGTGCAAACGTTGAACAGTACGTTTTGCATATAAAATAAAAATTTAATTAATAGAAACACTTTATTAATGTTGATATTTTGAAAATAGTCACGGATTTTATCATATAGACTATCACATATCGGTATTTAAAAATTTTCTTCTGCATATATAAACATTTAAAATCCTCAACGAGTGTGGTTGAAATATTTAACGTTGTTTTAAATATAAAATAAAAATTTATTTAATAAACACACTACATTAATGTTGATATTTTAAAAATAGTCATGTGTTTCCAAAAATTTATCATATCGATTTTCTCATATATGTATGTAAAAATTTGTTTATGCATATATAAGTACATAAAACCTGCAACGGGTGCGGTGCAAACATTGAACAGTATTTTGCATATAAAATTAAAGGTTATTTAATAGAAACACTACATTAATTTTGATTTTGAAAATAGTCATAAGTTTTCAAAATTTTATCGTATCTACTTTCTCATATATGTATATAAAAATTTGTTTATGCACATAAAATCTGCAACGGGTACGGTGCAAACATTGAACAATTTTTTGCATATAAAATAAAAAGTTATTTAATATAAACGCTACATTAACTTTGATTTTAAAAATAGTCACGAGTTTTCATTCAAAATTTTATCATCTAAACTTTTTCATATATCTACATAAAAATTTGTTTTTGCATATATAAACAAATAAAATTTATAACTGGTGTGACTTAACTATTTAACAAATTTTTGTATATATAAGAGGAAAATATTTAATAGAAATATTGTATTTATACTCATAATTTTCATTTAATATCTATAAATATTCTACAATATTAACAATTTAATTATTTTTTGAAAAATACTTTTTTTTATATAATTATCGTAATGTTACGTGACCCGTGCTTTTCGCACGGGTCTTTTACTAGTTTTTAGTAAAGACCAAAAACCGGTTTTTAAAATGGAAGGAACGGATGCATTTAAACCTGAAATTCACACATGTTAAAACACAAAAAAATAATATCGGTTGGTCAAATATCATATTTTTTTAAGGATTATTCTCTTTCTTGTATAAATCATTTGTGAAAATAGGGCTGGCTTGCTAATAAACAAATTACAAAATGGTACCCAAAAAATTACAAATTGGGTGCCCACGTTCTAATAACTCAACGTGGCTATTTTTTTTATTGAGGTGTCAGCGTGACTACAATTGATGAGAAATAAGTCAACGTATATTATAAATACTAGAGAAAAGACGGACACTGTGCCGTCTTTCCGCTTTTTTTATTGCGCTAATGTTTGAAAATTATGAACGGTGTTTTTTATGAAATTTTGATTTTGATTAAAACTAAAAATATAATTTTTTGTTGCTTTCAAATTATAATAAACCAAATTAATCATGATTATCTATTTTAATAACACCAATAATATAACAAAAAATATAATCTAAATTCTTATTTTTTTAATGACACCAACAACAATCTTTATTATATAAAAATTTGTTTAAAAGTATAATTGGGATAATGAAAAAGTATGTACAGATATACTCATATAATTTGTTACACTTTTTAAAGAATAAAGGAAAAAAACTGGACTTATAACAAATTGGTACACTTTTATGTTAATATTTAAATTTACTATTATCTATTAGTTATATGTGTTATTTTTATTAAAAGTTGAGGGTAATTTAAAAAAAAAGTCAACCCAAAAGAACTAAAACATGTTATTTTCTTTATATATATAGTATAGATACACAATAATATTTTAACACTATAACCACACGACTATAGTGTGAATATATATCGAAATATAGAAATGGTAAAATATGCAGATTGAGTATTTTTTATTTTTTTAGAGGATTGAGTATTACGTTATTTTCACTACAATTTACAATATGATATTTATTATAAGATTTTTTTTATGATTTAATAACTACTTTAGTCCATGCGTTATCATAGTAGTTTAGTTCCTATATGAAGGAAGAATATTTAAAACACTCATTTGAAAATTAAAATTGAAAAATGATATTTGTTCAATAATCTTGGGATAATTCTCTCATATATTTATAGTATTTTTAATTTCTTTTCTCAGGTCTCTAGTCGTCCTCCTCTCTATCGTCACCTTTGTCATCATCACTACCAACACTCTCTTATCTCTCTCATCTCTCTCCCTTTGCCGTCTCCTCAACTGGTGACCGTCGTCGGCCCACTCTTTTTTCGGTGACGGCGATGGAAACAACAATCTCCCGTCCTCCCACCTCATATTTGGCCTATCTCCGTCCTATCCACTTTGTCGCCGTCTCCTACAACTTATTTACCTATGCCACTCCCTCCTATGTCCTCCTCTCACCACCACCACGTCGTCACTATCCAATCGACCTCCCACCATCACCGCCACGATCGTGCTCTTCATCAGTCATCATCTGTAATATCCCGCTTATAAGTATCAGTTATTAGTGTTAGAAACTTATTATGCAAGCAATGGCGATTTTGTAAATATGTGGGAATGGAAGAATTATTTAAAAGAGGGAACAAGATATTTTCTTGTTCATTTTTCTTCTCTCCCTCACTCTTCCAAAATCAGATTTTCTCCCTCTTTCCCCCAAGTCACACGCCCTCCTCCCTATTGCCACAATCCATCAAAACTTCATCCAATTCTTGTAGAAGTTCTTACTAGCAAGCTGGTTTTTGGAAAGATTAGAACAAGAGAAAGTAAAAAGGAGAAACAAGGAAGGATCAAGAGAAGAGGTAGATTGAAGCTAGGGTTTTGGAACTCAGATTTTAGCAAGCACCAATCGAGGTTTAAGGTGAGCTCCACAGGGTTTTAGAACCCGCTTGAGTAAGTTTGAGTGTTTTTAGTATTATGATCAAGTTTACAAATTTTAGTGCCCTAATTCCCTTTTCTTGTAAATCCTTGATCAATCATGTTGTAAACTATCAATATGCATTAGAAATTCTTCCCTTAAGATGTTATGATGCTTGGGTATGATTAGATTAGCCTAGAAGGGTGAAAATCACGTTTTGAAGATTTAGAATTCGGCCACCGAATGCCCTGCATCGGCCACCGAATTTGCTGCTCAATTCTTCAATGTTGCTTCGACAAAAATCGGCCACCGAATGCCCTGCATCGGCCACCGAATTTGCTGCTCAATTCTTCAATGTTGCTTCGACAAAAATCGGCCACCGAACTCATACAATCGGCCACCGAATTTCATGTCCTTTAGAGAATGTATAGATTAATATAGGATGAGGATAGGTACAATATTGAGAGATGGATACCTTAATCCATAAGTTGACATAGAGAGGTTAAGGAGCTGGTTTTGGGTTTACCCCTTACTAAGCAATGTTATGCACTCGATTCAGTATATACAAGTCCAAGAATGATACAATAGTCAAGTTTAGAACCTTTTATAGGTTAAGCACTCATGAATGATTACTTAAAGAATAAGGACAAGTTAAGACTATATTATAAGATTATGATAACGTGTTCATCAGACTCCGGGATACGCCGGATGGGATTTCTCCGAAAGGGCTATCCACACGTAAGTTAAAAGATTAAGCATGTCCAGCAGGCTCCGGATTATGCCGGATGGGACTCCACCGAGAGGATTGTCCACATGTAAAGTTAAGATGTGTCCAGCAGGCTCCGGATTATGCCGGATGGGACTTCACCGAGAGGGTTGGCCACACATTAATAAGAGGAGTGCGGTGTTAGCCTCATATGATAAGAATTTCACCGGTATGATGGGAGATGTACTTCGGGGTTACTCCACCCGGATGCACTCCGTAAAATGAACCAAGATAATGTAATGTATGTTCAACGCTAACTTCTAACTTTAAGATTGAGAAATGAATATGTATATGAATAGTATGTTAAGAAGAAAGACATGAAGCGATCCTAGTTTTTCCTTGATCGCGAAATATGTAGAGACTGACGACGATCATAGGTATCCCCAAGATTGCCAAGAGTAGGCACGGCGACCCTAGGTTACCCCCCCCCACCCCCCCCCCCCCCCCCCCCCCCCCCCCCCCGCGGTTGCCAACAGTAGGTAGGGCCGGAGCTCACTGAGACATCATGTCTCATCCCTTTCCTTCTGGTGCAGGTTCGCAGGAAGCACGACGCAAAGGTAAAGAGAAAGCTTTGGATTGATCGTGCTGACTTCTTATTTATGTATATTTGATTCAGTTGATGTAAATGATGTGAATTATCAAGACTATGTTGTATTGGATTCAGTTTGTATTAATGAAATGTAAACTTTCTGTATTGTATTTAATGTATCTAGTACGAAATTATAATACTCGTAAGAGATCCTAGGCAATCTCTATATGGGTGTTACAATTTGGTATCAGAGCAGGTCGATTCAGACTGTGCCTTGGGTCATTAAAGTACAATCCAAGTTTGTGGACCTCTTGGATCCAGGACATTATTCTAAATGTTATATTCAGTTAAAACTGGTCACTTTGACTTGTATATGACAGCTAGGATAAGATGTATGGGAGAAGAAGAGGACCCGGTAGACCTCGAGCTAATCAGGTCAGTGATGAAAGTGGAGGACCAAGTATGAATTCGTGGGAACAAATGATACAGCAGCAACAGGCCTGGCAGCAGCAGTATCAAGAGCAGCAAGCTCAAAACGCATTACAGTATCAGCAGATGATGCTGATGATGCAACAACAAGCTCAGCAACAGGCTCAAGCCCAACAACAATGGATGGAAATGATGCAGCAAGGGCAGGGTTTCCATCCACAACCACCACCTCCTCCCGCAATTGGTAACCCCGTGTTCCGGGAATATAATAGACACCACCCTCCGGAGTTTAATGGAGAAGGTGAAACTCAGGAAGTTAGGAAGTGGATAAAACAGATGGAAAAGATCTTTCAAATGGCCGAGTGTTCAGAAGCTGATAAAGTGGTCTATGCCACAAATCAACTCAGAGGCGCAGCAGAAGATTGGTGGGAATCTGCTCAGCGCAGGATGGAAGCGAATGATATAGAGGTGAACTGGGTAAACTTTAAAGAAGTGATGTTGGAAAAATATTTACCTTTGTCCTACAAGGTAAAGAAGGAACAAGAGTTCTTGGAGTTGAAGCAGGGTAGTATGTCTGTCGCTGAATTCACCAAGAAGTTTGAAGAGCTATCCTATTATTCCACACATAATGAGTATGCTGAGAATGAAGTTTGGAAGATGAACCAATACAAACGAGGTCTAAGAGGCGAAATCGACACTGCAGTGAGCCTTCAGAGGACTGCAAGTTATGATGAACTGGTGCATGATAATTTGGTGGTTGAAGCAGGACTTGCTAAGACCTCGAAAGAAAGATCAGCAGCTTTTGAAAGGAAGAAGAGTAGAATGTCAGATAAATATCATGACAAGTTGAAACCGAAGGGGTCGCCTCATAGGGGTAAGCAGACGTATTCACCGAAGGCTGGTACCACTTGCAACATTTGTGGGAAATCACATTACGGCGAATGTATGAAGGGTACAAGTGTTTGTTACGGGTGTAAGAAGTCGGGGCACATTATAGCAAATTGTCCAGAACGGAGAAATAGGAGTGGAGCCGAGGGCACTACCACTAGCAAAGGCAGGGTGTACTCCCTGGATGGCGCAAAGGCCTTGGCTAATGAAGATTTGATTGCTGGTATGTGTTGAAGGTGAGAAAAACACACACAAGAAGGGGGGGTTGAATGGTGTGACTCAAAAACTTGTTCTTTTCTTTTCAAAACCTTAACACAAGTTCAGAACCAGGTTCTGAACTGTGATCAGAAGTATATGCAGCGGATAACAAGATAAAAGGAGAATGAAAGAGAGAGACACACAAGATTTATACTGGTTCCTTCTCAATGTGAGAAGTAGTCCAGTCCCCTTGTTTTCCAACAAGAGAGTTCCACTATAATCTGAAGATTACACTTTGCTCAACCACTAAGGAAGAGACTTCCAGTTGCTCAACCACCAAGGAAGAGGCTTCTAGTGCTCAACCACAAAGGAAGAGGCTTCCACTGCTCAATCATGAAGAAAGAGGCTTCCAATGCTCAAGATACTAAGTCAAGAGACTTCTCAATGCTCAAGACACTAAG
Organism: Medicago ruthenica; assembly: GCA_018208015.1. NCBI lineage: Eukaryota > Viridiplantae > Streptophyta > Magnoliopsida > Fabales > Fabaceae > Medicago > Medicago ruthenica. Next base: position 33,434,262 of record CM031371.1, on the reverse strand, counting down.
TCAAGAGGCTTCTGACTCAGACCACAAAGGAATGAGGTTACAATTGCTCAGTATACAGACTGAGACTTTAGGGACCAAACTGGTTTACAAGTAAAGGAGTTTGGGTTGAACACTTGATAAAATATCAGAGGTGTTCTCTTAATACAACACAGGTTAAGACTCTTAACCCTAAGAAATTCTAAGTTACAAGGACTGAAGAATTTCTAAGAGTTTTGAACTTGACAGTTTTACAACAGAAAACAGAGCACAGGTTCAGCAATACGTTTCAAGAGTCTTAGACAAATTTCTTCTTCAAATCTTCTTCCTTTTATAGATGAAAAATAGCTGTTGAAGATTTGCTTAATTTGAGGAAAGAGCCGTTGCAATTTAGCTAGGATTTCTGCAAATGTGTGCTGCACTTTATCAAACAGAACAGAGCAGCAGCCATTTTTGAAATGGCCTACTTTAAAAGCTGGAGAATGTTTGGGTCAGGGAGACAACTGTTCCATTGAGTTGTTCTGACACATCCAGGCATTAAATGCGCACAGTACTGGTCATTTTCCAAGCCACATCAGCTTCAGAAGCTTCTCTGTGAACAGTGCATCAGAAGCTGCCTTGTACGGATCAGAAGCTGGCTTCAGGATCAGAAGCTGGCTTCAGGCGTTGACTTTGCGTTGACTTCATCAGAAGCACCCAGACTTCAGAAGCTGCCTTCAGACTCAGAAGCTGCACTTCAGGAGCACCACTTCAGGACCACTTCAGAAGCACCAAGTTCAGGAGTACTACTTCATGAGCACTTCTTCAGGAGCATTTCTTCAGACCCAGTTTCCTTCTAGCTTTACAACATTGCTTCTTTGCTTTCCTTTCTTGCTCTTAGCTTGTTCTTTCATAACCATTATTAGTTTCCAATCAATAAGCACGTGGTTCTGAAATCACTTGAACAAAGCATTAGCAAATAACCAATTTTCTATTTAACACTTTGTTATCATCAAAACCATAAAGAGAGATATGTTTACACATAAATGTTTCAACAATCTCCCCTTAATTCATAAGAGAGTTGTTAAACACATTTTGTTCCAACATGTGTTATCTGGGTACAAATCCAGTAAAAGTTCTTTTTGATTGCGGCGCTACTTGTTCTTTTATTTCATATAAATGTGTTGAGACGCTGCAATTACCTTTGTCTCCGTTGAATCCTCCAATGTTAGTATCTACCGCTACTGAAGGCGGGATTGAGGCAAGCTATGTTTGTGAAAACAGTCCTATCACTGTGTCTAGTAAGACTTATTATGTTGATTTAGTGTGTCTCCCGATGGAGCAACTTGATGTGATCTTAGGCATGGATTGGCTCTCCGCTAATCATGTGTACATCAGATGTTCCGAGAAGAGTATTTATATGCTGACAAGTGATACGACGGAAGGTGTGGCTCTGACTGAATTAATTAATCGTACCCATCAGTTAATTCAATTCATTTGTGCTCAAGATAAAAGATTTTATGTTATGCTCACTGTGGCTTCAGAACCAGAGCTAAGTCCCAGTGATATTCCCATTGTGAACGAGTACTTAGATGTTTTTCCCTCGGAAGTAACTAGTTTGCCTCCAGAGCGTGAGGCAATCTCTAGGAAGTACTCGTAAGAGATCCTAGGCAATCTCTATATGGGTGTTACATCATCCTCTTCTTAGGCCTCATGTCCCTTAAACCGTTGGATCCGCTCAGATCTCCCGTCCTCACCACCACCACCGCTCACATCCGTCCTACGAAGCTAGTGGTAGAGAGAGAGAGAGAGAGAGAACATGGGTGTGTCTGTGTTGCATAGGAGGATTGGAGAGAGTGAGACCTCAAAATATGGTCATGCATGATTGCGTTTAATTTTTTTTTTGAGGGGTCGTTTAAAAATTTTATTGATAACTCTAGGGCTGAGCAGAAGATGATGACTTGCCCGAAACCCGTGCAAACCGAGATAGATCCGGGTAAAATGGGCGGGTTATATCGGGTTTCGGGTTTTGAAATGATTAAATGTAGTTAAGAATAGGTTAATCCGGTCGGGAGCGGTTTTGGAAAATTAAATCCATTGGTGTCCGAACCGTCCGATGGTAGTACTATTTTATAATGAAAGATGAATTACTTTTACACTCCTGCTGCAAAATTTTCTTGAGGCTCACATTATGACAAAAATGTACCAACTTTCAAAGACTTTTAATGTTATTTTATTTGCTTTGGTACATTACACTCTGACACACACTTAATCATGTCCTTCATTTGGCTTACAGTAGACGCTTTCAACATACAACCATCAATATATGTTTATTATTTTTCTTTTAAGCTTAAAATAATAAATAATAAAACTGATTTCTTCTTTAGAACACGTTTCCTCTCTTTTATTTTTTTTATTTTGTTTTTCTTTCTCTTAAACCAATAAAGGTTTTCAGATCTAAGAACTAACTACATCTCCAACAACTTAATTGCTCTTACGCTTGCTCAAGGTCGAGATAAAAGAGAATATCCATCCTTTGTATCAGTTAGTATTGGGAGAAATTGTTATAGTCACTTTAAAAAACTTGCCACCCAAACTCACCTCCTTTTTCCTTTTAATAGTGGCGGTTATAGTGACACAGGATGGTGGTCTCGACGGCTAAGTAGGTGAACTCATAGGGATGAGGAAAAAAAAGGCAACTTTCTCTACTCTATCTGAACTAACCCACCCGCATGACCCGCCTTTCGACTTACCTGAGACCCGGCCAAACCGATCCTGTATGTGGGCGGAATTGGGTCTCAAAAATTGGTGGTCGGTTTCATTGAGCATGGTTGTTTCAGCCCCGAACCCGCCCGAAACCGTTCGGTGCTCTACCCTAGATAACTCTAAATATATATTTTAAATAACACGTTTTGAGAGGTCGTTTAAAAAATTTAGGCTTAATTCCACTTTTGCCCCCTATATTTTGCCAATTGTGCGATTTTGCACCCCATACTTTTTTTTGAGCGATTTTGCACCCTATCATTTACCCCCTTTCTGATTTTGTAGCCCCCTTTATGATTTTGTTGAATTTTGCTGATGAGTCCTTGCCATGTGTGTAATTTTGCTGATGTGTCCTTGCCATATGTGTAATTGGTATTTTTAAAAAAATCAAAATTCCACATATGTTAAGTTGAAACTCAGTGTCACGTGACCCTCCACAAAGCACACAAATTCAGTCGTACCTCTCCTCTTCTCCCATGGCTGTTCGCAAATCACCTTTTCTTCTTCTCCTCCCAAACGAAACCCTAATCGCAACTCACCATTTCATCTTTTGAAACGAAACCCTAATCGCAACTCACCATTTCATCTTTTGAAACGAAACCCTAATCGCAACCCACCATTTCACCTTCTGAACGAAACCCCTTCTGATAGGTTTTGTTCTTAAATCACCTTCTGAAACAAAACGAAAATAACCGTAATTTCGATGGCAAAGGACAACAATGGAAAGGTGAAGATGAAGGAAACAATGGCGAAGAACAACTGTGGAAAGACGAAGAAGACAGAAACGATGGCGAAGGAGAACGATGTGTGTGCGAAGGAGGATGATGGAAACACGCATAAAGCTTGCACGCCAGAGTAAGTGTGATTTTGTAAAGTGTGATTTTTTTTTGTAAAGTATGATTTTTTCTGTAAAGGATGATTTTTTTTTTGTAAAGTATGATTTTTTTTATTGAATTTTTGAAACTTTAGTCATTTTGTCATGTTTTTTGTTTCAATACAACTAGGCCATCTGAGAATATGATAAAGATCAGATTCCACTACAAGGGATATTTCACCTCTGACCCTGTAGATGCATATTTAAATGGGGAGGTATATGAAGGTGATGGTGTTTGGGATATGGATGAGATTAACACTTTAGATTTAAGTAAATTTGTAACGCTGATAGGGTACCCTGAATCAACTAGATTTTGGTATGTACTCCCAAAAAAAGGCCTATCTGGTGGGCTTAGACAGTTGGGCTGTGACAAAGATGTCCATGAGTCTGTAAGACACCATAAGGGCTTCAATTATGCTGGTGTGTATTTGGAAACACCCAGCCCTAACCCAACCTACCCAACCTACACAAATGATAAGCCAGCTCATAACCCAACAACCTACACAAATGAGATACCATCTTCTGACCCAAGCAACATAAATGAAATACCAGCTCATAACCCAACAACCTACACAAATGAGATACCATCTTCTGACCCAAGCAACATAAATGAAATACCAGCTCATAACCCAACCAACACAGAAGAGATTCCAGCTGAGGGTAACAAGGGTAATGAGGGTTGTGATGAGTTTAGTGACTCTGGTGATGATGATTATGATGTAAGTGATGGTGAATTTGATGGTGAATTTGAACTTGGATCTGGATCTGGATCAGAATTTGAGGATAGTGATTTTGATGAAAATTGGGCTTGGACTGATATACTTCCAGAAGAGACAGTGAATCCTTCAAAAGAGGGTAACAATGATTTTGTTGATGCTGGATCTATAGAGGAGGGGGTTATTGCATCAAGAAATCCAAACCCAACAACTATTGAAGACTTTGATGATGAAGATGGTGACACTGAAGAGTTAGACACAGCAGATGAAGTAAGTGAAGATGGTGGTAAGAAGAAATATCCCAAGTTCAAAGTTCCTGAAGGTGATGAGCCAGTGAGATTTCAGCTAGGTCAGATATTTATTTCTGCAGAACTTGTTAGAACTGCTGTGAAAGAATATGCTTTGAAATCTAGGAAGAATGTGTATTTAAACAAAAATGAGAAGGCTAGAATTGTTGTTAAGTGTTCTGATGGTTGTCCATTTTATATGAGAGTTATTAAGTCTACTCACAAGACTTACTTTCAGGTTGTTAGCTTAGATCCTATTCATAAATGTCACAGAACTGGTAAGAACAGACAAGCAAAACCTACTGTCATAGGTAGGAAATTGATACCTATTCTTAGACACACTCCTGGTATGAGAATTAAAGCATTGCATGCAGAATGTGAAACTAGGTGGGGTGTGATGCTAAGTAGATTTCAGATATATAGAGCAAAAACAAAAGCTTTGGAGATGATTGAGGGAGGTATGGTGGAACAGTACAAGCATCTCAGGAGTTATGCACAAAAGTTGTTAAGAAGTAACCCAGAAAGCACAGTTATAATCAAAAGTGAATTAGGTGTGAATGGCCCAGTATTTTCTAGGATGTATGTATGCTTCAATGCATGTAAGAGAGCATTTGTGAATAACTGTAGACCTTTGATTGGTCTTGATGGTTGTTTCTTGAAAGGTGTTGGTAAAGATGGAAACAATCAAATGATTCCAATAGCTTTTGCAATTGTTGAGGCTGAGACAAAGGACTCATGGTCATGGTTTATTAACCTTCTTCTGGAAGATCTGAACAGAATTCAATATAGGAGATGGTCATTCATATCTGACCAACAAAAGGTATTTGTTCTTTACTTTATTGTCTTTTATGCTATTTGTGAGAACTTGAGTCTGATCTCAGACTCTTAAGTCTGATCTCAGACCTTGAGTCTGATCTCAGAACCTTGAGTCTGAAGTCAGACCTTGAGTCTCAGAACCTTGAGTCTGAAGTCAGAACTTGAGTCTGATCTCAGACTCTGGGTTCAGACTCTTGTCTTTTTCTGTTTTCTCAAGCTATTTTAGGAGATATTAATAAGTTTTTTTATTTCTTTGCTTTAGGGACTAGTAGATACTCTGAAGGATGTTGATGCAAATGTTGAACATAGGTTATGTGTGAAGCATTTGTATGGAAATTTTAGGAAGAGATTTCCTGGTGAAGCATTGAAAGAAGCACTATGGAGAGCTGCTAGATGTAACACAGTTCCTAAATGGGAGAAAGCCATGGAGAATATGAAGAAGATCAGTGAGGAAGCATGGGAGGAAATGTCCAAACTTCCCCCTAGTATGTGGAGCAGGGCACATTACAGTACTCACACTCAGTGTGATTTGCAAGTTAATAATATGTGTGAGGCTTTTAACATGTCAATTCTAGAATATAGGGATTTACCAATTATTTCAATTGTTGAGGGGATTAAGTTCTACATGACTAACAAAATTGTTAGACTTAGAGATTTTATGCTGAGATATGAGGGGGATATATGTCCTATAATTCAGAAGAGATTAGAAATTACAAAAAAGGAAGCTGATGGATGGACTCCAAATTGGTCAGGAGATTTGAATTATAGTATTTTTGCTGTATCAAATGGTGTAGATCAGTATGTGGTCAATTTGAAGGATAAGACTTGTGCTTGTAGGAGATGGCAATTATCTGGTATTCCATGTGTACATGCAATATGCTGTATTTGGTTCAATGAAAAAGCACCTGAAGATTATGTTGCTAATTGGTATAGGTATATGCACTAGATTCCTCTGTTTGAATTAATCTGTTTGGGTTAGCATGCATTTTAATTATGTTGAATTAATCTGTTTGCAGGAAAAACACATTTATAGCCACTTATAACAACATCATACTACCTAACAATGGACCAAAATTATGGCCAACTGTTGATGGATTACCCATCCAGCCTCCATATGTTAGGAGGGCACCAGGAAGACCCAAGAAGGCTAGAAGAAAGACAAATGATGAGCCTACAAACTCTAGAAGATTGAAGAAGGTGGATGGAACTGTCAGATGCAAAAGATGTTTTGAATTAGGACACAATAGAAGAACATGTAAGGGGAAAACAGCTGCAGACAGAACTATACCAAAGGGTGGAAAGAAGGTGAATATTATAGCATTTATAACTTTAATCTTATTACATTTATAATTTAGAGCACTTATTATTGTCAATTACTTGTGTGGTCAAATACTTGTGTCCTGCAACCTGAGACTCAAACAACTGTGACACAAGCACAAGCAACAACTCAATCTGCACCTGTGACACATACTGAAACTCAATCTGCACCAGTTACACAAACTGCACCAGTTACACAATCTGATAGGAGGCAAGCTGGAACTCAAAATGCAACTCAACCTGGAACTCAAAGTGAGGCACTAGGAACTGTGTCACAATCTGGAACTGTATCACAATCTGCACAACAAAAGGGTGCCAAGAGGGGAAGGAAGAGAAAGGCCCAAAGTGAGGCACTAGGAACACAACAATCTGTCAACCACTGAAGTGCTATTTAATTAGCCATTTTGATGTGCATTTAGTCTTTTTGAAGTGCTATTAAATTAGCCATTTTGATGTAATTGCTATTTGACAAATCCTAGTTATTTTTATGAGGCATAACTAATTTGCCTGTAGACCTTTATTTTGTTGTTTTATGGAGATGTAATTGCCATGAGGCATAACTCAATGATGTTATGTTTGTTATTTCCAAAACAGTTATCAGCAATGAATATCAATATTTAACCAAACATTACAGGAACATTATACGCAACAATGTATATATAGAATGAATAATCTCATTTAACCAAACAATAACATTACTTTTTCAATCTAACTTCTTCATCATTACATTAGAAATGAACTACTCAATAACATTACAATCTTAATTAAACATCAACATTACCATCACAACCAGCAATAACATTACAATCTTAATTAAACATCAACATTACCATCACAACCAGCAATAACATTACAATCTTACTTAGACATCAACATTACAATCACAACCAGCAATAACATTACAATCAATCCTAAACATATAACTCCTCTAACAAGCTTTTTGTTCATATTTTGCACTGAATCATTTTGCTTCAACAAAGCATTGATAAGCTTCTTCTCTCTCTCTCAGAACATGCTTCATCGTACCATTTGAAGAAGTTACAGACCTTACCCTTGCTTTTTGTGTACAACCCGCAACCGAAAAACCTTCTGCCTGGGTTCTCTAAAGTCCATGTTGTACAAAGAGGAGAATCAACGCCGCACCTGCACTTGAATTGAGGCCTCTTCCAAGAAGATGCAGATGAAGAACTTGATCTAGAACCAGCACCAACCATGTTCAGATTAAGAAGAAGAAGAATAAGATGGATATGCGTGACCCAATGCAAGGAAGAAGAAGAAGATGAATATGCGTGATTTCTGTCTATGAAGAAGAAGAAAAAACAAACCAAAGCTGAAGAAGATCAAGGACGAAGAAGAAGAATAAGAAGAAGAAGAAGAAGGTGCCCTATCCCTCTCTCTCTCTCTCTCATTCAAAACTGGATCTGTCACGTGATTTTTCCAACTATTTCAATTTTGATTTTTTTTAAAAATACAAATTACACACATGGCAACACACATCAGCAAAATTCAACACATCAGCAAAAAAATCAGAAAGGGGCTACAAAATCAGAAAGGGGGTAAATGATAGGGTGCAAAATCGCTCAAAAAAAAGGATGGGGTGCAAAATCGCACAATTAGCAAAATATAGGGGGCAAAAGTGGAATTAAGCCAAAAATTTATTGATAACCCAAATATATATTTTAAATAACACGGTTTTCGTCAAACGTCTTCCAAAAATTACAAGCTCGTCAAAAAAATATAATTGATGTAAAAACGAAAAAATATATTTTAAATAACTTTTATTTAAATTGACCACGTGCAAGAAGGTTCCCTAAAAAATAAAGACCACATGCAAGGCGAGAATGAGAGAGATGTCATATTAAGATAGGGATTATATAAGCTGATTATGGTGTGACTTCAAATGAAAATGTTGTTTTATTTTTATAGGGAAAATGAAAATATTGTTTAATGAAATTTATTTAGTTAAAATTAATTCAATTTATTTGTCAATGAATGCTGACTTTGTTGGAAGAAGTTGATTCACTAGCATGATAATGCGTTTAACTACTGCTGACCTAACCCTAACGAGCGTCTGAAGTCCAATTCATCTAAACTTTTTTTTCATAAAAATTGAATAAAAAATAATTCAATCTTTTTATCATAAAAAATTATAAATTAATTAAATCTTAGTGCGTGTGTGTATATTAGTTAATAAGGTGTGTATTTTTTCTTCAATTTTTTTTTTTATATTTTAAACCAAACACGACTCATTAAAAAATCTTTAAACCAAAAACAAAATGTTTTTATATATCCACGTTTAGTCCTAACTCTTGATTACTATAGCCATTATGCCCCAATTATGAGTACAATTTGTAGAAAAAATTGTATTTAAATATAAGGTTGATTTCAAATAAAATTGAGTTGTCTACAAATTTTAAATGAGTCAAACTCATGCAAAAAAATATTCGTAACGAACTCTAGTCAAATTTCTAACTAAACAAATTGTTACCGGGTCAAATTTTATTCACACACGTGTGCGGAGCAAGTGTTGGAAGCAATTTTACTCTAAAAAATTGTGGATGATTAGGCCCATAACCCACATGCGTGCGGTGCAAGTGTCGGAAGCAATTTTACTCTAAATTTTTTTACTCTCATGGGTTCAGTTTCCTATCTCTGATATCATCTTAGAAATGTGGTTGAATCTAACACAACCTCATAAAACTGGCTTGTGAGATGAGGATTTCTCCCACTTATAGGCACATGTTCAGGCCATCATTTGTCTGATGTGAGATTCTTAACACACTCCCTCACGACTAGCACTATTGGGCTTGGTTCGTTGACATAAGGTCGGTGGCCCGATAGCGGAAATCTGATAGCAGGTGGCACAATGGATCTTGGGGAGGCTCTGATATCATCTTAAAAATTGTGGTTGGGCGTAACACAACCTCACGAATCTGGCTTGTGAGGTGAGTATTTTCCCCACTTATAAACACATATTCAGATCATATTTTGTCCGATGTAGAACTCTTTAACATTAAATTTTAATGAAAGCTTGATCGTGTTCTTTTCAACCTTGACGTACAATACCTATTTTCTGACAATAAAGTTACTCACCTTCCTCTTCCAAATTATGACCATTGTAGACTTTAGATTCAGGTTATAGGTGGCGGTCAACGTAAAAATAAACCTTTCAAATTCTTTGCACTATGGCTTAATCATCCGGACTTCAATCACTAAGGCTTTGTTTGGGAGCTTGGAGGGAAAGGGGAGGGAGGACTTTGTAGGATTGAAAGCATATAGGGGAAAATGGAAATAAAAATTACATTTTTTGAAAAAGTGTCTTTTTAGAGAATGATAAATTAATATTTATGATTAATATATTTTTAAATTTAAGAATATTATAACAATATAAATTAAATTTGAAGAATTGATGTAAACCCATTATGAAGAAAAAGGAAACCCCCCCTTTCCCAAAGCCTTCTCCTCTTAACGTCATCTATTTCTCCCACTTGCTCCTTCCTTTTTTTTTTCCAAACCCCTCTCATCCATTCCCCTCTAAACTCGCAAACAAAGTGTAAGTATCTAACTCTTGGTATAACTTAGATAAGGTGACTTTTAAGGTGCACAAATGATTAAATTTGTGTACCAATACACAAATGCTTATTGTACCATTGATTCAAAAAGTTTAAAATTCAATGGCTTAATTTAGAAAAGACAACTCATTGGTGAGTAGTGAGTCTTCAAGGAAATGAAAATTGCATTTATATCTATACTATATATAAAGAAAATAACATGTTTTGTCACTTTTGGGCTGACTTTTTCTCTTTCCAAAATTACCATCAACTTTCAATACAAATAACACATATAACAAATAGATAAGAGTAAATTCAAATATTAAAATAAAAGTGTAACAAACACGATATGAGTATATATATGTCCAATTTTTTTTCCTTTATCCTTTAAAAAGTGTAACAAACTATATGAGTATATTTATACTTAGGTACCGTTTGGCCCGACTTTTTTTTTTCTACTTCTCCACAATTTTAAGGAGAAGGTAGGTCAAACACAATATATCTTAAGTACTTACTAAAAAAATATTTTAAACATTTTTTCCCTTCAAAAAATATTTTAACATTTTTTTATTTATTATATATTTTTTAATATTTTGTCAAACAACTTTTAACTTAAAAATAGCTTTAAAACTAAAAAAATAATAAAGTAACCAAACAACTTTAACTTCTTTCTTAAAGTCCTTAATTTTAACTTTGTTTTAAAGTAGCTTTTGAATTGTAAAAAAGTCAGGTCAAACGATGCCTTACTTTTTTTATTATCCCAATTATACCCACAAACAACTTTTTCTATAATAAAGATATATTCTTGTTGGTGCCATTAAAAAATAAGAATTTAGATTATATTTTTTTGTTATATTGTTGGTGTCGTTAAAATAGATAATCATGATTAGTTTGATTTGTTATAATTTGAAAGCAAAAAACATAAATCAAAATTTCATAAAAAAAACATCGTTCATAAGTTTCAAACATTAGCACAATAAAAAATATAATGAAATAAAATAATGTAAACTAAAATAATTAGCTGATATTTGATTGGTGTTCGTGTTAAACTCTATTTTCTTACATATTAATAATTCAATACCTTTCGGAAAATATTTAATTAAAAACATTATTTTATAAAAAAAATTAATAGATATAACTTCATTAAAAATATTATTTTATAAAAAAAATTAAATGAGCAGATATAAAAAACTTATTTATGTACGTATTCATTCTTTTTACGAATGTTTAATTAAATTTTTCTTCTTAATCAGTGGTACACATCTTCATTGTAAAGTTTGCTCTAAGAAAAAAAGAAAGTTAATAAAACGTAAGCAATTATAACTTGGGAAAATTACCACCAAAATGAAAATGTAATAAATTCACCCCAAGATTAATGAATCCATAACAAAGTTCGTGGTAAATATTTCTAATCGCAGTATTTGTAGTGTAAATGATTTTCTTTAGTTTTAGTATTTGTATGGTACTTTTTGGAAATTGAAGTCGTATACATACTTTACAACTAGTAAAAGACCCGTGATTTCGCACGGGTCACGTAACATTGCGCTAATTATATAAAAATAATTTGATTGCTAATATTGTAGAATAGTTATAGATATTAAATGAAAATTATGAGTATTAATGTAATGCTTCTATTAAATATTTTTCTCTTATATATACAAAAATTTGTTAAATAGTTGAGTCACACCAGTTATGGATTTTGCTTATATATGCGAAAACAAATTTTTATGTAATATATGAGAAAGTTGATATGTTAAAATTTTGAAAAGTAATGACTATTTTCAAAGTCAAAATTAATGTAGTGTTTCTATTAAATAACTTTTTATTTTATATGCAAAGACTGCTCAATGTTTGCATCGCACCCGTTGCAGATTTTATGTACTTATATATGCATAAACAAATTTTTATATATATGTATGACAAAGTCGATATGATAAAATTTTAAAATCTCATGACTATTTTCAAAATATCAACATTAATGTAGTGTGTCTATTAAATAAATTTTTATTTTATATTTAAACCGCACTCGTTGATGATTTTATATGTTTATACATCCATAAGAAAAATTTTATGTACCGATATGTGATAGTCGATATGATAAAATTTTGAAAACTCGTGATTATTTTCAAAATATCAACATTAATGTAGTGATTTTATTAATTACATTTTTATTTTATATGAAAACACCGATCAATGTTTGCACTGTTTCCATTGCAGATTTTAAATGTTTATATCTACATAAACAAATTTTTATATACATACATGAGAAAGTCGATATGATAAAGTTTTGGAAACTCATGACTATTTGCAAAATCAAAATTAATGTAGTATTTTTATTAAATAATTTTTAGTTCATATGCAAAACACTGTTCAATGTTTGCACCGCTTCCGTTGCAGATTTTATGTACTTATATCTGCATAAACAAATTTTTATATACATAAATGAGAAAGTCGATATTATAAAATTTTGGAAACTCGTGATTATTTTCAAAATATCAACATTAATGTAGTGTGTCTATTAAATAAATTTTTATTTTATATTTAAAACACCGTTAAGTATTTAAACCGCACTCGTTGAGGATTTTATATGTTTATACATGCAGAAAAAAAATATGTACTGATATGTGATAGTCGATATGATAAAATTTTGATAAAGTTATTATGATAAAATATTAGAAACTCATGATTATTTTCGATATATAAACATCAATATATAAACATTATCCGTAATTAATTTTTTAAAAAACAAATAAATTAGTTTCGTAGTTATCCGTGGAAATTGCTTACACTTGTGATGAGCATTATCAGTAATTAATTTTTTAAAAAACCAATAAATTAAATTTTGCAAAATGACCATTATGCACATAAAAATAATGAAACCATGAGTTTTAATAAGGACGATTATGAAATTTTGTTGTACTTCGATTTTTATATATTGTTAGAAGAGTTATAAACCTGGGGTACATTGAGTTGCCCTTGCAAAATCCGGTTCATTGAATTTTTAATATCATAGATCTATGGCCAATAATGCGCCCCTTGTGTATGGGTACACAAATTTATCAATTTGTGTACTCTAAAAGCCACCCTTAGATACTTGTATAAAATATTAACAGTACTTCTACTAAGTTGTGCGTGGAATAGATATGTGTTTGGTAATATAATTTGAAGAGGAAAGAAATAATTCTTGGGAGACTTGAAGGAATCAATATGAGTTTACAAAACAAGTCATATAGATCGTCACATTTTTCTTAGAAATGAACTCTAGAAAGAGTATAATGTTATTGTTAAACAAGAAGGGATGTATTGGCAACATCAACCTCGTGTTAAATGGTTGGCCTAGGTGACAAAAACACTAGGTTCTTTCATACGTTTGCTTTACAAAGAAAGCGTAAGAACAAAATCACTATGTTGCAAGATGATAATAGTCAATAATCACTATGTTGGCCCTAATTTATATGTGCTTGCTCTAGAAAGAGTGGGTCATAGAATCCAAGAGTTGGAGAGTTATGGCTCGTGGTCTCCACTAAGTTTTGGTAGAGGTTCTGCTGCTATTTTTTTATTCTCTAACAACGTGAGAGAAGACAATAATCAAATTATTTGTGATATTTTAGGAGTGGATTAAACTAATGATCTCGAAACATATCTTGGTGCACTTTGTTGGAACAAAATAGTTTTTGAACAAACCTCTTTAGTTTTTGATGATAACAAGGTATTAAAAGATAAATTGGATATGCTAATATTTGTTCAAGTATGCAGGACCATAGACAAAAATTTATACAAGAAATAATCATTTGTTGGTTCTAGAAGAACAAATTGAAGAGCAAAGAAGCACAATGAGAAGATACGTTGCAAGTTAGAGTCTGAAGTATCAGAATCTGAAGTCTGAAGCATCAGAAGCTGAAGTCAGGTTCTGAAGAATTCTTGAGGATATGAAGAGAGCTACAGAAGATGGAAGTTCTGATGATCATCAGAAGTCAACTGCTATCACTTTCAGAAAGTACATAGTACACTGCAACTGTTCAGACTCAGAACATGTACTCTGCAAAAGTTGTCTCATACTCAGAAACAGTTCATTCCATTTGAAGAAAAGGATTCAAACATTATTCTCCTAGTACGTGAACCATATCAAGCAACAAATCAACAGTGGAAGATCAAGTTTCTCCAACGGACTCTTTTGATGATTTGACATTTCACAACGTCTCTCTACTCCTTTATATAAAGGATTGAAGACTTGAAGAAACAGAGAACTCTAGAATTTTCACAAGTGTCAATACTCTACGAAAATCTAAACGCATCAAACACTTAGAAATTCTTACACAATTTCTCATCTTAGAATTTCTTAAATCTAGAGTCTTAAAAACTGTGTTGTATTTTGTGAGCACCTCTGATAGTATATCAAATGGTCATCCCAAACAAATTCTGTGTAACTTTATTTGTTAGAAGTCTCTTACTTTGTGTTTGAGCAATCAGAAATCTCTTACTTTGTGTTTGAGCAATCAGAAGTCTCTTACTTAGTGTTTGAGCATAAGAAGTCTCTTACTTAGTGTTTGAGCATTGTGGAAGTCTCTTGCTTTGTGCTTGAACAATTGTTGTAATCATTGAATTATAATGAAAAGATCTCTTGTAAGTAACAAGGGGACTGGACTACTTCCGGATTGTGAAAGAAACCAATATAATTGCTTGTGTCTTTCTCTTCTCTATCTCTTAACCTTTTATCCGATGCACCAGTTTCTGAATGTTTCCTTCAGACTCTGAAACTCTGTTTTGACATAAGAACCTCAGACTCAGATTCTGAATTCCATCAGAACCTGATTTGTCGTAGTCATTTTTAAAGAAGAAAAAGTCAACACAATTCAACCCCCCTTATTGTGTTTTTCTCACCTTCAGACTTTACCGACAACAGTTTTCCTTTATTATTGATAAAATGAGAAAGAAATTATATTGCTAGAAAGCGAACTCCCTCTTATTTGCAGGTTGAGTAACCCTAGCCCAATCGTCCATGACAATTATTTGTGGCTACACATACAAACTTGCAATTTTATGCGAACTCCCTATTGTTTTGTTATTTAGTTTTTGACGATTTAAAAATTCACAATTAATCTATCCTTTGGTGGAAAATTATAATTTTATGCGGAAAGCGATTTTTTAACGTCCTAAATATACATGTAGAAAATCATGAAAAAATTCAACATCTAGATCATTTTTCTGGAGTTTATCTCTATATGAAAAAAATATGAGGTAAAAAATAGGAAGAATCTCAAATTACAGGGTTAAAATTTGTGTTCTTTCCGCGTATATACAAAGTCAATTTGAACAATTAACTCTTCAGTTTATTTCGCGTATATACAAGGTCAATTTGAACAATTAACCCTTCAATTTATTTTATGTACCCAAAACAAATTATAAGCTAAAACATATTTGTTGGAGTGAAAATAGTAAAACTAACTTTTTGAAAATAAATAAAACCCTATTAATACACAACTAATGTATTAAATCATTTTCATTTAAATTTTTTATTAATAACATATATTTTCATTATTAGACTTTATACTTTAGGTTCTACTCTTTTTTTATCTCATTTTCATTTAATTTTTTTTATTAATATTATATATTTTCATTATTAGACTTTCTTATCTTTTACATGTAACTATGAAAATACTCCATTAAGCTGATTATGACTACAATGGATTATAAAATTCTCGCTTAAAAGATTTAGCATTATTGTATTTCTAAGATTGAATTCGAATCTAAGATGTATGATTAAGCTGATAGTGGTCATCTAAAAGAAATCTTAGGTACTACTCTTTTGACATTTTTTTTAATAGTCTTTTGACATGTTAAAAAAATAAGAAGCTCTACTCTTTTAAAATTTTATGCAAAAAAAAAAAGGATTGCTATATATATATATATATATATATATATATATATATATATATTAAGCAAAAGAGAAAATACATTAAATAAAAAAGAGATACAAAGACTGGGGGGACATTAGACCTGACCCAGGTAAAACCCAAACGGGAATACATCGTGATAAATCATACCAGGTGGACCAACCATAATCTATCTTAACACAAATTCACTTATCACGGGTGCAACCCAGCGAACCCACATAGGGGCACGAAACCAAGTTACAAAAAATATGAAAAGTGAACATTGCAAAAGAACAGTTAAGGTTTAAAATGGCAAATGGATTGACCGCCAACACAGTAACAAAATCCAAGTGTCAATAGCTCTCTGAATACACCAGAAAGCATATAAGCTCTTTCGAGCATACACGCGTAAGAACTCAGATCGAGGAATGAGTCTAATACGTCAGTGACCAGACCCTTTCGGGTTAACAGGACCAGACCCTTTCGGATTATTGTAACTGAAGCAGACACTTTCGGGTTATTGAAACCAAACCACCCCTAAGCCAGAATTTGAGCTCCCCAATCTCTGAACAAGAAAACACAAACACGGAACAAATAGTCGGAGACCTCACAAAACAAACAATCCGCCAACACGAATAGTACGACACTAACACCCACGAATTTCGACGAATGAAGACGTGTGACACGGTGGGAGGTACAAGTTCAGGATTTGGCAGAATAAAGGAAGGTGGGGTGGTATAATTGTGACTGGAAATCATTGCCACGTATGTCGTCAAACTTCATTTGGTCACATGCAGTATTTTCAAAAAAATAAATGATAAAAGTCCTATCAATTTTTTGTTGTAGATGTATATTTTTGTACGCACGTGATGACACATTTAATGGTCAAAGGTCTTCCGCAAATTACAAATCGTAAGCAAATTCACTTTGAAATACTTTTTTAATTTAAATAGACACATGCAAGGAGAGAATGAGGTGTCTTGAGATAGGATATCCAATTCAATCCATAAGCCAATTTATGGCAGACTATTCTGAAAAAAATTATTGTGGGAGACTATTCTTCTCCAAGTGAAACTGTGAAAGCAAATTCTCAAAATTAATTTAATGGACTGACCTCCTTTACAGTTGTGTTTTAAGAGATTAAAATTTATAGGTGCAGTGATCTAGACACAAATTAAGCTGTCCTCAACTAAAACAAAGTATACATTATCAAAGGAAAAACAATAATACGGTCGTATTTTGCAAACCGTATGTTAAGAACACACCATTGTAGTATATATCCAATAAGCTTTCAAGATTCAATTAGTGTAGCTAATATTTTTCTCATAAAATCTGCATACCAAAATAAAATCACGAATGAAAACTCAGTTAGGTTCTCATAATTTAATATCAAGAAAAAGTTATTTAGAGATCAAAGAAAAATCAACAGTCTAGGTTGGTATAGTTCAGTAAATATGAACTTTACGGCATGAACGAATGAATATACATGAATTGAAATTCGAATTCTAAATTGAATCAACATGTATGAACGGAGTTCGAATCCTAAATTTTTTATATATTGTGAAAATCTAAACATGATGTTATTTGATCCAAAAACAATTAATTTATCTCCAATATAAAAAATCTCTTTGATTATTTATTATTTTCATCGTGTATATTGTAAATCCACCCATACACTAACATGACTAGACTATTATATATAGAAGGCATTACGACACCAATCAATTCAAAACAATTAGACCTTCTTGCTAGATACATAGTACATACTTTTTTGTTTAATTTCGTTTTCATCATCATAGTACTTTCCATTTTGTAATACTAATCACCACTTAACTCCCTTCTCCTACACTAAACCCATGGCTGACACTTTCCTCATGACCACCACCACCCCCGTTGCCACCACCGCTAAGCGAAACCGTGTCGAAGACAAAACCGAAACAAAAAAGAAACTAGCAACTGCTACACAAAACGGCACCGTCTTCGACCCAGCCACCGCACTAGCCAGCGCACGTCACGAATTCGGCGAACACGGCGGCGTAAACATGTCAATAGAAGCCTCAGTAACATTCACCGTCATGGAACCAGAAACTCTCCGACGCATGTTCGCCGGAGAGTTAGGTCCAGACCGTGACTTCTTCGTCTACAGCCGTCACTTCAACCCTACCGTCCTTAACCTCAGCCGTCTAATGGCCGCTCTCGAAGGTACGGAAGCCGCTTACTGCACATCCAGCGGCATGTCCGCCATTTCCGCTGCAATCCTTCAACTCACCTCCACCGGAGAACACGTTGTAGCTTCAAGAACACTCTACGGTGGAACACACGCGCTGTTAACTCACTTTCTTCCACGTACATGCAACATAACAACCACGTTCGTTGAGATTTCCGATATTGAAATGGTTGATGAAGCTATTATTGAAGGGAAAACTAAGGTTTTGTATTTTGAATCAGTCTCAAACCCTACTTTAGCGGTGGCGAATATACCGGAGTTATGTAGGGTGGCGCATCGGAAAGGTGTGACGGTGGTGGTGGATAATACTTTTACTCCGATGGTGGTTTCGCCGGTGAAGCTTGGTGCTGATGTTGTTGTTCATAGTATCTCAAAGTACATCAGTGGTGGGGCAGATATCATTGCAGGTTTGTTTGTCCTCTTGCATTGTTCTTCTCGGTTTTTTCTTTGTCGATTCTGAAACATACTTAACACGTATCTATAAATACACTCTTTTTTGTTTTTAATGTGCTGGCACCTTAATTAATTTATTAAAGATAGAAATTATGCATTAGAAATTTTGTCAATTTATTTATTCAAAGATTGAAATTTTTTTTTTCATTCAATACTTTCTTTTTGTAGAAATCTTAACATGAGTTTTAAGGAAACAAGTTAGCAAGACCATATACTTAATTTTTTTTGACTAAAAATAAATGATATTCATTCTTTTAAATTGATAGAGTATATCGATACAATGTAAATTTACTAAAAACAAAAAAAAAATCTCTGAATAAACTCACAACATCCATGTTAATAGCATAAAATGGCAAAGTACAAAAACCTACACATATGACTATATTCAAGTATATGGAATACATATGTATTCAGATCTGCAACGTTGACGACGCCAAAATCATTGATTGGATCTACACTGGATCGAAGCTGATCTGAATCTGAACCGAACAAATACCTGAATGAAACAAGAAAAACAGACAACATCGCACAAAGACGACGAAATCACGAAAGAAAATAATAAATACTATATTCGAAAGAAAAAACTAAACATATGACCCTATACTTAATTATTACTTACTAAATACTAAATTATTACTTACATGTACGTATATACTAAATTATTAAATTATTGAAGTTTTAACTGTTTTTAATTCTTTCAAAAAGAATGTTTTTTAAATATGTATATACGTGTTGAGTGTGATGAAGATGAGACAAAAAAAACCTAATTTTTTTAACTCATTAGTTTTATTTTTTGATCAAGAACTTATTATTTTGATTAAAAATCATTTCATAGTTGATACCTTAATTTTTTTTTGTTAACATATTTTTAAATGGACAAATTGATTTCATAATTGTGAACATGAATTTTAAAAGCAAGTAAATTTATCATGCATTTATGCCAAACCTAGGGCTATAAACATATAAGGTTCACCTCAAAGACTACATGTCCATTTAACATATCACGACATTGCTTATCCCTGAAAGAAAAAAAAAATATCACGACCTATAGCCTCTAATAACACGTACATGCTATTTTTTTTCAAAAAGAAAAAAAAAATACACGTACATGCTAATGTATGAACCAACTTGAGGAGTCGAGATAAAAACTCCCACCCCGGTTCCTTGACGCTCTAGAGGATTGGTTGTAATTTTTTTTTGTCATTCACATCTCACATAAATAATAAACAAACCATCATGAATTTTAACAAAAACGGACGCCTATAACATAAAGATATATCCATACTGCTACAAAATCAAACATGATATTGCCTATACCCTAATAAAAAAATTAATAATAACATCATAAAGTAAATTAGTGCTTCAACAATAAACTCAAAATAAAATAGATTGGTTATATCAAATTTAATCTCAAAGTAAGCTCCAAAGATAGGAAAAAGTCAACCTGCTTATTTTTTCAATGGGTTAAGCGAAGCAGATTAACTTTAGTTATGAAGTTTAATACTTTAATTTGTCTCATGTAGAATAGCACGTAATATAACACGTGATATGACGGGCTCGGCCTTTTTGAGAGCTCATTTGATTGAGAGTTTGTGTCTTCAGCCTTAAGGTATTTGGTTTCAGACTTGGATATCCAGAGAAGAGAAAAAAATATAACTAATTTTAGTTGAGTTAATATGTACAACATGATACATGTTAGACAAACCCTTTTATAAAAAGATGTTTTATTTTGACAAGATACAAAAGCTTATTTATAGAAGCGTTAGTATATGTAAGTGGCATTCTTTCTTATCCTAATAAATTAACATCATTGTGTTGTGGAAGAACTTTATCAAAATACTAGTAAATTAAGAGAGCCCCTTTGAACCGATGAGACCATACATGACGAACAACTTCCTTGAGTCTATCTAGAGAAAATAATTGGATTGAGATTGGAGGTGGATATGCCCTTATATATCATATCATTCTATATAATCCTAAATATCATTAATTATCATACATTCCATTAATTCACACATGGGTGACCATACCACCATATCATCGGAGTGTGTTGAATGACCAAACAACTATCCCATCTGGCCAGAATCCATCCACATTCATTCCCCCAACTTAGTTTCTTAAATACAAAATATTTCAAAGGAAAATACATTTCAATTATGGGTCTAGATTCGACAAATATTGTATGTTATAATATATATCAACTTTTTGTAAAAAAATAAAAAATACCTATACAGTCATACAGATATCTATGATTATATAATATGAGTATAAATATATGTATGTATAAAATAAATTAATTTTGGAGGAAAATAAGATTATAGCATACCTTAAATCTATACTATATATAAAAAAAAATATAAGCTTAAAATATATGATTTTTGACTGACTTTTTCATTACCTATTTTACCCTTCATTAAACTGTTTTATTTACTATTCTATCCTTTAATAATATTATTTAAAATTTTAATTAAAAAAATTAAATCCAAATTAAAATAGGAAACATCTCACTACAATAATAACAATATTATCAATATTATATATGAAGGGGATAGATATTTTAGCTGATTTTTTTATAATTTTAATTATACCTTTAAACAAACTTTCCTATATTAATGTTATATTGTTGCTGACATTAAAAAAGACAAGGATTTATATTATATTTGTTAAATTATTGTTATTGAAAAAGATAAACATGATTTTTGGGTTTGTTACAATTTGAAAGTTAATTGTACTTATAATTTTAATTAAAATCAAAATTTTATATAAAATATCGTTATACATACGTTAGCCTAATAAAAAAAAAATAAAAACAGACAAGTGAGTGCTCATATTTTTTTACTCTATAATAATAAATAAGTTATATCTTGTAAAAGAAACTATCCAAATTGGAAATCATGTAATGTATGTGGTCACATGTTTTCTCCCGGCTCCCGTGAACAATTGTTGTTTTTCGTCCTGCCAATTTCCTTTTACTTGCAACACGTGTTATGTAACTTTATCAATATGATGATGATTAGGATTAGGATTAAGGCATGACACAAAAATAAACGATTTTGTTGATGTGACTTCATACATTTGAAAAATAATAAAGGATGTTACTTTATTACTTGAAGCCATTCGTCATCAAGCACTTCCGAATAGAAGAAATGAGCAATGGATTTTGCATGAATCATAACAAATAAAAGTAGTATGTTATCTTACTCCAAGTTGGTAAGATTCAACCCATACATCATATCCAAATTGAGTTTGAATCTTATGTTGTTGTGTCTCTAAGATCCAACTTGTCTCAATTTTCTACTATGATAAAAATAAAAGAAAAAAATAATTAAAATTTAAATAAAATTTTTAAAAATAAAAGTAATCTTTCATGACAAGTTTAAGAAAATAAATTGTGCACATAATAAGTGTGAACCTATTTTTAATACCATATCCTACTTAAAAAAAAAACAAGTAATGTTGTATTTTGACAAGGAAATTTGACTATGATTTTTTCTTTTGGGGGTTTGAATTGATAATTAACAGGGGCTGTTTGTGGGCCTGCAAGCCTAGTGAATTCCATGATGGATCTCCATCAAGGGGCCATAATGCTATTAGGCCCAACAATGAACCCCAAGATAGCATTTGAACTATCAGAAAGAATCCCTCACTTGGGATTAAGGATGAAAGAACATAGCAACCGTGCATTAGTGTTTGCAACAAGGCTAAAAAAATTAGGATTTAAGGTAATCTACCCTGGCCTAGAAGACCATCCACATCATGAATTGTTGAAATCAATTCACAACAAAGATTATGGTTATGGTGGACTTCTTTGCATTGACATGGAAACAGAAGAAAGAGCTAACAAATTGATGAGCTATTTGCAAAACTGTGGACAATTTGGTTTCATGGCTGTTAGTTTAGGTTACTATGAGACACTTATGTCTTGTTCTGGAAGTAGCACTAGTAGTGAGTTGAATTCTGAGGAAAAGGTCCTAGCTGGAATCTCACCAGGTCTTGTGAGGATGTCAGTAGGGTATATTGGGACTTTGGAGCAGAAATGGAATCAGCTTGAAAAGGCAGTATCTAGACTTCAGGAATATGGTTTCCCTAATAAGAATTGAATCACTTTTTAAATCATGGGTATGTTCATGTTTATATTTTGTTATAAATGTTTGTCTTTGTAATAAGATGTGTAAACTATAGTACATTTGTTGTGTGTGATATGAAGGACATTGAAGGAAATTAAGCTGCCTTGTTTAAATAAAGCTTGATCAGATGGTTTATTTAATATTATATTATATGCATCAAGTTCTATGCTTTCTTCATGTCAAAAAAATGTTCTAAGCTTTCTCATAAAGTATATTAACACTGGTTCCATCTCCTTTGGCTAGAGTGCATTTTTTTCTTCAAGTTTTTCTGCCACAAAGCAAATTTAAGGGCATGGTTTTTCACGATACTATTAGGATGAAATGTGAGATTGATAATGGCCAATTTGTGTATATGAGTTTTCGGATAGTGTCCCATCACTCCGTCTACTGGCAAATAAATATACATCATTGGTTTAGATTAGCAATTTATAATCCTCGTACGGAAACAAACCTAGCCACCACAATTCTTCCTCCTTCATCCTTTCAATAGAAGGGTGATTTAGGGCCATTTTTTAGTTTGAAATTGCTAATCTAAATTCTTTGTTTTCCTTCTCCTTATGTCTAATTTCTTTGTTTTCACAAAGATTTAATATTTGTTTTTTGTTTTTTCCGTGGTTTCGTCGTGTAAGTGTGACAGTGTTGTTTTGTTCACATCATGATGCGACATTTGATTTATCATCATGTTGTGGTGGTGTTCATTCGATACAGATTGACCAATTTTTTTTTTCCCGTTTGTTCATTATAAATTTAAGCAATGATTTTGTCAACTTAAACATACAAATGTCATCTTAAACATGCAAATTCAAAGACAGGAGTATTTCACACACTTTTATTTTATCACATTTGTAGATATTTTACAGTTTTTTTTTTCTATAAACTTGGATGTGATGAGTTAATTCACATGTCCATCATTTTCGGTTTCTACCAATTTCTACCACTTTTAGTTTATATCTTTGCTATAAACTAATTTCAACGAATTTGAATAAATACGGTTTCTTTAGTATAAAATCAGTAAATACTTATCCATGAAACCCGACTACATGATGCACCTGGATATGTGCAGCCTCACATATACCAAACTTCGATATATATATATATATATATATATATATATATATATATATATATATATATATATATATATATCTTCCAACGAGATGAAAGGCTCCCCATGCCAAACTTCAATCACCTTTCGAGAAGGATCACAAACTAAATAAAAAAAGTGGTTAATCTTCATCTCTACTAAGCTCATTTATGAAGTTATACACATTTCAAATGGTTTTTTTTATCTGAGTGAATTGAACAATGGTTTAAAATAGAGAAGACGTGATGGAAATGATAGTAGAGCAAATGATATGAGGAAAATGTTATGATGAGTATGAGAAATTGTGATTTGTGAAGAAAAAGACGAGAGGTATTTATAGGAGATTGTGAATAATATGTATAAATATAAAACGAAAAAAATAAATGATGTTCTCCAAAAGGAACATAGAATAGCAAAAAAAAATATTTTAAAAAAGTTTTTCTGACGCGTTTTGCCATGCTCTACAATCTATCTTAGAACACTTGAAAAAATTAAAAAAAAAAAACGTATGTTCGCCGGTCAAAACGTAAAGCAGGGCATTTGTATCTGGGGTTGGGAATAAGCTAGGTCGAGTTGGGCTTTGTAAGGCCTAAGTCTGCAACGGGAAAAAAATTTAAGGCATAAGCCTGACATGCTGCCTGTCAATGCTTACTTTTTAGGCATGAGTCTGGCCTTCTGAAAGTCTGATATGATCTTCTAGTATGTTTAAAAGCTTATTTCATATGAACATCTTTAAATAAGTAAAATGATCTAAGGTTAAATATACTAGTGAACTATTATATCAACGAGATTAATCTCTCTTTTGATATTTAACATGAATTTTTAGAGAATTCTGCTATATATTATATCATACTTCAATTCTAATTTATAATAATACATTTAAATATGCGAAAAATTAATGTAGACTAGTAAGCTTAAATTACTATAAAAGTTAACAAATTTATAATTTAATTCAAAGTATAAAATATAATATAATAATTAATAATATTATTCATATTTACCTATGTAGGCCGGCCTAATAGACCTTAGAGGCTTTTTTAATGGTTCATAGAGCTGTCAAAATGGACCGGCCCGAACGGGCCTGCCCGTTAACCCGAATAAAACGTAGGGCTTGGGCCTAAAAATTTCAGTCCGAATGAATTCAGGGCTTTTTAGCCCGATCCGAAAAAGCCCGTAACCCGTTCGGGCTACGGGTAGCCCGGGAAAATTACAAGTTGAAGTTGGGTTTTTATAACCAGACCCGACCCGGCCCAAAGCAAAACTAATTCAGGCTCAGACTCTCACTTCTCACTTCTCACTCTCAGACTCAGTAAACAAAACAAACCCTAACTCTCACTTCTCACTTCTCAGCCGCCGCCGTCGCCGTCGCCCAATCAATTGCTGGTATCTTCTTCGTTTCGGTTTCGGTTTCTTCAAGGTTCGTTTAGATCCAGACATCCAGTCCACTTCCAGGTTCATTTCGGTTTCTTCTTCGTTTCTTCTTCTTCTTCTTCTTCTTCTTCCTTTGCACAGAATCTTGTTCTTGCTGGTATCTTATGTAAGACACGGACACCCATACAATGGCTTCCTGCGTATACTTTTTAGGCTAAAAATCTGTTTTTTTTGTCAGAATCGGATTATTGGGCTAGTATAAGTATAATGTAAATGATTTGTGATTTGTGTCCGTGAGTTTTGTGAATTAATTTGTTAATTTTCCTGTGAGTTCAGAACCTGTCAATAAACAGAATTATTTTGCATTCCAATTCCAGTGCACCAAATGTATAATCTTATACAAGTTCAGAACTTGTTATGTTTATGTTATAATTTAGATAATCAGGTTTATTCCAGTTCATAACCTGTCAATTCCAGTTCAGAACCTGTCAAAAAACAGAACCTGTTATGAACCGAACCTGTCAATAAACAGAACCTGTTATGTTTATGTTATATAATCTTATACAAGTTTGCTTTGAGTTTGTGATTTAAGTCAAAAAGCTTAAGAACGTAAAATAAGTTTGATTCAAATCAGTTTTGCTCCAACATGATTAGTCATATTTATTTATGTTGTTTGTAAGAATTACAATCTGTTTGTGCTTGAAATATGGATGATAGTAATAGTCATGAAATGTGTGTTGATGGGGAAATTGAGAGCCAAGTTAGGGAAATTCCACCTGTACCACGTTTTGATCAAAATGCACAAGAAGTGTCTTCTGAACCAAAGGACAAGAAGTGCAAGGGTAAAGCTAAGTCTAAGGCCCTAACATCTGACGTGTGGCCATATTTTGTGAAAGTTGGTATTGTAGATGGAAAAGAGAAATGTAGATGCAAGGCATGTGACAAATTATTGACTTGTGCTTCAGTCAACGGAACTACTCATTTAGCGCGTCATATAGATAGTTGTAGAAAGATTATTAGAAATCGTGATGTGGGTGAAATGTGCTGAAGGAAAATTAAGAAAGAAAAAATTTGACCCTAAGGCTAATCGAGAAATTTTAGCTAGATTGATGATTACACACGGTGCACCATTTAATATGGTTGAGTGGAGGGTGTTTAGAGAATACCATAAGTTTTTGAATGATGATTGTGTGTTTGTTAGTAGAAATACTCTTGCCAAAGATATTTTGAAAGTTTATGGTGATGAGAAACCAAAGATGAAGTCACAAGTAGCTCAGATTCGTGGGAGAGTTTGCTTAACTTCTGATTGTTGGACTGCTTGCACCAATGAAGGTTATATTTCTTTAACTGCTCATTATGTTGATGTGAATTGGAAGTTGCAAAGCAAGATTTTGGCATTTGCTCACATGGAACCCCCGCATAGTGGGCGAGATTTAGCATTGAAGGTGCTGGAAATGTTAAAAGTTTTTTCCATCACTTTAGATAATGCTTCTTCAAACAACAGTATATGCAAAATTTTTTGAAAGAACATTTAGGGTTGTCAAATAGTTTGTTGCTTGATGGAGAGTTTTTTCATATAAGATGCTCAGCTCACATCTTGAACCTCATTGTTCAAGATGGACTCAAGATAGTTAGTGATGCATTGCATAAGATTAGACAAAGTGTGGCTTATGTTAGGGTAACAGAAAGTAGAACGCAATCTTTCGAGGGTGTTAGGAATATTGGTGATATTGATACAACAATTGGATTGAGATCAGATTGTGTTACTAGATGGAACTCCACTTTTATAATGCTTCAAAGTGCGATTAATTATCGTCGTGCCTTTTATAGTTTAAGTTTGCACGATTCAAATTTTAAGTGTTGTCCTACAAATGATGAGTGGAGAAGGGCTGAAATAATGTGTGATATTTTGAAGCCATTTTATAATATTACAAACTTGATATTCGGCTCTACATATCCTACATCAAATTTGTACTTTGGAGAAATATGGAAGATAGAGTGTCTTATAAGATCTTATTTGACAAGTGAAGATCTTTTGATTCAAAACATGGCTAGAAGTATGAAGGACAAATTTGACAAGTATTGGAGTGACTATAGTGTGGTTTTGGCATTTGAGGTTGTTCTTGATCCAACCAAAAAGCTAAACTTTTTGAAATTTGCTTATGAAAAACTTGACCCACTCACTAGTGAGGAGAAGTTGAAAACAATTAAGATGACTTTGGAGAAGCTTTTTGCCGAGTATGTCAAAAATGGGATTCCTTCTAATCCAAGCTCTTCATAAGTCCAACCTAGCTATGGAGGAGGAACTCGAATTATGTCATCTTCATATGATGTAAGTTCATATATTATTTCTTTATTTTATTACTTTTATTAATTATTTTGTTTTTGTTTCTATGAATATTTTGTAACTTGGTTGAGTTGGGTCATTTGTAGGAATTTGAAGAATATGAAAGCCAATCAAGTAACAACATTGGAAAATCTGAACTTGATACCTATTTAGATGAGTTGTGGATGCCTCAATCTGCAGAATTTGATATCTTGGCTTTTTGGAAGGAAAGAAGTCGTAGAAGTCCTAATCTTGCAAGGATGGCTTGTGATATATTGAGTATTCCAATAACAACGGTAGCTTCAGAATCTGCGTTTAGTATTGGCGCCCGAGTTGTGAATAAGTATAGAAGTTCAATGAAATATGAATCGGTCCAGGCTCTCTTGTGCGCAAGTAGCTGGTTACATGGTTTTGAAGGTATGTGCTTCATTGTATTTCTTTGTGAATACATTATGATGTAATTTCATAAGGTTTAAAAACCTAGGGTACAATGATCTTTGCCATGTCCTCTGTTTTTTCTTCTTGATAGTTGGATTCTGCATTGTGTTATTGCCATGATCTTTGCCATGTCCTCTGTTTTTTCTTCTTGATAGTTGGATCTTTGCCATGTCCACTTCCTGAGTCCATTCTGTTATCCATTTCATTTTCTGCTTCAGATTCTGCAATCAGATTCTGCTTCCTGATTGCTTGAGACTAACCTGCAATCAGATTATGCTTCAGATTCTGCTTCTGATATTCTACCCTGCTTGAAATCTGAATGGCCAGAATCAGATTCTACCCTGCTTTTGAAATCTCTCTTGAGACTCCTACTTTTCTACCCTGGCCAGAATCAGATTCTGCTTCTGAAATCTCTCTTGAGACTCCTACTTTTCTACCCTATAGTCATTCAAAACTACAAAAGATAATCAACCAGAAAAAGTTATCAATGTATTAGATTTAATATCTTGATAGTTTATATATTTATTTTTAACAATAAAATTTCTTAATTTGTAGAATTAAATGATGACAACAATGGTGATCAAGACAATGAAACTCTTGGAAGTGGACAAGCATCAAACAGTGTGGATGTTATGAACCTTACGGAGGAAGACTAAGTGACTTTGTTGGGACTTGGGAGTGACTTTGTGGGGATCATTTGAAGTTTGAACTTACGATTATGTTAATGTTATAACAATACATGGTGTTGTTTATGTTATTTTTTTTATCTTGTACAATGATTATGTTATGTCATTTTGTTCATTGATTATGTTTTTTTATCTTGTACAAAGCCTATCTTGTTACAATCAGATTCTGCTTCTGATATTGAGCAGAACAAAGCCTATCTTGTACATCAAAAGATTTTTTTTTTAAAAAAAAAAAAACAGGTGTGCGCGGGCTGGGCCGGGCTCGGGCTCTATTATTCTAGCCCGAATTTAAACAGGGCTTTTTAGTCCGGCCCTAAAAAGCCCGCAACCCGTTCGGGCCGGCCCGAAACGGGCCGGGTAGCCCGTTTTGACAGCTCTAATGGTTCATGGCTTGGTCTTTTAAGTTAAATAGGCTTCTAAAAAAGTCTAGGCCTTTTCTATTTAAGAAAAAAGCCTGGCATAGCCTATCATAAACTAGACCGTATGCCTCTATATATCGGCTTGACCTATTCCCATCCTTGTATCATTAAATCTGAATAAAGGGCATACTCATAAAAAAAATTGGTTTGAGGGTCAGAAAAAAAAAATCAACTTTTCAAGTATCAACTTATAATTCAACTGAAAATTAGCTCGTACACTCGGTATTAATTCATTCAATATACTTATTAAAACAACATGAACTAGGTAGCTTATCCTTGTAGAGCTTGTAAAAGATAGTAGATTTAGGGTGCATTTGATTTGCTAAACAGTATGTACTAGAAAAAACAACACAATACAAGACAGAACAGCACATGACAAACTTTTATGGTATTGAATAATTTTTTGTCTTATATGATTTTTGGTGGACAAAAAAACTATTTTTGTATTTTAGATAGCTTGTACGTGAGACAAAAAGTTGTGATTTGATTTAGTGAAGGACAAAAATTTCCATTTTTGTCATGTCTCTTGCCTCCAATTTATAATGTCCTAGAAACAGTTTTACAAATAAAACACTGTATAACTAAAATTGTCATGCCCTATCATTCCTTTTTTAGCAAATCAAACATGCTCAATATTAATTCAATACCTATTAAAACTTGTCATTCAATTTAATACATAGCACATTTTTTTTTTATTTCAACGACTTTTAATACATATCACATTTGTTTTCAATATTGTGACTTAATAGTAGTACAAATATAAATTTATTGGGAATTAATATTTAAAATGTCAGACATGAATGGGTTGGGTTGGCACACTAGGATTCTTGAATATAGTGGTTGGAAGTAGTTATCTTTCATTCAAGAATGGTCCTCTAACTCTTATAAAAGCCGGGAAATCTATATTTTATTATCATCATCTAAGAGATCGAGCAATATATATATATATATATATTGGATGTTTTGGATCACCAATTGCTGTCCAAATTAAACAATATTTACGCTGGGAATCCTCTATCAGGGTTGCAGCTTAGTTTGCATGTTCTTTTAGTTGCATCCGTACATGTTTATGGTTTTTGTTTCATTATTGTTCTTGTCTATGAGCTTCTTCCCCTAGTTTGTAACTAGAATAATATAAAATCAACTGTTACGAGTATCTTCAATGTAATATCTAAACACACATATCATCATCGACTCTTATACAATTGTGTCATTAAAAAAGTCATACGTTCTCTAATGAAAACGATGCATGAATTAAGTGATTCTGGAAAAAAAATTACAACTGCAATACATTACTTTTTTTACGGGCTACAACAATACATTACTGAAAACTAAACAAATTTACATTTTCTCCTTTATTTTAAATACAGGTACAATATTTTGTCCCAAAAATGTACATTTGGGGTCAATGTATAGCTGACTCTTGGCTGAATGAGACATCTTTGGTTATTAATTGTAAAATTGGGTGTCTTTCCTTCTTATACTTGGGTTGCCTATTGGTGGAGATTCGCGAAAACTGAATTTTTGGTATCCTTTGATTGATGGTATTTGGGGGGGGGGAGTAAGGGGGTTAGGAAATTTTTTTTGGATAAAATGGGATACAATTTGTTTGACAAATTTTGGAGATTGGTTGTTTTGGGGTTAGAAAGTTAAAGGGGTTTGATCTAGATTTGCTTGGTAAATGGTGCTGGAGGAAATGAACAGTTTATGGTATAGGGTATTAATTGCTTGTTATGGTGAGGAGGCGGGCCGCATATGTTACAGAGGAGGAATGAGATCTGTTTGGTGGCACAATTTCAATAGTTTTCGAGAGGGTGTAGGCGTGGGGACTTGGTTAGTTGATAATAAAGAGCGTGTGGTACGTGAGGGATCCTCTACCCTGTTTTGGATGGATTCTTGGCTGGAGGGAGCATCATTCAGTGTTAGGTTCAGAAGGTTATATGAGTTAGCTGAGAACAAACAGGAAATGGTAGTGAATATGCATTTTTTAGGTTGGGGTGAGCGGAGAGGCATGGAAGTGGCGAATGTGGTTGTTTACATGGGAGGAAGAGCAGGTGGGAGAATGTAGTGCGTTGTTGACTTCTATTATTTTGCAGGATGATGTGGAGGACAGGTGGGTTGACAGTTACATTCATCCAAATGCTTCGGACAACAATCACATTATGTGGTTAAAAGCGGTTCCACTCAAAGTTTTTTTTTTGTTTTTTTTGGTGTTTTCTTCTCAATCACATTCATACTAAAGACAACTTGCACAAGATGGGGGTTCTTAATAACACCGATCAAACATGCACACGAGGGTGTGGTATGAATGAAGACAGGGATCACCTATTTCTGAGATGTGATTTTTTTGGTAGATTATGGTACTTGTTTGCAAATTGGTTAGGCTTTGAAATTAGGAATACCTTTACGTCCATCTCGTGCATTTTGATAGTTTATATGGCTTTTCGAAGTAGACTCGATTGGCCATTAATATTATTTGGCTTTTTGTTGTATGGGTAATTTGGAAAGAAAGAAATATGTGTATTTCAGCACAAGGAGGAACAATTGCAAACTTTAAGTGAGAATGTCGCGTCGCTAAAAACACTCGAGCGTACTAACGCTCGGAATAACTACGGAGTCGCCACCAAAGTTTTATTTTTAAAGGGAAACGTTGATAAAACCCTTGACGATTTGGAAAAGATGGTCATCACAACCATTAATGGGTTCGGGAGTCGATTATGCAAGGGGAAGGTATTAGCAACCCTCGCATCCGTTGTACCCAACGGGAACCTCCTAATTAGTTTAGGGTTAAAAAGTGTTTTTTAAGGGTTGCTTGCAACATTTTAACATTTCATATTAGTGTGCTTGACAAGAGTTGGATCTTGCTCCTACGTATCTCCTGGTGCGATGGAGAATTCAAAGCTACGTAGTTCTTTGGGTAGAAAATATTTGTTTGTTGGTTGATTTTAAAGAACGATGTTTTTGATCGTATTCTAGCAGTTAAACGTAGCTTGTATGCTCGCGCGTGGGAGGCTTAAGCGTTTGTTTGTATCACGTTAGAATTGATAAAACATTGTCCGTTTGTGAAAAGAGATTTGATTTTTATTTGACCGCGGGGGGCCGAAAATTAGTTTGGTGTGTTGAATTTTTTTTTTTATGTTTTTTGTATTTTGAAAATAGAATGACGATTGTCCGAACAAACGAGACATAGGTCAAGTGCTCGTGCAACCGGGGAATGGAAAGACATATGTCGGACCATTCCTTTTTCATTCAAGTTTATTATCGAAAATTGATATATAAACTACAATTGAAAGCATTAACACTTGTTATATTTTTCTCTTAATCAAATAAAATGAGTTCCAGCCCCTTCAGAAATAGTTCAACCCAGACTCTGAACCTTCAGACGCAGAAACTTCGGACTCAGAAAATCGGACTCTGGATCTCAGACTCTGAATCTTCAGACTCTGAACCTTCAGACTCTGAACCTCAGACTCTGAACCTTCAGACTCTGAACCTCAGACTCTGAACCTTTAGACTCAGAACCTTTAGAATCAGTACCTCAGACTCTGAACCTCAGACTTCAGAAGCTCACTTCAGAAGCTGACTTCAGAAGCTCACTTCAGAAGCTCACTTCATAAGCTCCCTTCAGAAGCTGACTTCAGAAGCTCACTTCAGAAGCTGACTTCAGAAGCTCACTTCAGAAGCTGACTTCAGATCACTTCAGAAGCTGACTTCAGAAGCTCACTTCAGACTCTGATTTCAGAACCTCAGACTCAGACTCTTCAGACTCAGAACCTTCAGCCTCAGGGGTGAAACGATAAAAAGAACAGTAGGAAGAAAAATCATTTTTGTTTTGGTGATTGTTATAATCTTTGTGATTTTTTTTTTGGATTTTTGTATGATTTCTTTTTAGTGCAAAAATGAGTTAAAATGACTAAAAATGAAGAGTATGCAAAAAAATATGCAGGAACAGCAGAACACAGTTTCTGTGATTTTTTCTCAACTTCTCAGTTCGATTTCTCAGTCAGTACTGAACCAAATACAAAAATAAAATATCACTGTAAAGCTTGCCATGAGTACTACATCCTAGTGGTCTTAGATCTACCAAAAGATGTCCTAGCACTAACTATATTTTGTCCTTAAGTCATGCTCATGAACTTATGGTGAAAAATGCATTATTTTTTTTTAAAAAAAACTACAAATCCCTTAAACAGATGCGAAAAATGAAATAAAAGGGTCCAAGATACTTACAAAACTCCTAGCAAAGGTGTAGATGCACGAAAATGAAAGGGGGCTCTTGGGTGGTTGTGGTTTTTGTTGGAGGTAGAGGTGAAGAGAGTAAATAGTAGCAAAAGGAGTATTTTGCTACTAACCTCCTCTCTTTGTGTGATGTTTTTGTGTGAGGTGATGATTCTGTTTGTTTGAGGTTTTGTGATGATGGCTTAGATAGTTTTTTTTATTTGTTGTGGTTTGGTGGTTTGTAAAGAAAAAAAATGACAGAGTTTTTTTGTAGAGGTTTTGTTATATGATTTTGTTGTTTCTGTGATTTTTGATTCTGCTGAAATCCCCCCTTCTCCTCCTCTGCTTTCGTCCCTGTTATATAGGCATTTTGAAGTTCTTCTTGGGACCATGGGATATAATTGAATGCTGGATTTTTGTGTGTGTTTGGCAAAAGTTTTGGTTAATAATGATTAATGAGGGAAGAAAGTCTTTGCCTTGTGAATTTGGTGAAGATTTGGGTCTGAATTTTGGACAAAAGGATGATGTAAGAAGACAAGAAGAAGGGGCGCTGCAGTCTGCAGTGAACAGTGACCTTGACCTTGTTTTTTCTTTGTATATGTTTTTTTTTAAACCATAAGAAAACCTAATTATTATCAATAAATAAATAATAATAAAACTTCTTTTTTATTTAAAGAAAAGAAAAAAAACGAAAATTGATGTCTGTCATGATGTTTTTTTTAATGCATGATGATGATTGATTTCTTTTTAAAAGGACTTGGACAAAATTAGGGTACAAGAGCTGCCCCTATTTAATTGTGTCTTCGCATAGAGAATGCGAGTGCCGAGGGCACCTCGCAAACTCTTTGTGAAGAACAATTAAGTATAAAGGACCCAAATTTTGTCCTTCAAAGTGAGAAAAGACTGGAGAAAAAAAATGATGTAGGAGATAATATGAAAGTATTAAAATGCGGAAGTATGGACACAAAAGTAAGTGCAGGATCGCCTCTAGATTGGCTACTGGTGCATAGACTGAAAAAAAAAATAGATCGTCGCCTCGGGGGGTGCTTAGATCTAAAAGAAAAGTCGTCGCCTCGGGGGGTGTTTAGACTTGAAAGATAAACAGATCGTCGCCTCGGGGGGTGCTTAGATCTAAAAGACAAGTCGTCGCCTCGGGGGGTGCTTAGACTGAAAGATAAACAGATCGTCGCCTCGGGGGGTGCTTAGATCTAAAAGACAAGTCATCGCCTCGGGGGGTGCTTAGACTGAAAGATAAACAAATCGTCGCCTCGGGGGGTTCTTAGATCTAAAAGACAAGTCGTCACCTCGGGGGATGCTTAGACTGAAAGATAAACAGATTGTCACCTCGGGGGGGGGGGGGGGGGGGGGGGGAGGGGGGGGCTTAGATCTAAAAGACAAGTCGTCGCCTCGGGGGGTCCTTAGACTTGAAAGATAAACAGATCGTCGCCTCGGGGGGGTGCTTAGATCGAAAAGAAAAGTCGTCGCCTCGGGGGTTGCTTAGACTTCAAAGATAAACAAATTGTTGCCTCCGGGGGTGCTTAGATCTAAAAGACGAGTCGTCGCCTCGGGGGGGTGCTTAGACTGCCCTGGGGATAAATGTATCGTCTCTAGACATGGCTAGTACTTAGGTTGTCGGAAAAGAAAAATGATTGTTGATGCATGATATTCTTTAGGTTGCTTTATGCGATATGATATATGATATGATATGAGGTAGGCTCAATAGGGAGTTTCTGCTGGGGAAACTTAGTCGCCATAGGTAAGTTTAACGAGAATTGGGATAGTTTGTGAAGAGACCCGTTGGGTTTTTGAAAACCTACTGGGGAAGTTCTCGAAAGGGGTCCGCTGGGGAACACTAGGATAACTTGGTGAATGTCGGTGAATATGGGATACTCACTGGGGAGTGTTTGCTGGGGAGCATGAGAAATTGTGAGGATGAGTATGTTATGAATATGAGATGCATGCTAATGAATGAGTTTGATATGATGCATGCACTATGCTGACATGTGGGATAAGCAGATGACATGTTGAGCTTCGGTTGTGATCGGGTGCCGAGCATGGTTGGGCTTTGGTTGTGATTAGGTGCCAATGGCGATTGGGCTTTGGTTGGAAATTGCGTTTGGGAGTGCCAATGAAAATTGGGCTTTGGTTGGAAATTGTGAGTGCCAATGAAAATTGGGCTTTGGTTGGAAATTGCGAGGATCATCTTGAAAGCCGATCGATATCCAGCCTCAGTGGATGAAAGAAACACGGGGTATGTTTTATTTGGGGAATCCCGTCCTTCCGACACCCGGAATCTTTATGTTTCATGTACCGCGAGCTGCGCACTTGTTTCTGCTGAAGAGTAAGAATCTTAAAATGACTGATGAAGAGTTTCAGGCCTTGAGTCCTTTGATGCAATACTGGAGACCAACGAAATTCTTTCGACATTTAAAAAATTCAAGTAAAATACAGTTTTTGCAAGTTTTTATATTATTTCTCATATTTCAATGCATTATTCATCATGAATAAAAAACAACATTTTATGAGCAAGTGAGGACACAAAACAATGAAAAGGCTTAAAGGCAATTTTTTATTCAATGAAACTTAGTCCCTTGAATGGGTAACAATACATGAAGATGTAATCCCTGTAAGAGGTGATTACTAAGATAGAAAAAGAAATGAAACAAGTGGAGATTTGCGTGGTTTTCGCTTTGATACAACACGTGCTACTTTCCCTATGACTTGGAAATACTTTGCCTCTAAAAGATGATAACGAGACCGATTCTTCCCCTCTTGAATTCTGTCAGGATCTTGTGTGCTGCAGCCTTCTGCCTTTCTCATTTGTTTTGAAACCCCTAATTTTTACTTGGACCGCTCTTTCGAGTTTTCAATCCACTGGGGTATACTTTCTTTTTTGATGTCCTTAATTTTTGCCTAGACCACCTTTTCAGGTTTTCGATCTACCAGGACGCTCTCTATTGCCTAAACCGCACTTTCGAGTTTTCGATTTAGCGAGCTCTTTTTTTTTGGCATAGTATTTTTTTTGACTGCGTCAGAGTTTATTGAGAGTGAGAACTCCTCTCCATTCATAGTAGTGATAATTAAAGCTC
Source organism: Medicago ruthenica (assembly GCA_018208015.1). NCBI lineage: Eukaryota > Viridiplantae > Streptophyta > Magnoliopsida > Fabales > Fabaceae > Medicago > Medicago ruthenica. The sequence goes on along the minus strand of CM031371.1, from coordinate 33,397,672 downwards.
CACCAAAGAAAGCCTTTTTTACCACGTATGGTCCTTCATAGTTAGGAGTCCATTTCCCGTGGGGATCCTTGTGGATGGGTAATATCTTTTTCAGCACTAAGTCTCCTTCTCTAAATTCTCGAGAACAGACTTTTTTGTCGAATGCCTTCTTGAGCCACTTTTGGTACAACTGTCCATGACACAATGCTGTTAGGCGCTTCTCTTCTATGAGGTTCAGTTGGTCGAATCTTGTTTGGACCCATTCGGCTTCCTCTAATTTAGTTTCCATCAAGACCCTTAATGAGGGAATTTCAACTTAAATGGGAAGCACGACTTCCATACCGTATACTAAGGAAAAAGGGGTTGCCCCAGTGGATGTGCGGACTGTCGTTCTGTAGCCGTGTAGCGCGAAGGGAAGCATCTCATGCCAGTCGACCTTGTAGGTTTTTACCATCTTCTGGATGATTTTCTTGATGTTCTTGTTGGCTGCTTCTACCGCGCCGTTCATCTTCGGCCGATATGGTGAGGAATTATGGTGCTCAATCTTGAAGTCTTTGCGCAACTCCTTCATTGTGTTGTTGTTTAGATTTGCCCCATTATCTGTGATAATTTTGTGGGGAGTGTCGTAACGGCAAGCAATTTCCTTTTTGATGAATCGGGCCACCACTTGTTTTGTTACGTTTGCATAACTGCTTCAACCAACTTAGTGAAATAGTCGATGGCAACTAGGATGAACCGGTGTCCATTTGAAGCCTTTGGTTCAATCATTCCAATCATGTATATGCCCCACATAGAGAATGGTCAGGGTGCCGTCATGACATTCAGAGGAGTTGGTGGCACGTGCACCTTGTCGGCGTAAATTTGACACTTGTGACATGTCTTGGCGTAGTGAAAACAGTCGGCCTCCATAGTTAGCCAGTAATAACCCGCCCTTAGGATCTTCTTCACCATTGCGTGTCCGTTGGCATAGGTTCCAAAAGACCCCTCATGGATTTCTTTGACGAGCATGTCTGTTTCACGTTTATCCACACACCTGAGTAAGACCATGTCATAATTTCTTTTGTAGAGTGTACCCCCGCTGAGGAAGAACTGCTATGCCAATCGCTTGAGGGTTTTCTTGACTGTTTGTGAGACATTCTCTAGATACTTTTGCTCTTCGAGGTATCGTTTGATGTCGTAAAACCAGGGTTTGTTGTCAAGTTCTTCTCCGACTACTGCACACACAACTGGTCTATCCCTACGATCCATCTTTATGATTGGTGCCTCGTTGTGGAAATTCACTTGGTACATTGATGATAATGTAGCTAAAGCATCTACTACCTGATTCTCTTCCCGAGGTATATGATGAAAGGTAATCTCATCGAAATCCTTCATCAATTCTACAACACGGGCACAATAGGGGATCTAATTAGGATGTTTTGTTTCCCAGTCTCCTTTCACTTGATAAATGACTAGTGCTGAGTCCCCGTATACTTCCAGGGTTTTGATCCTTAGGTCAATTGCTGCTTCGAGGCCCAAGATGCACGCTTCATACTCTGCCATGTTATTGGTGCAGTCAAAGCATAACCTTGCTGTGAAGGGTTGATACCTATTTCTTGGTGATATTAGGACAGCCCCGATCCCGTGCCCCATGGCATTTGAGGCACCATCAAAAGCGAGCTTCCATCGAGTTCCTGGCTCAGGCCCTTCATCATCACTTATGGTCTTTTCGTCATTCAGGGCTACGACGTCTTCATCGGGGAAGTTAAATCATATGGGTTGATAGTCTTCCAATGGTTGGTAAGCAAGGTGCTCGGATAGCACGCTCCCTTTTATAGCCTTTTGAGTAACATATTGGATGTCATACTCGGATAGCAACATTTGCCAACGGGCTATCTTTCCTGTGAGGGCGGGCTTTTCGAAGATGTATTTGATGGGATCCATCTTTGATATCAACCAAGCGGTGTGAGTCAACATGTATTGTCTTAAGCGTTGGGCAGCCCATGCTAAGGAGCAACAAGTCTTTTCGAGTGAGGTATACCTTGATTCGCAATCGGTGAACTTCTTGCTTAGATAGTAGATGACGTGCTCCTTTCTTCCCGTTTCATCATGTTGTCCTAGCACACAACCCATTGATCCATCAAGCACTGTTAAGTATAAGATGAGGGGTCTACCAGGAACCGGAGGTATCAAAATCGGTGGCTCTTGCAGGTATCGTTTGATCTTATCAAACGCCTATTGGCAATCCTCATTCCACTAAATAGTTTGGTTTTTCCTTAACAATTTGAAAATTGGTTCACAAGTGGCCGTCATATGTGAGATGAATCTAGCGATGTAGTTCAATCTTCCTAAGAACCCACGAACCTTCTTCTCAGTACTTGGTGCTGGCATATCTTGTATGGCTTTTACTTTGTCAGGTTTAACTTCAATTCCTTTTTGGCTGACTATGAACCCCAATAACTTGCCATACCTAACACCAAAAGTGCACTTGTTAGGATTTAGGCGTAGCTTGAACTTTCTCAGGCGCTCGAACAACTTTTGCAAATGAAATAGATGATCTTCCTCCGTCTGAGATTTGGCAATCATATCATCGACATAGACCTCTATTTCCTTATGAATCATGTCATGGAAAAGAGTCACCATCGCTCTTTGATATGTTGCCCCAACGTTCGTTAATCTGAAGGGCATTACCTTGTAGCAGAAAGTCCCCCCATGGGGTGATGAACACATCTACATACTCTCGCAGTAACTTAATCAGCTTTTCCTTCACGTCATCTTGCAGGGAGGCCCCACTTTGACCTCTTTCGTTTCCTCTTCGGTCCCTAAGTTGATCACTTCAATTGGTTCTTGGTGAGGTTGTATTACCATATCCTCTTGATCCTCAGGCCTGGACAATCCTTCAGGAGGTTCGTAATCGTCCTCATTATCGTCTTCCGGTTGGTTAATCGGGAAATCGAAGTCGTACGGGATTATAACAGTGTTATTTTTGGTGGGTGTATTTATGGATCTGAATGAGTATGATTTTTATTTTAGGGTTGCGGAAATTTAAAATGAGTAAAATATTGCTATTAAAGAACGAAAGAAAAAAATGAACTCAATTGAACACAAAATGCAATTTTATTAATGATAGAAATAACTTGAAACATGGGGGCCCCACAAAGCTAATCATTTGCCTTGGGTAGAACAAAATGATTTTTTTTTCAAAGCATGATAAATTACTTGGACAAAGAAATGATTTCTGGAATTTCTATGGCCTTCCAGTTGCTTGGGATCTCATCAGAAACGCAACGGTACACCAGGAAATGATTTTAGGGGGGGGGGAATGATATGAGTATTTTTTTCTTTAAAATGCATGTATGCGATGTAGATGAAAAAGCATGCTTTTTTCTTATTTTGTTTTGGGAAGGAAGATGTATATGCGAAAATTATTTTCATGGATGCAAATGTTATGGCTTGGGCAGAGGTGTGGTTAAAAGAGGTCAAGGTATAAGTTACCAAGGTAGGAACGTTCAATACTACCCCCCCCCCCCCCCACACACACACACACACACACACACACATTCTCACATGTAGGTTCTAGATTTCAAAATGGTTCCTAGAGTCGTTGATCTTATTTGGAAATATTGTTGTCGTTGCAAATACTTGCAGGACAACAACACTCCAAAAGATCTCCTCTAGGTGAGGTTTTCATGCCAACCCTACAAGACATACGTCAGGAAGGTCAATACTACGCGACCATCAACTCTTGTTCTAACCGGAGGTCCCTAATAAAATGTTTATAGGTTCTAGACTAGTTTAAAAAGGTCCCCGGAGTCATGGATCCTACAAGAAAGTACCGCCGCCATTGCAAATACTCGCAAGACAACAACACCTCCAAGAGAATCTACTATAGGCGGGGTTTTCATGCCAACCTTGCAAGACATACGTCAGGAAGGTCAACACTACGCGACCACCATCTTATCTTACGTTTTTTCTCAAAGCTCGGGTATAGAGCTTCACTCATGCAACAACCCACAGTTGACATATATATATATATATATATATATATATATATATGAATATAAAGCATAATGAAGCATAGATATAAGGGCGGGAGAAAAAATGAAGATAAAGACATAAGACAAAAACATGCAAGCAAACAAAAAACACTTAACCTAAGAGCTAACTAGGATAGGCTTGACTCGCTAGTGAGAAACAAGGATCCCCAGCGGAGTCTCCAGTTGTCGCGTCGCTAAAAACGCTCGAGCGTACTAACGCTCGGAATAACTACGGAGTCGCCACCAAAGTTTTATTTTTAAAGGGAAACATTGATAAAACCCTTGACGATTTGGAAAAGATGGTCATTGCAACCATTAATGGGTTCGGGAGTCGATTATGCAATGGGAAGGTATTAGCAACCCTCACATCCGTTGTACGCAACGGGAACCTCCTAATTAGTTTAGGGTTAAAAAGTGTTTTTTAAGGGTTGCTTGCAACATTTTAACATTTCATATTAGTGTGCTTGACAAGAGTTGGATCTTGCTCCTACGTAGCTCCTGGTGCGATGGAGAATTCAAAGCTACGTAGTTCTTTGGGTAGAAAATATTTGTTTGTTGGTTGGTTTTAAAGAACGATGTTTTTGATCGTATTCTAGCGGTTAAACGTAGCTTGTATGCTCGCGCGTGGGAGGCTTAAGCGTTTGTTTGTATCACGTTAGAATTGATAAAACAACGTCCGTTTGTGAAAAGAGATTTGATTTTTATTTGACCGCGGGGGGCCGAAAATTAGTTTGGTGTGTTGAATTTGTTTTTTATGTTTTTGTATTTTGAAAATAGAATGACGATTGTCCGAACAAACGAGACATACGTCAAGTGCTCGTGCAACCGGGGAATGGAAAGACATACGTCGGACCATTCCTTTTTCATTCAAGTTTATTATCGAAAATTGATATATAAACTACAATTGAGAGCATTAACACTTGTTATATTTTTCTCTTAATCAAATAAAATGAGTTTTAGCCCCTTCAGAAATAGTTCAACCCAGACTCTGAACCTTCAGACGCAGAAACTTCGGACTCAGAACCTCAGACTCAGGATCTCAGACTCAGAACCTTCAGACTCAGAACCTTCAGACTCTGAACCTTAGACTCTGAACCTTCATACTCTGAACCTCAGACTTCAGAAGCTCACTTCAGAAGCTGACTTTAGAAGCTTCAGAAGCTCACTTCAGAAGCTGACTTTAGAAGCTCACTTCAGACTCTGATTTCAGAACCTCAGACTCAGAACCTTCAGCCTCAGGGGTAAAACGATAAAAAGAACAGTAGGAAGAAAAATCATTTCTGTTTTGGTGATTGTTATAATCTTTGTGATTTTTTTTGGATTTTTGTATGATTTCTTTTTAGTGCAAAAATGAGTTAAAATGACTAAAAATGAAGAGTATGCAGAAAAATATGGAGGAACAGCAGAACACAGTTTCTGTGATTTTTTCTCAACTTCTCATTTCAATTTCTCAGTCAGTACTAAACCAAATACGAAAATAAAATATCACTGTAAAGCTTGCCATGATTACTACATTCTAGTGGTCTTAGATCTACCAAAAGATGTCCTAGCACTAACTATATTTTGGCCTTAAGTCATGCTCATGAACTTATGGTGAAAAATGTATTATTTTTTTTAAAAAAAAAACTACAAATCCCTTAAACAGATGCGAAAAATGAAATAAAAGGGTCCAAGATACTTACAAAACTCCTAGCAAAGGTGTAGATGCACGAAAATGAAAGGGGGCTCTTGGGTGGTTGTGGTTTTTGTTGGAGGTAGAGGTGAAGACAGTAAATAGTAGCAAAAGGAGTATTTTGCTACTAATCTCCTCTCTTTGTGTGATATTTTTGTGATGTTTTTGTGTGATGTGATGATTCTGTTTGTGTGAGATTTTGTGATGATGACTTAGATAGTTTTTTTTTATTTGTTGTGGTGGTTTGTTGGTGGTTTGTAAAGAAAAAAAAATGACAGAGTTTTTTGTAGAGGTTTTGTTATATGATTTTGTTGTTTCTGTGATTTTTGATTCTGCTGATATCCCCCCTTCTCCTCCTCTGATTTTCGTCCCTGTTATATAGACATTTTGAAGTTCTTCTTGGGACCATGGGATATAATTGAATGTTGGATTTTTGTGTGTGTTTGGCAAAAGTTTTGGTTAATAATGATTAAAGAGGGAAGGAAGTCTTTACCTTGTGAATTTGGTGAAGATTTGGGTCTGAATTTTGGACAAAAGGATGATGAAAGAAGACAATAAGAAGGGGCGCTGCAGTCTGCAGTGACCTTGACCTTGTTTTTTCTTTGTATATGTTTTTTTTAAAACCATAAAAAACCTAATTATTATCAATAAATAAATAATAATAAAACTTCTTTTTTATTTAAAGAAAAGAAAAAAAACGAAAATTGATGTCATGATGTTTTTTTAATGCATGATGATGATTGATTTCTTTTTAAAAGGACTTGGACAAAATTAGGGTACAACAGAGAATATTAAGATTCAATCTTTTTGGTAGTTGAAATTGAAATATGTTATGTTCGAAATAGTTGTCACTCAATGTAACTTTAATTGTATATTCTTCAATTGTATCATCTAATTAATGTTAGACCATCTGCAATGGGAGGTCCTTCCCCTATTTTTAACATCATGTTAAATAGGCCGCCTCATTGTGACATCGAAAATTTGGATGTTTACGAAGATGGGTGCTTTTATAGGCGCCTTTTCTCTCCCATTTTTCTTTATTTAATTGTTATATTATTTTAATATTAAAAATAAATTAAAGAATAAATGTAATTATGTAACATCATGCATAACTAATTTATGTGAAATTGTCAAATGCCACAAATATTGTGGGATGGAGGGAAAGGGAGTATATTTCACAAGGTGACAACTTGGGTACCCATCAATAAAAGGTGGGTAACACAACCCATGCTGAGTTGGCACCAATCAAAGTTATTTGTTTGTTTTCTATTATTTTTAATGTTATATAAATACATTGTTTTGATTGAGTCAACTCAGCATGGGTAGTATTACCCACTTTTTATTGATGGGAACCAAGAATTTCCCATTTCACAATTGTGATTTGTGAAGCATAAGTATAAAGTATAAACAACATTTTATTGGAAGAAAACATGTCGGTAATAATTACTACCTCCGTTCCTTTTTAATTGTCACATTTTGACATTTTACACAAACCAAGACAATCAATAATTGTTACTACTTTTGATACAATAATTTATACTTTTACTATAATGACCTTATTCATTTAATATCTCATTTCATATATTTCTCTCCGCAATAAATAATTAAGGATAATATTGGTAAAACAACATTCAATGTTCCATTGAACTTTGAAAGTGACAATTAAATAGGAACAAATTTTTTTTCCAAAAGAGACACTTAAAAAGGAACGAAGGGAGTATTATAAAAGGGAGTATATACATACAACTGTATATGAAGCAACATTAATTCGAAGTGAAGGATGAATCAACATGTTTGTGCGAATGGTGATGTTGAAGAATAGACAGTACATGGGACAAATAACTGGTTGAAAATGCCAAACCTCCAACAACCACATGTTAACTAAATACTATTACTGATCCATAGTGTAACTAACTAACTAACACATTATAAGTTGTCTCGTGACACGTTCATGCTACAGCTCATAGCCTCACCGGCCTCTTGTTTAATGTTTTTCATATGGTTGAGATTTTATTTCAATAAAAAGCGGCGACCTTGCAATGTGTTGTCATTTTAATATTTCATTCATCCCATATCCCCTATTAAATGTCATAGTTTATTTATAGTACTCTCACCAACAAACTCATAATTTGTTAGGATGTATTTACAATATTTATCTTTGATTTATTAATTAACGGTTGATATTATGCATTTTATATTATAAAATGAATTGTTCATTTTAGAGGAGTCGAATCCTTAAGAGTGAGTCCTAGCTATAATTAAGGGCGTATGGAGTACTACTTAATGATAAACAATTAAAACTTGTCACATATACTTTTGCAATGGGTGACATAATTTGTATTTAACCTATGCCGTTCTTTCTTTACTAAAAATAAAGGGTTAATACCGCTTTTGATCCCTGTAATATTAGCGAATTCCGATTTTAGTCCTTGTAAAAAAAATTAGATTATGTCGCGGTGATTTTTGGATAACAAGCTATTAGTTAGCGTTGACTCGCAATTTCAAGTTCACCACCGATCTTTTATTTTTCCGAAGAAAAGGGAGAAAGTTCGAAAAACCCATTTTTTAGAGATCAAAGGTCCGGGGGTTGGTTACGCAAAGGGAAAGTATTAGCACCCTAACCGTCTATAGTACTCTATAGGAACCTCTTGTTTTTATTTATCTTTATGCTAAATTAATTATTTGTTTGTAAATAAATGCTTAAGTGTAAAAAGATTACAGAGATGAGTTTAAAAAAGAAAGAAAATGTTTTTGTTATTTTGTTGATTTGGAAATGCAAAGTTTTTTGCCTACATACCCGAATGAGATCAAAATCATGTAGTTCGGGGTAAAAAGCCGAGTGATTTGTTTTGATTGATTTTAAAGTTTGAAAATATTTTTGAGAAAGATAAGAGGCCGAAAAGGCATAGAAGAGTAAAAATTGTGAGTTTGATTGATTTTGATTGGAGAAAAAGTTTAGGTAATTAAAGATTGATTAGAGTTTGATTAAGAAAGAAAAGTCACTTGGTTTGAAATCCAAGGTTGATTTTTTTTGGAATTTTTGATTATATGAAATGTTTTTTTGATTTTGACTATTTGACTTTTTTTGTGAAAATTTTGATTAATTCCTAAGGTACAAAGAATAAGTATGTTGAGATAATCTAAAGCGCGCCGGATCTCTCAAAATAACGTTGGATCAAGTGAGGGTCATTTTCCTCGGATACGGTCATTATTACATTTTTTACCGTTTTCGACATAAAGCGGAGTAAATAAATGTGAGTGTGTCGGTGCAATATTCTTATTTATATTTTACATTGTCCCTAACTACATTCTAAGCATTAATAATAAAATAAAATGATAATAAAGCAATAAATAAATAAAATAAATCACAATTGCATAAAAATAAATATATGAGCGAAATAAACAAAAATAAATAAAATAAAAATACATGGGATGATTTTGCATTAAATAAACATGTTGCGTAAAATAAAAAAAAGGAAAATAAAAATGCATGAAATGCAAGACGAAACATAAATATGTTGCATAGAATAAATAAAGAAAATAAAAATGCATGAAATGCAAGACAAAAATAAATATGTTGCATAATAAAAAAAATGTATGATATGCAAGACAAGAATTAAATATGTTGCAAAAATAAAATAATAAAAATGCATGAGGTACTGGAAGATATAGGCAGTAAAATAAAATGCATGAAAATGAATAGAGATTAAATAATAAAATGCAAGAAATGATAAAAAAAACAAAGAAAATAAATAAAAGAAAGGGGGATGCAGGAAGCAGAAAGGGGGTGCAGGAAGCAATCTGAAGAGAGGAGGGGAAGAAGTGACTCTGGGCCGAATTGGGCTTAGTAAAATGAGAGAGTATATATTTGTTTTTTCTGATTTTTTTCCATTTTCCACCTCTCTCCCTCTCTCTTCTTTCTCTCTTCCTCCTTCCTTCTCTGAAATTTCCAGCGGCCGGAAAGTTTCTCTGGCGCGGCGGCCTTCGGCGGCGCCACCGTGCCGGAGTAAAAAAACTCCTTTTCAATTTTTTTTTTTACATTTCAAACATCCTTTTTCTTCCTTTTTATGAATTTAGCTTAGTTTTTTCAAAATCTTTCACAAAAATCCTAGATCTAAGTTCATAAAGTTTTCAAAAACTACCTCTTTTTTTTGGGTTCGGATTCTGTTTTGGTTACGGCTTTTGCTGCTTTTTTTATTCTGATTATTGGTTTTATGATGAGTTGATTTCGGACTTATGATGGATTTTTGTGTATGGTTTGTTGGTTCTGATGTTTTGTGGTTGTTTTTGGTTATGGTTGGATTTTGTGGTTACTGGTTATTGGAATTTGGAATTGGATTGTTGTTTTGATTCTGGTGATTCGATTTATGCTCATTGTGTTTCTGTTGTTGGAATAAAAAAGGAAACGAAAAAAAGGGATGGTGAATCTGTGTGCCGCGGCTGGTATGTAGAAATTAGGGTTTTTTGCTGGGTTTTTCTTGACCTCGTGAACAGTGCCCTTACTGTTGTTTTTATAGGGCCCAAAATTAGGGTTCTGTGTATTTTTTGGACAAAAATGCTCTTGGGGTGTCTAGACAGGAATGGATCAGATGGAAATGAAAATAAATAAAAAAACAATTAAATAATAATGTCAAATAATAAAAAACGAAAATAAATATAAAATAATAAAAAATAAAACCATAAAATAAATAATAATAAACTAACAAGTTTTAAAATAAAAAAAGTAATGAATAAAAAAAATAAAAATAAAAATAATAATAATAAAACGGTCGCCTTCGGAACAAAAATGAGGTATTTTAAAATAACTCTCTGCCGAAATTTCGCTTGAAACGACGACAATTCTCGGTTTTAAAAGACGAGTAAAACGATGCGAAATTGGGTCAAAAAATGGGGTATGACAGATTCTGTCCCTGGCATTTCAGATTCTTCCACTTTTAGTCTCTCACTTAATCTTGTCAGCAGAATCTGCACACGTGGCACGCTGACTGTGTAATTTTTTACTTTTATCATTAAATTTATTTCCACTTGTCTTTTATTTTGATTTATATTTTTTTAAACAATTGAAAACAAATTTTAGAAATACAATAAAATAACTTAAATTAAAATTAAAACTAAATGAAGTAAAATTAAAACTTCATCTTCATCTTTTCCATTTTCTTCAACTCTAGCGCAACAATCACCATCAAAACAGAAGAGGAAAAATGCAAAGCTTGTTGACATGAGGGAAGAATTTCTGGGTTTCATTTTTTAATGCTTGGAATGTGAAGATGAACATGATAGAAAATGAAGCTCTTAAATTCTAGCAAACCCAACATTAACATCAACCTCCTACCCATTCATTCATAGACCAACAACAACTACAACAATCAAATTACAACATTGGTGAAAATTTAAAACACAGACTCACAAATCAATTCAGAACAAACTCCCTTCAACCCACTAATCAATTTAGAACAATCTTCCTTCAATCCACGTGAGGTTCTAACCGAAACCGACCTTACCACCACCGTGCCATCCACAAACCACCACCGCCGTGCCATCCACAATCTTCCTTCAAATCCACGTGAGGTTTCAGCGATTGTTGTTCGAAGAAAAGATTCAGGAAGAGCATATCTTGAAAGATAAATCGTTCTGGGCTTTAATTGCTCCGTCAGATCTGGAAAGATTCATTTCTCTCTCAACAATTTGTTGATGTTGTGTTTCTCAGTTTTGTTGATGTTCTGTAGTGGTGAAATAATCCTGAAATTTGTTTTTTGGGTTTGAGTTGAAGCTTGTTGTTTTCTGGATAATTTTTATAAAGATACAATGAAGAAGATGAAAAGTGGAGGATGAAACTAGTAAAAGATGATTCTGATCAATTTTTATTCATGTTTAATTCCTTTAAATTTTGATTGTACTTTATTTTTTTTGTTTTTTAAATAATGTTAATAATAAAAAACTATGTGGAATTAATTTAATTTCATAAAATATGAAAACAACCCAGTCAGTTTGCCAACTCAGCAGATTCTGCTGACAAGATTAAGTGACAGACTAAAAGTGGAAGAATCTGAAATGACAGGGACAAAATTTAAATTTTTTTATACAAGTACTAAAACCGGAATTCGCTAATATTACAGGGACCAAAAACGGTAAAAAATAAATAAAATGGAAACTACCAAGTGATTGAGTCTAACAGAAGAGGCTAAACTTCCACAATGTGATAAAATAAGATTATAATTTGTTGAAAAATTAACAGAGAAAAAATAAAGGAACACATTTACAATACATGAACATAACATGGAAACTCCAAAACTTGGGAAAAACCACGATTGTTGTCTAATAATAACAACAAAGGAATAACATTATATGCAAAAAAAAAAAATCAACACATAAACTACTCTCAAACACCCACCGGTCCCCGGTACATCACACCCTCCGAAGCAAATACCTAACTACATCTCAACAACACTTTAAAACAAGAGTATAAGAGAAAAGAAAAAGTCATATACAAGCTTTAAAATATTTTCAATGGATGCATCTTGTAACGAAAAACTATATATAGTCTTCTTTTATCTCTCTCTTTATAATTCTAAACAATATGAGATTTTTTCAACATGCAAATTTTCAACTAACACCAACAAAATTACGAATGAGAGAAATGTCAAAAATAGGATTACAATTCCACTGGACAGGACTATTAGAAAAAAAAAAAAATGTACTCATTGATTACATTGCCTTAAAGTATACTATATATTTAATGTAAAGTCAACATTTGCCCCGCAGTTATAGTAGTTTGACATGTCTAGAACTATAAGTGCATAGTAATGTCACCAGTGGAAGCATGAAACGTAGCAGGAAATTTCTTCTTGAGCATTGGAAAAACAAATTAAGCTTAGGTGAAGGGGAATTGATAGAGTTTGATTTCTGTGTGGTTTAGGAAGAAGTCTTGTGTCTAGTGCCAGCTGCCTGGCTGCCATGAGACTAGTTCATTTTTTTCTTAGGCAAGTCTTGAATGAAGTCATCTCAAGAGGGTGGCAGCTACTATTCCAAAGTGTTGCATGTTTTCTTCTCTTGACTCTTGTTTTTTCCTTTCGAGGGGATTGGCTCCCGAGTAGGGTATTATTCATGTGGGGGTGGTTTGACATTGTGAGGGATAATTAATGTTTCTTACTCCTTCTAGTTGACATTTGAATCTCTCCTTTAAACCGTCATTCACCCATCTCAATTAATGCTTTCGGAGTCTCATGATTCACCCTGTCATTTCCCGGGACTGGATTCTCTCCAGTGAAAGGAGAGGTCCAGTGGAATGCAAACCATTCAAAAAAGAGGATGGAAGAAATTTAATGTTAAATATAAAGAGAGAGAAGATATTTAAAGGTGTAGATTTCACTGGAGAGTGCAGTGACGGGAGAGAATCTGCTCCCGTCATTTCCCACTAAATTTGAAGATTAAATGTTGATCAAATAGTCATTTTTCGTCTTTGAATGTGTAAGGAGTAGTTACAATACTACATTATTCCATCAACGTAACGAAATTATAAAATAGTTCTTGACTGTGTACTTCATTAATCAAAATTGTCTCTAACGAGAACAAATACTTCTATTTTCGATCAAGAAATGTTTTACATCTTTCATGTTTACTTCCAGTTTAAATCATTTGTGAATTTACCTACCAAGCTTCAACCCTCCAAGAGCTGCAAGGTCATTGGATCATTATAAAAAAAATATTATTAAAAATGGTAAATGTCCATTTTCGATCATTATTAAGAGGTTCATATTATATTGACCTGTAAAATTAATCACCCAAAAACCCCTACTCCAAACAACTAAAATACAAAGATAAGCCTCGAGATTGATATGATCAACACCAATTTGAGGCACCAAACATTAAATACAATAAATAGCTATGCTTAAAAGCACCTCCCTATGACACCTCCCTAATCACCAAAAATGACAAATGATGTAGCAAACCACCCTAAACAAAAATCTAAAGTGGGCGTGTGTGTGGATGTGTGTGTGGTGGAAGTTAAGGTGTTCGTGGCTCAGTATAGTTTGGAAGGTGGTCGTGTGAAGGAGGGGGCATAAAGCGTCGGTGTGGTGGAAATATATTATGAGTGTCATGAGAGGTATTAGATTAGTGGTTGGAACTTAAGTTGATTAAAAATTAGTTTGACTCTTTATGATACCTCGATTAAATTCTTGCTCCATCACTAAAATGTAATAAGTAAAATTTTTACTTCATACATTCTCTCTCTCTCTCTCTCTCTCTCTCTATAAGAGAACTCGATATCTGACCTGATAATTGATTAATATGAGGGACCAATCCAATTATCTGTTCATTAGCGCGAACCCAATTAAAGACAGAGCAAAATTCGTATAAAATTGTCCAATTTAATAAGTTTAATCTATTGACTAGTTTAATAAGTGCAATAGTTTTGCTAAATACGGAAAAAAGAAAATGTATTCCCTCCGTCCCAAAATATAAGCAGAAATCGGTCGACATAAATTGATATATTTGGTATATGTTTTGAACTAAATACATTAACTTTTGTTGACCAAATTTTGCTTATATTTTGGAACCGAGGAAGTAGGGGTGGGAATGGTTCGATTCAGGATGAAAACTGAACCGAACCGAACCGAACTATTTGCTAAATTCAAAATAACTGAACCGAACTGACCAATTTGCATTTCGAACCATACTAAATTGTTCCGAACTGAACCGAATTGTTATTATTGGTACCGTTGAAAAAAATATAAAAAACTAAACGAAATCGAATTTTTGAACTTTTAAAACCGAGCCGAACTATTTCGAACCAAGCTGGTAAATCATGAACTGAACTGAACCGAACTAAATTGTTTCCGTTTAGTTTCATAACTGTTAGTAATGGTTCGGTTTTTTTGGTTCGGTTCAGTTCAACTGTTTGGTTCAGTTTTTTGGTTTTTTTGCCCACCCCTACGAGGGAGTACCTTTTGAATGTCCTGAAATTGTATCCATTGGCACATCATTCATCCAGAATTATTATCATGCGAATCATTATCCATTTGATATCTTTTCTTTTTTAGCCTATTATTGATACAAAGTTTCTACCACCATTTAACAATAACTAATCTCCATCGAAGAAAGTGCAAGACGTATAATGTGTGTTCTCTCCTCTTAACCGATTTTTTTTTTCATACGTATGAGATAGAGATCGAACTAGTGGGCACTTATTAAAGAGATATAAATCACTTATCACTTAGACTAATTCATAATTGATTTTTATGTATCTTTTTAATAAACATGATTTAATCCTTAAAAAAGTATTTAATCGGTGAACTATATTTTTTTTACTACATCAAGTTATTAAAATTAATGAATAATAATTAGGTTTAATATGTTTTTACGAATTTTAAATTTTTTTTTATGGATCATGAGGGGCAACCTCTGGCCCAAACAAAAACAAAAGCTAGAAAAACCTTTAGGAAAAACAACACGTTTGATGATTGTTTAATAAAATATTTACACGTCATTTAATTTATAATATTTTAAGTTTTTTTTGACAAATATTTTTTTTTACCAAAGCAAAGTTAAATATCATTAATCAACCACTGTTCAATACAAGAAGGATAAAAAAAAATACGGTGACTAACCCAAGAATAGGCCGCCCTAGCTAAAATATGAGCAACCATGTTCGTTTGTCTCTTAACAAACTTCACCTTGAAGTTGGAATGTAAAGATAACTAATAAATAATACTAGAAACAATAGCATAGAAATTGTCCATGGGAGTCTCTAACACAACACGCAAAAGATGTAAACTGGTTACGGTCATGGAACGCGACATCCACATTACACTTCAACCACGTCTCGCACGGTTTCTCCCAAACTAAACTGTTAACTTGCACTCTATTCTGCCTGTGTTGCACAACGGTGGTTAGGGTTGTTTATGAACCTCTTGCCGTTGCTGCCATGCATCTAGTGCTGTCCTTCCGATGCTTGTTGAAGTATGATGAGCGTCATTCCAAATAGCATCATTATGTGCAGCCCAAATTTGCCAAAGAAGTAAAGCCACCCGACCAGCAATGTCTTGGCTTTTTGAACAACATATGTCAAAAACAAGATCTTGTAAACTGCTTGCAGTTCCAACTCGCGGTTGCAGCACAATCGATATCCCTACCCGATACCAACTCTCACATGCCACCGTACAACCCACAAAAGTAGGCCAATCATCCTCAACAGTCGTATCACACCAGGGAGAGATCACCTCACATTGTACATGTCGTGATTGTAGTCTAAGGAGCGTCGGAACACACCCCTTGCAAATCCTTTATGAGAGGAATTCACATGCCAGATTCTATGTCACTCTCCTTCAACATGGAATCGATCAATGTGTAACAACTCCATCATAGCCAGTTTATAACCAGTCTTAACAGTATACCTCCCGTTACGTTACATCATCCACGCTATTTTATCATTCTGAACCTCCTCAAACAGTGGTGTGTCGAGAATATCTTGCACCATATCATCTGAAAACAAAGATTCAATCTTATCAATATCCCAAACTCGTTCCTCGTCAGCTATCAAATCATACACATGCAAATTATGCATACCTTGGCTTTGTGGGGATTGAATCCAGCTGCCATGAGCACCTCGAACCCATGGATCATTCATCACGCTAACCTGCTGCCTATGTCCAATTGTCCACCTACAACCATGTAAAAGTAACTGACACAAATTTCAAATAATCCGCCAAGCAAAGCTCGGGTTATATCCGAGTTTAGCACCCAAAATTGAAGAACGGGGAAAGTACCGCGATTTAAAAACTCTAGCAACCAGAGATTAATGTTTAGACAGAAAGCTTCATCCTTGCTTAGCTACCATAGCGAGATTAAAAGCTTTGAAATTCCAAAATCCCATTCCACCAAATTCTTTGGGGCATGTCAATCATTCCCATGCCATCCATTTAATCCCTCAGTTGTTGCTCCTTCCTCCCCGCCAAAATTCATTGATCATCTTCTCTATATCATCTATAACTGAATTCGGCAGAAGGTAAATACTCAATATGTATGAAGGAATAGATTGTAATACAGACTTGATCATAACTTCCTTACCCACCTTTAATAATGCTCGTCCCCTCCACGCATTTATCTGTCTCCAGATGCGGTCCTTGATAAAAGAAAAAATAGACCTCTTATCTCTACCAATCATCGAAGGTAATCCCAAGTACCTACAGGTACCCATCACATGCCGGACACCAATAATGCATGACAAATCCTCCTGAGCCGCCCTACTCATATTGCGAGTGAAAAACACCTTAGACTTTGATAAATTAATTTCTTGTCCATATGATGCCTCATAAGTTTTAAGAATATTGAGTAAACGTTGTGCTTCCATCATATTGGCCCTGCAAAACAAGAAACAATGGTCTGCAAACAACAGATGGGACACCACTGGTGCGCCGCGACATACTTGTACCCCATGAATATCACCTCTATTAATTGCCTTATGTATTAGAGTCGAGAGGCCCTCAGCCACCAATATGAATAAGTATGGTGATAACGGGTCACGCTGGTGCAGCCCTCGGCTGGGTACAATAGGCACCACCCTGTCAAAGTTCATAAGCACCGAGTAAGTGACAGAACTAACACACATCATCATCATCCATTGGATCCATTTCTCGCTGAACCCCATTCGCATAAGCACACCACGAAGAAAACCCCAATCTACTCTATCATAAGCCTTGCTAATATCAATCTTTAGAGCCAATTCCCCTCTCCATCCTTCTGTTTTCCTCTTCATTGAGTGGATTATCTCGGTAGCTATTAATGTGTTGTCCAATATAGAGCGGCCCTCGACAAACACTGACTGCTCCTCGGACACACATTTATCCAAACAACGTTTCAGTTAATTAACGAGCAACTTCGACACCATTTTATACAACACATTACAAAGAGATATATGCCTAAGATCTTTCATATTATCCGGGTCTTCGTTCGGGATCAAACAAATATTTGTTTTTCCGAGGTTTGAAGGAAATAACCGCGATCCAACCAAGAAGCCACTACTTGAAAAATATCATTACCACACACGTGCCAGAATCTCTGATAAAATGTCGGGTTAAAACCATCTGGACCTGGGGACTTGACCGGTTGCATCTAAAAAAGAGCTTGACGTAATTCTTCCTTTGTAATAGGTGATGTAAGCATTATATTGTCATCCATCGAAACACAATGGCTAATCAAATCCAGCACCGGTTCATGGACACCTACATTCGCAGCAAATAGTTGTTCAAAATAACCTTGTGCCACAGTGCACATATCCTCTTGCGACGTAGCAGTCCTCCCATCATCCGTGCGGAGCCTACTAACCTTCTTCACTTTGCCACGGGTTGTCGCCGATGCATGAAAGAACCTAGTATTCATGTCCCCTTCCTTCAACCAGTGCATTTTTGCTCTTTGCTTCCAAAAGGCCTCCTCTTGTATGAGTAGTCGAGCATGTTTCTCACGGGTTGCGACATATTGCGTACGCATCATACCATTCGGCCGGGCACAAAGTTCCTCTAAAATACGAACACATTGGTTAATTTCTTCCTTAAACCGAACTCTTTTCCTCCTACCCCAACTTTGCAACTTCGTAGAATAGTTCACAACTCTATCGCCGAGCTCCAACCCCATAGTACCCCCTCAACCATCCACCACCACTTCCTCAATATCTCTCGAACTCTGCATTTGAAAAATATTTACTGAATAGATCAAACTAATAATTACTCTATAATATTACATTTCAAATTCATTTATTTCAATATTTCAAGGACATATGTTGAGCCTTTTTTAGAATGCATGTGATGGTAGCACTAAACGACACTATATACAAAAAAACTTCTCATAAGGATAAGCTGATTCAATGGGTTTCACAAATGTTATCAAAATTTAGGTAAATCACATTACACACTGAATCGTTTTGATTTTATATCGTTTAAAGATATTTCGGATTCAACGTGTGAAGATATATTACTTAGTAATATTTAGTATATACACGTTTGCCTAAAGATTATAAGATTAAGTAATTTTCAAACTATTGATATGAGAATGCTTATTTAATATGGATGGATTTAAAATAATCATTTACTCTAATATTTTTTATGGTCTTTTTCAATTTTTATAACAGAAAAATATGTCAATAAAAATTGATGTATTTAATTTATATTGAAAATCAATTCATCAAATACATCAATTTTTGTTGATGTATCTAGTGCACAGGGCCGTTCCGATAAAATCAGAGGCCATGTTCAAATATTAAAAATGGCCCACAATGGAAAAACAAGATTTTTTAAGCAATAATAATCATTTATTTAAGTTGTAAACAACATAAAAAATAGTAATTCTTGTAAATTAAGTAAAAGTAAGTTTGTACGGGAGGAACTAACTAACTTGTGTTGAACTTCACTAACTACTAATTGTTTTAATATTAAAAATTGGGTTCATAATAAAAAAGAAACGCCAAAAACTTAAAAAGAATCATCACTTTGTTTAGAGCAAAATGGATCTTAAGTATATTGGTTGTTGTTGTTTAAAAAAATGTCGTTGCTATCTAAATAGTGACAAACTAATACTAATATCGGGAAAAAAATAGTAGCAAAATTAGTACTAGCATGCATGATTAAACTTAAAACAATAGAAAAAAAATATTAATTATTTAACGGATTTAATTTGTGTTGTTAATGGAAACAAATGCAAAAAGTTTTCTACATTCATAGATAACTCTGAAATGCACATTAAATTATAAATTTGATAAAAAAAAAAATTGTAATGACCTAAAAGTTGTGTACGTAATTGAGACTTTTATATTTGGTTCAAATTCACACAAATGTTTGATATTGAACCTCAAGATCAAAGACTCAACACTTTTGAATGCTATATTAAAAAAAAATGTTTGAGGCTCCTAAAATTATGACGTCCGGTGCCATAGCTCACCTTGCGCTTGCTAAGGGTCGGGCCTGCTAGTGTGTGTGTATATATATACACACTCCCTTTGGTTACATTTATAAGCAACTTTTATTTTTTCAGATTCGTTAAATAAGTGATGTATTTAGACTATATTATAATCAGATACATCAATTATTTAAGGAATCTAAAAAACAAAAGTTGTTTATAAATGTGACCGGAAGGAATATTAAATAATTGGTTAATTTCGTAGGTATCAAAGACCAACCAAATTTGTACAACAACAAAAAAAAGACCAACCAAATTTATAATCAACATGTGTTTGACGATTGACGCTACTATATGCATGTGGACATAATTTGCTTTTCAACATGTGATCTTCTTTTCCTAAAAAAAATAAAAAAGAACATGTGTTCTTCCTTTTCGCAAATCAAATTATTACTACCATCATTAATTTGTGACAGTGTAGCTTATGACAACACAATGAATGTCCTCTAATTATTTGTATTTGCATTTAATCTTAATAATTTCATTTGAAATACGTTATTCATTAATTGATGTTGATAACGGAGATCAGAGAGATAGCAGCCATGCGGGAAAGATATCAATGTCAATATTCATGCAATGATTCTTGAAATTTTGGCCATATAACAGCATAAGTTAAATTACTCATTTGATATCCCCCTTATTATGGTCAATTTGCAAATTTTATCTCCCCTCATTTTTTTTACTTCGCAATTGTGATCTTTCTATATTTTAAGTCACTATTAAATTGACATCCAATTTAAAAGTGTGTGTTCTGCAAAAAAATAATAATAATTTAACGGTGCTAATGATATGAAAGTGATGTGGCATTTAACACGTGTATGTGGGAGTATAGGGTTGATGTGATGTTTATTTTGCCACGTAGGAAGCTTAGGTGGCACTAGGAATGCACTTAAAAATTAGGTTTGATAAATAGGTAATTCATCATTACAGTATAGTGTTAGGTTCTTTCTTTCAAAAAAAAAGTATAGTGCTAGGTGGACATAAATGAAAAAATATATATAAGTTTAGGGATTTCGTTAAGTTGTGCATTGAATTGTGACGAACAAAAGTCATACAAGGGTACCATAGCTAAACCAGCTAAACAAAACAATTGAATCACTAAGTGGACATCCCAAGATAAAATAAGAGATTTATCCACCAAGCATATAAATTAAATTATAAATTACAAAACTTCCCTTTACGCCACAAAACATGCAAACACTTGATGTATCGAGAGCTCGTTACAGAAGACACATGCATTTCTCTCCTTCCAAATACTACAAGCACAAGCAAGCCAAATAAGATGAAGACTTGATTGTATCTTTTTAGAGCATAAAACTGTACCACCAAACTCAGTGGTATGATCAGAAGCAAAATTAGAGAGAACATTATTAATATTGAGCCAATTTAAAATTAGACGCCAAATTTAACCAAACCAATCACATTCAAAAAAACAAAAAGGTCGACATATTCATCTAACCCACACCCTCCAAACAAAGGCAAGAATTGTCATGTAAATTCCACGATGTAACAAATTGTCCTTCGTTGAAATTCTATTATGCAAAAGGCGCCAAGAAAATATTGCACCTTCATTAGAGCTGCCTTGTTCCACATGATATCCGTAAGCGAAAAGGGAATCTCAAGTTAACATGTGATAGTCGCCTTTAAATGAATAACGTTCGCCAAGATCAAGTTGCCAAACCCGAACACCCGGTTTTTTCCTGCAAAAAAAATATTATACAGCAGCGAACAAGACTCCTACAACTTCTCCTCCTCCTCCCAAGCATGGAGCTTCATATGCCAACACCACCCAACACCCCAACCTAAATTACCATTTATTGAAGATTTGATATATAAAGGTTCGATATGTTTTACCATGTCTTGAGTGGAATTTTTTAACAACATTTCTTTAGTTTCTTTCTCCTCAGCCAAGGTCGGCCATTCAACATCTTCAACAAAGACATATGCTTCGAGTTTCATCGGATGAAGAATACTTCCTCATAAATCAAATGTAATTATACTAATGGTATTTATTTCTGCCATAATGATGACGATATAATATTCAATACAACATCTTCCTTGAATGTTGGGCAACCATTGTATTCCTCATCACCCCACTTTGAGAATTCATCCGATGCAACCATATTTCATACTTGGATGCCTCTTGGAGCATTTGTAGGTGACATGCACTTTTACCTATAGGTTTTGGCTCCTGAACATTTGGACCTGACATATGTGTAGCACCCTCAAAGGTACCTTCATGTGGTGTCTGAGCAATAGTATATGCTTCATCGTGGTCCAATAACATGAACATGTCTTCCTTAATGGGTAAATTTTCATCTTTTACTAAAGGAAACACCTTATCAAGCGTCTCCAACACCTTAGATAATTAAATCCTCTATTTTCTTCTCTTTTGAGTTCTAGTGAGAATTACAACTTGTGGTGTTGTTTCCTTGGCCTTCGAATTCTCATCATCCATTGTTCCTCACGAGTGTTAGTTGAAGGTTTAATCATTTGGTAGGCCACTAATTCCCCTTGATATTTGCATGTGATCTCTAGCGACACGATGCCTTCTTCCACACTGATGACATGTTGTTATATGATTTTTTTTTAGTTAGTTTTTATACATTTTTAGTAGAGTTCAGATGATTTTGAGTAGTTTTGAAGCTAAAAAAGACAGAAAATAATGAGACAAGGAAAGAAAGAATCATGTCACGATTTATGTACATCGTGACACGATTTTGAGCCAATTGAAAGAGTTTCAATTCGTAAAAAATCGGGCCACAATTTTTACAAATCGGGGCACGATCGTGACATCATTTTTATACATCGGTATGCCAAATCGGGGCACGATCGTGACATGATTTTTATACATCGGTATGTCACAATTTTACTACTTCGGTATGCTAAATTTTTATACAAGGGGAATTAGCATACCGAAGTATTTAAGAACTATTTAAGAACTCTCTATTGGAGTCCCTATTAGTGTATTACCATTGGAGTTATTGGATCGTTAATAAGTATTTTTATTAAAAAATTATAAATAAAAGATGTGTACATGTGAAGTCCATTTAAGGAGTCCTTATTAGTTTACTACCATTGTGGATGCTCTTATGAACTTATGTCCTTCCCTTTGGCGGACTTTAAGGTGGGACATGTATAGCTTTTACCTTTCAGGATTTCAGTCATTAGAAAATTTGCCGCTGGATAGGCTGACATATCATTATCAAAATTCTCCAAATTTGTGATGAAGACTATGTATGGACTTCTCCCTCGGCTAGAACGCCTCTTTTATTTTTCTTGAATATATTGCTCTGTGCATGATCCTCAAGACACCAAATCTTTCAAATCATGACAGACCTGCCCAAATAATTTCTCTTTTGGCTTTGTGTGCATTCCAAAGATGGTCATGGATGCATATTCAGCACCAGGAAATTAGACTGAGTATTTCCCATCCATTTTTCCGAACTTTTCAATGAAGTCAGTAGTCAATTCATCCACTTGTTGTTTCAAATTTATTAGATCGCTTGTTGTAACCTTTAGTTGAGGTCAATAGAACCTGACATGGAAACCCGTTTCCATGTCAACCTAAGTTTGTATCGAGTTTGGTGGGAGAGAGGAATACCACATAAATGACGTTTTTGTCCATGATAAAGGTAACAACTAGATTTTGTAGAATTCGTTCTGATTTCCCTCACTGCACTAGGCAGTGAGTCTTAGAATTTGCTTTATAGTTAATTTGTCATTTTCCCTAAAAAAGGTGGTAAACTTTGGAGTCTTAAAACTTCTGAGATGAGGCACATACTTGTCTTCCCATTAACGATAAAGCTTCATATATGCATGTTTATCCATAGGTTTAAGTTGTATCCCAAATTACCTCTTGATTGTATTGGCTTTGAGGTAGGGATCCAACAAATGTTGTCAATAAGATCTTACCTCAACTGCAACTAGCTAATGCCTCTAATTTTCCAAGGGTTTTGGAAACCTTGTTGAGGTTGAACATGAGTTAGGGGTATTCCCCGTTGATGCTCTTGATTTGGCTCAACATTGTTTATAAAATGAGCTCCTGGAACCTACAAAGTATTATATTGGTGAAGTGGATTAGCAATCCATGATTGTTTACCACCTTAACCAACAGTTGGCCTAGATGTCACCAAATCCACTAGGGTGGTATAGAACTAGCCGATACAAGTGGATAATTTACCAATGGTTGTTAATGGAACAATCTACAATGGGACGTTATATTCCGGTTATTGGGTTGTAAGTGTATCCTCAAGTGTAAGACATGTTGTTCTTCTACATAGTGTTGCAATGAGGCGGGATGTGTGGCATGTCAATTTGTCATACTGCATTAGGTGGCCTTCATGTCATATGTATCTGACCAACTTGAATATTAGCCTGGTTTTACGTATCATTCTACATTGGGTGACCCCATGGCTAGCCTTTGCAAAAATAATATGTTGGGAATCATAAGAATAGAAGGTACCTCTTGTATAGGAATCGGATGACATGTTGAGGTCCTATAAAAGAAACAATCGCCTAGCTTTGATTAACAACGTCTGCCAAACCTTGGTTCCCATGAACTCCGTTTAGGGTGTAGGTGTTAAATTGTCATCAAAATTGGGTTGCCCATCCTCCAACTTTGAGAGACTTGATACAGGAAGTCATGTATCCCCATGTCAATATGTTGTGTATTAAAAAGGGTTGTCATTACTACTAGGGTTTCAGGTGGATCAACTGGTGGTGCCTAAAATACACTAGGAAGATCCATTAATGTTGGCATTCCTAGCGTTTGTGAAGTCTAGTTTGGTCTTTTTTGCTTGAACTTCTTGAAGTTGATGATGATGGTTAATCCATACTGTCAAATCTATTTCCATGTCTCATATTCATACGCCAAACGTAGTCTTAACCTGGAGAACTGAATTTTTCAGGGGTAAAGATCATATTACCCCACCGTGTGTGACGAATTTATTGTTGGAGCAAGAATTATCCAAGGTATCAG
The DNA here is from genome assembly GCA_018208015.1 of Medicago ruthenica. Lineage (NCBI taxonomy): Eukaryota > Viridiplantae > Streptophyta > Magnoliopsida > Fabales > Fabaceae > Medicago > Medicago ruthenica. The sequence goes on along the minus strand of CM031371.1, from coordinate 33,373,077 downwards.
TTATGTCCTCAATCATGATTACCTTTTCTTCAAACTATTAACATTGAGAAAGTAACTTTTCAACTCAGTTATGGGTTCCTTAACTACTACAGTAAAGCGTTAAGTACGGTTGTTTGGGTTTTATGTTACTAGACTACGAAATGTACGTAAAAAGTAAGATAAAGACATGTTAATAAAGAGATAAAATAGTTAAAATAGTTTTGTGTTTGATTGAAGGTGTCTTTTAGATTGAACAAAATAAGTATTTATAAACAAAACTATTCCTACTTGCCAAAAAGACAATGTCTACAGTCTTTAGCCTTGCTTGGCTAATTTTTTGGGTAGTGTGTTGGTTTTACCTTGTTGAGGGGTTCGTGAACCTCATGTACGTTCAACTGTCAACTTTCCACTTCACCACATAATCCTTTGACAAGGTCCTTTGTGTGCAATCTTCCCATAAACGTGCTTCGTCTCTCATCTCTCCTCGAGGTTAATGGCTCTATAAACATGCTACATGGGATTTAAGCATCATTGTCCATCTCTATTGAGCTTTAACTAAGTTCGAGATCCTCAATACCCACGTAATAGTCAGTAGACTTGATAAAGAATCGGATACTCTTAACTCGACCATTATAGCCTTAGCCTAACCTTTCGTCAGTTGGGAGGAAACTCGTCACCTTGAATAACCTATCTTATGATTTCACCAAACAAGATAATATTTTTCAACGTAAATACATTTAAATGACGTACTTAATTACTTTCGATGACATAATTAACAAATTTATTATTATGTTAACCATGAGTAGCCAATCACTAGTGTTGTCAACTACACCAAATTTTTTTATTTGCAAAAGTAACATTTTTTATTGGTTATGAGACATGGGCCCAATTGTGTTGGCCTATTGTTTTCTTGTATAAACTATTGGAAGTTACAAATCGACTCCCTCGGAAGATAACTTCTTATGGATATAAAAATAGGAAAAAATGGATCGAAAGATAACTTCCGATGTGTATACAACTTTTTGGTTCATCATAATTGTTTATACACAATAATTTTTATGCTTATAAACTCTGAGACATATGCATCAGAAGATAACTTATAATCCAATCATAAGATATATTCTCTTGGACCTAGACATGATTTGATCAAATTCAAACTAACAGAATGCATTTTGTATTCAATTGGCATAATACAATTTGCCTTAGACATACTTCAATTTATGTTCAAAATTCTCCATGATAAAACATTCCAATAGACCATTTTGATAAAACATGAAAATAAAATCACTCCGCTAAACCAACAATATGTCCATTAACAAAAAATAAAATAAAATCATTATGATACGCAAATATTTTTCATTACCACAAAACTATATATGTTCATTATCGAAACATAACAATATCAATATACAACCAAACATCAAAATATCAATACACAACCAGGATATGCAACCACAAAAACATGGAATTAAAGCCCTAAGTATTGAGTGGCTCTGAAACTCATATGTATAAGCCTCAACCGATATTGAGTGCCATGAGTTATTTCTATGACATGTCTTGGAGAGATTTGCAGCCTGACTAAGAAGAATACATGTGAGTGAGATTTGCTTCATTTATATAAATTGTCTTCTCATTATTTTAATATTTGTCACTCTTACTTATATCATGAAGTTCGACATGCTTGTTTTTAGCCAGATTCTTAACTATTTGGATACAAGCATAGACCTCCCAAAGCACTTGGTCTAGGATTTCCATTGGAGGAAACTCCCACGTTCCAAGAGGTTTTTAATGACTTATCATTGAATAGAAGGACATTTCTAGGAAATGTTTCCTGCTTGGTAAGAAACTAGGACTCTCCTTAGAAGTGCAGTTTAAGAAGATGATTATTTAGGAAGATGAAGGATTAACAAAGATAGAGAGATTTATTTTTTCTTTTTCCTAATGGCTAAGGGTTGAAAGGCTTTAGAATAGACTAGGGTTTAAATAGAAAAAAATCCTAGTGGACGGTTAAGAACCGATAACATTGGTTTTAACTATCAATCAATGTTTGAAACCATTTCACATGATTTCAAACATGGGGAAGGTCAAACTTTTTATTGTATTTTACGTTTGAGTAAAATCAATTAAGAATTTGATCAAATCTACACGCAAGAGAAGTGCATGCTAGCGAGATTTTCTAGGACAAAAAAGAAAACACACACCAAAAAGAAACCTAGTACTCTAGACAAACAGAAAGAACTTTAAATAAAATACCAAAAAGGAATAAACACACGAAATGCAGAAACAAAAAGCAGAGAAAAAAAACAACACACATAGAGAAGCAAGTGAAAAATGAAACAAAGAAAAAGACAACACACACATGATACTATCTACAAATCATATAATAACACTCAAAACAAAAGTAGTATAAAAAAGAAAGATACTAAGAAAAACACAAAGGATAAAGGACAAACATAAAATGACAATAAATAGTTTAACCAATAAGGAAATATAATTGCAAGGATAACTATTAGATATCAATATCATAGTTCGTATCGTGATATGGGACTGTAGAGAGGTCTATTTCCAGAAGATCCGCTAATATTTTGATCACCTGACTCAACACCTAGAGTGTTCACCTTGAGGTTTCATTATCATGAACAAGATGATGACTGCAACCAGATGATGACAGATGGACAAAATTGGCAGGTGCACGAAATTGTAACAAGTAATAAAGTAGTAAGTTTATCGTTCTCCACAGGGATTGTCGTTCAACTTAGCAATTAGCAAAACTTATTTTAAAGAGTGAAATTAAAGGAGAATTGAATAGGTTTGTAGGGTTTAATTGCCATGCCTAATGCAAGATTAGGTCTGTGATTCAGATGGTTAACGGCGATTAGGGAATCCTTGAATCCCCCCTTCGTCTTTGTTGGAGTTAACTTAGAAAACAATCAATTATGTGGTGTCTACTTATGATTTAAGAAACTAAATTTATAAGTCCTATTAAACCTAACGATAACATGAGCGGTAAGATAACCTAGTTATAATTACGGCTTTACCGGAAGGAAGATTTAGAAATTACGAAGTTTCAATGTTAATTTCATTAATTATAATTAAGAAATAAGCAATTGGAATTGCCATGAACAAAGTAAATTTGGGTTGTCAGTCCTACTAATTCCCTACATATCATTTTTCAAGATTACTGATACGGATTCTCAATTGAAAAAGCATTAAGAACAGGCAAGAACGGATTAAATCGGACACAAGAAAAATCATAATTGCATATAACTTTATCATTTGAATCCAACAAATAAGAAGGGGTACATCTTAGAACCCTAACCAAAGAGGTTTAGTTGCTCATGGTAATAGACATCATAACAAAACAATAGAAAAACATACTCTAGAGAGAACAAGAGGAGGATGGAGATCCTCTGCCTTGGAACTCTGATGCTTGACCCTTGCCTTGAGCCGCTAGCTTTTTGAATGAAAAATAATGTGTTCAAGGGTCTCTATTTATAGCAAATGTTTACTTGGGGTTTAAGAGAAGAAAATTGGGCTTTTTCCACCATTTTATCTTGAAAAACAAGTTGCAGGCAATTTTTGCCCGCAACCATCCACTAGTGGCGCATGGCCATGCGCTAATGGCACACGAGGCAGCCCCTGTGTGTGAAATCTTGTGTTTTCGTCCCATTTTTTATCGTTCTTCCGTCTGGAAACTCCTAGGAACTTGAAATGAATTTTCTTCACTTTGTATTGTCTTCAAGAACCTTCTAAGACCCATTGAACTTCAACCTTCATATCCTTGATCCTTCACGTGATGTCTTGATTTGTCGATTTACATGATTTCTCACTACAAAACACCTATGAAGTTACATGATTTATGATAAAAGTGAATTACAACGACTCGAGTGAAAAGAATACAATATGTTCCTCAAACCATTGACAACTTCTCTAATTCTCATCTTATTTGTCTTCAAATGCAAAGAAAAGTACTATAAACATAGCCAAAAATATCATATGATGCTCTGTCATCAATGACTTCCACCAAAGGATGAATGTCTCGATGCACCTGAACTTGTCTCCCTGATAAGTCTTCAAAAATTGTGAATCTAATTGATTATGTCAATTTGTTACATGACTTGTGAGTCTCTAACTAATTACAACCTTGCAAAACATATAAAAAAATTAATAGTTCATTGAAATTTCAAGGAAAATTTCTCACTATTTGGTTAGACTCGAAAAATATTTGATTAACTTTATCATATCTTCATAATTAGTCAACAATTCTTCCTGATTTTTGGCTAAAGACTCAAAACAGTGTTTTGAAATCTATCAACCGAATTCTCTCACTGAGCTACATATTCTACATAATAGAATATTTATTTATACATAGTATGTCATTGAGAAATAAATCATCATAAGTTTTTTTTTTGTAAACAAAAACTTACTAGGACACATAGAGAATGTCATTAAAGTGTGGATCATAAGCTTCTACCTTGAACAGTTTGAAAAAGAGTTGAAGTATTTTCTCATGTACACCAAGATCAAACTTTCGACATTTTTGATTGTATAACACGACTTGATTTCATCGTGAAATGAACATTGAGTTTTACTCTTAATATCTCCCCTCCTTTTAGTAATTGATTATTTAATAATTTTTACTAGAAGATGTTAGAATTACAAAGAGAAGTTTTAAATTATAAAACAAAAAGACAAGACTCAACATATAGACATTGAAATTGGACTGAGAGTCTAACTTTATTGAAAATTATATGTTATAACACTTTCTTACCCCTTATAAGATAGTATTGTAACATATAAAAGCTGAAATTGAATATTACATCATGTTTCAAGAACTTAATATTCTCCTACATTTTTGTTCTTCTCCCGAAGTATGTCACAATAAGTAAAACTTAGCCAAAAATTATTTCACCTAAGAATCAAACTTGGATTGGTAGTTAAAGATGACATTCATTTTGAGACAATATAGTTTTATAAATCAAACATTATTGTGAAATAAATGAAGTATTTAAAGGTGGTGGAAAACACAATAAAGGGGGTTGTATTGTGTTTTTGAGTTTTAAAAAACTGTCGTTGTTAACAATTTGTTACTTAGAAGCTTGTTAAACCAAAGGTTCTTTATCAAAATATTTAAATTTATTTTAAGACAAGTAAGACAATGTGGAGTTAAACCATAAAGAACTCGACTTAAAACATGATGCAAGTAAAATTGAGAGAGAGAGAGAGAGAGAGAGAGAGAGAGAGAGAGAGAGAGAGAGAGAGAGAGAGAGAGAGAGAGAGAGAGAGAGAGAGAGAGAGAGAGAGAGAGAGAGAGAGAGAGAGAGAGGATGTACTGTTTGTTTTATACCGATTTATCATCAACCTGATTGACTAGTCCATTCCACCTTGTCCATAGTGATTTTGCACCCGCTGATAAAATCCATCACGGAAACGGAGCGGATACTTTAATGGATTTCCATGAATAAAATAAATGGATATTTTAATTACCCTTTATTTAATGGATACATATGCAGATTTGATGATCTGCACCTGCAGATACCCGTACCCACTATTAAATAAAGTAATTTACGCAAAAAACCTTATTACCCTTTCATTAACTTTTTTGTTAGAAATGAAATGCATGGATATTGTTATTGTAATGTATGGATATTATTATATTTTGGTAAAAAGAAGAAAACAAATGTGATGAACTTTTGTTATTAAATTTTACGTGATTATAAAAAAAAAATAACAAAAATCAGTTTTAAAAAAATTATTATCCATGAATATCTATATATAGTCGTGGATTCCTCAAAACCCATGGATTACACGCTTAACATATATCCGCACGAATATAAAAAGGACACAGATATCAAATTTATCTAACGATGAGGACACAAATATCTATCAGCGTCCATGGATATCCATTTACATCCCTAGACTTAATCCACCAAGATAACATGTATCCTAGATTTCTTGCGCCTTTTACAAGAAGGGCATCCTTACATCAATCTACAGGACTTCCACCAAAGTATATATGATTGACTATACGCTAATTTTTTTTTTGCCTTAAACTAAAGGACTTCCTGACTCCTGAGTGTTTAATGTCTCTCCATACCCCTTTGTCAAATAAAGTTTGTTGCCACTAGTAGGCGTTGTACATAAGAAGGTTGAGTTTGTATCTGAGTGATACAAAGTCATGGCTAGGATGATAACTCTCTAGGAGAGGATAATATAATGAAATCCTATAACAATTCAAGAGTACTTCAGACTACTTGATTGGTTTACATAACTCGAGGATATTACAATGTATTCCTAAATCATGTTCTTGACTTTTAATTTATTTATTTATCTATTCAAATAAGAACGTAGCCTTTTTATTTTAAAGTGTGGTGTATTGACACATACATTGGTTCTTCTTTTAACTTCAAATGAACGAATTGCAATGATCTAACAAGGAACGAATGAAGAACGAACAAATATCCAACTGGTTTGAGTAGATTCTCTATTATACTGGAGAGAATATTATCGTTGTATAATAATACAAAAAAAATAGTTGACGAATGGATTTGTATGACATAGTACAACTATCTTTTGTCTGATAGTGATCTCTTTAGATAAAGAGCTTTTTTAGAGAACCACTTCAATGAATCATTCAACTGATACTCATTCAGAGCTTGAGACATGACCTTCAGTATAATATCAAGATGTTTGTCTTGATATCTTCTTGTATCTATCATCTAGAGGATATCTTGGTCAGATGGTTGAACTTTGACTTTCTTCATAATGACATGCAAAGAATCGTCATATCTAGACAATATCTTCACACCGTTAGCACATATGATGATTTTTGTTGACTATCCGTTGACCGTAGGATTTGCTGCTTTGCTTCCTTTAGACTTTATTAACTTGTCTTTTGCTTGGTGACCTCTGTCATTTCCACATATGATGTTGTTCGTTTTATTTTGTCTTCTAATTCATAATAAACAATCAACATTTGTTTATTGTCATAGTATAGTATTACTATGTCTTGACTCCTGCAGATCGACCTTTTATTATCATTTGTCTTGCTGACTACCTGCACACTTGAACACGTAGCTAGTAGATAAATTGTCCCTTTATTATTAATCTTGTTATCATCAAAACATAATTTAAAGATATTGTTCATTGAACCTATTTGTTTAATATGATATTACTTAGATAGTTTTCACAATCATTTTAGAATGTAGCCAGTAAAAGCATTGAAACCAAACATTTTCATTGGATTTTTTTTAGGCGACTTAGTAGATTTCAAAAATATTTATCGAGTGTCCATTTTTTTTATCCATTCATCAAATTCATATCATATATGATATACAACAACAACCAAGCTTTATCTCACTTAGTGTGGTCGACTATATGGATTAAATTACGCCATATTGTTCTATATGAAATCATATTTGGATTTAACTCATTAACCTCTAAATCTTTTCTAATAGTTTCTCTTATAGTTTTTCTATGTCTTTCTTTACCTCTTCTAATCTGACTCTCCTCCATCTAATCTACTCTTCTTACTACAACATCTATCGGTCTTCTCTCTACATGCTCAAACCACTGCAACCTATTTTCTACCATCTTTTCTACTATAGGCGCTACCCCAGCTCTCTCTCTCTCTCTCTCTCTAATAGTGTCATTCCTAATCCTATCTTGTCTAGTCTTACAACTTATCCAAAACAACATCCTTATCTCCGTTATGCTTACTTGATTTTCGTGTTGGTTCTTAATTGCCCAACACTCAGTACCATACAACATCGCTGGTCTGACTGTTGTCCGATAGAACTTTCCTTTCAATTTAAGCGGTACTTTCTTATCACATAAAACACCTGAGGCTCTTCTCCATTTCAACCATCCAACTTGAATACAATGATTTACACGTGCTTCTATTTCTCCGTCATTATATATTATGGACCCAAGATATTTAAATCTTGTGACTTAGGGTATGATATGATCATCTCCCACTTTCACCCCCATCGTGGAACTACTTGTTCTTTTGATGAAGTTACATTTCATATACTCTGTCTTGCTTCTACTCAATCGGAAGTCATAGGCTTCTAAGGCTTGTCTCTAAGTCTCTAACCTTCCATTCAATTCCTCTCTCGACTCTCCAAGTAAAACTACATTATCTGCAAAAAACATACATCTTGGTGTTAACTCTTGGATGTGTTATGTAAGAACATTAAAAACTAAAGTAAAAAGGTAAGGGCTTAAGGTTGACCCTTGTGCAAGCCTATCGTTATTGGAAAATCGTCGGTAGCCCCATCTTGCGTCATCACACTAGTCGAAGCTCCCTCATACATATCTTGGATAGATCTAATATAAGTAATCCTAACCCCTTTCTTCTCTAGGGTTTTCCACAAAATCTCTTTAGGCACTCTATCATACACATTCTTCAAATCAATGAAAACTAAATCAAGTCTTTTTTATCTGTCTGATATCTCTCGATCACACGTCGAAGTAGGTAGTAGGCAATCTCCCTAACATAAAACCAAATTGATTATCGATAACTCGAGTCTGTTTTCTTAGTCTTCTCTCAATCATCCTTTCCCATAACTTCATATATGATATATCACAATGTAATTAATTATTAAGATATAACAAAGTGACATCATGTTAAAATATGATTGAAAACACTGCATTTTTTATAATTTCATTTTATAGTCGTCATTATTTAGCTTCTTTCATTAATGTTTTCCATTCAATTCAGCGCAAATATAATGATTATATTAAAAAAAAAATTCCAATTCAAAGTTTGATCCTACTACACACACGAACAGTGAAGTAATCATTCAATAACGGGTCAAATAATACCTGACTGCACCAAAACTTGGACTACATACAATATTATAGGCTATCACAAAGTTTGGTCTCATTAATATTTTCAAATCCATCTTATATGCCATTAATGTTAAAATTGTCACTAATGACTTTAGTTTGAATGTGTCTAGACTCTAGTTGCTCAAACAATAGATATTAATTTTGTCGACTTCAAAGGTCTTAATATTTCTGGGGCTGCTTCGTATCGTATTAATTTCAGGTAAGAGCAGCCATATTAATATTACAGTATTACTTATTCAACTAAACCATGCGCGTGGATGACCATTTTTCTCTATCGGGGCATTTTAGTCTTAGCCAATTTTATCTGAATATACATACATATTATATCGATGAAAATTAAGAGGACTCAAATTAGTATCATCGGCAGCATTGTTTTATTGCTCCATAAGTTTTATCACACATCTATGTTACAAAACTAACTATTAGTTATTTCTATAAAACTTTATGAAATTTAAAATCATTTAAAGTCATTGAGATATACATTAAAGATTGACATTTTTATTGAAGAGTGTTAATTTTGATGTGTATCTCAGTAACATATTACATAATTCTATATTTACATGAATCAATCAAAATGTACTTAAAATATATCACTTTAAAAGTGTAATAATCTTTTGAAAAGTAAATCAATCAAAAAGAATGTTTTTGGAATGGGGTCAAAAATAATGGGTTAAAAACATTTAAAATAGTACTACTATCATATAAGACTTTTTATCAATACTAGTACATGTCCCCTAAAAAAAAAAATCAATACTAGAGGTATATATGACTAGAATTTCAACTTTTTAAAATTTTATATTCCACGTAAAGAAATAAATGTAATTATGTGGGACATGATTATTCTTTGGTACATTAAAGTCCCGCAACTAAGTCGGACAGAGTCTTGAAAACATTGCCATTGAGAAACAAGTGAAAACGGTGGTAAATTGGGTGCATTGCTATAGGCATGGAGCTCATGTGGCTGAAACAGATTGCAATAAATACAAGAGGTTTAATTAGTTAATAAGAAGAAAATATAGATGACACTAATAAGCGAAAATTAAAATGAAAATCATATTGATGGGTGGTAAATTTGATATAATTAAACAAAATTTGATATATTTGTAAGAACTAAAAACTTTTTTTTTACAAAAGGAACTACAAATTTATTTAACCTTTTATATATAGAAACAAAAATATCAATAAGACTAAAAAGACGGAAATATATAGTGTGTGTATATATATATATATATATATATATATATATATATATATATATATATATAACCATGCATTTTCTTTATAAATATAGAAGTTAAAATGTTAGTGAAAATTAGTTCTTGTAAGCATACCTCAGTTTTTTTTTTCATAGGTTGTAAGCATAGCTTCGTTGGTAGGAGTATTGCGATTTGTGAGGGTCGGAGTTTGAACTCTGAATTTTTCATTTTTTTCACCTTAAAGGTTGAATTTATATTCGTTGTACTACTTAACCAAAAAAAGAACAATGAGAAGAACAATAACTAACTAGTTTAACTATTTAATGTTACATCTAATTAAAATGTAAATCGTCATTTCAGGGCCGGCCTAAGCGTAAAACTACTAAAACTCTTGTTTTAGCCTACCAACAAAACAATATTTTTATTAGATTTTATAAACAAAAAGATTTAATATGCAAAACAAAACAATATTTTTATTAAATTTTATAAACAAAATGATTTGATATGCAAACTAAAGATGTCTCATATATATTTATTTATTATTTTTAAAAAAAATGTCTCATATATTAAAATTTGTTTTATGCTTCACTTACTATTCAAAATTATTGGACTTTTTTTGTTGGTTACATATTGGACTGTTTTTAGAGTAAGGACGATAGGACACTCATAAAAAAATGATTACGAATGTCCGATAAATTATATTAAATTCTCTAACTGAAGGATATTTACAGGACGCAAACACTGTTCATTATTAGTATTTTTTTGATAAAAAGACACTACTCATTATTATATTCTCATTTAATAATTTTGTTTTTTTTTCTTTGCTACAAAAATATTGTGCACACATTAATTAATGGGGTAGGGTGAGTTGTATAGTAAGACGGATGAAGTAAGATGGAAAATGGTGGCGATAATTTCGTATGGGCAAGAATGTGACTTGCTTCATAGAAGTAGGAAAAGTGTCCTATTTTTTTGTTATATATATGTGATGAATTGTTTACCCTAGATATAGCTCAATAACAAATATTTTGGCAAAAAGAAAAAGAAATATTAGCTTCTTCATTTCTTTGAGATAGGTTCAACAACCAACTACTTTCATTTCTTCTTGGCCAACAAATGCTGTTAAATGAAACAATCAATAACTTCCATTTAACTGTGTTCTCTCTCTCTTTCTTCTCTATGCCTCTCTGTTTTTGTGTTAAAGTTTCAATTTAAGAGAGCCAATACCACACGCTTTCATCACCACACCACCACCACCCTAGTACGTAGTACTACACTTCTTCTATAACCTTTAAACACAGTTTTCTCCAAACATCCTTATTTTCTTGTTCCTTTACATTTTTGCAAATTTTAGTAACATTGTTGACAATTTCTATATTCATCTTTTTTCCTAACCCCATTTCTCAAAACCCTATTTATTTAACATTTTTACACTATCATTATCATCATCATTAAAAAATTTTAACTTCTTCATTATTGATTGTATGATTTTTTTTGCATGCAAAAGCAAAGAAAATATACAACAAATGAGTAGTGTAATGGGAAAAAGTAGATCCGTTTTAACAATGAGTGGAAGATTTGTGAATGAAGCTATAAGTTTCATAGTCTTTTGTTTCCTTGATCTAGTTGATTTTCTTCTATGTTTTCTCTTCAAATCGGTGGATATGTTGGTTGAATCTGAATGGAGACCATGTTATTGTTCATCTTCAGCAAAAGAAGCAATAACATGTAGTGGAAAAATCTTGGTTTCGGAACAAGGAGGTGAATCCAAAATAGTTTCACTTAGTTCAACAAAGTTACATTTGGAAGATATTTCCGACACACTTTATTCTCGTCCTAGTTTGGTGTCTGAGGTTTCGAGGTTAACTATAAATGAGTTAAAAAGGTTTAAGTTGGAAGATCCTGTTCTTCATCAATCTAAGAGAGGAAGTTACTCACGTTGTTCTAGTTTTACCGTGAATACAACTATTGTGGAAATGCTTCAAGGTAAAATTGGAAAACATGAAGTTCAACATAGATGGTCTGATTGTGATTGTAAAGAATGTATTTCTTGGAATGAGCCTTCTAGTAAATCCATTCTCTATGTTAAATCTCAATACCCCACCTCAGGTATAATTTTACATTTCACTACATATGTTTTTTTTTAAATTGTCTCATCTAATTCTTGATATTGTGGAGAATCACGATCAAATGCGACTATTGTGGTTTCAATGTTTTAATCACTTTGTAGTCGTAAACATACAAAAAAAAGATTTCGTGATTTAGAATGTTGCGATGAAACTTTTTTGAAATCTTGATTAGAATCTTTTTTTTTAAAAAAAAAATAGATGTTGAGCAATATACAAGTAAAAGATTTATATATTCAATGTGTAAAATTTTGTGTGAAGATGTAATGTCTAATCGTACTTGTATAATTGCTCAAAGTATGATCTCACACTCACAGGGTTCCTTCATGACCCAACAACCTCTTGCTTCTTCATTATATTTTTTTTATTGAAAAATTCTTTTTTATATCAAAAAAGGATTTAAATGATATAACATTAACATAAAATATTTTTACGATGATATTTAATGAAAATATATTACTTTGCCATGTCACCTTATTTTTGCAGCATTCTAAAATTGATGTATGACAGAAAAATAAAAAATTCTAGTTAGATGTCCGTGTAATACTTATTTACATTAATTGTGTATTCCATCAAAATGTAAAGAAAAAATGTGACTAAACTATTGTTAATTAATGTGAAAATTGACTTATACATTATGATGAACAGGTGAAGTTAGAGAAGATGTGTTGTTTATTCATGGATTCATTTCATCATCGCTATTTTGGACGGAAACATTGTTCCCAAATTTTTCAAGTGTAGCAAAATCAAGTTATCGGTTATTTGCAGTTGATTTGCTAGGTTTTGGGAAGAGTCCTAAGCCAAGTGAATCTTTGTACACATTAAGAGAACACTTAGATATGATAGAGAAATCTGTTTTGGAGGCCCACAAAGTTAAGTCTTTCCACATTGTTGCCCATTCCTTGGGATCAATTTTAGCTCTAGCACTTGCAGCTAAATACCCTCAATATGTCAAGTCTATTACCTTGCTTGCTCCAGTAAGTCAAATAATTAACTTCCCTCCATCACTATTCTTATCTTGATGTTGATATTTATGTGATGTTCAATCTTTGATCTTATGTTAATTTTTATTATTTTTGTGTTACAGCCTTACTATCCTGTACCTAAGGGTGAAGCACAACCAACACAGTATGTGATGAGGCAAATTGCGCCGCGGCGCGTGTGGCCACCAATGGCATTTGGATCGTCGTTGGTTTGTTGGTATGAGCACATAACTAGGATGATTTGTTTTCTCATTTGCAAGAACCATCGCTTGTGGATATTTCTCACCAAACTTATCACTCGAAACAGGTAAACTCACGCACCTCGTTTTTGTTCTGTTTCTCTGTATGAATATTTGGTATGACAGTGTATTTGTCAACATCAAAGTAAACAAACTATGATATCGACTCGTCGCAATGTCAAATATTCACTATATATGTTTTATTTTTGCAACTTCTCAATCAAGCAAGCAAACATAATTATTTGATTCCACACTCTTCCCTGTTTTGGTGTCCCTCTTTTGACTAACACATTTTTGTCTTGGTATTTTATCAAGACCCTACATGTAACTGGATTTTTACATTTTTCTTGTTTTTGGTACAAAGATTTTTACATTTTTTTTAATCTTAGTAGACAGGTGGCTTTTTTTATTACAATAAACGGGTGACTTAATCTATCTAAAAGGTGACAACTTGGATACCCATCAATAAAAGGTGGGTAACACAACCCATGCTGAGTTGGCACCAATCAAAGTTATTTGTTTGTTTTCTATTATTTTTAATGTTATATAAATACATTGTTTTGATTGGGCCAACTCAACTTGGGTAGTATTACCCACCTTTAAATTTATTTGAGTACTAACTCATTCCTAATTTTGTAAGACTCCTATATTAATTTTGTATATGATAACATTATAAAACTTCATAAAATATAACTCGCACACATTCCGGAAGAAAAAAAAATCAATTCAATTTAGAAAATTTACATTTTTTTAGTTTCTAAGACATACATTTATTATAAAACTAAAATAAACAATCGAAATTTTTGTCAGAAAAATAAATAAACATTTGAAATAATAAGTACATGTACTTTTTTTAGCTATATATTTATTGGTTCAGAATTGTTATTAGGTACGAACAAATGCAGTTTTCTTTGGTATAAGAATAAATGCAATCTGAACTCCTTCGTAAAACGTGAAAAACAGTACTAGTACAATTTATTCTTAAGATTTATTGGGAAAAAATAGGTGAAAAAATATACTACTAGTACTACCTCTAAAAAAAAAAAATACTAGTATTATTTGCCATATTTTAAACACAATAATGTAAGTTCAAGGAGAAATCGCAAATCCTTCTTCTTCTTTTTTTTTTTTTTGTACAATTTGATGGTCCTCTCTTTTAAGTGTTTTCTTATAAGTAATGTATTTGTCTACTTGTATAAAATTGTATTACAATATTCTTTCAAATATTAACATTTACTTTTAAATATATTTGTATACTTTCTGTTTTTGACAAAAAAAATACTTTCTTAATACATAGATCCAAACGCATGTGATCACAAAATCTATCCTACTCACACAAAAATAAATATATTTCCCCCAAAAAACAGTGGTGATAGATGCCCCCATAAATCAAATTTTAATTCTCGAGTTACATTACAACTCACAAGTCACGTCTTTCTCAATTCTTTTTAAGAAAGTAGGCACCACCGCATGACATCGTTTTATTTCTCATATGATCAAATCATAGATCAGATATTTTCAAATTTCTATTTATATGATCATTTACATATAACTATATGTGTCTAGTTTTAACATTAATAATACCTGTAAAATTGTTCGTTAGATGCATCTATTTCTTAATTAGTCTTATACGTATACCTTATTATTATAAATATATTTTAGAATACTCTTTGTACTCACGTTGTCTTGTTATACATAATTGTCATTCAAGTAATATTTGTTATATTAATTGAAATAGTTAAAAGTGGTAGTACTTTAGTATAGTTAGGTGAACTAACATGTTAAATGTGGGTATAATTAAAAAAATTAATAAATATTGTCTTTACATTTTAAGTACTGCAAACATTTATAAAGGAGACAGAATGAGTAAAAAAAAAAAATCAAATTTGTAAAATCAAGTTTAACGGTACAACTATTGTTGTGGTCCTCATGTTTTTAATTATTATTGTTTGACTAATCCACATTAGGGGTACAACACTGAGTTGCTGACATAATTTAATACTTGCACCCTCCCAGCTTGGGGAGCCTAAGTCAAATGTGTCAGCAACTGAGGATAGTGGATGGAGTCAGATGATTTTAAAGTTGCATTCATTTTTCACCCTTTAATTTATTCTTGTATTGGTGGCCATAAATGAAATTCATTTCAAGTGTTGTGTTAAGTGATGACGATGGAGACTTTTTATCTAATCTAAAGTTTCGTATTAAATATTTTCTTTCAATAGGGTCAGGACTTTCTTGCTTGAAGGATTCTTTAGTCACACCCATAATGCAGCGTGGCATACACTACACAACATCATATGTGGAACAGCTTCAAAAATTGGATCATATTTGGAAACAGTCAAAGAAAATCGAAATTGTAAAGTTACTATAATTCATGGTAAAAATGATGACGTTATTCCTCTTGAGTGTAGCTATGAGGTACAAAAGAGAATTCCTCGAGCACAACTTAGAGTTATTGATGATAAAGATCATATAACCATTGTTGTTGGAAGACAGAAAGATTTTGCTAGAGAATTAGAGGAGATTTGGAGCTCTACCAACGACAATTAGAGAATTAAGCTGGAGATGTTTTGTGTCTTGAACAAATTTGTGTTAACTTTTGTCTCTGTCAACTCAAGTGTTGTTTGTATCTTTTCTCATAAATCACATATCACTTGCTTACAAAAAAATTAAGCAAAAACAAAAAAAGGAAGCACATATCACTTATTCATACTTTGGTTCTCAAAATTAAATAAAATACCAAAGTGCAATCATTGCACTATTTTAAATCATCTGTTTTGTTTTTTTCAATTATTGATTTTTTTTAATATAAAAATAGTGTTCCAATTTATTTCTTGTTTTCATTTATAAGATTAAATAAAAGACATGTATATATCATCGGAACTAGAACTGAGAAAATTTCATTTTCCGCGGTAAACACCATCGAAAAGGAAATCATTTTTCTTTTGAATGGAAAATTGAATAATTGTTGTTATATTAGTTTTTTTTTCCTTTCGTTTAAATTTGAAACTAGAATCTCTAACTCTTTATCCCTTAATTTAATTGGAAATATAAATAAATATGATGTGATGACGTTAAGTGGGTTTAAAATTAAAATATCTGTGTTTGGTTCAACTAAGATGTGATGAATTTGAATAGAGAAGAGAAAGGGGTTTTAATATGTAAAATCAGGTGAGGTAGGTGAATAAAAACACCGACAAATTATTTTCTTGTCATAAAATAGTAACAGCGGTGTCATTTATCACTGATTTCACAAAAAACAGCAATTATGACATGTTTTCAACCATGTATTCATGATATTTTTTCCATGACAATAAGCATTTAAGTTGAATTTTCTCATTAGCCCAACATTGTGATGAAATATTTTGCTTTTAAAATTTCCCCAAGACGGTTTATTTTCTGAAAAAAAAAAATAACAAGCATCACTTGAACTTTATAATTCGTAGACAGTATTGATTCAAATTAATGGATGCCACTATTTCACTTGTTATGTTGTCAGCTTCCAAATCACTAGTAGTTTATTTTCTCTGTCGGGTATTATGTTTACACATAAACGGTTTGATTCTTAATTACCAATTATAAACCTCTGTTGTTGTTCAAGTGACTTATCTATCACATTTTAATCATTGATCAAATAACAGCGACCGATCAGTGACATGTCCTTCGCACAAGCTACCAGAGTTGTTTAGAAATGTTTATGATTCTACATTAGTAAATCAAAGCCAATTGTACATTCTTTTCTTTTTATCCCTAACTGAATCTTTGAATAACTTACAAGTTACAGATTCTACAAAATCTACACGGTTGTCTCATGCTTGAAAAGGATACACTATATAGTATACTATTGAAACTATGTACACTACTAATACAATGCTACATCATTAGTACCGCAGTGCATCTCCCCCACTTGACAGACTCTGACAAAAAAATACTTTGTTCGATTTAAAGCCAAGAAGTGCAAATTACTGCAAGAATATACCCAATTAGATATTTAGCCACCTGAAGAAATTAAGCACTCCCTGCCTCATCATCTGATGTACTTCCTGCTGGACCTATTCTGTCAACTTGAACTTCATCCTCACTAAACAAGCTACCTTCACTAGTATTGGAGAATGGACCGACGTCCTCACCAGTTAGGGAGTCGGCTTTTTGTCTCCTCCTGACATCCTTTACTGCTCTTCCCTGAAGAGCCAGCCGCCTGCGCTTTCGAGCTTTACGCTTGCCTTTAGGGAACTCTTCTTTTTGCAACTCAAAGTTCTTCCCATCGGTCTCTTTTGCAGTTTTACCTTTGTCATATCCATTATCTTCAGATTCTTCAGCATCCAGCTTACTACGCCTTTTCCTAGTATTTGTCTGAAATAATGTGATTCATGTTCAGATTGAAACCTTTCAAGACAGTAAATAGAGTAGCAATGTAACAGAGTAGACAACAATAAAAAAGCTGGCCACACTGCAAAGGAATGACCAAATGAATAAAAGAACTTCTACTAAATCATATTACAAATGAATGGAATTACAAAAGAGATTATTGTTACAGTGTACAATGATATTCACTACCAGTAGCCCACAGACATCATCTATTCCTCTATTGAACTTCGGGGGTTCCCCCATAATTTAGAAACCCGCATATTTTCTTGCAGATAACAGCAATTATTTGACCGAACCTAGACCTGGTCAGTCTATGGGTCTTGAAGAATTGTAGGTTAACAAGGTTCACCTAGACTGTAAGGTACCAAGCCCAATGATCTTAAAAGAGTCAAAAGAAGTTCTAATTCCAACTCATAGATAATAGGACAACAAAGATAGGGTTGATGTAGATATTTGCAAATAGTAAAAATGCAATCTAGTGCTACAAAGCTCCCTTCATGCAAGGTCTAGGAAAGGGTTTGATCCATGATGGATCCATTAGAGGCCGTCTTAACTTGCATTTACCAGAAGCTAATTGCACAACTCGATAATATATGTATATATTGACAAGATAAATGTAACTTCCTATTTTTATAGAGGTCTAGATAATCTCCCTGCGCTTTATTTCCCGTCCATTCTAATAAGGGAGGAGCATGTATTCTATTTTTCTGCATCAATTTATTTATAACTACAGATTATCTTTTTCAATCAAGCAAAGGCAATATGCCAGAACATATTCTCTGCAATGAATTTAAATCCTTCAATATAAAAGCAGATCTTCAAACTGATTGGTCTCAGAAACATACAAGCAGATTATACACATGGCAAACAAATACAGTTTAAGGTTGTATACCCATTAGTTCCCACAGGTCATTTTGTATAGGCTTAAATGCACTTTTGGCCCCCTATGTTTGAAAAAGTTGCGATTTTGGCCCCCTTTTAAAAAAAATGGATTATTAGACCCCTAACTTTTGCCCCTTTTGCGAAAGGCTGATTTTGACCAAGTCAACGCATACGTGGCAGACACTTGTGTAATTACGAATTAAAAAATAAACAAAAAAGCCACGCGTGTAATTATGAATTAAAAAAAACAAAAATTAAGATGAACAAAACAACAAGATTCACCATAGCAAAACAACAATCCCTCGAAACAGTCAACGCAATCTTCCCAGAAGGATGAATAGCAAGATCATTAACACCTTTCCTATGAACAGAAAGCGTCTTAAGATGAACAAAACCGTCGGCATCGAAAATCGCAAGCGAGCCGTCAGCGTCAGCGGAGACGAGGTTACGAGGAAAAGGGTGGTGAGGTGGGGAGTAGAAGGAGAGAGCGGTGACGGTGGAGGAGTGGTGGTTGAGGGAACCGAGGGAGGAGGAGGCAGAGAGGTTGTAGAGATGGTGGTGTGGGGGGAATTGGGAGAGGAGGTGGGGAATTGGGAGAGGACCTGGTCAAAACGAATTATGATGACAGTGAATAACAAATGAGGAAGCTAAAGCATCATGAGCAGAGGCTTTTGAGGAAGGTGAATTTTTAGCTGATTCGTATTGTGCCATGATAAAGAAGAAATTTGTGATAGTGAAGAAGATGAGTGGGAGTGAAAATCGAGAGAGATAGATGAAAATTTTGGAAGAGAAAATGGTTGAAGAAGATGAGGTTGAAGGGTTATATGATAAAGAAGGAGTGCAGTTAAGAAGGTGATTTTTGGTGATGAAGAGAAAGATTTGAAGATGGGTTGTGGTTGAAGATGATTTTCCATTTTTTTTCTTTTTCTTTTTCATTTATTTAATTACTATGATGTACATGTGGCTTTTTTATTTAATTTTAATTGAATAATAACCACGTGGCGTACAACTCACTTAAGTGAGTGGCCACGTGGGCGTTGAATATGCCACCTAGGCTTTGAATTGGTCAAAATCAACGTTTCGCAAAAGGGGCAAAAGTTAGGGGTCTAATAATCCATTTTTTTTAAAAGGGGGCCAAAATTGCAACTTTTTCAAACATAGGGGGCCAAAAGTGCATTTAAGCCTTTTGTATAATCAAAACTCATGATTATCTTTAGGCTTTGTTTGCGAGTTTGGAGGGGAAGGGAGTGGAGGGTTTTGGAAAAAAGGAATGAACAAGTGGAAGAAATAGAAGAAAATTGGAGGGGAGAGCTTTGGGGGGTTAATTTTTCTTCATAATACAAAACTCTCCTCATTTGGGGGAACTCAAAAAATTGTAATGGAGGAGGGTTTTGGAGGGTTTATATGAATTCTTCAAATTTAATCTATGTTATTATAATATTCTTAGAATTAAAAATATAGTAATCATAAGCATTAATTTATCGTTCTCTAAAAAATTACATTTTCAAAAAATGTGAAAGATTTCCCCATTTTCCCCCATATTTCTCACCCCTCAAAGCCCTCCCTTCCCCTCCCCTCCAATCTCCCAAACAAAGCCTTAGATAGAAAACAAATGGGACACAAACATAAATTAAAAAAATAGGCTAATTTCTTATGGCCAGAGAATGGTATAATATAACCAACAAAGCAATTCCTGGCTAAAGACAAATGCTTTGTGGCAATCATGAAACATGACAGGATTCTGCAGCAAACTTGTAGGGATAATTTGGTTAGTCGCAAACAATAATCCAATCCTCCTTGAGCTGGTAAGTTTTTTAAAATGAAATCTTAATTATGAATCAGTAAACAATAGACAGCTCAAGCAGGATTATCAAATTACACCTACGTACCTTTGGACCGCGATCAACCAACCTTGCCCATTCATGTCGGTTCCTCAAACAATCAAGAACAGCTTGGGAGGGACTTGCATATGCATATCGCTCTCCGTTATGTTTCCTTAAGTTGGGCCAGTGCTGTGACAATTAAAAAGAAACGAACATGTTCATGGACAACTTATTCCAACCTGTGGCAATAAAAAACAAAAGTAGGAACCTCAAAAACAACATTGATAAAGAACCATACCGGTAGCACAGCACTACAGAGTTCTTCGTATGTCATGCGCCTGCCCTTGCTCATTATCTCATTGATTAAGCCTGCACTTGAATGTGTGTATATAGTAAGAAACTGTCCACAAATTTCCCAATACATAAGCACCAGTTATTTTTCTTTTTATTGCAAGAGAAAATTTATAATAACCCTCAAGTTTCGGTGTTTGCCAACCTACAAATTACAAGAGCTGGCCATGCCCAAACCTTGATGCACATATGGGCACAACCTATCAACTATAGAAAAGTAATTTTTTTTATAAAATCCATGTAGCACTCGGGGTATTAAAACTGAACCCGAAGCTTAAGGGTCATGCATGAATTTTAAAAGCCATGAGACTAAATAAATACTTTTTTAAGTCAATGTTCTATTGACCAACAATAATCAATCTACTTATAACATGGGAATATAGAATGGTTTAAAAATAAAAACACACAAAAAGAGAAGTAATTATATCCCTGAAAGGAAGCTACCAGGTAAGGTGTGATGAACTGGCCTTCCAGCAGTTGCGGTATCATCGTCAGATATATTCCTTGGTGAGTTCCTCATTGATGACAAATTTTGATCCTCACGAGGGGAAGGTGAACCGCTGTTTGCAATGGCAGGGGTTGTGGAAACAACATTGCTTGTAATAGAGTTTGCAGCTGTCACACATGCACGGCCTCCTTCTTCCTTTACAGAAGCATCTTCCACATGTGCAGTGTCTTGTTTTCTCGGATCAGATGATGATTGGCCCTTCTCCTTCTCTATCTGTTTAGTTTCATCTTCTGGTTCACGAGAACTGCAAAACCCATCTCTAGTTGCATCCTTGTATTTTCTTTTAGATACCTGTGCATATGACCATATAATAAGTCACCACTATTATGGAGATATATTGACCATCATTATCGTGAAAACTTGCAAAAACTCTAGAAATGGAATTCATATATGAAGCCATGTATATCATTTTTAGTACATGGCACAAATTCCTACCAAATAGTTATCCTTTCCTCCAACTGATGCTCGCTTCATTAGCATGTTTGTAGCACTGGTACCTGTTTGTGGCAAGCTACCTGTTTGGCGTGCACGGGGTACCCGTGGTACACGAGGTGAACTATTCAGTTCTTGATGCAATAGCAAAGCTAGCTGCCAAAAAATATAGCACAAAAATGAATTAAAAGAGAAAGAAACAAGGATATTCTATAGGAGAAACATTTTTTGAACTAAATAAGAAAACTAGAAGTCCAGTCCAGACCTCTTCATCACTCAGCATTGAAGAATTTAATGTTGAAGAAGGATTCAATGATGGTGTGTGGCTCTGGTTCAACTTAGAGGAAGGATGGGTATTTGTTTGATTAAGCCTTTCTGCTTTCTGTGGCACTGAAGATGAAGTTTTATTCTGCACTTGCAATCCTTTTTGATGGTGCATTGATGCATTAGTCTCACTAGAGCCAACAACACTTGGAGTCTGGTGACCCAGGGAAGGTTTAGATAACGAACAATGAACAGAATCTCTCACATCTGGACTTGCTTGCTTTGAAACAGAATTTTGCGTGCTCCGGCTTGAATGTAAAGAGGATTTTGAAGAGGATCTTGGACGCTCTCTTACATACTTCCTTGGAATTCCATCCCTTGCGGCATCATTCGTACAACTTCCATTCTTAATGTGAATGTTACGGTCAGCTTTAGCTCCATGCTTTGTAAAAGGATTAGCAGTTTCAGTATCTTCAGATTTGAAGTCCTGGCTCGGTGATTTGCAGTTCATGATGGATGAAGTTGGAGATGTCTTTCGGACAGAAGCTAGCATTTTACTTTGACCTTCAAGTGCTTCAGATTTTGATGGATTCTTAGCAGAGTCCATACCATCTTTTGTTTCTGAGAATCCCTTTTGTGTTTCAAAGGAACCTTCAGATCCCTCAACTTCTTTTCCATAAGAAAAATTAACAGGTTCATTGGTATGACTATCAGGGACTACTTTTGATGATAAGCCAACATCACCCACCTTATTTTCACATAAAGGTAAACTGAGAATTGCAGCATCATTCACTTTATCAATATCAGATGTGGGATCAGATGACTTTCCATTGTTTTTAAGATCGCTGATAGATGAAAAATGAAACTTTGAGTGCTTAAACTTGTCTTTGTCATCTTCTCTCTTCACCTTAACTTTGCATTGTCCAGAGCTTGGATGCTGGTTACAGTCAATATCTTGAGAAGCTTGCTTTTCCATACGTTCTGGTGCAGAACCACGAGGATCTTCTGTCTGAGGATTCAAAGGGCTTCTTACTACTAAAGTTTCATCCACATTATTAGCTTCCAAGCAATCTCCGCCCTTGTTTGTAGAAGCAAGAAATGTCATCACAATATAGTGTGAGACGAAGTCTAAAGGCATAAAAGACAAGACAAAACATCCGTAAAGCTATGCATGATAAACCTAGTAAGAAAATATGCAAAAACCCTAGCAAAAAACCTGAAAGCTCCCCAGCTGAAATTTAAAGTATCACATATTTAGGCATGGCTGCTAGCACCAAGTTTCAAAAAAGATGGATGGAAAAAAGTAAAGGCTTGCCATTCTAGCATAGTATCTGATAAACAGAAGTTTTCTTAAGTTTTATTTTCCAATTCATTTACCAAACTATTTCACATATTTTCTCCGCAATTTAAGTCTTGAGTCTTGACTAATCTCGAACAACACCAAAAAGAGTATGGATTGTCAGTATTTTAAAAACTTGAATTTGTTATCGAACTGTTATTCTAGATAGATACAGGCACACAATTGAAGTCCTGCAAGCCCTTTCTTAAACCATCTGAAAATTACACAACCTTCTTTAAATTATAGTTGAAGAAAAGGGTGTTGAGGTATAAGAAGAAAATTATGAAATGCATACTGCATCAAGCACAGACCTAACCATAAGTCCCAATATATTAAAAGATGTGGCCCTTTAGTTGATTATCAATTTATCATCAGATACTGAGCACACTTTATCATGCACAGTCTTGGGCTCTTAGCTCTAGATAGCAATTTCCTTCATAGTCGATTATCATTGGAGATAGAAGTGATCAGACAGTTGCAATAATACAAGAAGAAAACACACACAGCCAATATTGATGCTACGTTATTAAATGCATAATAGGGCAATAAGTACAGGCAGCATATTACTAATTGACACATGCAGGCATAATATAGAATTTAATTTTCCAAATTTGGACAAGTTTGATAGCAGAAATGTCACTAATTCATACCTTCTTTTTAGCCGAGGCATTTTCAAGATAACTATGTTTTAGAACTGATGTAACGGCATCATCAGTCTTAGACGACATCTCAAGAACTTTATTGCCAGTCTTCTCTTCTGCTAATACATCTCCAGCAGAATGACTACGTCTTGTTTTCTTAGGATATAATGCTTCTGAAGACTCTTCGGTAGTTGTCAAGTTGTTATTTGATACCTCCATGGTGGTACCCACGGCAAAAGAATCATTAGAAATATGATCTTGAACCACTGTGTCTTTTAAGTTTTTATTCTTTATGCTCCGAATATCATCCTTGAAAACCTTCGGACCTCTGTCTCCATAAAATGCCAATTGTTTTGCATCACAGGTGGGTGTAAATGCTAGTAATCAAAATGAGAGGAAAAAGAGAAAGTCAACAAGCATGCATCAAGTTGCAAGACGTGGAATACTGCCAATTGTTGACGACGTTCGCCACAGGCACAATGAAACGAGATTAGATAACTTGTCCATAGTAACTAGTAATAATTGTAATAAGAGGGAATCATGAAGACAGAGATCTCGACAGGGATATGTATTTCATGGCAAAAATCAACCACCAAAAGAAAGATACAGCCTAGCAATCAACATATTGACTAAACCACGTTTTGTAATTGTGGTTTCATTAACTTAGTGGGATAGTGTTCTAAGCGTAGTTTCGATTTGCTTCTAACTTCTACCAGCTTCTCACTTAAAACGTGTTTACTAACTGAGAAAGTTCTTGTGAGTTTATAAATCTTTATGGATAAATTAGATGAGTTTCTGAAAAAAGTCAAAAAACTAAAATACAAAACCTAATTTCAACTTATACAAACATTTGTTGAACAAATAAAATCCGATAATTATTGCACGATTATTTTAATATTTTCTTCTCCTACAAGTTTTTTCCTGAAAAGCTTATCGATATCTATTATCTAGGACAACACTAACATTTCAACAATTCCCCAAGTTAAGAACGACAAATTTATAGTAAAACCGCAGAAAAGAGAGAACAAAATCAAATCAAATCAAATAACCTGCTTTAGAAGAATGTGACGTCCTCCTCTTGTGATCTACTTCCTCTCTATCAGAAGTCTTCCTCTTGGGATCAACATCCTCTCTATCAGAACTCCTCCTCTTGGGATCAACATCCTCTCTGTCAGAAGTCCTCTTCTTGATATCCACCTCCTCTCTATCAGAAGTTTTAACCCGCTTCTTCTTTCCACTCCGGTCTTTCGATAATTCATCCTTCCTACGCTTACTCGAATGAACAACAAGCGGCCTAAGCAAATTCCTCTCCTTCTTAACCGCATTATGGACACGCGGCATATGATCCTTCCCTAACTTACCTATTCCACTTTCCTTAAAACCCTTCTTACCCTGCCTAGATCCCATATCAACTAAAGCCGCAACAGGCGACTTTGCCAACACATTATTAACCTCTTTCGACAACGACAAAAGCACCCCAGCCCCATTATCCTTATCCTCATTTTCTTGTACACCCTTATCATCATTTTCATTCTCATTCTCATACCAAGAAGGAAACTCCCTATACTGAAAACTAAATTTCTTAGGAACATACCCGGTACATTTCCACAACTGCGGCCCAAAAATCGACGACACCGTCTTCCCCTCAAACAACTCAGGATCCCCACCAGGTATCCCCTGAACATGAACCCTCTCTTCCATAGGTATATCAGTCCAAAGCTTAAACGGCCGGCGCGAACACGACGCAACCCTAGAAGAAGCAATTCCATTACTCCTATTACCATTCCCCCTTCTCTCCAAAGAAATCGTCTTTGTCGGAAGCTCAACAAGAAACTGCGCAACCTCAGTTTCCTCGGTATTGTTATCCGCTCCGACACGGTTGTTCTTCGCTTTGCACTTGTCACAAGCGAACATGTCATCACCTTTAACGTAACGAGAACAACGCGTGTGAACCCATACGTCACATTCGTCGCACTTTACCATCTCTTCGCCGTCGTCAAAATTGACGCCGCAGATGCAGTCCACCGTCCATGAACCGTCGACCCATTCGTCCGGTGGTGGGTCCATCGGGCGATTCGATCGCCCTTTCATTCTCCCACCGCCGCGATCTGTTCTGTAAGCAATTGCTGCTAAATCCTAATTTACGAAATTTGGAGTTTAATTCAAAAATTTAGGGTTTGCGAAATTGAAGAAAGTGTACCTTATAGCATGTCGAAGGTTCAGAAATTTTCCGATCGCACGTGCGTGTGTGTGTTTATCTATCTATCCATCGGAGAGGGTGAAGCTGAAAACAAACTAGTGTGTTTTTCGGGTTATGTTGTTGAAGTGGATTATTATATTTATTTCTTTGGGTTGGGCTTTGGTGAGTATATAGAGCTATCTATAACGATGTTGCTAGGTTTGTTAGTTACCCCACCCTTATTTTTCATTTCAACCCTCTTTGTTTCAATGGAGGGGATTTGACTGTGTTTCTAGAGTAAAAGGTTTGAAGATTTGAAGTTGAATCTACTGATAAGCTTTGTAAAGTAGTGATTATGAGTTTGTTGATGTTGGTCTTTCATTGTCAATCTTTATGGCCTGATTTCGGAGGCGGGTGATAGAGTATGGTTCGACGATTTATAAAATCTGAGAAACAGGGGTGGTGGAGAAGAAGAACGGCGGATTTGGTCGAACTACATTTTTGGACACTTTCAAAACCCTAATGGTTAAGGTTAGATCCGGTATGAATAAATTTTTATCGAGTTTGTGAAAATAAAAGGCGACTTTGGAATGAGGATGATGTTGTGATGTCTTTCTCGATTAGGGTTTAAACTTTTCATGGGTTTTAGGGTTCTTCTGGGTTTCTGCGTTAGATTGTTAGGGTTCTTTTTTAGTCTTAGCCCTTGTGGCAATGATGTGGCCTTATTTATGTTTGAGAATTTGTTGGAGATTTAT
Organism: Medicago ruthenica; assembly: GCA_018208015.1. Lineage (NCBI taxonomy): Eukaryota > Viridiplantae > Streptophyta > Magnoliopsida > Fabales > Fabaceae > Medicago > Medicago ruthenica. Next base: position 33,346,159 of record CM031371.1, on the reverse strand, counting down.
TGTGTGGTCGTATTTGTTTTTGGTCAAACTAGATTGTAAAGGTTGATGTTTTATTAATTCGTACATGTCGTTGGTGTGGTTACGCATTTGGCGTAATGTTCTAGGTTTTACCTTTTATCCAAAAAAAAATATGACATTTTAGACCCAAAAAATGACCATACATGTTATTTCCTTCTTCGTTCCCTTTTCCTATTACCTTATTGTTGTCCAACGACCCACAATCTTTGATGAGGTAGACATAGGACAGATGAAATGAGTATGATATCTTTGAAAATTAAAAGAAAGAGATGTGAAAGTAGCAAAGCGGGGTGGGGTAACAACAACCATGTTCGTGAATCTTCAATTCTATCTTGATTTTTTAAGTGATTTTATTAATTATATGACTATATGTGTTTGAAATTATATTTTAGGTATCAACAAACTTCAGAAAAATACTTGATATCATAGGAGGCAACAGACTATTTTCAAAGCAACTCAACTTCATGAATCAATTTATGTTTTCCTTGATCATGAACAAACTAATAGTTTGATACAATTTAGTGTGTTCTATAAATTGGTTTATGTTTTGAAGGACCAGCTTGTTTCTCACTTTTAGTTCCCATGTTACTATATCAATGAGGCACCTCTTATAATAATTCCTTGAGGATCCTCTCCTTCAATATTTTCAATAATTGAAAAAGGGCAAATTCGAGCTTAAAATATTAATATTGTTGTGAGGGTTAAAGAAAGAAATCAAGACATCAATGTAAATCAAAATAGTTTAACAAAAAAAAGAGTGCAAATCACAGTAATAGTTAAACTAAAAGTGAACTTTCATACACATGAATGGTTCCATAACCACATAGTTAACAAACTAGAGTTGCTTATCTATTACCATGTAGAACATCGAGTATGACCAGTCAATTGAATATTGTCGGTATAAGACCACTTACAATGGGGTGTTGAAATTCATTTTCAACATGTTTAAAGCCTTGCAATGGTGTGTTGATTGTTGGTTGAAAGATGAAATTTGTTGAATAATTTCAACATGTTGAAAGTTGTTCTGGTGGCCAGGATACTGCCACGCGGCGCCAAACGAGTGGCTGGCAGCGCGTGCCCACGCGCCAGACAGGGTGAGTGGTAGCAGACCCAGGCGCGGAGAGAGAAGGTGAGGATGGATGTGGCGACAAGTGGCGCTTACTGGTTGACTGGTTTTATTTGCAAAAATCTTATCTCGTCCTAATTATTTGAACTCAATTATTTCTTTGCAAATGATTTTTTTTTAATTTTTTTTTTACCAAAATTCATGATTTTTTTTTTCTATAAATAGAATCTTGTTTCATTTGATTTGGACACAGAAAAAAACGAAGTTTTTCACTATCTTAATATTATTATCTTTCTATTAGCTTTTCTTTTGAAGTTTTAATCTTCTTTTTAGTGAAATGAATCTCAATAATAATCATTTCAACACCCAGAATTCTTCAAACAATTATCCCAACAATTACCCATTTAGCTATCAAAATCCCAACAATTATCAAAATCCAAATCAATCTTTCAACCAACGTCCTCAAAACATGCCTAATTTTGGTTTTGCACCACATTTCAACCAGTCATCCTCTGTTTCAAACTTTAATCCATATTATAGATCTATGATGGCATATCCATCTCAAACACCCCCGTTTAATGCTTATATGTCAATGGGGAATGAAAATGTTAAGAGTGTTGGTGCACCTGAATTTCCCAAATTTTCAAACCAAATAACTCTTGATGGCATGACAGGTGCTAATGAAGTCACTCCAAATGCAGAGGATTTAACTCCTAATCGCAAGAAAAACCCCAGATGGACCACTGAACAAAATTTGGTGCTACTTAGTGGGTGGATTAAATATGGAACAAGCAGTGTTGTCGGGAGAAACCAGAAAGGTGAAACATATTGGGGTAGTATTGCTGAGTATTGTAATGAGCATTGCTCATTTGATCCTCCGAGCGATGGAGTTGCATGCCAAAACCATTATAATTACATGAACAAAATACTGGGTAAATGGATTGGCGCTTATGATAGAGCTAAGCGTATGCAAGGAAACGGTTGGTCGGAGAATGATATTTTGGCTAAACGTATGCAAGGAAGAAGTTGGTCGGAATATGATTGTTGAGGATGAACAAAATACATATGCTCAACGTTGGACCGATTTTGAGCAATCTAAGGCAAGTGGATCTAGTACACCACAACCATACTCGACCGAGGTGTTACCCGCTTTTGCAAATCATGTGCGTGCTAGATCCGAATTGCGTGATCCAAATGTTCATCACGAATTGCAAGCAGATCTAGTGAAACACATATGAGCAAAGTTTGGAATGTTTCATGATTAAAGATGATTTGTATCGTACTAATTAAGTTACTTGTGTGTCGTGTGGTTAGTTTGTTGTCTTGCATTTTAAGTTATTTGTGTGCCGCGTGCTTAGTTTATTGTATTGCATTTTAAGTTATTTGTAATGTTTGTTTGTTTTGATAATGACTATTGCTATTTCTAGAGTTTATTTAATTGAAAGATGAACTTTTTTATTAATAATATAAGATAAGAAAATAAAAATAAATTATTTAAATAAAATTTGTTTTTAAAAAAATTTAAAATTTAAAAGATAAATTGTTAAATGTTTATTATTTTAATTTAATTATAATTGATAATTGTAATTTTATGTTGTTGGATATTTGGGTTGTTGGCTTCATGTTTGCTAAAATCAAATATGCAAGCAATTTGTGTGTCTTCAGAAGCTGATCCTCATTTGTGAACAGTACTTCAGAAGCTGGGCTTCAGAAGCTGAACAGTACTTCAGACGCTGAACCTTCAGAAGCTGATGTTCAGACGCTGAACCTTTAGAAGATGATGTTCAGACGCTGAACAGTACTTCAGAAGCTGACCTTCAGAAGCAACCTTCAGAAGCTGAAATGTTCAGACGCATGACTTCAGACGCAGAAGCAACCTTCAGAAGCTGGTTTTCTGTGTTCTGTTTTTGTGCCTCGGAGCTGTTAATTTTTTCACATGATCTTTTGTTGAAGATTTAATTGAAGAATTCCAAGCTACGTTTTCTAGAAGGAAGAAGAATTTCGCAAGATATTTTCAGAAGATTGGATTCAATTATTTGTGAATATATTTTCAAAGATTCTGGAAAATAAATTGCTTCTATTTGCTTCTAAAGAATTCTGGGAATATATCTTTGAAGGATTTGGTTCAAGAATTATGTTGTTGCTGAAGCTATAAATAGAGGACGTTGTCATTGAAGAAAATCAACTCAACTGAAGTCAGTTTTAATAGAGTGTTCTTAGGTGTTGAGTCTGTGAGCTGTATGCTCTGTTTTCGGTACACCACTCAATTGTTTATGAGTTGGTTTGTTTTTTATTGAGTTGTAATCACTTGAAGCTTTTAAGCAAAAGTGACGTTTATGTTTTGAAGAGTGTCTTCATCTTTGTTTGTTTAGAGTCTGATAATCACTGGGGCAGTGATTGATTGAGGGAAGTGAGATGGGATCTCAGGTTTAGGAGTTCCTAGGTTGAAGTCAATACAGGTAGTGTCTAGGTGATAAGTTGTAAACTGAGAGTTTGCTGAGAACTTAGAACTAGGACTATCATAGTGGATTTCCTTCCTGGCTTGGAGCCTCCAGATGTAGGTGACGTTGCACCGAACTGGGTTAACAAATCAACTGTGCATCTTTACTTTCAGTCTTTTAATTTCTGTCTGTTTTGTTTCTGCTTCTGAACCACCGTTACTGTGTTACACTCTGTTTTACTGCACCAGAAGTTGTGCTCTGTTTTACGAACAACATCAGGTCCTGCCAGAAATTTCATATGTAATCATAAAAACAAAAATATAAAATTAAATAAGAATATGAAATAAAAAGTGGTGGGGTATAGTATTGAATGTTTTAAAAAAATTCATTGGAGAGTGTAAAAGTTGAATGAGTGTTGAATTATTAGGTGGAAGAGAGAGAAAATGATGTGGAGTGTTGGGAAAAGAAAAAGAGGATGTTGAAAGTTGAAACCATTGTAAATGGTCTAAGAATGTTTACACGTCAACAAATCACAATCATTAATTTATCTAATTACTTGTTAACTATTTTGATATTTGGAGTTTGCAACACTCACAAATGCTACAAATTGATCATTTGTACTAGTTGTCGTAGTTATTCGTTAAATTGTCATTCCATAAGTAAAAAAAAATTAAGCATATAAAAATTACTCGTTTTATCCATCTTCCGAACTTGAATGTTTCGATGAAGCATATTTACAAAGGGGCTAACTCTTGAGTGAATTTCCTAGCCACCTTGGGTCATCATGGTTATTTCTCTTGGACAATTATTCAATCTCCTTGTTCCACTTTAGCCCTTAAGTTTCAATCTTTATAATATTAAATGTTAAGTAATGTTGCCCTAACCCTAATGATTAGCCCTGATTTTTAGTTATGAAAAAAATCCTAGTAGGGATCGAATCAAGTACCACATGTTTCCAATTCACAACTCTTACCACCAAGGTACTGATGTTTTTTATGACATGTGATTGCTTCAATGTTGTGTATTCAACACAAATCTCGGGTCCTCTTTCTTTCAATCTCATAATTCATAAATCATTTCTCACTCACTTTCATCTCTCTCACCATCATATAATTGAACCTGATAACCATAACCCCGCCCTTTTTGACGGACCTAATTATTTTTATGAAAAAAAAGGTCTGCAAGGAATTGAATCAGGTAGCACATGAAAATGTTATTTTTTTTAAAAGCCACTAACGTCATTGCAATTCCTTTTATGATAACGGTTCCTTTTCATTATTAGCGGTTCTTTTTCATTATTATTTTTTCTTTCAACTACCACATAATGGTTCCTTTTTATTATTTTTTTTCTTTTGATTACCACATATAGCAGTTCCTTTTCATTATTTTTTTCCTTCGATTACCACATAACAGTTTCTTTTCCTTTTTATTTTTATAGATTTAACAGCTTTTGCGGTTATGACCAATTTCTTGGTGCAGACTTTTGTATATATATTTTGATTTGTTATTTTTATTGCAGTCCATCTTTTGTTTTTGTTCCTTTTTGAGATAGTTTGATAACATAATACTGAATGTAACTATAAAAGTAATAGTATAGTCAATTTGATAGTTATATATGAAGCTCTACAAAACTCGTGCATCGCACGAGTTAGAGTCTAGTTTGATATAATGAGGATGCAATATCCCTATATCAATAAATTAGTCTTTTGTAATTTCCTTCTCTCGTAATTTTTTTTTAAGCAAAAGTGATTAAAAAGTCAGTTGGTCCAAATACAAGACAAATTTTTTGACTTCCTGAAAACTTTGTTGCTCATATTTTATCATAGACTGAGTATTGAGCTATTTCATTAAAATATGGTATTAAACTATAATATTAAAAGTCATGTATACTAAACATTTATTAAATATAGTTGTATATTTTGTGAATGAATTAAAGATACACATGATGGAAAAAAATATATAAAAAAATGAATAATGTAGTGATATAAATTAAGGGAGGGATGAAACACATGATGATATAAGTATATAGGTCAACCCTACCCAAAGTAAATAATCTTTTATACTAGTTACCCAAAAAATTTACTTGATGGTGACTATGAAGAAATATATGGTGTAAAGAGAAATGTTCGAAAACTAATGTGATTTCCACGTTACGTTGTTGAAACAAATTATTATATTTATTGGGTTGGGCCTAACTGGCTATATAGTTATCTAAAATGATGTTGTTTTATTGGGTCTTGTTACCCTCACCCTTATTTCTCATTCCCACCCTCTTTGTTTCAACAGAGTAAATTCGACTATGTTTCTCGAGCATATAGGATTTGAATGTTATAAGTTGAACTACTAATAAGCTTTTCGAAATATTGATTATGTTTGTATTGATGTTTGCTTTCTTTGTTGGCCTTCGTGTCATGATTGTGAAGGCGGATGATAGGGTATGACTCGATGATTCATAAATTTTGTGAAACATGCTGGTTGAAAGAAGAGCAAAAATTTGGTCAAGCTTCATTTTTTGACACTTTGAAAATCCTAATGGGTTAGGGTTGAGGAAAACTAAAATTTGGTATGGATAAAATGTTTTCAAATTTGAGGAAATAAGGGGCGAAATTGGAATGAGAATCATATTTTTATGTCTTTTTTTGGTTTGAACTTTTTAAGGTTTTTAGGTTCGTTCGGACTTCTGCACTAGATTGTTAGGGTGTTTTTTAGGCTCATTGTCACGATAGTGTGACCTTAGTTGTGTTTGAGAATTTGTTAGGTATTTGTTGCATGCCCTCATTTGTTTTGGTAAAACTAGATTGTAAGGGCTAGTGTTTTATTAAGGCGTGCAAGATGTTGACGCTGTTACACATTTGATTTAATATTTTGAGTGTTACCTTTATCAACAAAAAAAATTACATTGCAGACCCAAAAAATATCCCTACCTTCTATTTATTTCATTTATCCTTTTACCCTTTTACCGTATCAAGCCCCATAAGCTTTGATTTTAGGTGGGTCTAGATTAACATTATCTAATTTTTGAAATATTGTTAGTATAAGAAGGTTTATACTTTCAACAAATCATAATCATCAATTTGTCAAATTACTCGCTAAAGATCTTTTCTTAACAAAGTTTATATCGAGAGTTTGCAATAGTACTCGCACACTCTTCATATCAATCATTTGCACTAGCCTGTGTTGTTTCTCATTAAATAATATGATAGTACTCTAATGTTATTTTATAAAAATTAAATTGTTACTTCGTCCGTATAAAAATTAAGTAAAGGGGATTCAAAAATCGAATATTTTTTATCCAAATACAAGACAAACTCTCTTTTACTTTTTTAAACCTATGTTGCCTATATTTTTTCACGGAATGAGTATATGAGTTATTTCGTTAAAATATAGCATTAAACTATATTATTTAATCACATCAATACAAAATATTTTATTAAATATAGTTGTATATTTTTAAATATTTTAGTTATCATTTCTTTGAACTATTTATAAGCATTTTGTTTAAATAAATTGATGTGATTACGTAATCTTTTTTTTTAAAGTAAACATTTCACCTGGAGTCGCCCGTTCAATAATTGGTTTAAATACAAGAAAAATATTATTTGTCTCTTTTGAAACTTTGTTGCTTATGTTTTATTACGGAATGGTTAATGTATTATTTCATTTATTAATTTCTTATTTTTAATAAGTCATCTATATTAAACATTTTACGAGATATAATTGTGTATTTTGAGAATTACTTATTGGTGCACAACATGAAAAAATATAAAAATTGAATAATTTAGTGCTATAAATTGAGGGAGGAGTGAAAGACACAATGACATCAATATATTTGTCAGCCCTCCCCAATGTTAATATGTTCTCATATGAGTTTAATTTGACTTATATCCCTCAACCATGACTTTCAAAAATACCCTCATCTTCTCATTTTCCTCCCCGTATTGAATACACCTGCATGAATATTGATAGGTTGATTAAACGGGAGTATGGGAACAACACAACCGCAAAGACATACAAACATTCATTACCCATTTTTTATTCATCATTATTAACTCCAACAATTAATTTCGGCAATTTTGCTGACAAAATCAGGAAAGCGATGCATATTCCTGAAGCTCGATTTGGGCACCCAAATGCATCATCATCACCAATTAATAATAGTATTAATGATGTCCTCAACAACAACATGATGACAAATTCTTATGCAGACTTTTGTCATTATGATCTATGTGCAGATTCATCATCACATTCACAACAGTCTTGATCTTCTATGGTTAACGTTTTTGTTGACGGTGATGATATTGGGGCCGGTAATAAGAACAACATGAAGAGAAAGAACGAGGAAAATGTTGAAGATGGTAGAACCCACAATCTACCATCATCAATATTTTCCTTGTTCTTTTTCTTCATGTTGTGCTTTTTACAAGCCCTAAAATCGAAACCATCAACAACAACAACGCTGGTCATAAAAGACTGAGACTTTTATGAATGTGATGATCAATCTGCACATATTATAATGACTGCATAAGAATATGTCATCATGTTGTTGTTGATGACATCATCAATATTATTATTAATTGATGACAATGATGCACATTGGTGCCTAAACTGAGCTTCAAGAATATGCATCGTTTTTCTGATTTTGTCAGCAAGATTGCCGAAATTATTTGTTGGAGTTAATGATGATGAATCAAAATTGGGTAATGAGTGTTTGTATATCTTTACAGTTGTGTTGTTTCCAAACTCCCATTTAATCAATCTATCAATATTCAAGTAGGTGTATTCGAGACGATGAAGAAAAGGAGAAAATGAAGGGTTTTTGAAAGCCATGGGTGGGATATAAGTCAAATTAAACTCATATGGGGACATAATTAATTCTCAAAATATAAAATTATATTTTGTAAAACGTTTAGTATAGATGACTTACTTAAAATACTATAATATAATTATATATTTCAATAAACTAATACATTAACAATTCTGTGATAAAATATAAGCAACACAGTTTAAAAAAAGTAAAATAATATCTTGCTTGCATTTGAATCTAATTGTTGAACAAGCGACTCCAAATTCGCGGGGTGGGGGGGGGGGGGGATGTTTACTTTAAAAAAAACCAAGTAAGCACATCAATTTATTTAAACAAATAAAATAAAATGCTTATAAATTGTTTAACTAAACGATAGTTGCATACGTTAAAGTTAGATAAAACAAAGAAATAAAAGGGATGAGAGGCAGAAGGGGGGATGTTTACTTTAAAAAAAGACTAAGTAAACACATCAATTTATTTAAACAAATAAAATAAAGTGCTTATAAATAGTTTCACTAAACGATAGTTGCATACGTTAAAGTTAGATAAACAAAGAAATAAAAGAGATGAAAGGGAGAAGAAAAAGCACACAGAGAAAGATTTACTAGTTTTGCCGCAAAACCCACCAGGGCCTTCATGTAGTTCTTGAGGAAAAGCACATTGAGATTTCACTAACCAGTCTTTTAAAATAGGATAACCTTGAAGCCTTTATGAGCTTACGAGAACTCTCGAAACAAAATTATTCTTTGTAGAATAGACTCTAAATTCAAGAGATATCGTCTCTCTTGAATACCTTGAGATCACACAAAAAAATACAAATAAAACCAATTAGAGATTACACGAAATGTGTATATATAACAAATTGAAGCATAATTGATACAACTAAATTATGTAGTATAAAAGCTCTCAAAGAAAATATATGTGATCAAGTGAGAAATAGCAAAGAGAGAAAGAAAGAGTTTTGACAAAGTTTAAGTGCAAATATAGGGTGTTGAAAAGAGCCAACATAAGCCAATCTATTTATAAGACAAAATGCTAAAGAAGTACAAAATCAAAAACTAGCCGTTGTCACTAAAAAACAAAAACTAGCCGTTGGCACTTAAATGAAAAAATAGTCGTTGGTCAATAAAGCCGTTAGACATTAAAATAAATTAGGAAAAATATAATCTCTTTCAAGAATGAAATCAATGCAATACCAACATTAAAAAAATGATTTCATGCCAACGGTTCATTAATCAATTTTTAGAGAAATTAAAATCAATTTAGTTGTATTAAAGCACTCCAACTGGATTCCCCAACGTGTCTTCACTGTGCGCTAATAATCTCAACACAGCCGCAAAGACATACAAACATTCATTACCCATTTTTGATTCATCATCATTAACTCCAACAATTAATTTCGGCACTTTTGCTGACAAAATCAGGAAAGCGATGCATATTCCTGAAGCTCGATTTGGGCACCCAAATGCATCATCGTCACCAATTAATAATAGTATTAATGATGTCCTTAACAACAACATGATGACAAATTATGTAACACCCGTATAGAGATTACCTAGGATCTCATACAAGCGTTAAATTTCATACTGGATGCATTAATTACAATACATAAATTTAAGTCTGAATAAGATACATATGCATAACAACAGTCACTACAACTGATACATAGTACATAACATGTCTTGGGATACATATGCACTAACTGGCGAGTACAAAATATATCTGAAAAGGGTCTGGTACATAGTACTACATAACATAGATATCCGAGTACATAACATAATATTATAACATAGATCAGAACATAGAACTAGCACGATCATTCGGTAGCCTTTTCCTTACCATTGCTGCGTGCTACCTGAGTACCTGAAATCAAAAGGATTGGGATGAAACATAATGTCTCATTGAGCTCCACTTATCCTAGGCTGGTGGCAATCTCGGGGGAACCTACAATTGCCATGTTCTAAACTCAACCCATTATGGGTTTATACAGTTCTTGTTTGCTTCACTGAGTAATCGGGGAAAATTAGATTACTATCTGATTTCTGACATAAGTCTTTTCGTATTATATTCATCTTACTGTTATTCTTAAGTTAGAGGGTTAGAGTGTAACACACAATTATTATCTGGGTTGATTTTACGGAATGCATCCGAGTGGAGTAACACTGGATTACATTCTCCTGATAACCGGTGAAAACTCCTATCTGAGGCTAGTCACCGGACTCCTCTTGTCGTCGTGCGGGTCACCCTTGCGGAATGCCCAGTCCCCCTAGCGTGAACCTCCCGTATCCCCCTGGTGTGAATAACGAGGAGACACGACTTATCTGATAAGTTTTAATTAAATTTTGATCTGTTGTGTGAACTTTTGTGTCCCCCTGACGTGAACAACGGAAGGCACGTCTGAACTGATATGTGTATAATTAATTATCTGAAATTCTGCGTGTACCCTCAATTCCCCACTGGCGTGAACATCTGAGGTACGTTCTGACATACCTGTAACTGCACCTAAAAGGTTCTAAGCTCTGGTTAAAGACATAGTGATCCCGTCTTTAACACCTAAAATGTCCCGGGTTAGAAGCCTACCCAATGAAATAATTACTTACTAAGTAAACAATACTCTTTGAATTCTAATGCATTGCCTTTATCCATGTTCACCCAAAATTTTATCTGTTAAAGCCATCGAGGATACGTCAAAATGGTACTTCTTAGGAAAAATAGGGTTTTCATATAAAACGGTTGCAAAATGCCTCGCCTAACGCGCACCAGCTCTCCCAACGCAACTCAACAGCTCAGGATGAAGCTGTCAAGCCTCGCTGGGGTGAGCTAGTCCTCGATATGGCGAGGTGAGCCAGGAGCAAAACGTTGTGCTCGCTACAGTGAGCTGGAGCTCGCTGTAGCGAGCACGACAGTACAAGAAAGTGTCCAAAACGTGATTTTTCTCCATTTTGACTTATCCAAACTTACCCAGGCATTCTAACAGCTTTAGGAATGATTTTTAATAGCAAAATGACGAATTAATCATGGATAATCAAGGGATTTAGCATGCATTAAAGATTGGGGTACTAATTGTCAATCTTTTCTGATTTGTGGATTTTCACCCAAAACTAACCCAAGGTGGGTTCTAACTAAGGAAATCAACTGAACTCTGAATTATAATCAAGCTTGAAACCCTAAGTTCACACTCCTGAGCTGCTGATCCAATTCCCTCCTTCAACTCTTGCCCCTAACACCAAAATAAATCTAGATCAGCCATTTCATTAGCAACTCCACTTGTATGAATTTGTACCCAGCTACCCAGAATTTGGAAGGAGTGGAGGTAAGGTTCGATTAAGGCTGGGAAGGAGGAGTTTATGCTTGCATTATGCATTACTTGAAGTGGGGATTCATAATCTATGATTGCATGTAAGTTTCCATCTTGTTTTGGTTGAGAATGTGAAGATTTGTGAGGAAGGGAGAAGGAGCACGAAAGAGAGAAAGGGAGAGAAAGGAGAAGTTGGAAATTCTGATTATAAGAGAGAGAAATAAATGAGAGAAATGAGAGGAAAGAAGGGTTATTAGACTTATGTAGTCCATGAGCAGAATTACATAAATGCCCTTCCTTAAGTGAAAGTTCCTTTGGTACATATGTTGATACTGATAAAGGTTAAGTCTAAGCGGGATGTTACAAATTCTTATGCAGATTTTTGTCATTATGATATATGTAACACCCATACTAACTTTAACTAGTATATTAGCATGTGCGTTAAACTGATACTGGATACATTTAAAAATTTCAATAATAATAATAATACATCACAAATGAATGAATACAAGTTTACTCGTTTCTACAAATAATCCAATACTATTACAATACTTATACAATATCCAATAAGCTCATGAGGTGGTACACAACGAGCAACTGTACTCCATCCAGTATCTCTGTGAAGATCTCCATCACGAACCTCTGACTTACCTGTAAACCTGCACCAGAAGGAATGGGATGAGACATAATGTCTTAGTGAGCTCCAGCCCAACCAACTGTTCGCAACCACAGGGAACCTAGGGTCGCCATGCCTACCTTGGCAATCTTGGGGATTTCCTATGATCGCCAAGTCTCTTATCTGCCTATGACTATAAGTCCTCCTGTAACTATAACTTTGAACTGCCTGTAACCTTTGCTGTAACTGCCTATAACTATAACGGTGATCCGCTTACAACTATATATGTATTCTGCCTATATCTTTAACTTAGTGATCGAGGGGAAACCTAGGACCACTTTCTGATGACTGTCTATAACTATAACTGTGAGTTTCCTGTGACTATAACTGTAACTGTCTATAACTATAACAATAATCTACCTGTAACTGTAACTTTGACTATAACTGTGAAACATAAAACAAATAAAGATGTTTTAGGTGTTTTATGTTAGCTGTTAGCGTTGAACAAACATTATTATCTGAGTTCATTTTACGGAGTGCGGCCCGGGTGAAGTAACCCCGAGGTACATCTCCCTATAACCCGGTGAAATTCCTATCATATCAGGCTAACACCGGACTCCCTATAAAACGTGTGGACAACCCTCTCGGAGAAGTCCCATCCGGCGAATCCCGGAGTCTGCTGAACACGCCCTGTAACTGTAAAACGTGCAAGCACGCCATTATCTTTGATCTTTAATTCTTTAACTTTAACATATAAACATGTATATCTGTTACTGTAATCATATAACAATCCTATAACACTTAACCTATAACACAAGTTTCGTGGCTTATCGTTCTCATAAGCCACCTATAATTGTTGGAGAACCAACCCTATAATCTTATCTGAAACTATGATTGCCGAAGCCTTCCTATTACCCTTGTATTCTAAACTGAATACATCTATAACCTTATTTCCTAAAGTAGGTTCTTGACTTTCAAGTCATATGCTTTCCTATCATAGGATTCGACATATCGTTATCATATGCCGTTCTTAGGGATTTACTAACCCACTCGCTCATCGTTGGGAACTAAGCCCCTCGCCTTGCTTGTTAACTTAGGGTTTAATCTACCCATTGTCATAATGACACTTGATTCTTATGAGGTTAAATCTCAATGATATGTGGAGTTTCTAACCCCACTCCCATGCTAATACAAGATAAACCATGATCCATTCTTCCATTACTAAAAGCATAAAGACATTCTGGCACTGTGCGGATGGTTTCTGGCCTTAAAACAAGTTTTCAAAAATGGAGTGGCATTCTGCTCCCATCGTGGCACGACAGGATCCCATCGTGGCACGATGGCTGCTGATCCTTATGATCATGGCACGATGGGTGCCATCGTGGCACGATAAATCCAGGGGTGCCAGGCCCTGTAGCTGTTCCAGAAAGTTCAAAAACGAGTTTTCAATCCCAACACAGTCCAGCAAGCATTTATACATCAAAATCAAAGGTTTTCAACATATAAGATCATAGCATATCATGTATTAAAAAAAGGGAAACTAACTTATGCAAATCTAGCTTAAAATCATTCATGATTTCCTTTCCTCTCTAAACCACAAAACTACCCAAAAAGGGGTAAGAATCATAGGGAGCTCACCTTATTCTCTTGAGTAGTGCTTTGCCAAACTTCTTAATCCAGGCACTAGCTTGACCCCCTTTTCTTTCCTTAAATCCTTGCCAAAACCCTAGCTTAAATCCTTTCTTTTCTTGCTTCCTCTTTGTTTCCTTTGAACCAAAATCACAAACCTTGCTTGCTTGCATGAAGATGGAGTAATTGAGATAGAAGTTGATGATTGTTGAAGGATTGGAGGGAGGGGCGCGCAAGAGAGGAAGAAGAGAGAAGGGAAAGGATTGGTTCTAGAGAGAGGAAATAGAGAAGATTATGAGAGAATTTCGGGGGAAAATGGCTTTTATAGCCTAACCCTCAAAATTACAAAAATGCCATTCCCTGAAAAATGTCTCTGATACCTCGTCTCAATACTGATAAATACTTGAATCATAAGCGGGATATTACACTCTACCCCCCTTAAAGAAATTTCGTCCTCGAAATTTAGAAAATCATTCTGAGATTCTGAAAAGGCAAATCCTTTCTATGCCTTTCTCTACTTTGCAAATCTCCAATTCTTTTGCTTATTGGGATTCCATGACAATTCTGGGGTCTGACATGTAGATTAAACACGCACCTCGATTAAACCATACTGATTAAAACTTGTTCTTTAGCCATGATTTCCATCTCTATAAGTCAAAACATATAACAATCTCTTCCAGCCGAAAGGTCTGATGCATGTTACATAACTATCACTTGTTAAGACGTATGGTTATCTGAACCAACATATCCATCTTATCTGACTATGTTCTCTGTTTGACATTGGGTCGATCTCATTTTCCTCATTTATTCCAACTTTCCGAGGAATCTATTACATTACTTTTAATTCGAAAGAATTCTTGTCTTTGACTTTCGCCTCATAAGACGACATTTTACCGTTACATTCGTAACATTCTTCATATAGATTTATTCTTACACTGAAAGGCATCTGATATTGAGTAATCCCAAACGGAAGTAAAGTCTATTGCAACTACCTCCACGATTCAAACACAAGGAGGTGGCTGAACTTAAGGTACAAGCTCCTTCCTTCTGACATCCTGGTGTAGCTATTATCACACCCATGAGCATTGTTCACATTCCCACTGCGGAAATCTTTAAAGCTCGAGAAATCATATGAGTCACTCATGCTCTGATTTAATTAATCAACGATAACACGTAGCCAAAGGTCTTAGGAGCTTTCTTCTTTCCAAAACTCTGACAATCTTGAATCATTCAAGATATTCTTACTCATGGGATTAATACTTTCTTTAACAATAATTCCTAACTTTTGAAAGTTTAGTACAAATGACGTGTTGCATAAGCCGTCTCACATATCATCATATAATACAGTCCATAGCACATAGCTTCCATACATGATCGAGTACGTGTACACTACTATCGGATACACAGTACACCGCGCCATCATTGTCCAACTAATGGGACATCATACTTAGCCAAAATATTCTTGAGACAATGCCACGTCAACCAAGGTCACTCTTTTAGCTCTTAACTCATGCTTGTATTCTTTGAGTATCCACAATCCCATACGTAAACTACGGTTACATTCCATTGGTGCTATAAACTTATTTTGTCCAAGGACATTCTCTGTTTTCGAAAAGAAAACTCTATTCTGTTCGCTATCAAAATAGCACTCTTAAACTCTGAATCCTTTATTTCATAACTTCAATTCACGTAGTCCTTTACTGTAAACTATGAGTAATCCTCTGATCTGTATAAAATATTTCCTCCCTTTAACTGTTAATATTAAGTTCAAGAATTTCTGAACTCCTCAACTGAGATTTGTTCGGTAACAACAAATCTGTTCTGCTTAAGACTTTCCTATTAAACATTACTGACTGCGTACCACGGTTACCCATACATGTCACGTGACTGTAAAATATGTTACACTACTATCTAAGTAGCATAAACTCTGCATGATCAGTATACATAATACTAATCATAACCTGTTACGTGCCTGTTATATGCGACATGCTAGCATAACGTGGGTACGATGTGGAATATCTGCATGCCACGGCATAATTCCTCTTTAGTTAACTTACTATTCAGATCAACTTGGAGGTACTGAGTTAAAACAGCTAGATTACCGTAATAAATATGGCTTCTTCCGCCCTGTACTTATTGTGCTAAAAACACATCCTTTAATTTCTCAAAATGCTTCAATTCTCTTATCTCATGAGTTTTGAGGTCTGAAGCATTCCTTGACTAATCTCTTAAAATTTCCTGTTAGAACTGATGATAAGTTCAAGTCACCACTACTTATTAATATTCTGTAGCTTGAGACTACTCACTGAACACCTTTCCTGTAATTCATCCGACAAGGATTTCACAACATTTTTTTTTCTAAACGTCAGCTTTGAATTGTCTGTTAACTCATTATTGAATTACTTCTCCGCTGCGCAACTCTGATTTAAACAATTCACCTTGGGATAGAAGTAATACACCATTATTACCATATAAAATCTCCTTGGCCAATCCTTTGACTTTATAACTTTGTAGTTACCATACATGACCATCTTACATTATAATTTCTCTTGTGGTTTAATCCACCTGTTTACCTTACTGATTGATCGACACTTGACTTTATGTTTCCTTTCGGACATAAACAAAATTCTTACTTTCACAAAAATACGCCAAAACCTGTAAACAATCTTTAACAATAATTACGAGCCCAACAATGCTCCTGTCAAAACAACTTATACACTAATTCTGGCTTTACTCTTCATATTCTGGATTCTATATCCATCTCATAGTTGGCTCAACATATATATTCATTTAAACCTTGCAGAAACCCTACTGAAAGTATACCTGCAGCAACTTAAGTTCATACATTATTTACTTGTGATAACTTCTAGAAACATTCTATGACTTCCGAAAATCCCCGTCTTTCATATACTGAATCGAGTTCCGTTCTATAATTGTCCGTGAGGATGTTACATCCACAACCTTTTTCCAATACAACTTAGGTCCACATAACTCTATCATATCTCTTGATTACTCCTCGGGTTTCTCCGGAAATAATCCGTCTGGATAAAACTCAACTTTTACCGGCTCTCCTATAAGCTCAAACACATGTTACGCCTCTTCGAGTACCCGATCAATTAATATTAAACTTCAACACTTATGATTTGAATCCTTCCGGTAACTTGTTACTGTATTCACAATTCCAATCTAATCTTGTTATCTGAATAATATTCCCATAGGTCCTCTTCAACTGGTTTCGAGCAATCCTAGGTCTCTATTTCCACTATCTTTAACACATACCATCATAAGGTGGTCTTTGTCGGCTTACTCGAATTCTTGTGTAAGGAACTCATCAAAAGAAAACATAGAATTCCTTAACATTAACCATAACTTTAACTGTAACTTGCACGTTAGTGACGATCTTCCAGCTTAATCCTCGAAACGGGTCTGCTATAATCCGTCAACATAAGACTCAAACTTTACTGGAAGTCCAGAGCTTCCAATAATTAACTAATCATTCCATTCCAAGTCGCTGGGTTGGTACCGTAATTCTTTACCTCTGTACCCGGAATTAAAACTCTATTCTATAATCCACTTTAACCTTTCAAATTGCGGTTCCCGTTGAGATTCCAAATCATTCCTTGGGGTATTCTATAATTCTTTACTCTACACATCACCTCGGAGAAGGCATCGCTCAATGATGCGTCCAACTAGTTAAGGTACTTGACCTTACTCTTAGATACTCTTAAATACCTCTTATATTCCTGGGACTTGCGATTAACAGGCTCAGTTACTTCATTGTTAGAGAACCATCCTTTGGCATTAAATACCTTGCCAATTTCCGTCTTAAAATCTGACGTCTTAACTTTCACCCTTCGTACACTTCTTTCCTCCTTGGTCACATTCAGCTCTCGGATATTGGTCCTAACTGTCATATACTAGACTGAGTTGATCAGGCTCAACTAGATGTGACCTTTAGAACAATATCTGGAACCCAATGATTCCACTACTTTTATTGAATCTTAAATGACCCATGGCACGGTCTGAATCGACCTGCTCTGATACCAATTGTAACACCCATACTAACTTTAACTAGTATATTAGCATGTGCGTTAAACTGATACTGGATACATTTAAAAATTTCAATAATAATAATAATACATCACAAATGAATGAATACAAGTTTACTCGTTTGTACAAATAATCCAATACTATTACAATACTTATACAATATCCAATAAGCTCATGAGGTGGTACACAACGAGCAACTGTACTCCATCCAGTATCTCTGTGAAGATCTCCATCACGAACCTCTGACTTACCTGTAAACCTGCACCAGAAGGAATGGGATGAGACATAATGTCTCAGTGAGCTCCAGCCCAACCAACTGTTGGCAACCACAGGGAACCTAGGGTCGCCATGCCTACCTTGGCAATCTTGGGGATTTCCTATGATCGCCAAGTCTCTTATCTGCCTATGACTATAAGTCCTCCTGTAACTATAACTTTGAACTGCCTGTAACCTTTGCTGTAACTGCCTATAACTATAACGGTGATCCGCCTACAACTATATATGTATTCTGCCTATATCTTTAACTTAGTGATCGAGGGGAAACCTATGACCACTTTCTGATGACTGTCTATAACTATAACTGTGAGTTTCCTGTGACTATAACTGTAACTGACTATAACTATAACTGTGAGTTTCCTCTGATATAACTTATCAGTTAGTCTTTATTCTGAAAAATTTTGCTTTAAAAATGAGTTAGACCTACTCTGATCTGAACTATTTTCTTTAAACCAGCTCAGATTTGCTCAGATACCTTCTTGCAAGAATTGCTCTGATATCTTCTTGCATAGGTTGCTCTGATACTGAACACTTTTGGTTACTTTGTTCTGATACTGAACCATTTGTACTGAACAAGTCATGTCTGAACACAGAATGACCTGATCAGAAGCTCTAAACCTTTTTCTGCTTCTGAACAGCATTCTATTTTTTAATAGTCATATACTCATTGAAAGTCAAGTATGCTCTGATACTCATCTTTGCTGCTTGATTATCCATATGATTGCATAAATATCTCACAAACTTTTGTTCAACCCCCTCCTATATACTCTGAACCTTTTTCTTTGAAATATTTTTTTTTTCAAACTCTTTTAAAAAGGGGAAATTGAACTACTTTGATACATGCTTTCAAACTCTTTTAAAATCCTTTTCTGCTCTGATACAAATATATTTTCAAACTCTCTTGACAAAGGGGGAGAAATTTTCTGTGTTGGGGAGTAAGTAAAACTTTTTGTTGATGACAAAAGGGGGAGAAAGTAAACAAAGTATTAAAGCATCTGACTCAATATAAGGTTAAAATTCTGTCATTATACTAACTTATGAAAAGGGAGTAATAGGTATTAAAGCCTAAGGTTCTTGAATGAACAAGTGAAAAATTCAACCCCCCCTACTAAGTTAAGCTTGTTAGCTGTATTAAGCTTCTGATCCAATTATGATTGGAATTTACTTATGAGACAGATTTTAACTCTTAGCCTCTGAAGTGAAACTCTGGCTCTGATAACATTTCTGTGAGATACATTACTCTTAGTGAGTAACTGAATTTAAATAAACTTGGATTAAGACTCAGGGAGCTTACAAAACTCTTCAATGTGGATTATCAGACTTAGGGGGAGAGCTTACAAAACTCAGAAACCTGAAGTCAACAAATCATTTTGAATTCTAGTGTTAATTTCACTATATTGTTTTAAGTTAAGCTTAATTAACATGGATAAGATCAAGGAGAGCTTACAAACCTAACCTTGAGGATTGTCAGACTTAGGGGGAGCTTAAAAACCGCTTCCTGAAGTCAGATTGTCTAATTAAACTTACAACAAGTGCTGAAATTTTCACATTTGTGTTTTTAACTGAACTTAATTACTTGGATCAGACTTAGGGGGAGCTTACAAACCGCTCCTGAAGCTCAGATTGTTGAATTAAACTTAACAACAATTCTGAAATTTTCACATTTGTGTTTTTAACTGAACTTAATTAACTTGGATCAGACTCAGGGGGAGCTTACAAACCTCACACCCTGCAGTTACCTTGTTAATTAAGTTAACAACAATTTTCTGATTTAATACTTATGTTTGTCATCATCAAAAAGGGGGAGATTGTTGGAACAAAATGTGTTTAACAAGTCTCTTATAAATTAAGGGAAGATTGTCGAAACATTTATGTGTAAACATATCTCTCTTTATGGTTTTGATGATAACAAAGTGTTAAATAGAAAATTGGTTATTTGCTAATGCTTTGTTCAAGTGTTTTCAGAACCATGTGCTTTATGATTATTTATTATGAATGGTTATGGAAGAACAAGTTTAGAGCAAGGAAGGAAAGCTAAGAAGCAATGATGCAAAGCTAGAAGGAAATTGGGTCTGAAGAAGTACTCCTGAAGAAGTGCTCCTGCAGCAAGAGCTTCTGAAGTGGTCCTGAAGAAGTGCTCCTGAAGTAGAGCTTCTGAAGTAGTCCTGAAGTGGTACTCCTGAAGTGCAGCTTCTGAGTCTGAAGGCAGCTTCTGAAGTCTGGGTGCTTCTGATGAAGTCAACGCAAAGTCAACTCCTGAAGCCAGCTTCTGATCCGTACAAGGCAGCTTCTGATCCGTACAACTGAAGCAGCTTCTGATGCACTGTTCACAGAGAAGCTTCTGAAGCTGATGTGGCATGGAAAGTGACCAGTACTGTGCGCATTTAATGCCTGGATTTGTCAGAACAACTCAATGGAACAGTTGTCTCCCTGACCCAAACATTCTCCAGCTTTTAAGGTAGGCCATTTCAAAAATGGCTGCTGCTCTGTTCTATTTGAAAAAGTGCAGCACACTTTTGCAGAAATTCTAGCTTAGCTTGCAACGGCTCTTTCCTCAAATCAAGCAAATCTTCAACAGCTATATTTCATCTATAAAAGGAAGAAGATTTGAAGAAGAAAAACGTCTAAGACTCTTGAAACGTATTGCTGAACCTGCACTCTGTTTTCTGTGTAAAAACTGCCAAGTTCAAAACTCTTTTCTCATAGTCTTTGTAACTTAGAATTTCTTAAGGTTAAGAGTCTTAACCTGTGTTGTATTAAGAGAACACCTCTGATATTTTATCAAGTGTTCATCCCAAACTCCTTTACTTGTAAACCAGTTTGGTCCTCAAAGTCTCAGTCTGTATACTGAGCATTTGTAACCTCATTCCTTTGTGGTCTGAGTCAGAAGCCTCTTGACTTAGTGTCTTGAGCATTGAGAAGTCTCTTGACTTAGTGTCTTGAGCATTGAGAAGTCTCTTGACTAAGTGTCTTGAGCATTGGAAGCCTCTTTCTTAGTGATTGAGCAGTGGAAGCCTCTTCCTTTGTGGTTGAGCACTAGAAGCCTCTTCCTTGGTGGTTGAGCAACTGGAAGTCTCTTTCTTAAGTGATTGAGCAAGTGTAATCTTCAGATTATAGTGAAACTCTCTTGTTGGAAAACAAGGGGACTGGACTACTTCTCACATTGAGAAGGAACCAGTATAAATTCTGTGTGTCTCTCTTTCATTCTTTCTTTAACTTGTTTAATCCGCTGCATTAACTTCTGATGACAGTTCAGAACCTGGTTCTGAACTTGTTTTAAGTCTTTGAAAAGAAAAAGAACAAGTTTTTGAGTCACACAATTCAACCCCCCCTTCTTGTG